>CM019179.2:59885442-60485442 GCA_009739505.2 Apolygus lucorum
ACTCTGTCTCCCCTGCACAGTACCTCTCCCTACCAGAGCTGTTGAAATAGGAATTCCAATTCCCATTACCAATTCCAATTACTTTAGGAACAAAGAAATTGCCATTACCATTACCCATTCCTGTAATGGGAATGGAATTTTCAATTACTTTTTCCAATTCCTTGTAATGGTAATGGTTTTTTCAATTCCCCATTACTCGTAGTTGGAAAAGTAATGGGTCCTTCATAGGGGGCCATCCCACCATCCATTTCGTTGGGGACCATCCTACAATTCAAGGGGGACCATTTCCAAATTCCTTGGGGGGAAAAAATATCAAGGGAAAATTCCTATGAATTGTAGGATGGTCCCCTATGATTCGGGAGGGTAGTCCCCAAGGAATTTGGGAATGGTCCCCTATGAATTGTAGGATGGTCCCCTATGAATCAGGGGCGGGAAGGAGTAAGGGGGTGGAAGGAGTAAGTGGGCGGAAGAGGTCAGGGGCGGGAGAAGTGAGGGACGGGAAGAGCAAGGGGCGGGAGGAGTGAGGGGCGGGAGGAGTAAGGGGGCGGGAAGAGTGAGGGGGCGGAAGGGGGTGGTGGGGGCAGGGGTCAGAGGCGGGAGGGGGTGGTGGGGGCAGGGGTCAGAGGCGGGAGGGGTGGGGGTAGGGGTCAAGGTCAAAAGGTCATAGTACTAATAGTTATGGCCCAGAACCAGCCTTTTTACCCTAGGATGGTCCCCTATGAATTGGAGGATGGTCAACTTACTGATTGAATGGTGGTAATGGGGAATGGGTTCCCGTTACCCATTACTCTTCCTGTGATGGGTAATTGGAAGGACCCATTACTTTTCCAACTACGAGTAATGGGGAATTAGAAAAACCATAACCATTACAAGGAATTGGAAAAAGTAATTGAAAATTCCATGTCTCTTAAAACCCCAGTTATTGGTTTTATGTGTACATAATCATAATCACTTCACTCATTTCATCGCTAATAAGAATAGTAATTTTGAAAAGTAATCATTACTTTACAACTCTGCTCCCTACATGAACCACCTACAGTCCGATTTTTCATAGCTAATTAACCTGCTTAACTCTAGGGATGGGTATCATTAAATCATAATAATAGATTATCATCAATTAATTGATGCCAGTAAGGTTGAATCAATCGAATAATCAATTTTGGTTTATTATTTTCAATAATAAACCTTTGGAATCGACCAAGAAAAAAAAAATTTAAAACCCCTCAAAATTTGTTGGTTTCAAGGTACGTAGAATCCAAAAATCGAATAAAACATTATCCCTTAGGGCGGAATTCATAGACAAGGCTTGAATGTGAGCGAGCACTCAATTATTTGAGTTGAGGGTCAGCCTCGACTCAACAGTCCGTATTCATAGTTGATTGAGACGGACTCTCAGGGGCTACTCAACTCATTTTCACCTCCTTCCGGTGGGCGCGTGGCAGCACTCAGTGCTGCCACGCTAAAGTTCATGTGATAAGTGGTAGTAGTTTTTTAAAACGGCTGAGGACTTTCAGTACCTGCAGTTGGCTACACTGTGAACACAACGCACGTGCCACACGTAATTTTCCATCCTCGTAGCAGTCACTAGTCAAGGTCAAACGTAAGGACTCCACTTTGGCAGCACTCTGTGCTGCATGCGCTCACTCATGTAAGTAATTTTAATTTCCGAATGTTGATGTGGGTTATTGTTTTACGAGATTCTTTGGCTCTATATAAGGTGTTTTATTGTTGTACAACGATTTTATCATAATTATTTAGTAGAAGTAAGTAGGTAGATCAACTGTTTTTGTACTATCACGTGTAATAATTGTAAGCAATTTGTTTGCAAGAAACACTCAAGACATACTGCAACTTGTGAAGATTGTGATGATTTTGAAAGTCTTTCATTCTAATGTTTTATATCTCTATTTTCAAGAGAGAACAGGGTTTTTGTTTTAGGTACTAACATGTTTTGTCAATATTTGTATTTTGATAATGTTCACTATCTACTTATTATTTTGGCTGACAAATTCTAGTTTCATTTGATCATAAGTTTGATTTTTAAGAAATTGGCTGTATTGAAATAATGTAAGTTCTTTCTTCCAAAAGGATAGTTTACAAAATAATGTTACCAACGATAATGGAATATACTCGTGATTTTGTTTTAGTCATTTATTTTACCATTGGAAATAAAATATATTGATAGGCTGTAATATGCCAAAGAGCCAAATATATAGTTCAGTTCGTTTATGAGAGTTGTTTCAAATGATTTTACCTTCTTTACCTCGAAAACATGAGCAGAAAAGCCAATTTTCTGGAGGCAGCACTCAATGCTGCACGCGCCTCCTCGTGTGAGTTTCGAAGGCACGCCCACCGGAAGGTAAAGTTGGCAGCCTTGGTGGGGATATTTCCCTGTTTCGTGGATATTTTGGGTAAAAAGCACGGGGAAATTTATTCTGCACTGATCGTGAGTTATAACCTTGTCACCGGTTCTCTGTAGTTATAACAGTAATGAAAAGTTTCTTAATGCATTTTCGTTACTGCGGATGTGCATGCTAATTTCACTATTTTGTCCTATTTCCTACAAGCAACCATAAGGTAGTTTTGAGTTATTAGCTGTGGTGAATCAATCAAATTGAAGTCTGTTCAATTATATGAGAATGCTGACATTTTTTCGGAGTTTGTAACTTGATTTTCATATCCGCAATTTCATCAATGAATTTGTTGCCCTCGGACTCGACTATATTGCTCTGAAGAAGGCAAGAAATTATGATTTCCTTAAATTAGCAGAAAAAGTATGTAGCTATATGTAGGTACGATACGAAAGAAAGAACCACTATTCAAAGTAATAAACACAAAAAGACATTTTGGTATTCTTTTTATGAGTGTTCTTAGGCATCATTTAACAAAATCAACCCATTGATTGTTTCAGACAAATTAACTTCTCCCGGCCGAAGAAAGAAGGTTTATCTACAAACAAAAATACGAATAGGTACTTATGACGTTCCTTCAAAACCTTTATTACCTACCTACTTATTTATTTACCTATGTGAAACAATATAAAGCCAGAAATAAACTCGTACCTATATGGATGTTTTTTTTTATTCAACTTGTACTTTATGATCAACCCATATCATTTTCTACAAGTATTTTCTACTTTATCAGTTTACTAGATCGTAAAACAAGAATGAGTATTGAGAACGAAGGCGAGAATGTTTGACAACTTCAAGAAAGAAACTCACAATCTCGAAAGATTTCACAGAGTTCGGGGAGAAAATATTGAAAAGACTGTTACAAGGAAATGCAAGTTTGCGATGATCTTCATCGGATATTTTTGACGGAAAAACTTGTCTAATCGCCTTATTTTTATTAGACAAACAAAATAGATGGGTAGTTGACTGGCTGTACACCATTTTCAGTAGGAAAATCTGATAATAACTGTGGCTGAGGGGCACTTAAGGTACCTCCGGCCAGCACTCAGGATTTTGTACCATTGAGTAGAGGGTGGGCCTCAACTCAACGCTGAGTTTGGTTTATGAATACCGTTGAGTGCGCCCTCAAATATCGCACTGAGCGCTCCCTCAGGGCGCCCTCAAATCTTGTCTATGAATACAAAAGAGGGCCTCACAACCCTTATCGATGCATTTGAGGGTTCACTCAGACTTAAGTAATGACTATGAATTCCGCCTTATTAAGGATGGGACTTACCTATATTTATCCTGAACTTTTTGCTTTATGTCAGCCAAATTTTCCGAAGTGATGTCTCGTTCCAAGTACTCCGAGAGGGTTTCTGTTGCGGTTTCCAGGTCCCTTTGATTGTCCTGAATCAAATAAATGGAATTATTAATATACAGCAGTTGTGGAGGAAAGACGTGACACGATGAAGGCTTAAATAAACCGTTTAAGGGGGCGCGGGACTCGAAGCTCAGATCAGCGCCAACCGAGAGATGTCGCTGACTTTCGTGATTGCTGAGGCGAGTTAATTTTCCGCACTTGTTATCTGCAAAAGCGCTAGCATCGCTCGGTCCTCTGGACGTTTTTCTCGTCCAGAATTTTGTTGTGTCTGTAACCTCCCCCTCCCGTGTCGGATAACGGAAGGTGTTATCAAATCCAGGTTTTGATTTCGCGAAGGCGTTTTTGTGAAGTGCCTACCTACCTGGACTACCATCCCGTTTATGATCTCTCTCCGTGTTGTTCCGAGTTTGAATAGTTGATTTGTTGAGCAATGATCCACCAAGGAAGGACAGGAGTTCGAATGAATACACATGGACGGAAGTAGTTACAGGAGAACAAAACGCCCTTGGAAAGTAAAACGTTTGCAAGTAAGTAAATTGTATAAATGGCTCTAAATTAGTCATTTAACGGGTAACTTAGATTATGGATTTTTGAATCCTCTTCAAATTAGGACCTTTCATAATGCTAGGATTAATTTGGTGGCCCTGGGCAGAGATGGGCGAATTGTTATTCATGAATACGAATATAATCGTATTCACATTTTGAATAGGATTTCCCTCGTATTCGTATTTTGAATACGATTTTATGATTTCCCTAAAAATCGATTGTTTTAAACGATTTTCCCTGAAGATCAAAATTTTTAAAATGATTTTCTCCCGAACTCTGGGGATATTTTGTGCAAAAAAAAACGTACGATTTTCATCAAAAATTTCGTCGAAATTTCTATATGAATGGTTGTAGGGACTTGGGAGGGGTCTCATTCGATTCGTCGTGAAAAATCCTATAAGAATTTATGAGCGTTTCGAATTTTAACTGATTATTTTGACAATTTTATGGAATAAATACGAACAAAATTCCGGTGAAAATCATAATTGTTTTTACTGATTTTCAGCGGAAATTCCACGTCGTAGTTTCTATACGGTTGGTTGTAGCGACCGGGGGGTGGTCTCATTCGATTCTGCGTGAAAAATCCTAAAAGAATATGTCAGCGTTTCGAATTTTGATTGATTGCCTATTTTGACAATGTTAGACCATAAATATGTCCAGAGTTCGAGAGAAAATCATTTAAAAAAAGTATGATGTTCAACCTATTAAAAAAGATTATTACCTACTGGCTAAACATACCATACCAGATGAAATTGTACGTAGGGTGAAACAGATTTGTGTAGCAAACAATGTCTGTAGGTACTAAATATTCTCGAAACTATCACACTCCCTCCAAAAGTCATGACTGATGGAGTTGAATTTCTTTAAATTTTAATTATCAGGGACATGAGTATTCTTCTTTGACGTTAGTGTTGGATTGAATCCTGCAGCTGCCTACTTGGCTAATAATATAGGAACATCGTTTTATTCTTAGTATTTCGAACTCGCTAATAAAAATCCTGATTATTCATAATTTTGTTTGTTTGTTGTTTGTATCTCTTCCTACATGTTTATAGTGAAATTATCAATAGAAACCTAAATTTGTTTTGTTTTTTTTTTTTTTTTTTCAGGAGTGATTTTACTCAGAATTGTATTTGACTGGAGACTTTTCTGGAGCAAGTCAAGTCATTGAACCAGCACTAGGACCGTTTGAAAGCAACTTGTCCATCATATTGATAAGACAATGAAAAGCTGCTCTGTCTAGCAAGCATCCTCACCTTCAGATGTAAAATTAAATTAATTTTTTAAAAATTCAAATGGTTGGTAATAAACAAGATTTATTGTTTCTGCAGTTTGAGGTTACCTAATGGTCAATAAATCATTTATACTACAAATCGATAATGTTTCTATAATACTTCCTATGCACTTTACTATGGCAGGTAGTTACCGTGGATTTAATAGTCCCATAATTAGTGGTTTACTGTAGCAATAAATAATGGCGTACTATTTAATTTTCAAAATTCCCAAAATTACTCATTTCAAGTTCACCTAACACTTTGTATGGTATGGGAGAGTAAAAAATTGATTGAGTAAAAAATTAAAGTTTCATGCATTAGTTCTGCTGGGCAGTCCGTCGAAGTTCACATACCTATTCAAGGTGAAAAACACGAAATAAGCTGTATATGGTGTCCTGGCTCCATGGTGGCACCACTATTAGTTCCATGGTGATACAGAGAATAATTCATGAAAATCCGGAAGTATAATGAGAGTTTTTCCTCAATTTCAAAGCTTGGGTACAATTAGTAAGCTCTAAAGGAACCGAAATTTTGAAAAATCGGATATTTTGTCAATATTATCCCCGGTGCTAAATTTGACACCTACTCTAGATTCTTCTTTCTACTAGATATTTTTCCGCGTCGAACAAAAAAAGAACCACGAAAATCAGTTGAGAACTATGGGCAGGGCAGAGTACACACGATTTTGTCACATACACTTATGGTTTTTTTCTCGCGGATTTGGATTCAGAATGTTCTAAAACGGATTACTGTGTGGTTATTTTTCAATTCTGTTGAGTGTTGTCCAACTTCACCCCAGATCAATCGCATAAGGACGCCCAAGTCTTACTGTGGGGCGTCCTAGAAAGGATTTACCAACTATTTAGGTTGAAGTCTTATTTTCAGCCTACTTAACAGAGTGAAGGTAAACAAAATTAAATTACATATTTTGAATCACTACTTCGCCCTCTTTCCAAAAAGTGTAGGTCTGTTGAAATTATATATTTTTCAGCATACCTACTGACGTACTGTAAGGTAAATTATGCAATAGTACCAGAATATGAATTTCCCCATCGCCCTGATTCCGAAAAGTACACACCTATATGTAGGTCGAGGTTAAATTTTAGGCATACCAACTGAAGGTATGGTCATTGTGGGGGGTTAAATAAATAATAGTACCAGTTTATGAATTTCTACATCGCCCTGATCCCGAAAATTACTAATTATTTGACATTGTATAGGTACATTTTTAATTTATTTTTTTTGTACACATACTTACCTTTTAATTTAATAATATCAAAATAATAGAAAAGTACCTACATAAACCATAAATTTTACATTAAAGTAAAAAAAATTAATGAAAAAAATCAGTCTTTTTGATGGTTATGGTTGAATTGTTGAGATAGATATTTGAAGGTTGAAACTTTAATCAAGTACTACGCACAGTGTCATCCTTACAATGTTTTTATGAATTCGAGAAAGCTATGTGCCGCACCCTCACGGGAGACGCGATTCAGAGGACAAGCACAAGACTCAGTGAGGTCGTACGGTACGACGTTGCCAGATCCACGCTAATGTTTGCATGGCGATGGGTGGTGAAAGGGGTGGAGGCCCGGTCTAGGGATACAGGTCCAAGAGTCAATGAATGTTTGCTACGATATTGAGATTGAAGGGGTAGAACAACAATCACCTCCTTGGTCACCCGTTTCTCGGAGGGTCGGAGGCGCACTGTAGTTTCTCCTCTCGCCTGCAGGTAGCGCATGAAACCAGGGCCTCTTTTAACGCACTTCTTTCAAAATCACGGAACTTTGTCTTCACGTAATCTCCGTGATTTTACAAGTTAGAATTGTCCTCTTTGAATTTTCAGAGGTTTTAGTCTCCCAAAAAGTTCCCTACGAAGAGTTTTTATCAAAAACAAATTTTATTTAAAAAATAAATTTTCTATTTTTTTCAATTTTCAATTTTTTTGACATTTTGGCCCGTATGTATGAAGTATTAATTATTTAATGAATTTAGAAATTTTTTTTGAGAGGAAAAACTGAACACTCACAGAGAAAACGTGAAGATAAGGGAAACCACTGAGTCCCGCGCCCCCTTAAACTGGGTGATGGAAAAGGTTAAAAAATGTAAAAAATTTCAAGTGTAAAGATAAAAACTTGTTTTTGCACAAAGAACAAATAATTCATTTTTGTGGAAGATCGAGTGAACAAAGAGGCGCTATTTCTAATAAATGCATTGTTTGATCCAATCGGACGACTATTGGAGAACATCTTCCTACTGATTTCAGATTTCCTTAGGGCCGTATACTAAATTTCTAAAATCCTTTAAAATTCCAAATTTAGATACTTTTCAAGTTTTTGCACCTTCATTTTGGCGAAATACTAAAAACGAACGGCGACCGACTGAGACCCCCTTAACAACAATGCTTCTCATGCTAGATACTCCCGTTGCAAAATTTTGCACAGGACTACAAATTGATCGAAATGCTCTAAAAACGAACAGCGGTAAGGCGAACAAAGTCTGGCTGGAGAACCAGAGGACTCTCGTGACGTTTCCTTCCTAACCGAGGAGCGTGAGCTCACCTCTCCTCTTCTCACCTTAGTCGATACCATCTCTAATTATCACTTATAGGAACTGTTCATCACACTGATATACTCGCAGGTATAAAAAACGAAAATTTCTTACCTCAAAAATGGTGGACTGGTTATTTTTCTTCAAATAGTAGGCGAACACGTAAGTGTACATCAGGGTTTGTCGACATTGACAAAGAATGTCGACTGCCCTTTTCAGAAACTGGACCTGCAAAGTCATAAAATGGTTGTAGATTCAGCTCATGGGGAAGTCTCTCATTTAAGGGGGTTCATGAGTCGGTTCTAATTTAACACTTTTTCATGTACCTGTTTCTCTGGATATATTCATGATATCTTCATACTTTTTTTAAATTCTTTATTTACTCTTCATATAACCACTGAGCGAGTTTCAACCCTGTTGTGTAAATATTGTTTTACCTAAAGACAATATGTAGCAAATCAGTTTTTCCATACTTTTCATGCTTATTATTTTTTTATTCTACCATGTTTCTGTAGGGATTTATCTGTCGAAACTTGTTCAATGACTGTAATAAACCCCTCTCGACAATATAAAAAAAAATTCAAGTTGCCAGCTCTATTGGCTGCCGAGAAACAGGTACCTAAGTGACGAAAAACAAGGGTTTTCCGGTTTGTAGAAAAACCGCGATTTGTGAAACCGTTTTTCGAGGTATTTGATCGATAGTTCGTAATCATTTCATTTTGAAGAAATTAAAAATGAGGTCTGATTATTCCTTATCTATGATTCTTATCAGTCAGTGTTTGTGCCGGTTAGGTAAGGTTATTTCATATCACATAGTACTGATAAGAATAATGGTTACACTATTGGTTCACTTGATTTCTTTATTAGTCTAGTGCTATGCTTTTTTTGTACTATTCAGTGGCATGGGAACCAGTGCTTGAACCATGGAGTAGGACATAGCAGGTATCAATCAGAACTTATGAACAGCGAAAGAACGAAGAGTCTGTTATTACTGGTGTGAACCTGCAGGACAGGGCCTTTTTCCACAGTTAAAGCTTTATTACTGCGTTGCAGGAGATTTTTTTAAACAAAAGCTTGTGAATACCAGTCAGTTTTAAAGTACAGTGAGTACAGTGTGCCTGCTGTTTGCAGAAATTGTATTTCTCTGAGTGCTGTATTTACCTTCCTTTGATTTTCTGGCTACAATCACTTCAGGTGTTACTTATTACCTTTGGCTGTTTAGTCATACTGAGACGGAATTGTGTGGAGTCCTAAACTTTATGAAGAACCCATGAATGGGTTCTTTTGGGGCCTTCTTTGTTTTTCTTGTGGCTTTCTTTTCTTTGGCATTGGACCTTTCTGCTACTTCAAATTTCAACCTGGTGCTTCTCTCCTACCTACACCACTACAGCCACGTATTTTCTAAGCCTAGATATTGAATAAGCTATAGGTATAAAACTAGAGACTTATTAATAAGTGGACAATTATAATAGGGTATTGTTTAGGCCATAATATAGGGACACCAGGACCAGGTATAGATATTGGTATTTTTCGTATAATAAATCATTATTTTTTGAAAACCATCTCTCTGGGGTTGTAATTCTAACTCCTTCAATAACCCTACGCACCTCCTCTTGCTAGGGGTTTCAAAGTATAAACAGAGGAGTGGCGCCCAACAAACTATTAAATTCTAGAATATAGGTAGGTAACCAATAGGTCGATGGCCCCACTCCACAGAGCTAGCTGTGGCCGCCGAGAAAAGGGCGTATAATAGATAATATAATAAAGGAGTAGTAGTAGTAGGAGTAGTTATAGAAATATAAAAACTCTGAACCTGGAGCGGGGAACAGCTATCCCCCGGAAACAGCGTTTGGCTCAATCTTTGAACACTCATATCTCTCCTTTCTACTACTCAACTTTAATATTTTTATATACCAAAATGCCTGGAAAACCCTGCAGAACTTTATAAAAATAAAAACGAAAAAGTCGAAAATTTTTCGATTTCGACTCATGCAAGTGAAGGATCTTTCGAAAAACTGTCAACATTCACAGCAGTTATTGTTTGTTAAGTTTCTTTTTTAACACTTTCTGTGCGGATGATGGTAATAACCATCATGCCGAGTTTCGCGAGTGGCGTATGATGGTTTATACCATCACAGCTCTAAGCATATCTCCGAGCTGTTCATCGTTCTGCTACCTAGTGGATGACTTAAGAACCTCTTTCGGATTTTTTTCGTGCTTAGTAGGTCCTCCTGTCGCCACCAGAGTGCGCCGTTTTCACTTCTGGGGATTCTGTTATCTTTAAGATTTGCGGGTTTGCACTACCGAATTCCTGACAAAAAGGTCTCCCGCCACAGGCGAAAACCAGTTTTTTAGGTCCGCACGGAAAGTGTTAAATCTTCATAAAACAGAATAATTTTATATAAATAGCCGATATACAATCCTGAGCATTGCATGGGATGAATGATTTTGGCGTTTGAGCGGGTACATTTAATATTCGGCTCGAATAAGAATCGAATACATAAACTCGTAGATAAGATTAGTAATCGGTAAACCAAAGTTGTAGAAAATTATTACGGCGACTTTGAAATGAAATCACAATAAATGGATTTTCCTGTTCCTTCCCAGGAAGTTAGGCATTAACCCATTTGAAACCGTATCTTTTTTTGATCGAATTTTTACACAAAACTTTGTAGGTTCACTAATTTTGACCTCGGGAACATTGGAAAAATATTGAAAAAATTCTGCCAATAGCCAATTTACTGAAATTGGTGGGTGCCATACGGCACCGCTGGTAAGATATGACACGTCCGATGGAGTGCATGTGAAGACCAAGGATATAAGTTTTTTCAACAAAAATAAACTGTTACCTGGTAGTAAATAGAAGGAATAACAATATTCACATGAACATAATAACATCATTTAGTCAATTCTGTATTTTTTACCACAAAACGATACATTTGAAAATCCTATGAGAGAAATATTGTTATGGAACATTCAAATTTTCGATAAAATAACATAGAACAAACCACTTATAAGCCCACATAGGACTTGTGGCACATTGTTCTAGTCTGGGACTTCCAGTTGAAGCCAGCCCACTTCTTTTCTTCTTTTCATTATGAAAAGACGAAAAGACACCTATGATAGGTGTTCACGACATAATGGTCCCTGCGATCAAACAGGATGTCGTCCAACACTCAAGAAGACGGTATTTGTAGGTACCTCACAAACGATTCTGAATGTCTCCTTGACGTTGTATAATTTAAAAAAAACTTTCGTCGCCTAGCATTGCTAAAAATTTCGCAATTCTTGTCAAATTTCAGATCCCAGTAGCAGCGATTGTCAAAAATCTGAATAATTTTGCTGTGGCCAGCAACTACACCTTGTTTAATCGCCTGACTCTTCATCAGTCAGTACATTTGGCTCAGGTGGTTCAACATTCCATCGGGTGTATTGGTTAATTCCATCAGGGATATCACCAATTGGTACCTACATGGCAACCAACCATGTGTGTGTGTGTGTGTGTTGGTGTTGGCTTCTTGAACAGAAAATTCAGGCCTGCAATGAAAAAAAGTCTGCCAAGTGGGTGAGGCACATAGGTTCCTCTTATCCATAACCCGATTGAATAGATGATCCGATGCATAGTAGTTGGTCTCGAAACATCAACTACCCACACAATCTCTGAATATTTCTTCGAAATCGGATAAGAAATGTAGAGGCTATGAGACAGCAACTAAGAGCCCCTGAGAGACCAGCGGTGCCATATGGCATCGCTGATGTAAAACCACTTCTTGTGAAGTTATAACTTCAACAAATTCCAAGAAAACAATTTTATCCCATAAATAAACATTCTGGTAAAAAGAAAATGAAAAAAATACTGACAAAAATATATATTTTGATTATTTACACCAAGTTATTCAGCAGCGATTCAACACCAACAGATTGGTCCATTTTCAAATGAGAAGCAATTGTACTGAATCACGTTCTGAACTAAACTAACGCTGGAAGGGTTTGAGGTGAATATTCTAGATCAAGAAAATAAGCAGAAGTAAACAATTACGTCAAAAGTTTACTTCTAAATGATGTTCAAAGGAGGTTTCCTCCATCGGTGCCGTATGGCACCGCTGGTTCCAAATGGGTTAAAACAGCATCTAGATAGTTGTAGGAGAGGCGAATGATAAAGGTATACTTCGTCACCTTCTTCAATAGCATTACTTACGATACGCAGGATAGTTGGCAAATATATCAGCAGCGACAACTACCCACCTATTATGGGTTCTCAGGGTCAGCCCATGAAAACCTTCTAGATTACACTTACTCGCCCACCAAAACTTATCCTCGTCCCGTTCCTACAATGCGCATTTCCTCGCCAGGCTAAAAAGTCGAGTCAGTAATCAGTAATAATTTTATGGAATGAATATGACCAAAATTCCGGTAAAAATCATAAATTTTTAGTAAATATCATAAAAAATACAATTTTCAGGGGAAATTACGTCGTAGTTTCTATACGGTTGGTCGTAGCGACCTGGGGGTGGTCTCATTCGATTCTGCGTGAGAAATCCTATAAGAATTTGCGAGCGTTTCGAATTTTGATTGATTATTTTGACAATGTTAGGCCATAAATATGTCCAGAGTTCGGGAGAAAATCATTTTAAAGAAGTATGATTTTCTTAAAATCGTTTTAAAAAAAATTCGATTTTCAGGGAAATTATAGAAAAAAAAAGATAAAATTGTATCCAAAATACGAATACGGGGGAAAATTGTATTCTAAGTGTGAACATTGTATTCGTATTCATAATCATAAAATCGCAGATATGATTTGTATTCATAATCGTATTTATGAATAAGAATTCGCTCATCTCTGATCTAGTTCATCGTCGAGGACCTACAATATTCGAAAGTACTTTTACAACTCACTTCGATCCAAGACATGTTGTGTTGCTGCATTTCTTCCATTTTCTCTTTAACGGAGACGTAAAGCTTGTGCTCAAACTTGAGAGACTGCATGTGATTCATGTAGCGATTGCAGTAAAAGAGGTAACGCTGAAGTGCCGCTCTAGATTTCTCTTGGGCGTCCCGTGCCGCGCGGGCCTCATCTTCATCATAGCGATTGCAATTGTACCTATCGAAAACATCATTATTAATTGAAGATGAAGTAGAATAATACAAGAGATATAGATTATGTGTGACAGTAAGAATCACTTATTGATGACAACTTTTTTTAACCCTCCAGTGGAAGACCCCGGAGGGCGGCGCAACCTCGGCCCATTTTTTGAATCATGTAGTTCACAATGGCTATCCTGAGGGTTGTGATTCACAGTTCCCTCCTAGAGATCCCCTCCATACAGGACCTTATCCTCCTCTCTGTCCCTGATCCCGCGGGTTAGTATGATTCGCTTTCTTGCACGAAACTGTGAAAGTGTCAGATCGCTCTACCCTTTGTGCATTTTCTTTTGTTTTTCTTTTCAAATCTTGTGTAGTGAATGAGCGCTTTTTGACCCCAAGTAATGGCTGAAGTGTCTTGAGGTCAAGTTTGGAATTTTCCAACTCAAATTCAGACTTTTCCAATGGGTGGTGCGCCAGATATTTTTTTAAAATTTTTAATCGAAAGTGGACCTCATCCAGAGAATTTGGACACCAGCCGTTCCCTTTTTGGATGAGTAGATCTTTTTCTATGATTTTTCAAAGTTTCGAATGTTCATGACGTCACGCGCCCCTCACGCCTGGGCGGGGCCCCTCAGCCCACTGTGACGTCATAAACATTCGAAACTTTGAAAAATCATAGAAAAAGATCTACTCATCCAAAAAGGGAACGGCTGGTGTCAAAATTCTCAGAGTGGGGTCTAGTTTTGATTAAAATTAACAATAAACAGTTTTTCCGACCCATGCGCAAACTCCATTCAATGTGAATGTTCACCATTTCAATATCAAAATTCAAACTTTTGTACCACCTTCCTTACCACTGGTAAATTCAACTCTGGGATATAAAAACGTTTAGTATTCGATGGGCACAGCAGGAGTACATACAAGGGTAAAAACACGAAATGGTCAAAAAACCTATTTTTACCATCACGTATTTCTGAGTTTAATATTTAATTAAAAAAACTGTTTTTACCAATATGTTTTTCATTGCCTTTAGATACACCAGGAGAAACTAGTTTGGAAGAAATGCTGTCGTTCTGTTTTTCAGGGAGCCTTTGTACAATGCGAGAAACAACGCCGTCGTACCGAAATTAACATTAATTTATTGCAATCACAATTATAGAAGAACCCAAAGAAATCGAAGAATAAGAGGTAATTGCGGGGGTATAAAAGGGATGCAAAATTGCCAGAGAAAAATTTAAAGGACCGCAAAGTATTGAGTTTCAACTGATGAATAGGCTCGAAAATGTTTATCGAAGGCCCTTTATTCGATTTAAATCACCAGAGGGACAAAAATCGTTTCTTCGTACTTAGTAGGTAACCGAACAAACTGTTCGAAATTTTTCGGACGTTTTTATTACCGCTTAACTCGATCTATAAAATCTGAACGGATCGACTTAAAAGATCCATAAATACATCATTGGAATAGTCAGGTCTGAAACAGTACTGTTCAAGGAGATTTGGAAAATCGAGTTAATTAATGGGAATAATTAAATTGGCAATATGTTCCATCCCTAAACAACTATACGTTTCGTTTGAATACCCCGACTAGGGATGATAAGCAATAGATACAAATTGAAAAAGGAAAGATAAATAGATAAGTATATTATCCTATAATCAATGAGGCTTGTATCTATATAAGGGAGGGGGAGGGGAAGTATCAATAGAGTTCATTAGATCTTCGGATTTGAACCACGAGGGTAAGGGAAATGATCTTGTATGAAAGTAAGTACTTGCAGGATCGCTATCTGCAATAAGACTGGAGAGCTATCCTTAAGTCGCGATTCGATAGAGGGGAAGAAATCGTTCCATCGAATCACGAGTAACTGTTGCTCTGTCACAGGTCACTAATTGAAGGTTGTCCGAATTGATGATACAAATTTAAATATCACGACAGTTTGCGGGATCAAAACTGCTAAGGAAAGCCTCGTTCTCGTCAAGAGTGTGAGCACAGTTTTCGGATATCCTACGACCTTCCCAGATACTTTTCGAGTTCTCATTCCAACTTTGACCTGTGTAGGTCGAGCCATGTAGGCCTGAATCGATGACATATCCTTGCCAAATTACATAATAGGAAGGAATGGATTTTACATTAATTGGTTCGTAGATGTAAATGACATACCAAGACGATCCATGGGGCTCCCACGATCCCAAGCACACCCAACAGAAATCAGCTTTACAGTTCTGGTTCTTGCAGACCATGTGATTACAACCACCGTCTTTCTCGATAGTAACCTGGCATTTGGGGCACTCCTGAAATCAAATATGATACCATTCAGTAAAACTATAGTCAATGAATGAATGAATGTTTTTTATTTGCCGTTGCAGACAATGTGTATAGACAATAGTCAATTATAAATAGGTACTTAACTTAATTGGATTAAAACATTGGAATTAAAACATAACAAATGATATGGGAAAACAAAACAATGGGATACTAAATAAAAAGACAGGGCACAAGGGAAAAAAAAGAAGGAAAAGAAGGAGAAAAGGATAATCTCCAAAGCACAAAGGCAGCGAAGCCCAGCCGGGCCCGGACCCATACACCATGGCGGCTCCCAGACCGTACACTCCAATTTGCCAACGCCACACGGGGGAAAACTACCAAGGGGACCGGCCAAGACGCCCACGAACGGGAAGTAATTAACAATTAAACAAGAGTGGTAGCTGATCAGGACTAGAAAATTTTAAAAAATATAAAATATATATCATCAAACAACAGAAAAACCACTCAAATGAAAACAGTCAATAAATTAAGAAATAATAAGTCAACTCCTACAAGACGAAAATGTGAAAGTGTTTGACAATAATTAACGCGTTTCCTCAATGAACGTCAATTACACGATGGAGAGAGATTGTGCGCCCAACACTAGCCTATAATATGTCAACTTTATTGGGATTTGGGTCCAACAGCAAAATCCTCCTCTTTCGCCAAATTGTCGAAAAATATATTTTCTTCATCAGGGCCTATAACATACAATATACAATAATCAACAATAAAGCTTCGACGTAGCTAAGAATATACACATTAACACAAATTTTTTTCGCAAATTTGGTGGAAGAGGAGGATTTTGCTGTTGGACCCAAATCCCAATAAAGTTGACATAATTTACTTCGGGTCGATTGTCATACACAACTAGCCTATAACCTGGCCATAATTTCTCAATATAAACCTGTGCTGATTTGATAATGTAGTGGATGAACGGGTTTTCCCCTTTTATTATTGATCCAGCCGCATTCTTCGGGATGATTCTAACGGCAATATTTTAGTTTTTAAAAATTTCGCACTTCGAATTTCGAAAATTCTTGAAAATTTCAAATTTAGATACAGCTTTTTACTTATTTTGTTCACTTGGATTTAAACAAGTGCATGGGTGTAGAGATTTTAAAAATAAGAAGAATGCCACAAGAAACATGGAAATTGGATGATTATTTCCTGAGAAAAATGGGAAAAACTGTTAATGAAAACTGACCAGCTATGAGAAGGCTGGGGGAAGCACTGAGGGTGGTGGGAGTCAATGTAGCTCCTTCAGACAGGGTGGGAAGGGCGGTTCGTAAGAGATTAGACTAACCCGGAATGAAAAAGAAACGGCGACCGACTAAGACCACTTTATGGGTTGCTCATCACACAGATAGGAATTCATCCAAGAGCATTACTACTTACCTACCATGCCAAAATTGATTCGCCCAAAGCTCATCAGCCATTTCAACTCAAACAATGAACCAGAATTAAATTCTGGTTCATTGTTTGGGAATTTGAGTTCATACTTTGAGAACACAAATGTTGTGTGATTTTATCTAAACCACGAAACGACAAGAGGTAGACGGTTCAAAATGAACAATTGGATCGATGACTTTCGGATTATTGCTTCATTAAACGCCAACAATTAAATATATTGTTTTACTTCATTATACTATGTTTTATTTATATTATAAACACCTGCTACTCGACCATCGCTTTTTGGAGTCACTCTCCTATTGTTTCGGGCTTTGCCGCTTGTCACTTTAGCTTCAGTGAGTTTTGAGTCTGTACAGTTCGCTAAAATTTCGCGGAAAAACAAATTAAAACACTCAAGGCCGCTCTGACATTCTTCCACGCAGACGACCATACCCAATGGGATACTTAGCTAGAATATCTACAACTAGGTTTCAATTCAGTAAAACATACCAGTCATGGTTTTACACCAGCACGTTTGTTTTTAGGCCGAGAAACCCCGGCCCCTATTCAGCTGGTCTGGAGATTACCAATTGACGAATACCCATCGTCAGACCAACAAAAAGTATGGGAACAAGCATGCACCAATCTGCATCGGGCTATGGAGAGACGAAAGAAATATTACGATCAGATCCATACCCCACACACTTTCAAAGAAGGAAATCAGGTTCTCATCCGCCAATACGTCCTGAGCTCGAAAATAAACAATGTAAACGCGAAGCTAACTTGCAGATACAGTGAACCATACATAGTTGACAAGGTACTATCGCCCGTCACATACAAACTGGTAAACAAAATAGACAACGACGATGTTAAGACACAACTCGTCAGTCAGTTGAAACCAAACCCACAACCAACATGATATGACATAACAAAAACAAACAAAAAAAAAAAAACGTAACAATTAAATTTAAAAAAGTTGATAACAGTACGAATTTGATAAAGTTAATATCAAGTTGATTATTTGAGGTAACAATTAAAATTGTTTACAACAGATGAAGAATCGCTGGGGACTTCTATTCATTTTTGTTTAAAACTACCAGCATTGTCAGATTGAATTTGCAGTTGTTTGTGCTGCAACCAAACTAATTTTTGTTTGTTGTTCAAAACGGATTTTGATCAAAATTCAAAGTTAAATTGTTTACAATTCTAAACCAGTTTGTAAAAAAAGATGATATTGAAGCTTGTTGGGTTTTAAAAACAAGTTATATCTTCATATAACACCTCCGATACATTTAAAAAAAATGCTGTTAAAGTGATCGCAACAAAACTCAAGCTACTTCATGTTATTAACCATGAACCACACCACTATGACAGCAAGCTTTGCAACAGAAAAACTTGGGACGTGCACCTTTCACCGAGGCACCTTGGTCACAAAGCATTATTTCAACAACATGGCGTCTTGGATTAGGAAGTCATAATAAAACCTACGAGGAAATGTGAATTTATTAATTTACGGAATTTGAAGACTTATGTACAAAAATTACAGTAGAAAAGGACAAAAATAATATGAAACCGACAACTCCGATTTAATTACATGATTGTACATATTGTTGATTATTTATTTGAACTGAATTATCATGTATATCATACTGTATTACATGCCCAAGAGACGTAAACGGGAACATGGAACAAGATTGGAAGGCCATCCAGCCGAACATCCCACCTAAAGCCATCAAGTACGCCGGGAGCCTCAAGCAACAATCTTAAGAACTTGAAAACAAACACAAAACAAAAGCAAAAAAAAAAAAAAGTTTGAAAAACATTTAAACAAGAATGAGAACGTCTACGACGTCGCCAGCAGGTTTTGTCCAGCTTGAACGCACCTTCCATGGCAGCCAACCACAGCGCTACGGGTGCGCGTAAGGCAAGGTTTCCCTGCCGAGGGTCCCTAGGTTTAATTTACTGAATTTATTTTTGTAATAACCACTGAACCTGCCCAATCCATCCTTCCACCGCAAAATTGTGTTCCAAAATTTCAACACCAGACAGGGAGTGTAGCAGTTCCTCGGAGCCTGCTACGCGCGATCGTGACGCGCCCTGCTCTGGGAAGCGAGGAAAGTTGAGTTCCCCTGCGGCCTTCCTCGGAGTAAGTACAACTCCCATATTTCTCTGCGGTTTCCTTGATACCCAAGAACCTTTTTGATTTTATTGTGGACCTCTTACTCGATTAAACATTTAATCGATCTAAACTACACTCCGTCTTATTATTGAACTATACCCAATTCATATAATTTTGTTAATAATTAACTTCTTATATATTTAAATCATTGGGTAGGAATACGAGTTGTTTATTCCCTCAGAATATTAACAACTCTATTTCAAGTCTATGTGATGTCAGTTTTCTGTTTCGACCATTTATAAATTTATTTTTCGTATTCATCTACAAAAAAAAAAGTTTATTATTTTTCTATATAGATCACTCGTCTACAAAATCGCCAACCATCCAATATGAAGGAAAAAAATCAAAAGTCAAAAAAATCAACAAAAAAAAAAAATAGGTAAAGAAAAAAAGATCAAAAAAATTAAAAAAAAAAATCAAAATCACCAACCATCGATCGCATTTCGGTCAGCTCTAATTTTAACGGAGATTAGGCCTCTTTTAGCGATTCACACTCGTGTTTTGATTTATATGTATATGTATTTCAATATAAACCCTTAAATTTTCGTAGGGAGCGAACGGTTTGTCCTACAGAGCTCCGCGTGGTCTCAAAAAATTCTAAAAATTCTATAGAATCTTAAATTGAAGGAAAAACAATACCTTCATATCGAAACTTTTTGAGTTAGGGCGTTTTCAAAATTTTAAAATTGATTTTGGAACCCTTAGAAGTGACCTACATCAACCAAAAGCTTCGGGGCACAACTAGACCCCAAATGGAGCCTACATACCGAATTTCATCAAAATCGGTCAATGCTAAGTGGCAAAAGTGCGGCGTACGGCGGACGGACGGCCAAATTTTTATTCGATTTTGGTTTATTATTTTCAATAAAATAAGCCTTTGGAATCGAGCAAGAAAAAAAAAATTTTAACCCCCCCTCAAAATTTGATGTTTTACGTTTCAAGGTACGTAGAATACGAAAATCGAATAAAAAAATTTCCGTCCGTCCGCCGTACGCCGTACGCGGCACTTTTCTTAGCAACACTGGACCGATTTGGTTCAAATTTGGTATATGGGCTCCATTTGGGGTCTAGTTGTGCCGCGAAGCTTTTGGTTGATGTAGGTCACTTCTAAGGGGTGAAAATTAAGGGTTGAAATTTTCAAGAGTGCCCTAGCTCGAAAACTCTCGAAATAAAGGTATCGTTTTTTCACCAATTTTAAGTAGTATTGAATTTTTAAAAATTTTTGAGACCACCCGGAGCTCTGTAGGACAAACCGTTCGGTCCCTACGAGTACTTGAAGGTTTTCCTTCGATAAAACAGAATCATGAGTGTGAATCGCAAAAGAGGTCTAATCTCCATTCAAATTTTATCGGACTAAAATGCGATCGCTGTTCATTTCTTCGATTTGTATACAGTTTTGCCTCCTGCGTAACCAGTAATCAAATTTCCATATGAAGCTTTCTATTTTTCGAATCGAGTGTGAAGCGTTTAGTTCTTTCTAATAAACTTGATTGTGAAGGTGTGAAGCCAGTATGGTGTGGTAGGTAGTACCTAGCTGGTAGGTAAAATAAAGTTGGTAGGTAAAAAAAATGTTGGTGGGTAAAAAACGCTGCAAATCATTGCTCAAAGGCTTCTTCACTCTTCTGATCACTGATCAGCTGAGTGAGCTCCGAAGACATTTTCAATCCTATTGAATGGAAGTGCTCTTCCAGGCGTCTCCAGCATTCGAGGAGATCTTCTTCACTCCTCAGATCACTGATCAGCTGAGTGAGCTCCAAAGCCATTTTCTATCCTATTGAATGGAAGTGCTCTTCCAGGCGTCTTCAGCATTCGAGGAGATCTTCTTCACTCTTCAGATCACTGATCAGCTGAGTGAGCTCCGAAGTCATTTTCACTCCTATTGAACGCAGGAAGCTGAAATTTGAGAGGGAGGGTCAAGGGAGAATACAGATTGTGGTAGGTGCTATTGATGGAGAACCAGTGATCTATACAGAAGGGTGATCTATACAGAAAATAATAAACCTTTGAGCAATGATTTGCAGCGTTTTTGGATTCTACGTACCATGAAACGTAAACCATCAAATTTTGAGGGGGTGTTAAATTTTTTTTTTTCTTGGTCGATTCCAAAGGTTCATTATTGAAAATAATAAACCAAAAACCGAAAATCGTACTAGTATTTTACGATTTTGGGTTCTTCCGAACTTTCCGGACAGAGTAAACGGTATGGAGTAAGGGGAGCTACTCGCTGCACGGCCGTACAGAGTGATTGGTTCATGACTGTGGTTTAGCCTGACAACTCAATTAATTTTCAAGGGTATAATTCTCTAAATTAACATAAACTCCCTCCCAGAATAGTAATTAACATACCTTGGTATTAGCAGCGATCCAATTGGAGGTCTCCGAGTCGTCGTCACACTTTTTGATCCAACGTTTGAGGAGGTGACATTTGACGGGGTCGTGCCAATGTTCTGCGCAGGCATAGCAGAACCTGTGCTGACACTTACAGGTTACCGGTCGCGCTTCCACGTACGAGACCTTGACAGCGTTATTGCAGTCTGGGGATGGACACCATCGGAGAAGCCTGTTGCACTGTTACCGCACAAAAAATACCGTCAGTATCAGAATTTAAGAATAATTTAACTAACTGAAGGTGGGTTCACAAGCGTCCGGCTCTGCGACTCTTTCCGACTCTCTCAGAGATTCCAATTGGGTGTTCACAAGCGTCCGGTTTCCCCGACTCTTTCCGACCAAATATCTAATTTTTCGGATTTGGACATTCCCTCCCAAAATTGCCTCTCCGACAAGATTACTTCCCTCTCTCCGACTCTTTCTGGCCAATCAGCGGGCAGAAAAGGGAGTCGGAATCGCAGAGTCGGACGCTTGTGAACCCTGCTTAAGCACCAAGTAGGGAAAGTGGGGGCCACTCAAATTTGGAGAGCTGCAACCAGAGCAAAGCACTTATATTCATCTTAAACGTAGGAATTTGTGACCCTCGAAAGTTGTTTATCGAACAGAATGGTGAAAACGCCAAAATTATTACATAAGTTAATTATTTTCCTGAACAGCTCACCCGTCTGCTACTAACCATATTACCGCCGCAATTAGCAAACAAGTTCATTTTGATAGAAAGTACCTACCAGCAAATTCCGTGGTTGCTAATGAAGCACAGCTGGGTCGAAAAAAAACTTCAACTCACTGCATTCTAGCGAGCCATCTTTGAACCAGAACGTTCTATAATTATGATCGCAAGGTTAGCCGCGAGCCACTTGTTTATTACTCAATCAACCTTACAACGAACAGTTGGTTCCACAGAGCTCTGGATGGTCTCATTCGATTTCAATAATTCATAGATAATATATTATATCATACATACATTAATTTATTCTGCTGTTTATTTTTATGTTTTGCTATGCACTCCTATAGGTATGGAAGTAGCACTACCGTTTAGCTCAGTCTGGGTCCTTTACCTTGTCGCATCGTCACACTAAATTACCAAGTAAGTACCTAAAGGTAGGTATTATAAAGGGGGAAAAAATGGGTGCCACTCCTCCGAGTGCAATCCCTCAACCAAATGGAGGAGAATTTGGGAGAGTGAGAAAAAATAGTTAAGATTCAAAGTAGGAGAAATGTATAAATGAAATTTATTTGCGAAATTCGATCCTAGCCAATCTACTGCTTCACGCCAGTGCCACTCCTTGCCTAGTACCCTAACCTAAATGAATGTAACCCTAAATGATTCTTACTATCTATCTTATAATTACGTGGTAGTTCGGAGTAGGAGGGCCTTGCGGTACGAAGGTATAGGCTGATCCAAAAAAAGAAATACTAGTGTGTAGGTACTCGTACAAAATCTTGGTAAGTACTTGGCAGGAACTAGGATCCCAAGTCGGGGATTCCATAAATTTCCATAAAACCACTCCTTCCAAATTCAGGATCCATAAATTCCATAAAACCACTCCTTCCAAATTCAGGATCCAATCAGTTTGAAAAAGACGGCTGATCCAAAATTTACAGAGTAAGTAGGTACCTCAATAGGTACAATGTTGGAGCTATGCGCTCAGTAAGTATTAATTTCCTGCTGCTCTGCAGAGTTCAGCACTTCCCAAGACAAGAACAATGTTTTAAAAAAATCCTGCTAAGCAGAGATGGACGAAACATTCGTCAAAGTTGGAGCGGTACTGGCGTGGGTTTTATTTTTACCCCCCCCCCCCCCCGTCCTACCTATACGATGCAACAAGCAAGAATTGATTTGAGAGGATTACGCGATTACGAAATCAGCGTAACAGTTTTTGTATCGAATGCTTTGAAGCTAGGGCGTAAAATAGGGACCTAGCGTAATTTCGTTAATCATGATAAAAATCACATTCCATGCTAATTACAGCAGAGGTTAATACGTAGAACAATGTTAGTATAGTCAAATGCAGGGGGGAGATGCTAAATCTCAACTGGCAGCAGTGGATCCCAGACCGATGCTCGCTCTGCAACATGGGAGCCTACTAGTCAACCAGACCTTTGTTGGAGGAAGCCCAGACCGGGGATACGCGAGGTTGAGGTACTTCGGACGTTCAGTACTCGACTTAGCAGAGTTGAACGGTCCAGATTAGATCAGGCTGCGCCAGTTTTGGAAAGCTTGAAGATATCTTCAGTTTTTAGTATCCGAATTTGATTAAAACCAATACTTAGATATTATATTCAATCTTAACGTCAAACTAAGACAATAAAAATCAATACAATACATTATAACTTCTTCTATGGACACATTTATAATTATGTAAAGGGAGACTGATACTCCTCCGAATTAGAATACTTTTTGTATTTTGAATTATTATATACTTATAGCTAAGTGGTGAAGTGATTTACAAACTTGTTAAAATATATCTTGGAAAAGAAACTTCCACTGATGGCCGGAAGACCATAGCGTTCGATTTCTCTCAAATATTTCATGTTAAATCTTATATTTTGAAAATAAACATGCTACTCATTAATTCATTATTCATTAACTCATACAACATACCTCAACAAAGCTATTGGTGATGAGGTGTTGATACTTCAGTCTGACTTTCGAGTCCTTGACCAGCCTCATGACGGTTGCATCATCGACGAGGATGTCACAGGCGTGGGCGGCGCAGGCAATCGTCTGCCCCACACCTTCCTCCATGATCTTGGTGGTAAGGTACTCACCCCAGCACTGGGTGCAGAACCTGTGACCGCACTCCAGCCCAGTCATCATCTAAGGAAAAACGAACCAATAAATTCAGAAAGGTAGGAAAAAGGTTTTGATGTTTGATATTGAAGATTGATATCTTTTGATTAATTAACAGAGGAAAACAAAAAAACTTCTGTTCTCAATTAAAAGTTGAGTGAAGGCGTTTCAATAATTTCAAAATGAATTTTCCACAATTTGTAAGAAATCTTAAAAAAATATCTCCCTTTTTGGAAGAAACATTAGATCATGGATATGTCCTCTGTTGTGTTCTGCATGTAGTCGAGTGAAGGCGATAGTCCTCTCGATGCGCTGAATTGTTCCTAGCCTGAATCCTACTCAATGGAGAGATTGATCCCTAAAGCCTAGGGCTTTAGCACTCCATCTGCAGCACCTCGCGGCCGACCGTACAGATAAGTACTTGCAGAATCTATCCGACAACCTCGGCGTCTGATAACAGACTCACCGGCGGGAGGCGGAACATTTACCTAGTGAGGCCTACTGTTCTGAAGAAGTCCCTAAGGGGAGCTAGAGGTTCGGCGCCTTTATGGGGCAAATTGTGTCCTTGGAAGAACTGGGCTGTAGGTAAGACAAGAAATGATAAGTCGGATAGACGAGGTAAGAATGCATGTAGGAAAACCCCTGAGTGCGGCTTATAAAGTCTAGCTATTATGGTGAGGGGAGAGTGGAAAAGAGGTGACGACAAATGACGTATTCTTTCCCTTCCTCACCTCATCTGTGTTGGCGATGACTCATGCCACTCTGGGTTTTCCTACACCTCACTTTATTGGAGAACTAACGAACATAGATGTATGACATTACATCCTCCATGTAAATTAAATATTCGCTGGGGTCTATCCAAAATTGGTCCTCGAACTTCTGTTTCTGTATCACTATTCAACCCTGATCACACCTTGCCGTTCTTAAAGCCATCCATCACAATTTAGACTTGAATGATTTATTTATAATAACAAGAAAGATCATTCGTTGATTCACGCTCATGAACTCCCAGAAGAAATGCAAGTAACCATAAATCTTCAATGATAGTATTATTATCTACCAGTACAGACGTCAAAATTTTTTGTTGAGAAACTATTTTCTCTACCATTGAATACACCTGACTATATGATCTATTTGAAGAGTGGCGTTGAACAAATGTTCATCTACACCCTAAGCCTCAGTGTACACTACATTGTAAAAGTTTTAGGAAGTCCGCAAATGAGATTGGCCAAAGTTGTGGCTCGGGAGGTGATTAGGAAAAAGGTTTCGTGGATGGAAGCTTGGACTGAACTTGCCAGTAAATACGGAATCACATTGTACATCGATCCTGATGAGCCCAAAAGCTTAGGGAGCAAATGAACGTGTTAGTTGATCGCATTAAACAAGAATTCATTATTGAATGTAAAGCAAAAGCCCGTTTGGCACAGTTCCATTTAAACTATCAACATTTGGGTCCGCCAACGTATCTTAAGGAAAAAAGCATAAACCAGCTCCTGATTAGGAATATTTGCAGAGCACGGTGTGAAACGTTTGACTTGAATTTCAAGCCGTGGGTTGAGGATCGCATTTTCACCTGTTCATTGTGTAATAGTGGAGAGGATGAAACGGTGTTTCATTTTTTGGCACATTGTCATATTCTGAGATGTATCCGGCAAAACCAATTCGGAGCCCTGTATCTGACTAATGAGGAAGCTCTGGAGTATTTGAACGGAAAAACGCTGCAAATTATTACACAATGGTTTATTATTTTTTATATTACTAAATAAAAAATAATAATAAATAAAAAAAAATAAAAAATAATAAACCATTGTGTAATAATTTGCAGCGTTTTTATATAACATTTGTATAGATCACTCGTCTGCAAAGCCACCAACCATCCAACATGAAGAAAAACATCGATCGCATTTCGGTCAGCTTTAATTTGAACGGAGATTAGGCCTCTTTTGCGATTCACACTCGTGTTTCTGATTTATCGTACGTCCAAACTTAAAATTCTCGTAGGGAGCGAACGGTTTGTCCTACAGAGCTCCGGGTGGTCTCAAAAATTTCTAAACATTCTATAGAATCTTAAATTGAAGGAAAATCAATACCTTTATATCACAATTTTTTGAGTTAGGGCGTTTTCAAAATTTCAAAACTGATTTTGGAACCCTTAGAAGTGACCTACATAAACCAAAATCTTCGGGGCACAACTAGACCCCAACTGGAGCCTACATACCAAATTTCATCAAAATCGGTAAATTCTAAGTGGGGAAAGTGCCGCGTACGGCGGACGGACGGCCAAATTTTTATTCGATTTTTGGATTCTACGTACCTTGAAACGTAAACCATCAAATTTTGAGGGGGTGTTAAAATTTTTTTTTCTTGGTCGATTCCAAAGGTTCATTGGTATTGAAAATAATAAACCAAAACTGGTCAGCACTTGGGTGGTACATAGTAAAAGCGACAAATTATAGGAAGTGTTTGGTTGATGAGTTTAATTATTGAAGAGTGGAGGTTTTGTATGGCGTTCTGTAATATAGTTGTTGTTTTGAAATTGAGCAATTTTAGTACTATTTATTTTGTATGTTTTGTAGTTTATCAGGTTGTAGGTAGTTAATTAATTTAATTCCTAGAGTTGTTTAGCATTGTTTTTATTATGAGAGCTTCAAATTTATGGAGGTTGTTAAAATCTATTAGGTACACACGTTCTGTTTAAGTTTTATAAGAACCCGTAACTCCGGCTCATAGCTTTGTGCTTCAGCCGTAATATGCTTATTGGATTTTTTTAAAAATTGTAACACCTGTTATTACGGAATAAAGCATTTCATCAATCAATCAATCAATCAGATCGCTCGCTCCATACCATTCAACACAAAAGTATTGTTTTTTCAATCATTTAAAATAGTAACGAATTTTTAGAATCGAATAAGTCCTCCCACGGCTCTTTAGGACCAACCGTTCACTCACTATAAGGGCGTAAGGGTTGGAAGAAATATGAATCTGAAACACGAGTGTGAATCACAAATGAACGTTTACTGGCCAAAGTAAGGCAAATCTCCTTTCAGCTGATCAAACGCGATCTTTTTCATTTTTTCTTTCTCTGTGTTGTGCTTGCTAAACAACCAAGAACCAAATTACGCAATGAAGTTACTTTTTGTGAAAATAAACTTGAAAGTGAGCCCTGCACAATAATCTGGTTGTTAGGTAACATTGGACGAGCCATGATCTTTACAGCTAAATAATAAACCGTTGTGTACAAATTTGCACAGTTTTCACTGAATTTGGAAGTTATCATCATTGCCATGGAAGAAAGATTGTGCTAACAAGATCTAGTAAGATCCATGAGTAGCCAATCAGTTGGGTTCTTTCAAGGTTCAACCACATGGCGCACTAGCGTCTCTGCTGAAGATTTGTTAGGTGACAGAAGCGAGGTTCATAAAACTCACCGCTAGGAGCTGCACTGTAAGATTCTACTGGGAATTTTCTTTTAACCTACTCAAAATTCCTTTTTTTTCACTTCAAAGTTTTTTTTCTCATTTTCGACCTTAAGGCACTGATACGGTCATAACTCCCTTATTTCTCCTGAAAAATCAAATCTGACTACACCGCTAGAAAGAGAGTTAAATTCCTAAGCTACCTGGTGCAAAATCAAAATCTTTCAGCAGTAAAATAGTTTCAAAACATCAAGTCAAAAAGCAAACTTCAAGATTGTTTTGAAACTTGACTTTCTGTGACCAAAGTTTTCACTCTAAACCCCTGCGATGGGCGCTCTTCGGAGAAAACATCCTCAAATAGTCAGCTTTCCAACGGTCTGTCAATTTTTCTTTTTAACAATCAAGTGAGGAATTTCACCATGTCGGAATTTCCTATTTTTGACCCCAAAATCGGATTCAGCACCTCTAAAAACCCCCTAAGGCAAACTTTCAGCCCGAACTTCCTAATTTGCGAATAAACAAAACAGTGTAGAAAATACGAATGTTTAAAAAAAACGGGAAAATGACGTCATGCTGGAATAGTTCATTTATGGCCGCTTGAAGCGCTGAGATCGAGAAATCCATAGTCTCCAGATGCAAAATTTCATGAAACAGTAAAGTTCGAAATCGAAAAACTGAAGAAAAAAATAGAAAAAGAGATGGGGAAAATTAGGTTTCCTCTGTTTTTGTTTGATAACTTTTCTCTTAGATAACACGATTTCGTCTTCCCAATGGGCAACACTGGGAGGAGACGGCAATCCGCCAACAGCTAATCAGCGAGCGTTCCCGCTTCACGTCTGTTTTCCCGGTTAGTTTTGAAATTAAAAATTTTGATTGTCTCCCAAAAATAACAGGAGACTTATTTTCCGAAATCAGCCCAATTTTCATCTATCCCACACCATTAACTATTCAGGAAAAATGCAAACAGAAATCGGTGAAATTCCTCATTGGAAGAGTAAATGAAGTTTGAATGTCAAAAAACGTGTTTTTCAAGAAAATAAATTGTTTTAAGCGGTTTATGGTCCCCCTCGATCTCAAGATGGCTTGACGATTTTGGTATCATTTCCCATGTAATTTTTTACGCTGAATCCAATGGTGATACTTCCGAATGATTCCTAATGTTAGAAAGTGGAAATTTCCGAAGAAAACCTTCGTTTTTGGTACTTAAAATACGCACTATTCGTAGATAGTGAGCATCAATTAACACCTTTCTACTCAACAAAAACTTCAATCAGCTAGAAATTCGGTGTTATTATTGAGTAGACAGGTGTTACTTCATGCTGACTACCGTATCTACGAATAATGCGTATTTTATGTACCAAAAACGATGGTTTTCTTCGAAAAATCCACTTTCTAGCAGTCGGAATCATTCGGAAGTATCACCATTAGATTCAACGGAAAAAATTACATGGTAAATGATACCAAAATCGTCAAGCCATCCTGAGATCGAGGGGGACCATAAACCGCTTAAAACACTGAATTTTCCTGTAAAACACACGTTTTTTGACAGTCAAACTTCATTTACTCTTCCAATTTGAATGTTAGAAAGAAAAATTGATAGACCATTGGAAAGCTGATTATTTGAGTATGTTTTCTCCGAAGAGCGCCCATCGAAATGGCCTGGGATTTAGAGTGAAAACTTTGGTCAAAGAAAGTCAAGTTTCGAAAAAAATTTAAAGTTTGCTTTTTGACTTGATTTTTTTAACTATTTTATAGCTGAAAGATTTTGATTTTGCACTAGGTAGCTTAGGAATTTAACGCTCTTTCTAACGGTGTAGTCAGATTTGAATTTACGTGAGAAATAAGGGAATTATGACCATATCAGTGCCGTAAGGTTAAAAACGCGAGAAAAAAACTTTGAAGTGAAAAAAAAAGGAATTTTGAGTGGGTTAAAAGAAAATTGCTAAGAGACATTTTTTGTTGGAAATATTGTGTAGAACCCTGAAATTATGCCCATCTTAAGTGCAGACACCCTGTATAGTAGTAATCTGCCGCATGTACGCATAGCATAGAGGTTGATGTTAAGGTGGGAAGTCACTGTTGATGTTTTGTTACCAACCTCCATGATTACTCAACATGTAAACAGCGATTATAGGGGAAATCAGCAAGTCGGACCCATCGGTGTCGCTCATTAACTAACATTGAAGTTTTCAACAGATCAGTGTCACTCACCGGGGATGGTAGAAGACTGTAGCAAATCTCACATTCTTCTGTGCCGGAGATTGTCTGGGTTACCTGAAACCGTGGAGGAATCAGGTTTGACAAACAGATACGGTAGTTTTGTTAGATATAAATCAGGTCAAGGTAGAAATTATTTTTGTTGCCAGTTATATTTAACGTTTTGCCGAAGTGAATACACCCATGGTAGTACAGTAAAAATAGGTTCAATAAGGGGTTAAGATTGGAACTAATTCATCTAACGTTGAAACTTGGTGGAGGTGTTCCTTTTGGCATCATATTGTACTAAAAAAATGTCTCTAGTGATTGGAGGGGTGGAAGGGGGTGGAATTTCGGAAAAACCACGAAATTTTGGCCCTTTAATCACTTTTTGGCTTACAGCTCCATAACGGTGCATCTGACAGAAAAATTTATCAATACACAAATTAAAGATCATTAAATTATGCTTCCAATGAGCTACTTAAACATTAAAATTGGTTCAGCGTTTTAGCCGCAATCGCTCGTAAAAGATCGGCGATTTTTAGGAACTTGGCTGAAAAGTGGTGTGTGCTCACGTTCAAACGCTTCTTACTCAAAAACTGCTGCTCCAAATTAAAATTGTCACTAAATCAAAGTGGTACAACATCAAGTTCTGCGATAGATGGGCTCCAATTATTTTTGTATCCCCGTTCCTGAGAAGAGATACAAGCGAAAACCCCAAAGTAGTCATAGCGTCAAGTTCCGCTGATAGCTGATTTTGGAGGCATAAGAATTTCAAACTTCTAATAATCTATATTCAGCTAGATTTTTTGGAAGATTTTAGCATATTGCAGTCAGAAAACAAAATTATAACAATATTCAATCGAATATTTCCATTATGAGTGTAAAATTCTTACTAATTTCATTCAGGTAGTAATTATATCATAAGAAGTGAAGTTACGCCTGGAAGCAAGATCAATGCAGTAAAAATTAACGCTTCTGATTTGACTAAATAAATGCGTACAAGGTTTGAACTTCGGTTGAAGGTTTGGACTGCCATTAGTCAGGATTCTTCCCTGACAACAGTCAGAAAAGAAATTCGTAGGTATGCCTCCAAAATCAGCCATCAGTGGAAATTGACGCTATGACTACTTTGGGGTTTTCGCTTGTATCTCTTCTCAGGAACGGGGATACAAAAATAATTGGAGCCCATCTATCGCAGAATTTGATGTTTTACCACTTTGATTCAGTGACAATTTTAATTTGGAGCAGCAGTTTTTGAGTAAGAAGCGTTTGAACGTGAGCACACACCACTTTTCAGCCAAGTTCCTAAACATCGCCGATCTTTTACGAGCGATTGCGGCTAAACCGCTGAACCAATTTTAATGTTTAAGTAGCTCATTGGAAGCATAATTTAATGATCTTTAATTTTTGTATTGATAAATTTTTCTGTTAGATGCACCGTTATGGAGCTGTAAGCCAAAAAAGGGAAAAAAGGGTCAACATTTCGTGGTTTTTCCGAAATTCCACCCCTCCAATCACTAGAGTTTTTTTTAGTACAATATGATGCCAAAAGGAACATCTCCACCAAGTTTCAACTTTAGACGAATTAGTTCCGATCAAAAGTGCTATTTTTACTGTACTATGGGGGAGTGAAACGATGATACGCAACGAGAAAAAAGCTACGACAGATACAGACCCTCAAATCAACGAACCTTTGGTTTAGAAACAACAGACGTTTTGGTGAAGGGGTTGACAACCCGGGCTTCCGCAAACAACTGCTCCTGGTTCCCGTCGTAGAAGCGCTCCATCAGCTTCTCTTTGTCCCACTTGAAGTGGTTTAGAAGAATACGTGTCGTAGTAGCAGGAATCTGTGGGAAGTGAAGTTTGTCTTAGAACGACGAAAAAAGAAAACATTATAATATAATGTTTTATCATAAATAATAATGATATTATCATGAACTCGTACAATGGCATACTGCAAGGATGTACGTTAGTTCGAGATGTTTGTATTAAGTACCTATATGTTTCAATAACTTCTCGCGACTTTTCTTCTTAAGACTTGAAAGCATAGACTAGACTTGGTTGCAGGATATGAAACTATCACCTGGTATCTCTAAACTTCGACATAATTTGTTTTCACAGTAATTTTGGTTATGATCAACTCGCAACAGACATTTCAATAGTTAAAGACATGAGATGATCTATAAAATGTTTCTTTAAAACCGATAATCTAAAAGAATCAGGTTCAGGGTTCAGGCCAGAGAGGCCCATTGGACACGGCAAACCATAGAACAGAACAGAGACCATGTCTCTTTGATGGATCATCAGTGACAGAATAAGGCCAGGATAAAATTGAGTGCATATTGATACTTCACTTCATAGTACCTAGGGATGAATGCTGGTAACGCGCTCTGCACAGCAGTCTCGTCAACTTCCAAGTTTCATGCGTTTTCCCGCAAACATTAAACATTACGATCTTAATGACTAGTTAAATTTTTGCTAACCACTTATATCTTGAATCTTCAAAGCATTAAAAAAAGGGTCCTAGAGATGAAAAATAATAACATTTTGATAACAACGTCACTGGGTGATAGATCACTTCATTCAATGAAAGTGGGAGTCAGATTGACACCCTCATGCGATTACCGTCTGGATTTCTCGCCAATACCTACTCCAAAGAGCGGCAGAGCTAGGCTGCTACGCTCAGGTGGAAAAGTGAGGATCCAATTGGGGCCCCCAAAATTTGGACAAGTGAACGTAATTGGATCAACAATATTGCACAATTTTGGGATGAATGCACGGACGCTATACTACCGAATAGAAAAACTATAATAGTGCTAAATGACGATAGTTTTTGACTATAATAATCTGTGTTACAGTAAGAGCGTTTTGATAGGCCAGCTGACCAGCTGATGTCACCCAGCTCTATACAGGCCGAACCAGCAGGCTTCAGCAAATCACAATTTTTCAATCATTTCTTTTGAAATCTGATGTTTCAAATGAAGGATCAGCCAAAAATGAGGAAAAGCGCCTAAGATAAGGTACAACTGTATAGACAGGGTAGTGCCTAGGGATGGCACGATACCACCGATATATCGGAGTATCGATACTTTTTGGTATCGGTACCGTTATTTGTATCGATACTTTTGATGCAAAACTACAAACCAATATATTGGTATCGATACTTTTGCCTAAAATATCGGAGGTATCGATACTTTCTTGACGATATTATTGAAAATTTTGCCAAAGTAAATTGGTGAAAAAATACCAAAATTAGTAAATAGAAAATAATACCATATAATATATGGTATTATCTTCTATTTACTATATATTTGCTGTATATAGACAATATTATTGTCTACCACAGAACAACACTCAAAATAATCTCAGAATAGTATCAATTGAAACGATATATCGCCACGATAGCCTCAAAATAGTATCAATATCCAATGTGAGTTTGGAAGGAATTTAAACCCGTTTTCCCGAACTTACAAGAAGAGGGAGGCCTGCAAAATATGAATCGTGATGGCGACATCAGTCACATTCGAACGGCTTTTTTCGAATAATAAATAGTATTAACTGTATTGTAACTGATTTATTACTTAATCCTTTCGATTTCTAGTGGAAGAAAAACATCATTTCATTGAACAGAGATTTCTTGCAAATAAGAATTGGAATTGAACTAAAATGGAATAAATATTCATATTTATTAAATTTTAAATTATTGACTTTATTACATTTTTAATTGCCATTGACTTTTATTAAATTTTACATTATTGTTTTTTAGAAAATATATCGCCTTTTCTTAAATAATAGGGTTTTTATTGGGAGTGGAAAATCAACGGTGGGTTAATTTGAAATATCGGTGGTATCGATACTTCGAGCCGATATTATCAAAGTATCGATATTTTGTAATATCGGTATCGATACTTCCTAAGAAATATTGCATCGAAAGGAGTATCGATACTTTGGAGTCTCGTGCCGTCCCTAGTAGTGCCTAATCGGGTCATGAGTGATGTTTTTGACATAAAAACGGATGCCCAGTGAATTACTTGGGTATGGTAGGCCTTCTAACTCTAATCCTCCAGGAAGAGTGAAGTACCAAAGATTACCACCCTTGGTGCTTTCCAGCTACAAAAACTGTCAATACACGACTTCTTGTCCAATTTTGAAATTTCAAGTCGCAAATTAATCGCTTAAAGTAAGTTATTTTAAAAAGGCAAGTCAATACTTTTCACCAGCCAGTAATTTTCTTATCCCATTTTGAGGGGACAAATGAGAGTCGAACTTTTAGCAAGCTTTTACGATCATTATAATGATGTTAACTTTTAGAGATACGGAAGGAACAACTGTTTATTTGAGAGCATCCATAACCAGAGAAGTTTACCCCTGCACCTGCTGACTCTCTCTTGCCTCACTTCACCTTACACTCGATTATAATCCATCTTGCGCATAAAAATTAATATATTCTGAAATTTTGATAGAAAAAAGCCGCAAATTATTACACAACGATTTATTATTTTCTGTAAAGATCACCGGTCTGCGAAAAACACGGCTTTTCCATAAATAGCACCTACCAACTATACGAGTAAATTATCGCGCAGGGCAAAATTCAAGTATATTTTGAGATTCCAAAGGTTCAGAGAAAAGAATCACCTTTGTTATCCCTGAAATCCTTCTCATACTCTTTTATTTTTTCCCTAAATTTCCTACCAGTTTGACCACAATACTCAAGCCCACAAGCTTATAAACCCCTCTTTTATCCTGAGCGCTACTTTTATCTTTATCAGAACCCAACGAAGCTTAAGATTATTTTTATTTTTAAACCCTACTTTGAAAACCTCCAGATGATAACATTTTGCCAATTTTGTCAGAAATCTTTCCATAATAAGGCATACTTATCCACTTTTGGTTTATTATTTTCAATAATGAACCTTTGGAATCGACCAAGAAAACATTTTTTTTAACACCCCCTCAAAATTTCATGGTTTACGTTTCAAGGTAAGTAGAATCCAAAAATCGAATAAAAATTTGGCCGTCCGTCCGCCGTACGCGGCACTTTCCCCACTTAGCATTGACCGATTTTGATGAAATTTGGTATGTAGGCTCCATTTGGGGTCTAGTTGTGCTCCGATGATTTTGGTTGATGTAGGTTAAGTTAAGTTAATTTAAGATAGTATAGAATTTTTTGAGACCACGCGGAGCCCTGTAGGACAAACCGTTCGCTTCCTACGAGAATTTAAGGGTTTTACGTGCAATAAATCAGAAACACGAGTGTGAATCTCAAAAGAGGCCTAATCTCCGTTCAAATTAAAGCTGACCGAAATACGATCGATGTTTTTCTTCATGTTGGATGGTTGGTGGCTTTGCAGACGAGTGATTTATATAGAAAAATAAAAAACCATTGTGTAATAATTTGCAGCGTTTTCTCTTCTAACACAACTTCTTTAACGAAATTAGAAACCCCATTTCTACACTGTTTCTTAAGAACCTTATTCCATGTGGAATCAATGAGCCATCCCCCATATCCATTGCTTGCGACTATACTTATGATAATAGTTTTTCTTTCGAAAAATTTTGATCATTCATTGGTATTGACAGCTCTATTGATCATACTATGGGAAGCAGCATATTTATGAACTAAGGGATGATTAGATGTACTATGAATAGTGAAATCACTGTAGGTATCTTTTCAATAAATGGAGAAATCATGTTTTTTTTTTAATCAATGAGATGGATAGACCAAGAAATAGAAACGCGTAGGCAAGTTGACTCTAGAAAATACACGAAGAAATTTCGCCCCTAAAGGGAAAAACAAAAGATCATAGACCATTGTTGTAGGTGTAATTTGAAAATTAAAATGTTGAAATAAAATACACACAAGATATGTACCTACCTATTACTTTTTCAGTGAATAAACAGAATTATTTTTCTACAAAAAAACTCTCCGATCGCATGTAATATAAAATTAATATTTAATATTATCGCAGTATTCATAGCTACCGATGTGTAGCTATCATTTTGATTACTGGTTGCAGCGTTGCATTTTTTGTGGCAAGAAAAGTGTAGCGAAAAATCCCTTGACCCCCAGCCAAAAGACATATCCATGTCAATAATAAACCGAAAACACCAAAAAAACAAGTTATTATCCGTATTTAGAAGGTGAGTATCTATCAGATGGATTGATGGTTCGTCTTGGTGGATTGATGGTTGATCGATTGTCAGATGGATTGATGGTTCGTCTTCGTTGGTTGGTCTATCTGAGGTTCCGCCCGAATTTGCCACTGCTGACTGGGGGTGCAGACTCAAACCTGACATCCTAGGACTCTTCCCCTGAGGAATTGTCGGAGAGGTGTCGTCTTGAGAAACATTCTTCCCCTGAGTGACTGGAAAATCCATCAACCAAGATCTATCAGCTCTGACTCGGGGGTGCAGGTCATCCGAGAGATTACTCTTCCGCATTTGGTTAACATGCACTTTACGAACGTTCCGATTGATAAGAATAATCAAATAAACCACCTTTCCAATGCGCTCCATAACCGTAGCAGTCACCCATTTATACTAACTCTAAGGATTACGTATCAGCACCTTATCATTAATTTGAAAATGTGGAATTTCCTGCACAATGTCCTTAGTTGAAGAGTTCAACTTGAAAGAATCAGTTGCCAACAGCATCGTCAAGTGTCTACGAACTGGTAATCTTAGGAATATTTCAGCCGGAGACTTATTAGTCACAGTATTTGGAGTAAATCGATGTAATATCGATACCTTAAAGCACGAAGGAGCTATGTCCAGAAACGGAAATTGAAATTATCACCAATGCACAATTCCTAAAATGATGGCTTATTACACTAAACTCTTTAATTTCCTCAATAACTTTTCAAGCTATTATCGTCAAGAAAACTCAATAATAGTTTTGTTAAATTTGAGTTTTCTGAAATTTAAAAAAAAATGTGGAAGGTGGATGGACTTAGCGCCTTTGTGCTTTAAGGTTGGTTTGAAGACACCTACTTACTTTATTGCTTATTGCCTAATTTTTGATCTAATGACATTGACTACCGGCCGATACCGTAATTCACACTTTGACGAGGATGTGAAACCCGTAGAAGTTCTCAGGCGTGGCGGGTCACGTGTCTCGAGGCCTCAGTGGGCGGAAGTTGAAAAACTGGACCCGCTTGGTGATTTCCTTGCGGATCAATCTACAACCGTACGATTGCAGTTTTTCCTTTGATGCTCATTATTCTTAAATGTTTCAAGGTCTTGTTGAGAAAAAATAAACTATTGCAATGGGTCAAAAACGACACCCAAGTGAGGTGGGCAGTAAGCTTCCTCACAGAGGTTTGATTCATGATTCGATGCTGCATAATTTATCAATTTTTATAATAGCACTACAGATAAATTCAAGAGTATTTTTTGTAATGAGTTACATTATTATGTTGATAATTGTTCTGAAAGACGCGGCAGCATACCTCCTCTATTCAAAACTGAATAAAAAGTATTGTATGAGTCATAAAGTTTTTATTTGGTTTACATTGTAGATACACTATTCAAGTTTTGTTTTAGTTAGTTTTGAAGATGAAATCACTTTGGTGACGTCCCCCATTCTTAATTCATTGAATATGCCGATTTCTAGTGTTAGTCATGACTCTTTCAAGCACAGCAGGCGTTATGTTGAAATCCTTCCTGGATGTTGTTCTTTAAATCTTGAAGGATCCTTGGAATGTTCATTTAAACAAGGTATTTAAAAAAACCACAGAAAGAGAATCACTAGGAAACAAACTATGACAAACTAGGAAATCGGACCGGCCACTGCAAATCGATTGAGATGAGGCGTTCAAGGAAGTGTTCCCTCAAAACAGCCATGTGCTGTTGCACCGCCTTGTTGGAACCAAATGTCCAAAAAAAAAAAAAAAAAACCTGTAACACCCAATATCAACAAGGGGACTGTTTTGAGGGAACCAATCTCCCAATTTGTCACCAAGTGATTCTTTTTCTGTGGGTTTTTTTGAAGTCCCGTGTTTATGTGAACTGTCCAAGGATCCTTTAAGATTTTGAAGAACAATATCCAGGAAGGAATTTTCAACATAACGTCTGCTTTGCTTGAAAGAGTCATGACAAACGCCAAAAGTCGGTACATTCGATGAATTGTGAATGGAGGACATCACCTGAGTGATTTCATCGTCAAACCTACATAAAACAAAACTTGAATAGTGTATCTACATTGTAAAAACCAAATTAAAACTTTCTGATACATACAATGCGTTTTATTCAGTTTTGAAAAGAGGGAGTAATGTGCACTCTTATTAACACGATTGAGAAGGTTGTTCTAGATTACTAATTTTTCGTTTTTGTGGTTTATTATTTTCAATAATTAACATTTAGAATCGACCAAGAAAAATTTACGTTTCAAGGAACGTAGAATCCGAAAATCGAATAAAAATTTGGCCGTACGTCCGCGACACTTTCCTTAGTTCCCATGGACCGATTTGGATGAAATTTGATAAATGGGCTTCATTTGGAATCTAGTTGTGCCCTGAAGCTTTTGGATGATGTCAGACATCTGGGGGGTGAAAATGTGGTTGATAGGTAGTGGCGATGGCAAAGCTGTGTTGAGTAATCTATACAGAAAAATAATAAACCTTTGTGTAATAATTTGGAGCGTTATTCACAGGCGACGTTATTCACTCCCCCCACAGAAAGAACCGCAATTACTAGCGGAAAGTTTAATTCAAAAACGACTCACCGTAGATTAGTGCGGAGGGCATCAAAATTCCAAATACCACACCTAAAATAGAATCACGCGAAAGTCGGCCTTTAAACAATTAAAATTTGCTTGGGCACCTGTTTCACGGGGTACCGCCTATTCTTTTGCCATTTTGGTTCATTATTTTCAATAATGACCTTTGGAATCTAGCAAGAATAAACAACTTTCAATCTCCTCTCAAAATTTGATGGTTTATTTTTCAAGGTACGTAAAATCCAAAAATTGATTATAAAATGTTTTTCGTCCGTCGGCAACATAATTCCTTGTCACTTCATTAGATTATTTCTTGTGTAATACGAAATGCGTCTTCTTGAATACAGAATATAACTACTTAAAGTAGCTCGTATATCCACTAATTACGACCTGTCCTGTTCGAGTACTCGCAGTCACTACGAAAAACATTCTTAGTAAGATATTGCCCTTAATTGTTTTTCATCTTATTTTGCAATTCCAAGTGCCCAATCGACCCAGATGCTGCTAGCAATTTTTTCGATCGATTCTAGAAACGCTGCAAATTATTACACAATGGTTTATTGATTTTCTATAGATCATTCTGCTCATCTAATCATAGATCAGTCTGCTAAGCCACCAACCATCCAACATGAAGAAAAACATCGATCGCATTACGGTCAGCTTTAATTTGAACGGAGATTAGGCCTCGTTTGCGATTCACACTCGTGTTTCTGATTTATCGTACGTCCAACCCTTAAATTCTCGTAGGGAGCAAACGGTTTGTCCTACAGAGCTCCGCGTGGTCTCAAAAAAATTTTAAAATTCTATAGAATCTTAAATTGAAGGAAAAACAATACCTTTATATCAAATTTTTTTTTAGTTAGGGAGTTTTCAAAATTCATTTTTGAACCCTTAGAAGTGACCTACATCAACCAAAATCTTCGGGGCACAACTAGACACCAAATGGAGCCTACATACCAAATTTCTTCAAAATCGGTCAATGCTAAGTGGCAAAAGTGCCGCGTACGGCCGGCCAAATTTGTATTCGATTTTTGGATTCTACGTACCTTGAAAGGTAAACCATCAAATTTTGAAGGGGGTGTTGAAAAAAAAATTTTCTTGGTCGATTCCAAAGGTTCATTAATGAAAATAATAAACCAAAATAGGGAGTTGTGGGTCCCTTCATTAGGAAATTTGATTACTGGTTGCTAAAGAAAACTGATTACAAGTCGAAGAAACGAACAGCTATCGCATTTTGGTCAGCTAACATTTTATTGGCCTCTTTTGCAATTCACACTCGTGTTTCTGATTTATCATTAGTTCAACCCTTAAGTACTCATAAGGAGCGAATGGTTGGTCCTACAGAGCTCCGGGTGGTCTCATTCGATTCTAAAAATGCAATACTATTTTAAAATGATGAAAAAACGATACCTACAAATAAAACGTTTTTCAGCTAGGGCGTTTTGAAAATGTTAGCCCATGTTTCAACCCATAGAAGTGATTGACATCACTGAAAACCTTCGCGGAACCACTAGACCCCAAATGGAGCTCATATACCGAATTTCATTCAAATCGATCCATGGTAACTAAGGAAAGTGCCGATGCAAAATTTGTATTCGATTTTCGGATTCTACAAACCTTGAAACGTAAACCAACAAATTTTGAGGGAGGTTCAATTTTTAACATGGAACGTGTTATTTCTCTAGAGTAACTACCAGAAAAACGTTACGCTGGGAGAGTGATGGGGGTGTCATGGCCTTTTCGACACTCCGGTTTTCGAGGCGCGGTGTTTTTGCATTTCAGATATGTTGCTAGGGATAATATAACTTTTGTATTATACCTACCGACGACTAATGGTTCCGTACTAAATTTGGCTAAAACATGTTCCATGGTTTTTAATTTACGCCGGGGCTTGCCCCCCTGGCGAGACGCGAAGGGCCGAGTTTTTTTCTTGGTCTATTCCAAAGGTTCATTATTGAAAATAATAAACTAAAAACTCGTTTATAATTATTTCTACACTGAGCCAGCTAGAGAAATGTTATTATTGAACAGGGTCTCCCAGAATCAATAATCCAAACTTCAGGAACTGATGACAAGTCGGTAACTATTATATTTTGAGGATACCAAAAAATGGAAAGACCATTAAACTCCCTTTCCTTTTTACCAGATAAACCCAAATGACCTAAAAATATCCCAAACCCTCGATTTCGCACAACACCACGTTTAAATCCCCATATTTTTTTTTCAGAAAATTACGCAGATAAAAATTAATTTGAACACACCGTTGGAAAGTAGCTGAATTCCTTCTTGAATGTTTTGTCCCAAAAGAAAGGAACGTTTAGGAGACTGTAAAATTCGACAAAAAAATTTTAATTGACAAAATTTTAACTTGGAGGTATTGCTTTCGAGTCTACCAAGGTAGCGGAATCTTAGTTTTCACTTTTCAAGATTGAAAAAAAGTTCTCCAAAATCAAAATTTCCACTCGCGTTTTACGTTTCAGACCTTCCTGGACAATTTTGATTTCGTGTCTGTTTGTTTTTTATTCACTCAGTTCGCGAAAAAATCGTTGATTGCGTACTGATCAGATATGCTATAAAGCTCTTTCCATTGGTATTCTCAAATTTGAATTTAAGTACGTGTAATCTGAGGGAGTTACGGAGATTTTACTGCTGAAGTATCTTTTTGGAAGTCCGATTTTTACCTGCAACACTTCATCGACTTATAAGTGTTTTTTTTATAACAGTTCTCCTCTCAATTTGAGGAAAACTAGAATGGCATTTTTTGGACACCTCAAGAGGATAGGTACTTCTGAAGGGGGGAGGGGGTTCTCTACCGGTATTTCAAAAATAAGCTACTTAGAATACGTTCTATCCAATTTTGGTTTGCCGGAACCAGCAGCTAAATCTAAATTTTCTGTTATTCTTGGATTCCCTCAACATCTCGGTTTTTTCTGTAAGATTCCAAATTAAATTTGGTAGAATAGTTGTCATAATAAGGTTCCTGAACTAATTCATGAAACTAACCGTTACTGTCCTCCGGTTCATGGTAGAGGTGGGTCTGATCTTAATACGATGTTATCTCAGGGATCGATGGTTTTACCGGGTTTATTTAAACACGAGAGTTGAAGTATCAAGCTAGCCAAAGATTATATCGGTTTTGGCTTAAAAGTGGTTGAACCGTGTTGAAGAATGCTTAAAAAAATCGGACTTCCGAAAACATACTTTAGGACATTAAGGGTTAAAAACACACAAAAAACTGCTACTTGTGCAGTTGCGAATTAGAATCGGTCCCTGAAGTTACCCTGTAGAAACCATAGATTTGAAATCAAAGACGAAGTTTTCATCACATTAAGGTACACCATTTTTGGAAAGGTAGGGTCATATTATCCCCTTCAGAACCAACGTACCCTATAGGGGACATGAACTTTCAGGGGTTCTAGCTCCCACATACATCAATCCATCCCAAATCTTCTTTTTTCCCTGTGTCCGTCATGTTGTCCCAAAGACCCTGAGTGCATAAAAGGTTGAAAATCACCACCACATAACCTGCCCGAATCCTTGAAAACCTCCATATCAACAAAGTCACGATGTCACGCAGAGGTAAGTGCCGATTATTGCTAATATTTTCCATAATACGGCTCAAATGAGTTTCAAATTGTTGTAATTTACTATCCAGATGTTATTTGATGTGCCAGGACTAAAATGTTTCCGCAGATCATTGTAAACATTGAGCAGGGGCTCGATAAAATCAACGTCCCCTATAGGGGACGTTGGTTTTTGGCTGAGCCAAGTTTTCCCTAATCTTACGATGTTTTAGATCGAATTTTCAATCGATTTTGACGATTTATTTTCAGAAAAACGCCAATTTGACCTGTTCAACAGTGAAGAACAACAACAACAATATGACCAGTATCTCATTCAACAGTAAATGTGAAAATGTGAAGTACATCACTAAGGGGGCCAGGTAAGGGGGCGGAATTATTTTTACGATTTTCATTACCACTAGTAGAATAGTAGTTGTCCCCACGAAGTTCTTTTGTCGTTGTTTGTTTTTTAAATAATTCCGCCTCATTGCCTGTCAAAAATTACGTAATGTATGTATATTCATGTACCTTTTCATTGGTGAAATAAATCTAAAACTTATTATTTGTTTCAAAAGTTGGTTTTTATTTCCAATTCCAATGCTCCATCATGATGAGAAATTCAATCAGATGTTTTAGAAAAAAATGTGTGCTCTCTTTGATGGGAAAATCTAAACAGAAATAGCCAAAAATTGGAAACATGCACGAATTTTCCGATGTTGGTGAGTGTAAAACTTGCTCAACCAAGAACCGTTGTCCCCTATAGGGGACATAGCATAACTCTTGAAGGGGTGGACCAAATTGGACGAAATTCGAACCTCGTCACCTTTGAACTAAGTAATAGGAAGTCATGTGTAAAGTTTGAATTTTTTCAGCCCAGTAGAAAAAAAGTCGGTTCTGAAGGGGTTAAGTTCACCTGGTTGTAGGTGCATTTGAAAACTTTAACTATAATTGTCAAACCAAACATCAAAAATAATTAAATTTCATAGCACTGCCATTAGGTTTTGAATATACGAATTTCAGTCAGATTAAGAGGCTGCAATAGGTGGCTGCAACAAAACTACTACGCAGCTTTTTCTTAGTAGGTAGGTAGCTCTACAGTATTGAAACTTGAAGCTCTTGAAATCTGTTGCCAACAGATTGATAATTGGTATTGAAGATTACAGTTACGAAGTTCAATTATCCAGGTTGAGATTTTAGGGAGATAAAAATAATGACAGAAACATTTTTATAAATCAACTTCTCACGGATAGGGAACACTGATCTTCGTTTACGTGAACAAGTCAGTTTTTTTTAACCTATTTACTAATTTTAACGTTGTATACAACAATGATGCTCGTACGTAATTATTAGGTACTCAAACACATAACTGTGTATTCCAGATGAGTACCTAACCTAATTACCTACTTACTTATTAGGTAACGTTTCACAGTTACAGAGGGCACAGGTAGGTAGGTGTAGGTATAGTTATCTAGTTTAGAAACAATGGTCTTAAAATCCAACAAATTGAGAAATTCATTCAAGACTTTCCGTTCACTTTAGTCGGTATGTTATTAATTTGTATACAAAAATGAAGGTACATAACTACCAAGGGGTTTGTGGGTGATAGACAGAACTTTGATTTGTTTGGAAGATTTATGTGATTCCCGGAGATATCTGCGATTAAAACTGTACAAAGTGTGTGAAATTCGGACTTTCCACGTAGATTGTAGACAAAGAATGCTCCTGTTCTTTCCCAAAAGAAGTGACCGAGTTTAGCAGAACAATGGATGCACCTCGGGAATCCGACCGAGAAAAAATAAAATAAAATCCGCGACCCAGGGAGGTCAAATTGAGACTGAGATTACAAATAGGCGATCAAGACGGTCAAGTTTGATCACAGTACGAGTCGAAAGCTTTCAAAATCTCGTTAGAAGGTAAAAATAGTCACCAGCGAAAAAAAGTGCGATTTTCAACATAACCTGCGGACATTTTAGATCTGGGAAGTGGGTTGAAGGGAAATCCTTACCTCGACGACTGTGTTGACGTCTTTTATGCAGTCTATCATGTGTTGAACGATTTCCTCGGTCGAGAGTACTTCGTAGGGGTAGTCGTCTATTTCTGAATGACGTTCTATCGCATTATTGCTGTCGACTTCCATGACAAAATCAACGTCGTCTCCGCTCGATTCGTTGCCCGAGTCAACATCGTCGTAGAAGGTCTCCTCTTCCGAATCCATGTCTGGATCAAAACAAAATAACGCGCCCGAAAAATTACCAGATTTCCAAGGAGGGGAGGGGGGAACGCAAAATTGGGCTTGAAACACAACTGAAAGGGATTTTCCCCCGTCTCAACCCTCCTGAAATGTCCTTCAAAACTATGTATTACCCAAATAACATAAAGATTTTACGAAGAGGAACCTGTACACTGTACACTGTCAGAGGAACTACTGACGTCAGTGTTGCCACTTGCAAGATGGCCAGCCTGTTATTCTCATACCAACCTCCTTTAATTATCGTATTTAGAGCAAAACTATCGTTCATCCCACTCCAATAGCATCATTTGTTATTTTGTCGAAATACTCAGAGGAAATTGTAGTAACATAAGAAGTTACTATTGCTGGCATGTCTGTAATCTGAATTGCTCACAATGGGGGAGTTCTAAGATGCAAAATCCTTCATTGCTTTCTAATTTCTAACGTATTGAAGGCTAGTTTATATCGTACACCTAAGAAAACTATTGCAATTATGGTGACACTGATTGACCTCTGCAATGTTACCAATCAGTTTCCGAGTTTCAACTTCAACACTCATCTAAAAAACTAAAACTCAAACAATTTTTATTATTTTGAACAAAATTTATTCTTTTTTTGTTGAGATTTAAAAATATTAAGTGTATAGAGTCTTTATAGAGCTTGGATAATACTTATTGCCGATATGACATCATAGAGTAAGTGCCCATTTTATAAACCTGTTATATCACGCATTTGACATCAAAATTTACGACATTTGGTTGAGAAAATGTAACATTTTGAAAGTCTTGGAACTCGTCGATAATTTTTACCATGAACCGTCCCAACATCGCTTCACCTCATTTATCTTCATCCACGGATCCACAACAACTACACTGGTTCGTACTTACGACCCTCGCAAATTTGATAACTTATCACTCTTATCAGTATGCATCATTCAGATTATCTGGCTTTGTTGATGAACCTACTGATCAGTTTAATTCTAATGTGACAAATTCACTCCACCCTTCTGGGAATATTATTCAAATTTATGCAGCATTGTTTGAATCTTGAGTGGATAAATAATTATGAGTGATCTGTAGTTAGGCTGTGTTGTGAGTTGCAAATGGATCTAATCGAACTGGTTGTTATACCTACTTACAGGTACATCATATCCTAGGTCAGGGGTGCTCAAACTTGAACTGCTGGCGATCTACCTCAATGTTTTTAGACTACTTACGATCGACTCTGAGAGACTGCAAGTGTGTGTGATGCAGGGTTGTCGTACATACACGATACGCCCTACCTACCTAGGGCGTACCGTAGCATATATAGATATTAGCTTTCTTCACAATATAGGTACATTATTTTAGTCAAGGTTTGGGTTAGGTTTAGTTAGGTTCTTCTCTACAATATCAATGAAAAAACTCAGTTATTCAAAATTGCGAGTTTATTGGTTGTTACAAATCAAAAGAGTTACATATGGTGTTAAACTTAACTAAAGAGTGGCTTTGGATGTTGAAGAGTGGCACTGCATGTCCTCAGCATACTTTTCATAAGATGGTACGTAACCACTGAGTGCTAATCGCAAGCATGATGACATATGATCGTCAGTTAGTCGATTGCGATATTTTGACTTAATTATCTACATTTCAAAAAATGCAGACTCGCACAAGTTGACCCAAAAAATGCCGTCAGTTGAAGGGCGATTTGCCTTACATTCGGATATTTATCTTCAGATATAAAACACCAGAAATTTGTGTCAGATGCTGTAGCTTTGAGATGTATATATGATATAATCTGCACCAACTCATTTTCAACAGAACATGAGTTCATATTAAACTGACTTGCTATTTCAGTAACTAATTCCTCAATGTTTTTACATGAAAAAGGATAACTCATAAATGATGCTATATTTTCCAATTTACTGCAATCATAAAAACGCATTTCGAATTGTCCCAAAATATTTGATAATTCAGCCTCATACGTATCATAATTCAACTAAAGAATCCTTGCTTTCAAAGACGGAAAATGTTTCAGATCCTTTCTTTTAAGTTGATCTATCATAAGTTGCAATTTACTTTTGAATGCGTTGACTGCGCTAATCATCTCAATAATAGTTTTTCCTTGTGTACTGTCTAGTCTAGAAACAACACGGCTTTTCTTTGAAAAGTGCCGCGCGTTCCTTTGATAAAGCCACCTTTTGCCCCAAGCAGTGTTATTTTATTACGTAATACATTTTTGTAGTTTAGTTACCTACCTACTTATTAAAAGTTTTTTTCTTCTCGAGATCTACCCAAAAAGCACCCCGTTTGAGCACCCCTGTCCTAGGTAATCTTGTTGATAAGATGTTGGTTTGTGCACATTATAATTTATTTTGTTTTCCAACTTTTCTCACTTGTACTAGGTCCTGGATTCCTGCATTTTCTCTTAGAGTTCATGTTTGGGGAGGACTTCTTCCTTTTCTGTCCAGTTTTCCTTGGTTCATTTTCTTTGTCGCCCATTGCTCATAATTTTGGAAATGGGCGATATCCTTTGCAGCGACACCCTTTTCAGTCGACATGAAAATTTTACATTTTTATGATTTAATTGATGTTGTTGTGTGTGTATATGTGAGCGTTGTTAGTGTCGACACAGGCTGTATACTACTAATAACTTCAATGTTGCTCGTTTCTAAAGTATAAATCGCCCAGTGATGAAGTTCTATCACCTGTTGAAGTAGGTACTGCATTCCTAATGCGTGAGTGGTGATGGTGCGTTGTCATATTGGGCTAAAGTGAAGTACGCCAAAGTTGTTTTCTGTTTGTGAAGAGGGAAAGAAAAACGCTTCAAATTATTGCACAAAGGTTCGATTTTTTTTAATTTTATTTATTTTTTTTATTGGCTTTGCAAAAGAATTACATACAGCCATAACTGCTATGAAGTTAAAATATATACAAATTACACTTTAAAGTTTATGGCGGAAAGAAATTTAAAGAGAGCACAATGGATCGGATCTGTTCCAGTTGCAAGGAGGGTGTCTAAGTTGAAGGGTTGTAGTGAGTGGTCGGTGATTTCATTGAGGAGCTCTTCTCTTTGTAACTGGGACGCTGGGCATTCCAGGACTACATGCTTGATGGTCTCAATCTCATTTCCACAGAAGGAGCACATGTTGTTATCTATAATCCCGAATCTTTCGAGCATCTCTTTGGTGAGACTGTGGCCTGAGCGTAACCTGGTAATTGTTTTGAAGAAGGCTTTGGATCTAGGAGAGGGCGTTTCGTGGTACCAGCACTTTTTAGATGGAGGAGAGAACAACTCTTTGTACCGACTACCCGCCGGGTACTCAACATGGTATTTTCTCCAGGCGTTCAGCTGAGATTGTGATAGAGAACGTTTGAGGTCGGTGTGTGGGAAGCATGGAGGTTGACACAACCTCATTGGAAGGTGTAGAGCTTCTCGGGCTTCATGATCCGCAATTGTGTTCCCATGGATGTTTTCATGGCCTCTTATCCAGATGAACTTCACCAGCTGATTTCTCGTTTCGAGGATGTCTATGGCTTTGAGGATGGAGATTTCTATGTGGCTGAGTTTCGTTGAGGGACCTTTGTGTTTGAGTTTCTGGAGTACGCTTTGGGAGTCTGAAATAATCACAATGTATGGTCTGCTGTCATACCGGTCCAAGGTATACTCAAGAGCTTTCACAATGGCGTATGCCTCTGCAGAGAAAATTGAAGCATATTTCCAGAGACGGAACTGCTTAGCAATATTATTTGTCTTGTCATAGAAAGCACAAGCTACTCTCCCACCAGAAACAGAACCATCTGTGAATATGTAGTTTCCGTTTGGATACTGACTGTGAAGTAGTGAGTTGAGTAGGTACTTCGGAAGGGGAGGAAGTGGCGGAATAGGCATTTTCGGAGAGCTTTGTAACTGAGCAAGGTTTCAAAAGAATTGGATATTCTAATGAATATAAAGACCTTGATGGACCACTTGCCAACCATTGAAGTTCGGAAGCCCAGGATATATATATTTTGGTCATTATTGGTTGAGATTTTTTCTTCCAATATGGAGCTGTCAAGATTTCTATTGATATATAAGAGAGAATCTGGCTGCGTCTCGTGCGAATAGAGAGAATAGAAATCTACCAGCAAGCATTTTTCTTTTATTTTTCTTCTTTATATATATTTTTATTCTTCTTCTTATTATTTCTTTTATTTTTCTTCGATTATTTTTCTGTATAGATAACTCGCCTGCAAAGAACGTAGCTTCGTCATTGTCAGTACCAACCCACCATATTTTCGCATAAGGTTCATTATCAAGTTTATTTTGAAAAATGAGGACCTACCAGCAAAACTTCGATATGTTGATTAACCTCATATTCGTAACGAAATTTGGTTCTTGGCTACTTGGAAGCACAACTGAGTGACATAAAACTCTATTCGAAGAAAGATAGGGTAGGTGGGGGCAAAGACCCGCATTTTTTAGTTTTTCATTTTTTGAAGTAAGGGAATAGCTTATTTTGCTGAGTTTTGGTATGGGATTGGTAGGCATGGATGTTGGCTAAACGTCCATGACAATAGCAATCAGATTGAACCAATTCGTACTTGGGAATTCGAATTTTAGTTTTTAAAATATCTGCGGGGATTTGCCCCACTTCAAGGTTTTGAGGAAATGGGAAAAATGAATCAATTAGTAAACTTCTCAAATCAACTATATTGAAAAAAACAACAGACTTTTACAACTTTAGATGTAGAAAAACAGGTGAATAAACTTATATTAAAATCACGGTCAAGAATTAAAAGAAGTGGATTGGTTTCACTGGGCATGGAGAACTTCTTGAAATTTTGAAGCCAAATGATGAAAACAGAGGTGTTCATATACCCTTTGTTACTTACAGCCATACTGCAACCAACGGGGCCCACTTTGATGGGGAGTAGTCAAGTCTCTTCCTTGAGTAGATGAAGAGAGGTGGGACGTAGTGGCCAACAGCGCTCATTGCACACACTGCTGTGACTGTTGGGCCACGTTTGGCAGCAATAGTTTTGGAGACATCCCTCTAGCCAGTGGGGGCTACGTGTTTTGGCAGTTTGTTCGGCACTGTCTGCACTCCACTCTCGTCCATATTATAAATTTGCTGAGGAGAAAACTCAAACTTTGCCAAGACACTCTGCAAATTCTCAAAATATAGAGAAATCTGAGCCCTATTGAACCCCGTTGTTCGGGCGATACTTGTTGGTTTATTATTTTCAATAATGAACCTTTGGAATCGACCAAGAAAAAAAAAATTTTAACACCCCCTCAAAATTTGATGGTTTACGTTTCAAGGTACGTAGAATCCAAAAATCGAATAAAAATTTGGCCGTCCGTCCGCCGTACGCCGTCCGCCGTACGCGGCACTTTTGCCACTTAGCATTGACCGATTTTGATGAAATTTGGTATGTAGGCTCCATTTGGGGTCTAGTTGTGCCCCGAAGCTTTTGGTTGATGTAGGTCACTTCTAAGGGTTCCAAAATCAATTTTGAAATTTTGAAAACGCCCTAACTCAAAAAATTTCTATATAAAGGTATTGTTTTTCCTTCAAATTAAGATTCTATAGAATTTTTAGGACTTTTTGAGGCCACGCGGAGCTCTGTAGGACAAACCGTTCGCTCGCTACGAATTTTAAGGGTTTACATTGAAATATATATTTATATATAAATCAAAACACGAGTGTGAATCGCAAAAGAGGCCTAATCTCCGTTCAAATTAGAGCTGACCGAAATGCGATCGATGGTTGGTAATTTTTATTTTTTTTATTTTATTTTTTTGATTTTTTTAATTTTTTTTAATTTTTTTTTTTTAAATTTTATTTTTTTAATTTTATTTTTTTTTTATATTGGATGGTTGGTGATTTTGTAGACGAGTGATCTATATAAAAATAATAAACCGTTGTGTAATAATTTGCAGCGTTTTTTTCTTGGCACGCGCAATGATAATTTGTGTTTCCGCATGAACTGGCGTGTAAAGTCCCTTTCAGCAAGTTTCTTGTCGCCATTGAACTGATGGGGAATATTACTAGACTGAGCAAATTGGTAAATCAGAAATTGGAGTGATTTTAGTGTTACTCCAAAATAACTCTTGTCAAGTTCCATTGTTGTGCCTGTTCAGGAGAAAAAGTCGGTCTGAAACGCCCAAGAATCTCTGGTACTCGTTCACCTGATCATTCTTCAATTTTGCTCTCATAGGGGATTCGTGAAATCGAGTTTCGAGGGCTTTGCCCCGTGCGGGTCTTTGCCCCCACCTACCCTACAGCTGAAATTTGGCTCTCTTTCCCCAGCGAACGTTCATGTGCGATTCATAATCGTGCTTCTGACTCTTCATTCGTCAAACCAACAGAATGACAGCTTATCCAACCTTCTAGGTCCCTTCCAGTGTTGTGTGAAGGAAAAAGGGTGTTTTTACTCTAGGACTAGGTATTCACTAGCTAGCGAACAAAAACCCACGCGTTCAAGTTAATTTCACGATAAACGCGCATTTAACAATTTTCAATCTTCTGGTTGAATATCTTTTAAAAATTGTAACTTTCTATATTTAATTGATGAAAAAATCAGTGAATATCATTACTTAGGTGATTAATTAGCTTAATTGCGAATCGGGAACAGCTAGAACTCAAATGGAGCTGTTACACCAATTTTCATAGAAATTGGTCCGTGAGAACTATGTAAAGAGGAAACCGAACCTTCTAACGTAAACCACCAAATTTTGCGAGGGGGGGGGGGGGGTACAATTTTTTCCTTGTTCGATTCCAAAGGTTCATTATCGAAAATTATGAATTATAAACCAAACCTGGGTTTTATTTTACTTTTGGTTTACTTTGGACCTTTGGAATCGACCAAGAAAAAAAATGTTTAACACCCCCTCAAAATTTGATGGTTTACGTTTCAAGGTACGTAGAATCCGAAAATCGGATAAAAATCGAATAAAAATTTGGTCGTCCGTCCGCCGTACGCGGCACTTTTGCCACTTGGGCATTGACCGATTTTGATGAAATTTGGTATGTAGGCTCCATTTGGGGTCTAGTTGTGCCCCGAAGATTTTGGTTGATGTAGGTCACTTCTAAGGGTTCAAAAATGAATTTTGAAATTTTGAAAACGCCCTAACTTAAAAAATTTCGATTTGAAGGTATTGTTTCTCCTTCATTTTAAGATTCTATAGAATTTTTTGAGACCACGCGGATCTTTGTAGGACAAACCGTTCGCTCCCTACGAGAATTTAAAGGTTGGTCGTACGATAAATCAGAAACACGAGCGTGAATCGCAAAAGAGGCCTAATCTCCGTTCAAATTTTAGCTGACCGAAATGCGATCGATGTTTTTCTTCATGTTGGATGGTTGGTGGCTTCGCAGACGAGTGATCAATATAGAAAAATAATAAACCATTGTGTAATAATTTGCTGCGTTTTTATCCCCGTGGAGGGAAGAGACAAGGGTGTGCTCTTGCGCAGGTACCAGAGGGGCTCGCACCGTGACGTCACTCGACGTGAAACCAAGAATCACAACAGTGAGTTTCAGTATTATTGCCGTCGTGAACCCTTTCACATCTCAATTCAGACTCCTGAACCAGTTCCAAATATTATTTTCCTCATGCCGTACTGTGCCGTTTATGGTTGTACCAACCACAACCAAAATAGCAATGTTAAGTTTTATACTTTTCCAAAAGACAAAACTTTGTGTCAAAAGTGGAAACACGTGTGTTACAGAGACGACCACATCAACGTCCGTACTGCCACTATTTGCTCCATTCATTTCTCATCCGATTCTTTTGACATACCTTTAAAATATAAACTCCTCAACTACCGACCTAAAAACCTACGGGACCTGAAAAAAGATGCCATTCCCAGCCTGCATCTTCCTCGTCCTCAGAGGAAAGAAGGTAAGTCGTCAAGAGATAATCGTATGGAGAGGAAAGAGCAGAGGGGTATCTTGAAAAACATCCTGGTTGAGTCAAATTTAAACTCCAAACAGTCTACATTTCAAAACAGCGAACCGTCATCAACGCATTGTGATGAAGACAATGAATCTCACCAAGATATCAGTCTCACTCGAATAAATTTGCGAACTCAAGATGGACAAGTGATAGTTCTCATGACATCAGTAAACGAAGAAATTACTAGTCTGAAAGAAGAAAATCGCCAACTGAAAACCGCTAATGAAGTATTGGTTCAGACGAATCAAGAACTAAATATCGAGAATCGTGCTTTACGAACCGAGCTGAAGAAGTTGAGAAAATCCATATCCGAGGTATATCCAAGCAGCAACATCTAACCAAACGGAAGCGATTTTTAAAAAAAATTGAACGAATTTCAAACTTAGTGTGTTATATTCCTTAGATTATGGTTCTATTTTGTTTTATATTTTATTTCTACACAGTTTTTATTTGTTAATAAACATAATTTTTAAAACGTTGTACTTACACATCACTTTTTCCTTTCTGTACTATCAACCTTGTATTAAACTATTGATAATCTATGTTGTATTTTTTTAACAAGCATTAAACCTTTTAAAATGAATGAAAGTGGAAGGGGTTGGCTAAAATTATAACAATCACAAAAACAATAGGCTCCAAATTGCAGTTTTAGTAGATTAGTAAAACTAGGGCCATTCATGGGGTCTGTTCGGAGAGACAGTCCGGAACCAGTTCAGAACCAAACCGGAGCTGAAAAGGGGAGGGGATAGAGGCGAATGGACCCCTCCGAATTCCTCCGGGCTCCTCCGAACCGTTCAGGACTGCCTCTCCGAACAGACCCCTAGATGGGTTTGGCGAGGCAGGGACGTCGAGAGTGACATTGTGCAGAACAGCTCGAAACTGGGACCCTCTAATAGCACTTGTCTCTACCCTCCACGGGTTTTATGATGTTTTGTGACACACACATGGTTGTTCTTAGATTTGTTCCAATGGGAGGTACAGTTGAACAGAAATCGACCTGTGCATGCGCAGTAACATTAACCGCAATTCCTACAGGACGAGATTTCCGACGGTTCAAGTCAACTGCTGCTCCTACAGGATAATTCAGTTAACCGTATTTGAACTGTAGTCGAACAAAAGTTGACAACTCCAAGGAGTTCTGTTTTTCAGGTGCTAGCAAAAAAAAGCGTTCCATCAGAGCAGTTGAATGGAAATTTTAGAAGGTCGTGAAATGCGACAACTGTCCAACTGCAAACACCCTGTTGGAACAAACCTGTAAATTGTATCGATGTATGGAGATTTCATGGTATTTCTATTGGGGCCTAATGTAATGCCCACATTGGTATTGCTCAGTCACAGAAATCTTACTCTGTTCCAGATGATTTGATTCGCATCCTCTAAAGATGTCATTTTCAAAAGTCCCCTCCGTTGAAGGTTATGACATTTTAGATAAAATCGGCGCTGGGAGTTATTCTGTTGTGTACAAGGCTGTTGATGTGGTTAGTGTATATGCCTATGGTTATTTTATCTTATAATATTTGGTACTGTTTGCAGATTGAAAGAATGTGGATGGTTAGGTGAGGTGTCCATGTGTATTACAATTCCAAAAACATCGTCCTTCTTCTACCTGTCACTCAAGCCAGGGAAAATGAGACCGAGGGTTGTTGACTACCGACCGATAAGTGAAAGGATTGATTTATTACAGGCAAAACAAAACAAATACAAAACACTAATCAAAAATAAAACAGGTTCCTTACCCGTGGGAAAGTCTTATCAATTAAGAGAATGTACATTCATTCATTCAAAAATAAATTCACGCTTCCAGTACCTAAAGGATGATACGTCTTTCAAATGTTAAATGTGACTGAAGGGTAAACAGAAGGGCAAGTGAACTCACATTCGAGATAAAAATCCTTCTTAACAATTGGCAGTCAACAGGCTACCTAATATTTTGTAACAGGTAGTCATCTATGTTAGCAGGTATACTCTTCGAGAAATTGGCCAACCGCATTCTTTCTATCTGCGAACAGTACGTATGTTGTACGATGATAATAAGTAGAGGATGCTTGAGGGTCTGGAGAAACTCAACTTTGTACAGTTTCTTATGGTGGCAGATTGGAGGACCCAATGTCAGAAAATCACAGAAGTTTGAGGACTTCAGGTTTGGCGCAATTGTGCTCCAGTCGAAGGAATGAATGGCACACAAAGACTGTTGGATTCATCGGGATAGAGAGGGGGCGTAACCACTCCCCACTAAACCTAAAAATACTCTCTCTTCTTGTCATTATCTTGAAGCCTGTGACTTGGATAGCATCCACACCAGTTGTCACATGACTGGTTCATGTTATACCAGAAAACACTATAATTTTATAGTCTTTAACACTTTTCCATGATGGGGGTCCGGTACAGCCATATCGCTTGGGCATGCGTTTCTAGGTGCGAGTTTCGAGCCGACTACTGCAGGAGGTTGTGCGTTCAAATCTCGGTCCTGGGGCGTGTTTTCGTCCGTAATGGTCTCGCCGCCTCCCTCGTCCCTGCCCAGGGCGGTGAGGCAATGGGAAGCCATGAGCGAAATCATCAGAACAAATTCTGATCTTCCCTTTGGAAGACAGCTGATGACGTCCACAACGCCAGGAATGGCAGTTGGACGAAAATCCAATCTGAAATGGTTCTTTACTTTACTTTACTCTTTCCCATGCCGTGAGTTCATATTAATTTCAGAAAAATCGTGTTAATTTCCATTAAACTCTTTTTTTTCTGTCGTTCCCACGGTGCCGTGCTTGAAAATGGTATTTCCTACTTAAAAATGATACAGATAAATACAATTCCTACGAAATTTCCAATAAGATAAACATGATATTGTTTTCTTTGTACTTAGAGTTCCGGAGAAGAAGTTGCAATAAAATGCGTATTGAAGAGCAGCCTGTCCCAAATGGGAAGAGACAATATCGTCACGGAAATACAGATAATGAAAATGTTGAAGAACGAATTCATACTCAATATGAGAGATTTTCTATACGATGATTGGTATGTACAACCTTCTATTGCCTGATATTTCCGATCATTTTATTTTAATGCTAGACTCACCCAAAACTGCGAATGTTGAAGCTGCAGTGAACCTGGTTTTATGTCTTGGGGTTCAATAAGTGTATTGTAAGTACCTATCAACTATCTTGATAAGTGTTAGGGAAAATGGGGTAATTCGGTGGGTCGGAAATTCAGGTTTTTGACCTCAAATTTGGATTCAGCACCCTTGAAAACCTATATATTCCTACTTTTAGCCTAATGATACCATAACATGTGGTAGAAAAATTAATGAAAGAGATCACACGTTTGAAAAAAAGGCGGGCCATCATAAATGCACACACACTTCACCGCGCGCGTTTGTGAGTAGTATTTTGTAGTATCCAAGAGATTCTCATTTTGGATAGCGTTACTCAATCGTTAGGTTCAATCGTTAGCGTTACCTTCGTCTGCCGTCTATAATCGGTTGTTTTCTGTTCGCTTGGTTTGTGGTTTCGACTTGTCAAATTTTCAGCTAGTGTATCGCCCACGTTATCTTTTCTTTCTTTCGTTTTAAATATGATGGAAAAGAAGAGGAAGATCAACGTTCTGGAGCCTCAATAGGGTGTGCGCCTAGGTTGGAAAAACTGTTTATTGTTATTTTTAATCTAAACTAGACCTCATTCTAAGAATTTTGGTACCAACCGCGTCCTTCTAGCGTGTGTAAATCTTTTCCTATGAATTTTTAAAGTTTCGACCGTTTATGACGTCACAGTGGGCTGGGGGGTCCCGCCCAGGCGAGAGGGACGCGTGACGTCATAAACGGTCGAAACTTTGAAAAATCATAGAAACAGATCTACTCAAACTAGAAAGTCGCGGTTGGTGCCAAAATTCTTAAGATGTAGTCTACTTTCGATTAAAAATCTAAAAAAAATCAAGGCGCACCCCTCATTTGAACCTGCTACCAGTGAGAACATTCCAATCTCTTCTCTGTGCATGGATACTTTTTTCAAAGACAGTTTTGGCTAGCTACGTCACACCATTCAAATCTTCAACTTTCATTAGCTTCTCTGATTTTTTAAAAACATTTTCTCGACGAACAGACCCGATTACCGTTATTCCTGAGACATACTCTTTTGAAAAAAAAAAATTTTAAAAATTGACTGAAATACCCCATTTCCTATCAAGGTTAAAATTATGATTGTTGGAAAGTATTAAGGGGGGGGGGGTTTCCGTACATTTTCAGAGATATGTGGTACTCATAAATGTTGATTCGATCTCTTAATTCTCTGTGATGATATCGACGGTACCCTTCCTCTAAGGGTCTGTTCGGGGGGGGGGGGGGGGGGGGCAGTCCTGAATGGTTCGGAGGGGTTTGAAGGAGTCCGGAGGGGTCCATTTGCCTCTATCCCCTCCCCTTTTCAGCTCCAGTTCGGTTCTCTCTGAACAGACCCTGAATGCTCGGGGGGCAGTCCAATGTAGCCACAATTGCTGGGGAGAGCGTTGTTTGGCGGTGGAATTTGGACCGACTTCTGTGGGGGTCGTGGGTTCAAATCTCATCGCCGGCAGCGTTCGTTTTTCTGTGTCTGGGGCTCTCATCGCCCCCCTCGTCCCAGCTCAGGGCGGTGAGGCAATGGGAAGCCATGAGCAAAATCATCAGAACCAATTCTGATCTTCCCTTAGGAAGACAGCTGATGACGTCCTTGACGCCAGGAATGTCAGTCGAACGTAAATCCAACCCGAAATGGTTGTTTACTTACTTATTTACCCTCTGAATGTTTCTCGTTAGACTGAGCATTGGAGGTATACCAACTGGCGGCAACTTCTAGTTGTTACGCAAGTTCTGCACATCCTCTTTCGATCTACTGTCTGAAGCTCCAATGGAGTCCCTCTCCTGAAATTATATGTTAATCTAAAGGAATAATCAGTCTATGACTTACCTTTCATTACTGATATCTAAATAACTTATTTTGCTATTAAGGTATATTTACTTGATTCTGGATTACTGCGATGGTGGAGATCTATCGTCATTCATCAAGTCTAAAAGAAAACTACCAGAGAACGTTTGCAAGAAATTTATGCAACAGCTTGTTTTGGGATTGAAATTTCTGAGGTCAAAAGACATCACACACTTCGACCTTAAACCCAAGAATCTGCTGCTTGTCACTCAGCCGTCTTTGCGTTTGAAGATTGGAGGTAATTTTCTCAAGATCTGAAGTATTTACGCTATAATTAAGTGGTTATATTACTTTGGCGTTTATGGTTTTTTATACGTAGTGAGACACGAATACCAAATCACTTATTTAAAGATCGAAATTTCAGATAAAAACCTTCCATGCTATGTGGGCTTATAGTAACAAAAGCAGAGATCAAGGGAAATGCGCTTCTAAGTATTTCAATACTTAGTTTTACAGCTGTTGTACACGAATATTCATTTTCTTCTGAAAATTAGCTATGATCTTAGATACGTTAGTGGGGCGATCTTAGCGGATTGATTCTGACGTTCTACCCTTGAAGGGCATGTAAGTACAGGGTGTCTTCACTTAAGTTGGGCATAACTTCTGGGTTCGATTCTCCAAGGTATTTCTAAAAAAAAAAGTCTCCTAGCAATTTTGTTTTAACCCCTTGTTTTATCAAGTTCTTCCAATTTAAATTTTGCTTCCGAGTCTACCAAGGTAGCGGAACTTTGTTTTCACTTTTCAAGGATGAAAAAAAAAGTTCTCCAAAATCAAAATTTTCACTCGCGTTTTACGTTTCAGGCCATCCTGAACAATTTTGGTTCCGTGTCTGTCATGAATTCCTTGTAACGCGCATAACTATACGAAGTTATTGTCCGATTTCTATGAAATTTACAGGGATTGTGCGGGTTGGTGTGTAGACGGGCCCCTATGAAAATCACCACCTTCGGACTGATAGTAGCCACTGCGCATGCGCAAACGTAAAATCCTTGTAACAGCCATAACACATTTTTCATCCGACTTTGATGAAATTTTCTATCTATACTCTTGCCTTTATTTAAAGAGCTCTGGACCGCGGGTTCCAAAACCCCTTCCCTGCCAAGAGGTGGCAACGTTGCAAGGTGCTCACCTTGGGGTCTCAACTCACAACCCTTCGCGGTCAAAACCCATCATCCCTCTTCCTTCTTCCTCTTCTATCAACATACAATTTAATTATTTATCGTTCGGTGAACATTTTTTGTAATTTAAATTCGTAACGTACTAATTATTCTGATGAAAATGAGTCTAAATTTCCTGTAATTCGGCGAAGAGGGCGTAATTCGTTTGTGTGGATTGGCCGGGAGAGGGCTGCTGAGTTTTAATCGTACCTGCCTCGAGTTTATACTCGATATGTTTTTTTTTTTTCGCTGATCACGATTTTGGTGATGGGATGATCGAAATAATTTGTGAATCAAGTGTGCATTTGCAGAAGAGGGTAAACTGTTGGGGCTTCACGGGCGGAGGGGTCGCGCAGGTATACCTCGACCTTCCGCTGGGGCTCGGATTCTTGCAGCGATGCCGAACCTTCGGGGCCTTCAAAAATCCCAGAGCTCTTTAAATAAAGGCAAGAGTATAGGATTGTCCAGATTAGCGTGTAGATGGTCCCCTATGAGGGTAGTGAAAGGTACTTAGAGATTGGTGTTTTGAGATTAACTACTATGCATCGGATCATCTATAGCATTCGTCCTTTGAATTAAACCTTTCGCGAATTGAATTAGACTTTTCGCAAAATGAATTAAACCTTTCGCGAATTGATTTAAACTTTCCGCAAAATGAATTAAACTTTCCGCAAATTGAATTAGACTTAGATACCCAAAAAGTACCTAACCACCACGGTCCCGATTGATAGTCCAAACTCTGCCGACACAGAGCCTGATACCTTCCTGTTGATTGGTCCACAATCCTTATCGTTGCATGGTTCAGCATTCCTTCTCTATGTTGTTTTTCCCGGACCTAATTGGACCGGTAGGAACGGAGGAAAACGTATTCCTTCTCTCATGCCTAGTTTATTATCTCAGTGCCTCCGTCTCCGTTGTTGGTAAAGTGTCCGATTTTTGTTCATTGGTAGAACGTTTTTTTTTTAAATTAAAAATCACGCAAGAGGTCTTCTAGGCATCTAAAGAGAACACCAACTTCCAGACGTAATCACAGAAAGTGTTCAATCCATCACGCCACAAGATTGTGCAATCTACGTGATAGATATGTTTCGACTGCTCCCAACTGCTGCTCTAGAACGACCTCTGCATTAACTGTTGCCTTTTTGTATTGATTTTTTGTTTGACTTTTGTATTAATTTTCTATTTTCTGTACCGTTTTGTATTTCGTCGGCGAAGCGGCAACATGCTATAACTCAATTTTTTACCAAAATGAGTTATACATCAATCTTTATTCAAAATTTCCCGCCGGATCGATTGGTGAAGTCAGTTTGGCAAAAAAATGATTCGTTTCCGAGTTATTGGCAGCATTGCCAACTTGAAATAACTCAAATCAGAAAGCAACAAGTGATAACTCATTGTTGTCAACGTTGTTTTGACTAGGAAGCGCCGCATCTTAGATGAGCCGGTAAGTTTCCTTGTTTTTGCACTCATTTTGCGAATTGAGTCCTGGTTTTTCGCTTGATAATAGTACTCTAGATAATCCTGAATTAGTAACGTTAAAAATCTCTTAGTTAGCATAAGAAATTGTTACTAAATCACCGCTTGAAAACCACAGAGGCAGTTCCATTGGTATCGAAATTAGCATAGGGAGGCGGCAAGTAGGGGGATAATATTCACAAAATATACGATATTATATTTTGGCTCCTTTATAGCTTTCTAATTGTACTCATGCCTTGAAATTGAGGGAATATTATCAATATACCCCTGGATTTTCATGAATTATTCTTCTCGCCACAACAAGTAGTGGTGCCACGATGGTTCCAGGTCACCGGAAACCACGTATATCACGTGCTTCTGTGTGTTTCACCTTGAATACGGATGTGAACTCCGACGGACTGCCTACCAAAACTTACAAATCAAATTTCAAAGGTTTAAATTAACCTAAGGCTTATCTAAGGGGACGACTTCAAGAATGCATCCATTACTAAACAATATATTTAGGAACTTTCTTCGTTATCTTGTCTGTCAATGCGTCGATCGAAATCTAAGAAAATTTTCCTACCTTATTATAATGTTGTCAGGACGAATCTGTCTGCGATCCAAGTTCTATTCAAAGGGGATGTTGCTGATAGTTGTTCTTTTAAAAACAATAAATTTAAGGTAGGCACGCTTAGAACTGGCGTTTTGTTGGTGACCAAATTTCGATTGGAATCAAGTTCTAATCTTTTTCATTTTTATCTGTTTTTGATTTTATTTGGTCCTCTGGTTTAATAATATTTTTACTGAACCATACTATTTCTGCTAAACAAAAACCCCAACCATCAACCAAATGGAAATGAAGGGTTGAAATTATCAAAAATACCCCAGTTGGTAGTAGGTACCTATGGTTCGTAGGGAGGGATCTATACAGATGGTTAATCTATACAGAAAATAATAAACCTTTGGGCAATGATTTGCAGCTTTTTTTTTTACCTACCAACTTTTTCTTACCTACCAACCATTGGAAGGTACTACTTACCTACTACACAATTATACTGCCTTCACACCGTCACAATCAAGTTTATTAGAAAGAATTAAACGCTTCACACTCGATTCGAAAAATAGAGAACTTCATGTGGAAATTTGATTGCTGGTTGCTCAGAAAGCAAAAGTCGAAGAAATGAACAGCGATCGCATTTTAGTCAGATAAAATTTGAACGGAAATTTGACCTGTTTTATGATTCACACTCATGATTCTGTTTTATCGAAAGAAAACCCTTAAGTACTCGTAGGGAGCAAACGGGTTGTCCTGCAGAACTCCGGGTGGTCTCAAAGATTTTTAAACATTCAATTCAATTTAAAATTGGTGAAAAAATGATACCTTTATTTCGAGAGTTTTTAAGCTAGGGCACTCTAATAACCCTGAAAACGTTCACTACTGCAATGATTAATTTGCTATAACTAAATATCCTCATTGGCAACACGCGATAACCCTTGCTCGACGGGGACTGTAACTAGCTATAACTCAGAGTAAAATGAGGTAACTTGCTATAACTCACGTAACTTTTTAATTAATTGAAAATATATGGTAAAATACGACAAAATTGATGAAATGGGTCTAATTGTTGATGGAATTGTCAAAAGTTTCTGTTTCAAGGAAGTAGTATTGAATTTAGACAGTTTTTTGTGTCTCCTGAAAACTTGGGAAAACTGAGATATAGCATGTTGCCGCTTCACCGACGATTTTCTGTACACCATTTGTGCTTACAATTATACACTTTGTTGAAGTTGAAATTTTTTTTTTTTTTACTACAGATAAGGTCGAATTCTTTTTGCGAAAAGTTTAATTCATTTTGCGGAAAGTTTAATTCATTTTGCGAAAAGTTTAATTCATTTTGCGAAAAGTTTAATTCATTTTACGAAAAGTTTAATTCATTTTGCGAAAAGTCTAATTCAATTCGCGAAAGGTTTAACTCAAAGTGCGAATGCTATATATAATCGGGTTATGGATACGAGGAAGCTATGTGCCACACCCAATTGGCAGACTTTTCTTTCGTGTTTTTCGACCTTACTTCATTAAAACGGTCATAAAACTCCTGTTATTTACCAAGCAAATTCAAATGTGTAGATTTCGTTTGAAAGAGCGTTAAATTTCCAATATATCTAGTACAAAACCAGTCTTTCAGCAACAAAATGTTTTTATAAAATCAAATCAATAAGTTAAACTTAAAATGTGTTTGAAATTTGACTTTTTTTATCGAAGTTTTCTCTCTGAATCCCCGCCCACTTCGATGGGCGCTCTTCAGAAAAAAACATGTTCAAATGTGTCAACTTACCAACGGCCTGTAAATGTTTAAAAAATTGAAATTGGAAGAGTAAATCGAGTTTAAATGCCAAAGAAAATTGAGTGTTTTACGCGGTGTATGACCACCTCCGATCTCAAGATGATTTGACCAGTTTGGTAGCATTTCCTGCGTAATTTTTCACGTAGAACCGATGGAAGGCGAAAATTGCCGACCTAGACTCCTAGAAAGGCAATTGTGAAAGCCTATTTGTGAAGCTGTAAATTCCTAAATTTCACAATAAGCCCCCCTTTAACATTCACAGATTTTGGATTGTCTGGGTTCTTATCTGAAGAGGCCCGATGCAACGTGCTAAAAGGCTCTCCGCTTTACATGGCGCCTGAAATCCTCCTTGGGAAGCCGGTTGATCCTAAAGCCGACTTGTGGTCTGTCGGTGTGATCTTCTACGAATGCCTCTTCGGAGAAGCACCGCTGGCGCATTCCAGCTGCCGCCAACTCGTTAACTTTCTTCGTTCTGAAGCTCCAATTAATGTAAGACTACAATTTCCACTAATCTATTTCTCAAATTTTCATTTTTTTCCCATATTTAGCTCCTGCCATTCACTTGTGGAGCGCCAATGGAACTTTTAACTTATTTCGAAATGGCTTGATGAATTTTGGTGTAACCAACTTGGGTCATTCTCTCGAAGATAAAAACTATCCTTTCTCATCTTCGGGTTGCTGGAGATCAACCAGAAATCGAAATTTTCAAGACCTATGTAGGATGTAGGTATACGCTGCATAAAAAGAAGAAGATGTTCATAGGATGCGTTCAGCTGGGTCCTCTTCTATTTCGCATGAACGCGTTGTATGGCTGTTACTTCAGTATTTCATAAAGTTGTTTCAACGTAGTCAGTGGCGTCTCCTCCAGGTAAACACTGTTTGCCTTACTAAAAATTTATGCAAACTGAATGAATTATTTTTTGTTGAGATTCTCCTATATTTCCATTTTTTGCAAATAAGATTTCGCCGATTTTGGAAAATTGTTTATAAAATTTAGGGACCATTTTTCATAATCAAGGAAGTTCGATGAAATAGGTATTTTGCCCGCAACACACAGGTGAGTTGTAGAAATCGGTAACTACAATACGCGAAATAGCGCGGAGCCTGGCGATGCAAGGCAAACAGCTTAAAAAATGAATTTTGCGGGACTTTGCTAGTATTGCTGTTGAATCATCAAAAATTAACTTCCCTCGACCGGGGATCGATCTCCTATCGTCCGACTAAACTATATTTACACTTCTGAGTCGGAGCTCGTTACCACTGAGCTAAGGAAGCGAATGGACAGAAATGCGAAGAGGTCGCTGATCACAACATCTCCCCCCCCATTAGGAAATCTGAGGTACTCCGTTACCTACGTCAGGGAGGTGAGGGGCAGCTTTGGCCGGCGTTTTCCAACCCAGTGAGAACGCGCTATTTTTGACTGGCTTCGGAGTTTTTGTTATTCTTCCTTATTGACGGGGCGGGGGATCTGCTGACCTCAACGTTTGTCCGAATAGGCGGTGGCTCGACTCGTGTCTCGAGAGGGAGTTGTTTTGATGACCCAATCTTTTAAATGAATTAATGTTTCTCTGAGAAATGCTGAGGAGACGTTTCGTGTCCGGTGCGACTGCGCCACAATGTTGAATCATCAAAAATTAACTTCCCTCGACCGGGGATCGATCTCCTATCGTCCGACTAAACTATATTTACACTTCTGAGTCGGAGCTCGTTACCACTGAGCTAAGGAAGCGAATGACAGAAATGCGAAGAGGTCGCTGATCACAACATTGCTATACCCCCACTATCACAGCATCAGCCAAGGCAAACAATCGAGGAGCTGTTTCGTGGTCTTGAAAACAGAGAAAATTGGGAGATGAGTCAAATTTCTCAATTTCTCAATGTCAAGGAATTCTTTGTTTCTTCGAATGGAGAGTGAAGCGTTTATTTCATCTAAATGTACTCGATTATGAAGCGAAATCATGGTTGGTAGGTAGTGACTATGGCAAAGCTGTGTTCTTTGCTGGCGCTTGATCTATTAGAAAAGTAATAAACCTAAGTGTAATAATTTGCTGCGTTTTTCATTATTGTAAGACTGGTCAAGCTGTTTGCCTGACGAATATTCTCACCTGACTCCACTGTACGTAGTATACAGGGTGTCTTCAAAACAAGTCTCATTCCTTCGAAGAGTCGATTCTACAACTAATTTGCAACAATTTCCGAGTTATTTCAATTTTAAAGTTTTTTCCGTGATTTTGAACTTATGTCGTTAAATTGGTAATAACTCCTTTAATTTGCTGTGATAATTACAATTTGAGGATACTGTTAGAAAGAGTACCGTGGACTGGGGTGATACTGATATGCTGGGGTGATACTGATCAACAAGCCTTTTTTTTATTTGCATGCGATTGCAGCGCACCACACAGTCCTAAATGGAAAGTTAGGTCGTTTTATGTGTTCGTAGCAATGTTTTCTCTGGGGGGATATCGTTCCTGCCCGATAGTCTAGGTTACCATGGTAGCTGATAAGGAAATAAACAAATCTCAAAATTGGGCCCAGCTGACATTGTGGTTGTAACTTCTGTTGTGCCGGTGTCGGGTGTTGTGTGATGAAGTTCTAGCGAAAAGATTTTGTTTTTACTAGAGGTAAGCATGAAATATCTGAAATTAGTTTTTTTTTCGTGTTACTACAGTTGGTTATCTGTTAAAAACAAAAACAACTCATTTCCAGGGGGTGATAGTGATCACGGCCGAAATGCCCCGAAACTATCAAAACGTGATTGGTCCATCATTATTTTTGGCAACAAGTGTTTCAAAATAAGTTGTTTCTTGTCAGTTACCAAACATGTGCCACGAATGGTCTCATTATAATAATAAATACTGAAGAGGATATTACGAGTCTTGAATTTTGGCATTATTCTGATTTTTATAAGTTAAGAGTTGATTTTCATTAGTTTTTCAATAAAAATTGTTCTGAAATTAGTTGTTAGAGGGTTTTTTTTACCTCAGGGTACTAAAAAACTATTTTTAATTGTTTAAGTTCGATTTTTAATTGTTTTTAATATGTTTAAGTTCGATTTTAAATGAGTGATCACTATCACCCCCTATGTGGGGGGTTATACTGATCAATTTAATTATTTTTTTAAATGAGCTTAATTCAACAAAATTTCAAAGTTTGATATAGGATACTGTTCGTAAGATGTGGGAGAATATAAACTATTTTTTTCAGATTTTTTTGAATTATTACACTGGTAGCTTTCAAGGAAAAACTGTAGAAATTGATCACTATCACCCCAGTCTACGGTATCTCTCGCCAATAGAAAATAAAAATTTTTCAGTTGAATTTTACGGGGAACAAAGCAACTACCGCCGCTCCTCCCGAGCACCGAGTCTCGCCGTTAAACCATCGATTTCGTTGAAAAAAAAATGTTGGTACGTTTTTCCGCGTATAAATATGAATTTTTCCCTCAAATTTTATTGTAAAATTTTGCTTCCGAGTCTACCAAGGTAGCGGAAGCTTTATTTTCACTTTTCAAGGATGAAAAAAAAAGTTCTCCAAAATCAAAATTTTCACTCGCGTTATGCGTTTTAGACCTTTCTGAACAATTTTGGTTCCGTGTCTGTTTATGTGTCTGTCATGAATTCCTTGTAACGCGCATGTCCTTGTATACGAAGTTATTGTCCGATTTCTATGAAATTTTCAGGGATTGTGCGGGTTGGTGTGTAGACGGTCCCCTATGAAAATCACCACCCCCGGACTGATAGTAGCCGCTGCGCATGCGCAAACGTGAATTCCTTGTAACAGCCATAACTTCCTCATTTTCTACCCGATTTCGATGACATTTTCAGGGATTACGCGGATTAGGTTGTAGATGGTCCCCAATGAAAATCAAGGCCTTAAAATTTACAGAAGCCTCTGCGCATGCGCAAACGTAAAATCCTTGTAACAGCCATAACACATGTTTTTCATCCGAATTTGATGAAATTTTCTAGGATCGTCCAGATTAGCGTGTAGATGGTCCCCTATGAGGGTAGTGAAAAGTACTTAGAGATTGTTGTTTTGAGATTAACTACTATGCATCGGATCATCTATTTAATCGGGTTATGGATACGAGGAAGCTATGTGCCACACCCACTTGGCAGACTTTTTTTAGATTATATGGTTGGAAAGCTGAGATTGTGGCGCAGTTTTTAGGCTTTCCGGCAGTTATCTGGAATTATTCGGACATTATGAGCGTTGAAAAATGGAAAGTTTTCAAAGTTTAATTTCCCGTAAAATTCAACTGAAAACATTTTATTTGGTATTAGGGAGATAGGAAATTCGACGCTCTTTCCAACGGTATCTTCAAATTGTAATTATCACTACAAATTAAAGGAGTTTTTACCAATTTAATGAAATATGGTCAAAATCACGAAAAAACTTTAAATTGAAATAAATCGGAAAAGAAGCTTCTAAAAAAATTTGCTAAGAGACAATTTTTTGTTGCAATTCAGTTGTAGAATCGACCCCTTGAAGGAATGAGACTTGTTTTGTAGACACCCTGTATAACAATAGTGAACCAATATTCTTATTAACCCGTTTCCGGCCACTGATGCGTTTTCGCATCGTCATAATTTATGATTTTTTAAAAATATTGAATATATTAGAAAATCTTTGCAGAAGAATTTTTTATTGTTCATGATGCTCCTAGCCTTTTCAACAAAAATTTTCATTGACGTTCGGGAGCTCAATGCGATTTTGGAAATTTTTTGAAAAAGAGGCCTTTTGGCCAAAGGCATGATTATGGTGGCTAAAGCCGTGTTTTCCTGCCGACGGGTTATATTCCGCAGCGTCATGCGGAATACGCTGGCGGGGTCACGTCGACCACTCCTTCAATGGGAAATGAATGCAACCGTTTTCCTGTCGAGCGGAGTACGTCTTCCGCTGGCGTGTTCCGTCGACGTAAGACGCTCGAGTGGTTCGGGAGGTGTCTATGACGCACGACGCTGCGGGTTGCGCATGCGCATCTGACACTTCCCATGTGTTTACTGTCAACATTGGACCGCGAGCTCTTTGTTTTTGTGATTCTCTTGACTTTTGCCATTGTTTTCTTTTCGAAATTCTTTGAAAAAATGCCAAGTGATCGGTTTTCAGCGGAAGATGACGAGAAGCTTATAGAGATAGTGTCCGGGTATTCTATTTTATGGAACATGGCACACAGTGATTGGAAAAATCATATGAAAAAGCTTTTTTTGAGCGGGAAGACATGGTACCTATACTTCGAGACAGCTCAAGTAGAAATGGTTGTCTCGCCACGTGACATCGGTAGACGTGACGCTGAGGTAACACGCTCACAGGAAAACAGTAACACGCTGCGTGGTACGTCACTCTCTGCTCGACGGGATCCCGCCGGCGTACTCCGTTCGACGCTGCGGAATATAACCCGTCGGCAGGAAAACGCACCTTTAAATTTGATTCTGGGCGAGTGAGCGTTCTGGGCTATGAATTGGAACAGATTCCGGTCCTTAGACTTTTACATTTTACCAAAAACAACGAACTGGATAAATCATATCGATGTGAAAAATTCTCAAATCTCATTAAAAAGTTAAATTCATAAAATATCAAGTAATTTGCTCTCGATTGGTGAGCAAATGATGCTTCATTTCGGCCAGCATTATGTAAAACAGTTCATCCTCCTCTCCTCACTATTCAGTTATTTCTACCTTGAAATGGGTTAAGTTACTGAAATAAATCGTGATGACATACTTTCTTACTTTTTACAGATCCCTTCGGGCTTATCAGACAATGCTCACGACCTTCTTAGAAACCTACTTGTCATAGATCCTGGAAAACGCATTTCCTTTGAAGATCTGTTCACTCACCCTTTTCTGGATTTGGAGCACTACCCGCTTCACGAATCATACTTGAAGGCCGTTGCCCTGGCTAGGAAAGCCGTGAAGTTGGATTTTGAAAAGAACTACCTGGAAGCTTTCAATATGTACTGCGCTTCGTTGAGTTACTTGGTTCCTTTCATTCAGAGTGAGTTCCTGTGGCTGATATCCTTTAGAAACGACATAGATATCTTGATATTAGGTTACCATGTTTGGTTAATTTAGGGAAAAGGTATTTGATAATGGGGTAGTTGCATGATATTTTTTTGTATTTTTTCTGTGTAGAGAATCTCTATTGAAGTACGTATCTGCGAATAAAACTCCCGGAAATGCTTCCTAAAAATTTAGAGATTTTTTCGAAGAACGGGATTTCGGATTCAGGCGGGAAAACCTACACATGGCTTGGACACTGCGGGGTGGGGGCTACGTCACGGGTGTGAAGGGGGCCAAGAGACCCCTACACCACTGTTACCCTGACGCAAGGTTAGGGGTTCTGTGCCGGGGGGTCCTTTGATAGCAACCCTCTGTTTAGGCCATATCACACGAGCGATTTTTCAGCTTTTTTCCGCAGAAAAATCGCTGGAACGTGAAGAGGAAGAAATACAGTGATTCAAGTATCCATGCAAGGGAAGAAGTATAGTGTTTCAAGTATCCATGCAGCGGGTTTTTAATTCCACTTCCCCACCCCCCCATAGCACAGCCTGCACCCTGGTGGAGCGATTTTTCTAGATTTGGAATATTTAGAACGCTTTCTAATTTTTCTAGTCCGCCATTTTGTGCGGGAAAAAAAGCTGGAAGGAAACCATTTGAAGGTTCTCCATCGATAAGTAATTTGTGGTTGTAGCATTCCTTTTACTTGCGTGGGAGTAGGTCTCTGTTTCCCAGAATGAACTATAGCCAAAAGATGTCAACAATGAACCATCAGATTTCAGTAATTCTTTCTGTACAAATACTTACATGTTTGACAGACAAAATACTGGACAGATCGGTACATAATTTATATACTTAAGTTAAGATATTGTAGTTGGTAGGTAGGTACTCACCACTAATGATCAAGGAAATAGGGTCCATTTTGAAGAATAATACGACAGGAGCACAAAAACTGAAGAAAACGAGATCGTAGTGACGCCACGGAGACAAGTTATTACTTTTTACAAGTGATTACTTTTACAAGTGATTACTTTTTCTGGGAGTGGGAGCGACGCTAAAACGTTGCTTCAAAATTCCACACTACTATAACCTGATCCAAAACTTGTAGTCACTTTAGAGTGAAAATCGCTGGCCGCCAGAATGCGCTCTATTCGCAGTTTTCTGCGGTTAATCTTCTTCAACTTCGCCTAGGTTATTCTAACTTCCTCTTCACGTTCCAGCGATTTTCCAGCGGAAAAAAAGCCAAAAAATCGCTCGTGTGATATGGCCTTTTGTTTACGTTCGTTTGTGGCAATAAAATTGGAGAATCACTCACACTTTCTGGTGCTTTCATACTGAATTTTGTTAGCTGCGCAATCGAAACGTTGCATCAAAGATTTTGTTTCCTACTGGCATTCCCTCCACTATAACTGAAATCGTACATGGTTGTGAGGAAACGCGGCGTTCTGGTGATACTCGAGCCACAAACTCGCAATTTTGCCAGATTCTTCCAAGTTGGACATAACCAACATCGTTTTATTCAACAATTTACAAACACTCATTGGTACTACGTTGTACAGGATAATGACACTACAATGAAACTTCCAATAAATGAGCAACCATTTGGATGAAGAAGTACTACACACAAGAAATCACAGTTACAACTGACCTTTTACTATAAAAGTGTCAACTTACCTCACATTATTGGCTACTTTTATTTCGGAGCTGACGAACTTGTTGTTATTGACGTAAAAATCGTACAACATGCCGATATTTATGTAAGGAATATTTTCCAGGGAAGCTACCTCGAAACTCTAGTCGATGGCTCTCCTTTTTGGCATATTGACATAAACGAAAAAAGTTACGGTTGTTTTTCTGATGATTTCTACTTACAGCCAAGTTGTTCCTGTCGAACTTTATCTTCGTCATTCGCGTTCGTAGAAAAATCGTTCACCATTCGTTGAAAAGCCCTACATTTACGCTTAAATGATATACTGCCAAAACCGTTGTACTTACGGAAGAAACTGAGATATACCCCTGAGTTAAAAGAACTATCAACAACATTCGAAAGCAGATTGGGTAGGTAGCGGGAAAAAGTGAAGACATGTGTTGCAGATTCATATGCAAGCGTTTATTAAAAGCTTCTTGAAACTTTACAGTGAACATATCTTTTCCAATCCAATCAACTAATAAATTATGGTAAATACTGGTGTAAACTACAATAATATTATAGTAACAACCATATTATGGTAACAACTCGGACCGCACTACGAGAAAGGGCCACCCGAAAAACTGATAACGTGATAACTATGACCGTAAAAGTAACGTAAGGTTTTAGCGCCAACACAACAAAAAGAAAAACAGCCAAAATTATGCTTCAAAATTTTCAATTTAAACGATTAATTCAAACATAAAAAGCCTGAAAAATATATTTCAACGTTTTTTTAATCATCACCATCATTTTGCAAGTATCTTTCAATGTTTCTGACTCGAATTGTCCTCGATTGCAGTGATCTCAACGCACTCTATCGTGAGATTCTCGTTTAGGGATGACGTAAGAGGAGTGGCCCGCCAACACTAAAAAGGATGGTACTTCTTTATTGAAATATGGCTAAACTAAATGGAATTTCGAACTGAAAACTGGTCCATATACGTTTTCAAGTGCGCTAAATTCAAATCTGAAGTCAAAAACACGAAATTCCGACCCATGCAACTACTCCATTATTGTTTACCAGCCTAGTTTGTTAAGTGCTCCTATCACAAAACTCTCTCCCTACCACGAAAAACGCAAAAGAAGTTTTCAGCAGTGCACAATTCCTAAAATAATGTGGCTTATTGCACTAAACTCTTCAAAAAATTTTCAAGCTATAGTCTTCAAAAAAGTCAATCGGTAATAGTTTTGATGAATTCGAGATATTTTCGAAATTAAAAAAAAAAAAAAAATGGAATGGGTGGGCTTTACTAAAGGGACAAAAGGGACTTACTTACTAAAGGGACTTTACTAAAGGGACTTACTAAAGGGACTAAAGGGACTTTACTAAAGGGACTTACTTTACTTTACTAAAGGGACACATCATGTGTGTTGGGCCTGTGGTAGGTTGAGGGAGATAATAGGGTAATATTACCATATTATGGTAAGCATCATCAGGACTCTGTGGAAGTGTAGCAGTTAACACTAAAGGTCTATACAGAAGTTACTAATATTAGGTTTGTCTAAGTTGAGGTACTTATTGTTAAATTAGGCGTTGAAACATGTGTTGTAGGGGCTTACTTTGATATTTGTTAGGTAGTGGGCACATCCCTAGTGTACACCACACTTTTTGAGATCCATATTTTCTGGGCCCTATAGCTCATGTTTTTACACCTGATTTAACAATAAGTACCTCAACTTAGACAAACCTAATATTAGTAACTTCTGTAGACCTTTTTAAGTGTTAACTGCTACTCTTCCACAGAGTCCTGATGATGCTTATCTATACAGGGTGTCTTCACTTAAGTAGGGCATAACTTCAGGGTTCGACTCTACAAGATATTTCCAACAAAAATGTCTCCTAGCAATTTTCTTTTAACCCACTTAAAATTCTTTTTTTTCTCTTTTTTTTTCACTAAAGTTTTTTTTTGCGTTTCGACCTTACGGCACTGATGTGGTCATAACTTCCTTATTTCTCCTGAAAATTCAAATCTGACTACACCGTTAGAAAGAGCGTTAAATTCCTAAGCTTCCTAGTGCAAAATCAAAATATTTCAGCAATAAAATAGTTTAAAAAAAATCGAGAGAAAAAGCCAACTTTACAAATGTTCATGGTCCCCATCGATCTCTAGATGGCTTGACGATTTTGGTATCATTTTCTATGTAATTTTTTACGCTGAATCAAATATTGATACTTCCGAATGATTCCGATTGCTAGAAAGTGGATTTTTCGAAGAAAACCTTCGTTTTTCGTACATAAAATACGCATTATTCGTAGATATGGTAGTGAGCATAAAGTAACGCCTTTCTACTCAACAAAGACACCGAGTTTCTAGCTGATTGAAGTTTTATTGAGTAGAAAGGTGTTACTATATGCTAACTACTATATCTACGAATGATGCGTATTTTATGTACGAAAAACGAAGGTTTTTTTTCTCGAAAAACTCACTTTCTAGCAGTCGAAATCATTCGGAAGTATCACTATTTGATTCAGCGTAAAAAATTACATAGGAAATGATAACAAACTCATCAAGTAACCTAGAGATCGAGGGGGACCATAAACCGCTTAAAACACTGGATTTTCTTGTAAAACACACGTTTTCTGGCATTCAAACTTCATTTACTCCTCCAATTTGAATGTTAAAAAGAAAAATTCATAGGCCGTTGGAAAACTGACAATTCGAGCATGTTTTCTCCGAAGAGCGCCCATCGAAATGGGCAGGGATTTAGAGTGAAAACTTCGGTCGAAGAAAGTCAAGTTTAGAAAAATTTGTAAAGTTGGCTTTTTCTCTTGATTCTTTGAAACTATTTTATTGCTGAAATATTTTGATTTTGCACTAGGTAGCTTAGGAATTTAACGCTCTTTCTAACGGTGTAGTCAGATTCGAATTTTCAGGAGAAATAAGGGAGTAATGACCACATCAGTGCCGTAAGGTCGAAAACGCGAGAAAAAAAACTTTAAAGTGAAAAAAAAAGGAATTTTGAGTGGGTTAAAAGAAAATTGCTAAGAGACATTTTTTTGTTGGAAATACCTTGTAGAATCGAACCCTAAAGTTATGCCCATCTTAAGTTTAGACACCCTGTATAAGCGAAAGTGCACTCGAATACTAATAAAAAATCATAAGGATATAGCCGCATTACATATCCCCCTCAACCTACCTACTTCAACTAAAGGTAGGTACCGAAATTCGAACCGGCTTTCGCCCTAGTCCAATCTCCTTCCAAACAAGTAAAGTCAATTTCGTACAAATTTACTAAATTCAAGTTCCAAGTCTTTATCTACTTGAAATGAAATTCAATAAAGTGGGACTTTTCCGTCCCTCCTGCTTTTTCGAGCTGGTTTTGATACCAAGCACCTTATAGATCTCGCGTTTTGTCCAATTCTGCATCCATTGCACTTAGTAGGGAATGGCTACTTTCGTTCTTTTGAAATCACCATCTCTTGACTGGTAATTGGAAAACCACATGCCTGCATCGATTTCCCTAGGGATCCAAACCAGATCCGTCCCAACTCCTGTTGTCAAAAGGCATATAACAATTGAGTAATGTGAGTTTTGAATTTTTCCAGCCTCACAAACGCCAGAAAGAGACGAGTTCATCAGGAAGAAAGTTTCCGAGTACTTCAAGCGAGCTGAACAGCTCAAGTCCATTTTGTACAAAGCGAAGGAATTCATTGGAAATCAAGGAGCTACCACAGCGAGCGAAGCCTTGATGAGGGCTGCTCGTGATCATCGGACGTCAGCTTTAGTGTTAGCTCCGGCTGCTGCCCCAACACCGCAGCTCCAGTCTGATTCTGATTCGATGTCGCAGCCTTATCGAACTTTGAAGCAACTGGCGCTCGTGCGACAGAATTTCATTACTGAAGAAGAGTCTACTTTAAAAATACAAGAAGTTCCCGCTGACACTGACATCAAAGCTCTAAGTAATTAGACTTATTACTTAAATCGTAGATTTCGAATTTATTGTTGGATGTAGGTGGTTGAACCTAACGTCAGGTCACGAATTGTTGCTCGGAGGTTGTTTGTTCAGTGCTAACAGACCGGGAGCCGATCCCGAAAACGGTTACTTACGAGTTGAAAGCTACAAACCAATTTTTATTAAAATTTCCACCAAGAAGCGTAAAGAATGAATGTATGCCACTCCAAAAATGGCGTCTGTCTGTCTTTCAAAAATGGCGGACGTTTGAAATTTAGAGAAATTATGACTTATGTAGTTGATGGCTGGAAATCAATTCACTTGCTAGAACTAATTATTTAAACTAAAAAGCTTGTTTCCGAAGAGAGTTTTAAGAAAGACATTAGCCCGTATTCACAAAAATCGCCAAAGTGAAACTTGAAGTCGCACTTCCGAAAGTTTTACTTTAGGCCAAAGTGAAACTTGCGGAGAAATCGCTATTCTTAATCGTTTTTAGTGTAGGTCCTAGCTGCTCTTAGGTCAGCTTCAAGTTCAACTGATAAGGACGTTGAACTTCCGAGAGGGTAACCCTTAGGGCGACTCGCTCCTATTGACCAATGGGAATATTCAGTGATAATATTGATAAGCGGTTGGTGATCAAATATAAAATGCTTGCATGTATGCAAGTATACGAGTCTGCAACACATTGGGACATTTTCATGTCAACCACTACACAACAAGGTAGTGAAGTAAGGTTGTTAGTTCATGTACCCAAGCATCAAAGTTTTCGTGACGATTTTTCAGTTCATGTGCCAAAGCAAAATGTAAGGTTGTTGATAGTTCTCTACGCAACACAGTGAGTCTATTTTATTTATTGGTCGCGTGAGCAAGATTTGCTTAGTTTTCGTGACGATTTTTCAGTTCATGTGCCAAAGCAAAGACATGAAAATGTCAAAAACGATTGTCCATCTCTGCTTCAAAACATCTTGCTTTCCAAAACATCTATTTTGGCATTTTTATTGATTTGAATGCGCTAGTAGTCACAACACTCGAATCCATTTTCGCTTTCTCTTCGCCTTCTTGGCACAATTTGTACACGTCTCCTTTCCGTAGATGCTACAAATATTCCATGTAGTCGTTTTCCATTTAAATCCGAACGGAAAAACTTAGTAAAACGGCTGTCGATGCAAGCAAAATAGACGCACTTCTTGTCAAAAGCTGTACTAAGGGCCAGTAAAGTGTGGTAGGAGCCAAACTTACCCGGAAAGTGTAACTTGACGAAATTTCAGCTTTGGTAAAGTGGAGCTGAAGTGATGCTTCTTCTAAAGTTCGGTTTGTGAATAGCGTTTTCTCTAAAGTACGGCTCTAAGTGGAGATTTCAGGCTTCACTTAGTGAAAAGCCCCACTAAGTGCGTTTTGTGAATACGGCCCATTGTGTCAAAAGACTGTTTGTCACACTACTGGTAGTCAAACGACATGTTTGTCAAGCGACTTTCGTCAAACTTTTAAACTCAAACTATCGGATTTAAGCAAACTGCTTGTTTTGAGCTAAAACAGCTTGTTTCCGAAGAGTTTAAGAAGACGTAGTCAAATGACGTTCGTCAACTCTGTTTAACTCAACTTTGTCCTAAGCTAGCACTCAGCCTGAAAAGGCTAAATTGTTCACGCTTAGCTGAAGGGATACAAAAGATCGAAACGAAGAACCAAACAAAACTATCACCACTGAAAGTGGGAATTTGATGAGTCACCGTACGACGAAAACGATTGACCAAAGTCCCATCTACACTGAAACAAAACTGGCTGCCCCTTCTGCATCAAGAATGCTTGGGTACAGTCAAAACGTTTCAAATTCCCACTTTCAGTGGTGATCGTTTTGTTTGGTTCTTCGTTTCGATCTTTCGGATCTCTTCAGCTAAGCGTGCGCAAACTAGCCTTTTCAGGCTGAGTGCTAGCTTAGGACAAAGTTGAGTTAAACAGAGTTGACGAACGTCGTTTGACGAAAGTCGTTTGACTAATTATTTAAAGGTAGATAATACAACTCAGCTACCCTCCTTCCCCGTCATTGTGCAGGCAGAGTCAATAAAATTTCGTTGAAATTTTTGTAATACGTTGGTATCTATGAGAAAGGAACAAAACACTGTCTCTGCCCTCTCCACTCCTCATCATTCACTCAGCAGAATCTATTCAAAATTGTCAAATTTTGACTTATTTGTTGACGCGTGAATCTTTGGTTACCCGTTCTCAATGCATACTGAGTTAATAGATAGTTTTTGGTGCCAAAATCTGACGGGCCCCGTTAGGAGGAGACTAGCGCGAGCAACAGAGGATGCTACCCAGTTGAAGGAGGAAGCCCGTTAACCACAGAGTAACGGAGACAAGTTAACAGAGAAGAAAGCCAACTTTAAAATGGTGTGCAATCATTTTTGAGGCTGCTCAGTTGCGCCATCTACTTTCAGCTAGGATTGAGGAACTACTACGGAAGTGGTGGGGGGAGAGGACTCACTCTACCTACCGCTTCTTTTCAAATCCTTTCGAATGACCAGAAATTGATAACTTTTCGTTTCATCATCATTTAGATATGCAAAAATTACTTAGAAAATCCAATCGAGGCAAAAGGTATTTTCCAAGTTGCCCTAACAATTGTTGTAATCGCCAGTTGTTCAAATGTTGAATTGACAACTGCCACCCATAGAAACGTTTGAAACCCAGTGTATTATTGGAAATCGGTCAATTTTTTCGTACATATCGCGAATATAATGTATCAAATATAAAATAAAATAAAATAAAAAAATATCAAATATAAAATAAATATAATGTTATCAAATTAATTACTTAGATGCGGCCGGTAACGCACCAAGGAGAAAAATATGTGATAAACAAGGTGACTTGTTGTGATGAGGTTGGGAACAAGTGATCATGAATGCTATCTGTTGCTTTCCGCTACAACTACGTCCTGGAGCTCCACCAATCAGAACGCTTCTCGGGCTCCCACATTCATCTTTCAGCCCAGTGCTGTTAACTATGGACACTGGGGAGGAAGGGAGGTGCTCGTGACGGTGGGCCTCTAGGAACGGGTGACTGTCTGGGGGAACCCTTTCATTGTCGCCCACTGATGTCGGGAGGCAAATTCATCGTCACCCGCAAACTCCGAGCTTTGTGAAGAGGTTCCATGGGCCCGTTAGTGGTTGCCAAAAACTCTCTAATAAAAAACTAAGTCTGACGTTTTGATTCCCCGTCGTTCGTTCAGCAGAGATGGTTATTCAGGAGTTGATGGCTGACATTTATTTTGTGAGTAGGTAGTAATTATTTGTTCTTTCGAAATTCTCAACTCTGCCTTTCTGATTCCTTGTCATTTATTTAGCGGAGACGGTCCAAATTGGTCCAAATATTGACTTCGTAGTTGATGGATAGTCTGGATGGGAAATGTTGAAGTTATGATTATAACAAGTACTTAACGTTTGCGTATGCGCAGAGACTACTATTGGTCCGGGGATGATGATTTTCTTTTTTTTTTCTTTTTCTCCACGCCAACACGCACAATCTCTGAAAAGCTCATCGGAATCAGATAATAACTTCGTATAGTTTTGTCAGCTACAAGAATTTCATGACAGACAAGCTCGGTACCAAAATTGTTCAGGAAGGCCTAAAACGTAATACACGATTGGAAATTTTCATTTTCGAGAACATTTTTTTCACAAACGTCCAAATCACACTGGCAGCATTAGTTCATCTATCCTCCCTTAGGGATAGTAAAACGTTTTTCCTTTGAATCAGCTGCTTCACATTATCTAGAGCTTTATCAAAATACGTTCCTGAGCTTATCTCATCTGATCCAAGGGAAAAATGCTCTAATACCCCTAGCGGAGGATACATGAATTAATGTCGTTCAGGAGTTTGTATTTTTTAGAGAGAGAAAAAACACTTTATTGAACATTGTAGAAGGAATGAAGGTGGACAAGGCCTCCAGTAGTTGTCAAAACGTAATGGATTTGCCGAAAGTTCAAAATGAGTTGCCAAAAGTTCCAATTGGTATGCCAAATGTTTGCCAAAAATTGAAATTGATTTATGCCAGAGTTTTTTTTTTTTGCGAGCAAGCGAGTGTAAATGTGGAGGAGTTAGTCTTGTGGGAGCCAAATTGCTGCTCCGTCCTCCAGTCCGAGTCCTCGGACTTGTTTCCTTGGGCCTCTTAGCCTCATTCGTATTTTTTTCATCCTTGAAAAGTGAAAACTCAAGGTGGTATCTGTCAAGGAGATGCCAACTCCCGCTAGGGGCGCTGGTGGTAAAGTAGTTTCTCATACGTCCAATAGAGTACTGTGACGAATGACTTAAGTATTAGAGTGTGATTGATAACTTTCAAAATTGAATATGTTGTTGAGTCAAAATGATGTCTTTTGTCTGATGTCGAAAAGACCCCCTTTTTATTACAAAAAGGACCTAAAAAACCCAGAGTCATCTCTCCCACCAATAGAGGAAAATTTAGAATGTTGGCACTTGTGAAAAGTTGATGCAATCTCTCCAAGATAATAATTAATAATAATTATTATTAAAATTATTTTAATCAGAGCACTCTATTGGGAAAATGAGAGACTACTTTTACCACCAGCGCCCCTAGTGGGAGTTGGCCCTCTAGAGACGGATACCATCTAGGAGTGAACAAAATGCTTCCGCTACCTTGGTAGACTCGGAAGCAAAATGTTGTGTAACTTGAATCAACTTAAGAATAGGATACACTAGACAACTTTGCACCATATCGATACCTTGAAGCACAAAGGAGCTATGTCCATCCACCTTCCACATTTTTATTTTTTTTAATTTCAGAAAAATTCAAATTCAACAAAACTATTATTGAGTTTTCTTGACGATAATAGCTTGAAAATTTATAGAGGAAATTGAAGAGTTTAGTGTAATAAGCCATTATTTTAGGAATTTTGCATTGGTGATAATTTCTTTTGATTTTTTCTCAAAACTCCGTTTTTGGACATAGGTAGCTGCTTTGTGCTTTAAGGTATCGATATGTTCACAAGTAGTATTCAAAAACGTATTTTGAAGTAGTGAAATACTGGTTTTAAGAAAAATGAAAAGTAAGTTAAGTAAAAGTAAAGTTAAGTTAAAGTAAAATATTAATTACAATTGTCATTTTAAAAAATCGGTATGATCATGTTTGTATTGCAGAAGCAATGTGTAGTTCTACTCCAAAAATGGTGGACGGTATCGATATTGGTCTCACAGCCCAGATGTACCTATACGAAGGGAACTATTCTTTGGCTCTGGACCACTTCAAACTCTGCCTCAACTTACTGGTGCCTCTGCTAGAGAATGAGCCTCCCGGACAACGCAGAACCCTCCTCACTCAAATGGTGTGTTTTCATGAATCAGTTGTCCTACAATAAGTTCAGTTACTAAAGTGTACTTAGTTTGTGCGACTTCTTTTCTTAACAAGGTAAAACTGGAACATACTGCTGTTTCGGGTGAATACGGTTACATTTGAACGTCCGATGGTTGTAATTTGATCCTTATAAGTTAGCTTCTTGGCCTCTTTGTTCGATTAGGGACTTTTTCGGAATATAATGAAGCTATCTAGCAATCGATGCAATTTAAAAAAAAGTAGGCCTGACTCGGTTGGTTCGATAGGTGGGGTGAATCACACATGGTTTTTCCGTTAGAAAAAGTTTTTTTTTTGAGAACATGACGTGCGAGTGCGTGACGGTCTACTAAAAAATGGCTGCCAAACTGTCACACGTTGATTTTGGTTTATTATTTTCAATACTTGAAAAACCTACTAAAAGCAGGCAAAAACAATTCCTCCGACCCCTCTAACTCCTCCCGCCCCAACTCCTCCGACCCCTCCCGCCCCCAACCCCTCTAACTCCTCCCGCCCCAACTCCTCCGACCCCTCCCGTCCCAACTCCTTTAACTCCTCCCGCCCCAAATCCTCCGACCCCTCCCGCCCCAACCCCTCTAACTCCTCCCGCCCCAACTCCTCCGACCCCTCCCGCCCCAACCCCTCTAACTCCTCCCGCCCCAACTCCTCCGACCCCTCCCGTCCCAACTCCTTTAACTCCTCCCGCCCCAACTCCTCCGACCCCTCCCGCCCCAACTCCTCTGACCCCTCCCGCCCCAACTCCTCCGACCCCTCCCGCCCCCAACCCCTCTAACTCCTCCCGCCCCAACTCCTCCGACCCCTCTAAAGCTTGGTTCACATAGGTGCGTAATGTCTGTAATCCGTAGTGCGTAATTGGATGCTATTGGCTGAGCCGATTGAGGGGGCGGGAGCAATCTTTGCGGATGAAGACTTTTAGCGGAGTGTATTGTTTTGAAAAATTAGATATTTTACGCCGAACTTCGATAAATTTCGGCAAACTTCGTGAAAGCTCTCGTCGCCTGTTCATCGTTCAGCTGTTCGTCGTTGACTCGGTCTCGTTTTTGGTTTATTGACCAAACAAACCGATTGCCGATTCCCGGTTGTTACTTATTTGGTTTTCATTTTCGTTTTTGCATTGTGCTTTGCTGGATATGAATTTAAGTGATTTTAATGATCTCTTTATTGATCTCGTCCGATCAAATTATGTCAATAAATCCTCAGAAACCAAATCATTCTCCAATAACCGCATGAAAGAAGTCTGCGTATTATGTGGAAATATGATTGATTCAATTTCCGAAAACCTAGGTATTTTTCAATTGATTCAACTTCAGAAAACCTATTTTGACGTGACAACGTCTTATAAATTGGTTTGCCGGGTGACACTTCAAGAAACCGGGTGACCTTCAAGAGACCTTCGCTCACGTTATGCGCTCACAATGAGAGCGAGTGAGAGGCACGCGTCCCTTTCACTTCTCTCGCTCTTTCTCTCTTCCGCCTAAGAGCAAGAGAGATAGGCATACACACCGGTTCATGTCTTGCGCTTCTATTTAGGCGCCTGCATACAATTTTTATTATAATAAAAAAATTTATTATAATAATAATATTATCCTTCTTCCTACTTTACGAATGAATATTAACATTAAAATTATTTTACCACTCAAAGTCGTTGTCACGTAATAAAACTTTCGCCCGTATACCGACTTTACAGGCAACCAATTAATTTTTTCAATTGATTCAACTTCCGAAAACCTGTAGATTGTAGATTGTAGATTGTAGATGAATCCGCGGATCAGGGTGATGGGAGCCCAAAGCGCTGAAGCCTGGTGGCTTATTGTGCTATTCCGCGGATTCTGTTCCTAGTCAAAGAGTCCTAGCCCTTTGGTAAGGGCCAGTAGCGGTTTGGCTAGGTTTGTGCAGGGAAAAGCCTCCATGGGTGTAGATGACCCGAGGAGGTGAAATCTGCGATTTGATAGCGTTTCGCAATCGAATATTATGTGGGAGGCTTTTTCTTCGGCCTCTCCACACAGCCTGCAGAGGGTTGTATTCTGATTTACCCCAATGCGGTTGAGATGGAATCGGAGTGGAGTAAAGCCCGTTACCAGGCCTACCACTATCCTGACTTCCTTGCGGCTTAGCCGCAGCAGCTCTTCTGTGGCGCTGGGGTTGGGTTTGGCCACCATGCGCTTACTTAGAGCGTGTCCTCTAAGGTTTGACCATCTACTAGTGGTTTCATTAGTGACCCACCGGTTTATGGTCGCCCTAAAGGAGGATTTGGAAATGCCAATGGCTGGCTCTGGACCAATGAATGGGGTTAGTGAGCCCCTTCTAGCCAGCGCATCTGCTTTCTCATTTCCCATTACTCCGCTATGTCCTGCCACCCACTCCAGAGAAACCCTGTTATGTTGCGACAGGAGGCAGAGGGTCTGGAAGCAGTCCCACACTAACTTTGAGTTAATGGAGGAAGCGGCTAAAGCCTTGATCGCAGCCTGGCTGTCCGAAAGAATGCGGATGTGTACACCACGGTGTCCTCTCCGTAGACTTTCCCCAGCGCAGACCCTAATTGCGAGTACTTCAGCCTGAAATACTGAGGCATACTCTCCTAGAGGAGCTGAGTGGCTCCATCTGGGATTAGCCCCGTAAATTCCAATTCCTGTTCCATTCCCCATTTTGGATCCATCGGTATACCAGAATAGGTCGTTGGGACAGCATTGGGAGATTTGCCGCCCCTCTGATCTTATAATTGATCTGAAGGGGTGTTTCTCGGCGAAAGTCCTAGGCATAATGTCCCCCACCATGTCGAGCATGGGGTTGCACAAAAGGCCCAGGATTTTGGAGTGGCCCTGGAAGTGTGACTCCCTCCACGTTCCATTCCATTTCTGCCTCAGGGCTGCCATAGCGGCCTCCCCTTTTATGAAGATATCAAGGGGGGGAAGCCCCAGGAGAATCTCCATAGCGGGTATCTCCGAATCGGGGATCTCCGAAAACCTGGGTATAAGACATTTTTGAGAGAATTTGGTCGTTTTGAACATTGCGATTCTTCACAACAATTCAATAACATTATTTTCTTACATCAAAGGTACTTACCTCGTTTTCCGAAAAGGGTATACCCAGAGTTGGGCATTAGCACTAATTTATTAGCTAGTTAATTTTTCAACTAATAGCTAATTTAGCTAGAAATTTTAGCTGTTCCTCGACAGCTAGTAGCTAAATATTTAGCTGCTAGCTTCAGCTAAATCGTAGCTAATTTAGCTGTAGCTTTTAGCTGTTAGCAATAGCTAATTTTTGCCCAACACTGGGTATACCATTCACCGGGCCTACAAGTAGGCAAATCACCAAGAAGACGATGAAAATCTTTTTTTTTCGAAGTTAATAATTAATAAGAAATTATTCGATCGATGAACAGTGCGAAACAGCAAAACACCTGAACGCAGGAAAAAAGGCGAGCGGGAAAACAATTCTGCGCGCTTCTGCGTAATAGTGTAATCATTTGGCCACGTGAACGCTCTTTTACGCATTACGGACTTTACGGATTACGGAACACCCCCACTTCTCTTTTTGCGCATTACGGATTATGGACATTACGCACCTATGTGAACCCAGCTTAACCCCTCCCGCCCCAACCCCTCTAACTCCTCCCGCCCCAACTCCTCCGACCCCTCCCGCTCAACCCCTCTAAAGCTTGGTTCACATAGGTGCGTAATGTCTGTAATCCGTAGTGCGTAATTGGATGCTATTGGCTGAGCTGATTGAGGGGCCGGGAGCAATCTTTGCGGACGAAGACTTTTGGAGCGGAGTGTATCGTTTTGAAAAATTGGATTTTTTACGCCGAACTTCGATAAATTTCGGCAAACTTCGTGAAAGCTCTTCTTCACTGATATTCATACTCGCCACCACATGAACTAGAAGTAGCTTTGTCGAATGAAGTGGACTCCTTTTTGATGTTTCAGACAAAAGAATGGCTGAACGAGGCAGAAAGTGCCGAAGCTCTCATCCTTGCTGTAGAAGGTACCTCGAACCTGGCAACATCTAGTCAACATGAAGGTTCGTAGCTGCGAGCCGACTATGAGTGGCGATACCTGTTTAGCGGTGCATCGTATCTTTTTCAAATTTCAAGGCGTCCATGACATTATTTCAAAATTACAACTGATATAAAAATTTCTATTTAGTAGGATCTCAAGTTTCTAAAAATGACTGATCAATATTCTTCTAATTATATCATTAATTCTCCTTCTACTAATTTATTATGATAGTAATTAACAACAAATTTGAATTCGGGACAATTTTATTTTTGAACCTCCTGTAAGTTGAGAAAAACTACTTAGGCTGTATTGGTTCTTCACACAGACGGTGTTGGAAAGGAAATTATTGAATTGATTTTCCTAATATTAAACAAATTGTTAGGGAAGAAAAAGGAAACAACTAACTTCAATCAACATCCTTAATTTAAAATCATGCAATTCAGCAAGAACTGAACTTGTCTCCTGTGCGTTTTGTGTTTCAGAAAGCTGCGTCATCCAATGAGTCCTCTTCTCTCTGTTTACCAAATGTACATCCATCATAAGTTACCATCTGCACCTTCGAGTTCAAGCATTCGCTCCAAGTGCCTCCACCAGTGCACTTTCCTGTCACGACTGCCAATTGACGATTTCCATTCGAAATTGATGTTTAAAGAATCAGAAGGTTAATTATATTTGTTATTTTTGAATCGAATTGTTATTTTTGGAGACCATATAGTACCTACGTTTATAGTTAGAGCAGCCTTAACCTTGACAAAACCTCAATGCAAATACTTACACGTACATGAGAGTATGGAACCTTAAACCATTTCAAGCCGAGGGTAGAAATAACAGAGTAATGGAAGGAAGAGGATGAACTATTTTACAGAATGCCGGCCGAAATAAGGCATCATTTACTCGCCAATCGAGAGCTATAATGCTCGAAATTTTATGAATTTAACATTTTATAGGATTTGAGAGGTCTCAGATATGATTTACCCATTTCATTGTTAAAAATCTGAAAAAAAACCCTGTGTTGTTGCCTGTAAAGTCGGTATACGGGCGAAAGTTTTACGTGACAACGACTTTGAGTGGTAAAATAATTTTAATGTTAATATTCATTCGTATAGTAGGAAGAAGGATAAAATAAAATTCTTTGTCAAGTTGCACAGAGTAGGTATTTCCCGTAGGTAGTAGGTGTTTCCCATGGTGGGGGGGGGAGTGAGTGCCAGGGAAGGGGGGCGGGGCGCTCCCGCTTTTGTGAGCGCCGAGGAAGGGGAGGGGCCGCCTGCCTTTAGGGAGCGCCGAGCTGCACCCCCTCTGTGAGTGGAGCGTAACGCAGTTTCTTGAAGTGTCTCCCGGTAAACCAATTTATAAGACGTTATCACGTCAAAATCTAGGTAAATGTACTAAAAGAACGCTCACTCGCCCAGGGTCGAATTTGAGCCATTAAAATCACGCTTTTGGCCAAAAGGCCTCTTTCAGAAAAAAGTCCCAAATCTCATTGAGCTCCCGAATGTCGAAGAAAATTGTTTTTGAAAAGTTTAGGAGCTGCATTAACGAGAAAAAAAAAATTCTACAAAGATTTTCCATTATTTTAATATTTAAAAAAAATCATAATCAAAAATGCATCATTGGCCGGAAATGGGTTAAGTAGGAGAAGAAATACTCAACGCTCTGAGAGGAATAGGAGAAATCTGTAGTTTTAAAACGATACTTTATGGGGAATTCGCCTCTATTTTAGATTCTGGAATTTCAAGTCAAATCCTATACAGGGTGTAAGCCTAACTGGTCCGCCATACGGTACCAGTCGATTCTACAACTAATTTGAAACAAAAAATGTCTCCTAGCAATTTTTTTTTAAACCCTTCGTTTTCGAGTTATTTTAACTTTAAACTTTTTTTTCCGTGATTTTGACCTTATGTCATTAAATTGGTCATAACTGCGTTAATTAGCTGTGTAAATTACAATTTGAGGATACCGTTGGAAAGAGCATTAAATTTCCTATCGGATAGATGCCTTAACTTTTTTTTGAGTCAAGGTTTGAGACATGAAAACATCCTCTAAAAAGAGAATTTCGCGTAATTTTGGAAACCTCGCATTCTTTCAATCTCAAATTGAATTACGAGGACCCATACTTTTTCAAGATGCAAGAACACTGAAAATTGCGCCAGAATCTCAGCTTTCCAATTTTAGGGGAGAAAGAAGAAGAAAGAAGTATTTAGGGGAGAAATTTGTGTTTGAACGCGGAAAAACGTGCATTTTTTCAACGAAATCGGCGCTCTGGCCTCCTGTTTTCGGAGGCCTCACGGTCTACTGCGGCGCCCACTCACCCACTGCTATCGTCCGACCCCTCAGATCGACTAGGCGGACCGCCGATTTCGTTGAAAAAATGCACGTTTTTCCGTTTTCAAACCCCAATTTCTCCCCTAAATTTGGTAGTAAAATATGTTTTGATTATACCATTGGAAAGCTGAGATTCTGGCGCAGTTTTCACTGTTCTTGCATCTTGAAAAAGTATGGGTTCTTGTAGTTCAATCTGAGATTGAAAGAATGCGAGGTTTCCAAAATTACGTGAAATTCTCTTTTTAGAGGACGTTTTCATGTCTCAAACCTTGACTCAAAAAAAGTTAAGGCATCTATCCGATAGGAAATTTAATGCTCTTTCCAACGGTATCCTCATATTGTAATTTACACAGCTAATTAACGGAGTTATGACCAATTTAATGACATAAGGTCAAAATCACGAAAAATAAGTTTAAAGTTAAAATAACTCGAAAACGAAGGGTTTAAAAAAATTGCTAAGAGACATTTTTTGTTGCAAATTAGTTGTAGAATCGACTGTTACCGTATGGCAGACCAGTTAGGCTTACACCCAGTATAGGGCCCTAGAATGAAATCTAACGCCAGGAATGCCTTAGAAGGAGAAAAAAATACCTGAACAATTGAAGCCTCTTTCAAAAAACACCGCGAAAATCGAGAAGGCTGAGGGCCTGTGGCTACGTCATAAGTCAAGTTTACTGCATAACGACGCAAAACCTTACTGATTTCACATCTTTGCTCAAGAACGTGACGACTGAACGTCTTGGCTATACCCACTTGGGCATACCCACGTATAATAATGTAAGAATTTTAATAATATAAATCGCCAACCTTAGGTATGTACATATGTACAGAGGGGTTGGAGGGGTCGTGGGAGTGGGGAGAGTCGGTGGAATCGGAGACGGGAGGAGTTGTGGGCGGAGGAGTCGGGATCAGAGGAGTCAGGGGCGGAGGAGTCGGGAGTGGAGGAGTCAGGGGCTGAGGAGTCAGGAGCGGGGGTCAGGGGCTGAGGAGTCGGGAGCGGGGGTCAGGGGCTGAGGAGTCGGTGGCAGGAGGAGTCGGAGGAGAGAGCCGGAGGAATCGTTTTTGCCTACTTTTAGAAGGCTTTTCAGCTAGTAAGAAATAAAACAGTTAGAAAAAAACTTGATTGAGATGGTCTTCACAACACTGCCGTGTAAAGGAAGGACGACTCAACTCAAAATTTTCGAAATCCCCGAAATCAGCTTCGAAGTTTTTCTGGAAAACTCGCCATAAATTCACTCCAGATCACTCCCGTGACCCCATTTTTTTCAGACCTCATATGACAACATAATATCATTATGTTGTTCAACTCAATCGACTGGTACAATTGAAGAGCACCACTTGCAAAAGGGTCTAAGTGCCATTTTTTCACAATTAGCTTTTTTCTTTGATTTGGGGCCTATGTGCCTCAGTGGAGTTGTTCTGAGAATATTATGACGATAGTGCTGCTCCAAGCGGTTGAAATTAGCATCTCGAACCAAACAGGCCTAAGTACCATGAGGTTGCATTGCCAATGACATGGAGGTATATGGGTGTTCTTTAGGTCAGACAACTGTGGGGGCCAAAATGAAAATCAAGGGGTTTTGGCTCTCTACATAACCCTTGTTGCCAGAGGCACTTTTGAAGAAATTGAACAGCGGTACCCTTTGTCGGGCCATACATTTTTGTTCTGCGACAGGGACTTCGGAGTCATAGAGCGTGCCAAGAAGGGGAAGAAACCTGAAGTTCCAAAAGACTTGATTGAAATAATCGTGAATTCTAAGCAAACTGAACCCTTTTTCATGGTCAAGGTAATGAACACATTCTATAACTGGATGGCATTGGCCAAGGACACATTGGACACCAAGACTTTGATATCTTGGGATATCACAGCTTGTTTCATTCAAATTCAATCGAGTTCTGCTTGAAGAAGGATGTGTAGAAGTGAAGAGTAGCTACAGTGATTTAGCACCAGCTCGAAAAGTGAAGATATTCAAGAGAGGTATCAACATGGAGACTTTTTGACAAGTTGATATTCAGGCACTTGTCAGTGTAACGATCTAGATCGATTATTAATCTAGATCGATTAACTTGATGACGTCAGGCTTGAATAAACGGCCACTTCTTTCTCTACCATCAAACCGTGTAGTTGTATACCCTTATTCCCCTCATATTTAATATCACAGTCGTGTATTATTACATGGTGTCAGGTTTTTTGTCGAACCTAGTGAAATTGTGAGTTATTACAGAACCGCGTCGCCGCGCCGATCCCGCGAATCCGTAAAATCGAGCCGCCGATACCGAGAAAAGTATTGACGAAGCCAAGATGTCGGACGCCAGGACACCTCGGGCATTTGAGTTCGAATCCGAAAACTTAAAAAAAGAATGGTGCGACTGGTCACAAAACTTCAACATATACCTCATCGCGACAAAGAAAAAAAAGGAATCCGATGAGATAAAAATAGCAACACTATTGAATCAACTCGGGCACAGAGGAGTAGAAATCTACAATACCCTCAGACAAGATGCTGCCCAACAAACAACAGAAGACGAAAATCCTAAGCAAGAGGAAGATGTTCTACTGAAGTATGACGAAGTAGTAGCCGCATTCACAAGGTACTTCGCACCGAAAAAAATGTAGTACATGAAAGATGCAAATTCAACAAATTAGTTCTGACGCCAGGACAATCATACATTCAGTTCATCACGGCTTTGAAAATGGCGGCGGCGTCATGTGAATTTGCTGAACGAGACAACATGATCCGAGATCGACTGGTATCCCAAATATCCGACCACACTCTTCTAAACCAAATGCTGGATGAAGGAGAAGCATTGACGCTGGAACGAGCGGTGGAACTGTGTAAGCGAAGCGAAGCTAGGAAGCAAGAAATAGTGGACTTCGAAGAAAACAGGACCAGCAAAGACGACCAGCAGAAGATAGATGCGATGCGTCGGAGAGACAGAACGAGCCAAGATAGAGGTACCAATTCAAGATCTAACAAACAAAAAATGCACGATGTTAAATCAAATGATGAGGGAAACAAAATTAGAAAGTATTTTTGTAGAAAATGTTATACAGAGCATGCAGCCTATAATTGTCCGGCTTATGGTAACCAATGCGATCTATGTAAAAAATTTAATCATTACGAAAAATGCTGTCGCAGAAATAGAAGAAATAGGACGAAAAATAATACTAATCGTAAAACGTATGTACTGGAAGAAAAAAGCTCCGGTGAAGACAGCGATGAATCGTTTTATCTTGATTCACTAAATGTAAATAAAATTGAAAGCATTGAAAAGGATTGGAGTATAATAGGAAAAATTAAAAATGTAAATATTAAATTTAAAGTAGACTCAGGGAGTCATGTAAACGTGCTACCACTGAGAATATTCACTATGCTAAATGTAGAGAGGAAACTACAGAAGTGTAATATAAGACTGTCGGCATACAATAGCAACTTATTGAAAATTGAGGGAAAAACAATTCTACCCACTAAATTTAAACACATTATTGACGGAGTTGAGTACATCATAATTGATACAAATGATAAACCGATATTAGGTTTAGAAACTTCTGAGAAGCTAGGAATAATTAAAAAACTAGCAAAAATAAAGAGTCAAACCATTGTTAACAAATTTAACAATAAAGAGGAAATCATTGAAAAATACAAAAGTGTATTTACTGGCGTAGGAAAATTCCCAGGAGATCCTTATAAAATAAAATTGAAGGAGAATGCCACTCCAGTATGCCACTCCCCACGACGAGTGCCGAAGAAATTACAGAGTAAACTAAAAACCCATTTAGAAAGACTAGAGAAGGATAAAATAATTGAAAAAATCAATGGCCCCTGTTTATGGCAAAATCCACTGGTAATCATCGAGAAAGATGACAAATCCCTAAGATTATGTTTAGATCCAAAAGACCTTAATGAACAAATTTACGACGATAAATTCCAAATCCCAACGCAAGAGCAAATTTTTGACGACCTAAATGGCCAGAAATTCTTTTCACTATTAGACTTGAAAGAAGGGTTCTATCAATGCCCAATAGATGAGCAGTCATCCGAATATTGCAGCTTCGGTTCACCATTTGGAAGATACAAATTCCTAAGACTCCCATTTGGAGTAAAAATTTGTGCGGAGGTGTTCCAAAAAAAGAACTCAGAACTATTTGAAGATTGTGAAGGAGTAAAAATTTATATCGACGATCTTATAATATACGGTCGTACCAAAGAAGATCATGATAATGCACTAAAAAAGGTTTTAGAAAAAGCTAAAAATGCCGGTATAACGTTTAATAAAAATAAATTTCAGTTTAGAAAGGAAAAAATTAAAATACTAGGCCACATAATTTCTAACGAAGGTATTGAAGTAGATCCCAATCGAAAATTAGCGGTAGAAGCAATGCCAGAACCAGGAAACAAAAAAGCATTGCTGAGATTCTTAGGAATATTAAAATACGTAAATAAATTTATACCGAATCTATCTGCTATAACGGCTCCCCTTAGAGAACTAACTAAAGATGAAATTGATTGGGATTGGAAACCAATACACTCGAAATGTGTGAATAAACTAAAAAAACTGCTAACTAACAGCCCAGTTCTGGCACACTATAATGAGAATGATCCAATTATAATTCAATCGGACGCTTGTAACGAGGGAATTGGATGTGTACTGTTGCAAAATAACCGTCCAATCTCCTATGCATCAAGATCACTAACAGCTACCGAGCAGAGGTATTCTATAATAGAAAAAGAGCTTTTAGGATGCTGCTTTGCAGTGGAAAAATTTCATTACTATGTGTATGGTCGTGAAGTGGAAATACAAACTGACCATAAACCACTTATTTCCATTGCAAAGCAGGATATCGATAAAGTTCCTAGTAGGCTACAAAGACTTAGACTTAAGCTAATGAAATACAACTACAACATGAAGTACTTACCTGGTAAAAATATGGTGTTGGCAGATGCGCTTTCTAGGGCGTATTTGCCAACTGACGAAAATGACGATCCAGAAATGGAATATGTAGTTCATAAGTTAGTAAAAACGGTACTGTCCAATGAAAAACAGGAAAGATTCGCTAAGGCTACTGATAGTGATCCTGTATTGAATAAAATAGTATCTTTTGTTAAAAGTAAATGGCCTGATAACAAAATATCAGGAGAAATGGGGCGTTATATGGCTATAAAAGATAATCTCTCGATAAATTTAAACCTCTTATACTATCAGGATCGATTAGTCGTTCCAAAATCTGAACGGAAATGGTTAATAAATAAATTACACGAAGGACACTTGGGAATAGCCAAAACCCTAGCAAAAGCGAGAAGGCTGTTCTACTGGCCGGGTATGTCGGAGGATATAAAAAATTGTGTCTCAAATTGCAATGTGTGCTTAGAAAGTAGAAACAAAAATGCCAAAGAACCTATGTTACCTTCCGACATCAACATACGACCATGGTCAAAACTAGGAATGGACATCATGGAATTTAGGAGTAAATGTTACCTAATTACCATAGATTATTTTCAAAATGGGTGGAATTTGAGAGAATAAGAACAAAAGAAACACAAAGTATTATCAAGGTATGCCAAACAATGTTTGCTAGGTTCGGATTCCCGGATGAGATTGTTTCCGACAATAACCCATTTGGAAGCAACCAATTTAGGAACTATTTGAAAGGCAAAGGAATTAAATTGACTACTAGTAGCCCGAATTATAGCCAGGGTCATGCGTTAGCAGAAACGGGAGTAAAAATAATTAAAAACATGATGCGAAAATGTGAGAAATCCCAACAGGACGTCAACATTCTCCTAATGCACTACCGTAACAACATCATTCCGAGCTTAGGATATTCCCCAAGCCAGTTGATGCTAGGTAGATGGTTGAAAGACGAGGTAACCATTAATGAATCGGACCTGATAATAAAACCGATCGATCCTGATAGAATAAGACGGCAAATAAACAAAGCTCAAACCAATCAAAAAAGACATTATGATAAAAATAGTAAAAACCTACCTCAAGCTCATGAGTCTGAACCGGTGATTTATCGGCACAAAAATTCATGGCATCATGGCAGAATATTGAGGAGTGCCAATACTCCCAGGTCATGGTGGATCAAGGGTGAAAACAATTCGGAATACCGTAAGAACCGCAGGGATTTTATTACAACAGGAGATAATATTAATTTACAAAATAACCAATCAAGATCACCACAAACGTACCAACTCCGCGACAGAACACAAATAAGCAAACCGACGCGATACGGTATGGTCACCTACACTGAGAACGATTTCCACTGAACAACGAGAGATTTTATTTTACTATTTTATCCAATTCCAATAGGTATTTTGTATTTTAACACCAAATTTAGGCAACCTCTAGGTAGTCAAGGTAATAATTATAAACATGCCGTAACCTCAACCTCAACTAAATAGCTGATTTATAGATCGATGTATGACGATTACCGATGTATCGATGTTATAAGATTACTATCGATAAATTCATGGAAGGCGATTAACATGGATGTTGCACTGGTGGCTCCGCGAGAGCGCGCAGCCATAGCATAAGGGCCTTGCACCTACCAAGAGAATCGTAATTTACTTTATTGTAGAAGGTTGATTGATTTATTTATCTTTGTTTTGTAATTATTAGGAAAGGAAAGATGTAACGATCTAGATCGATTATTAATCTAGATCGATTAACTTGATGACGTCAGGCTTGAATAAACGGCCACTTCTTTCTCTACCATCAAACCGTGTAGTTGTATACCCTTATTCCCCTCATATTTAATATCACAGTCGTGTATTATTACAGTCAGTGAGCCCAAAATTTGGTCTGCTGCCAAAATAAAAGATTGAAAATATGATTCCTTTTGTAAAACAAGAAAACCAAATTTACTATCAGGAGCTAGTCGCTACAATGAGAAGTAGGCATTCAAACCAATGAGCTTTATTTTCATTTCAATCTTTTTCTAATTTTTTTAAAATCTTTGAGCTCATTATTAATCTTGAGACTTTTTCAGTGGCTTACATTTTAATGTTGGATTGGCCGTCATAATTCCTAGAAATAACACTACAAATTAATAATACACAATAATAAATTGATGTACACATTATCTATATGAATATTATAGTTCAAAATGATATTTTTTCACTACTAGCTGCTTGCTTTTTTGAGTTACCTTATGTGCAATTTGTATGGTACTTAGACCCTTTTGGTAGAAAAGTTGAAGAAATAAAAATGTCTGCATAATATATTTTATACCAATATACTACTTGATTACATTCTCCAAGTTGTGTTTTTAACGTTTTCCTCAATAAAATTGTGCAAACTTTTCTTACATGTACACTGTTTTTTTTTAGTTCCTTCTAAGTTCTCTTGAATGGCACTTAGCCCCTTTTGCAAGTGGCGCTCTTCAATTATTCCTCTTTACACACGTACCATCAATCGATTCGTGTCATTTGAGTCAAATATCGACAACCATACGAGACGCCTCAACCCGATCTTGAAGCCAACAATGTGGAGGAAAAACAACTCAACGGCGTTTTCAGCGAGTTGAGTTGTTTTTCTCCAAAAATAAATAGCAAATCTAGCTAGTTAGGGCGTTGAGATGTTTTTCCTAAAAAGCATGGAGTTGAGACGTTTTTGCTTAAAATTAGACAATTTTCAAATTACACCCCTAACGATTTCAACCCCTTCCGGAGTGAATTTCTAAATTTTGACTCGTTCATATGAAAGGTGGGGGGGGGGGGTTAGAGAGGATACGTAAAGACCCCATTTTCGAGTTGAGTCGTTCTTCCTTCACACGGCAGAATAAAATTGGGTTGTTGAAGGTGGACATCCTGCAGCCTCCAACCATTTCTGCCATCTCTCTCGCTGATATATGTTGGGCTCACTGAAAAATATTTCACTTGAGCTTTACTTGAATTACGACTGTTAGGCAGCAAATTATTATTAGCTAGGCAGCTGGATACGTCACAACATGGCTGCCCCTATACAAATTGCCGCTACATTTCAAATTTCCATCAAATTCTCTGAATTTTTTGGATGCTTTTTCGAGTAGCACACTGGTTTTCTTCCATATCAGTGAACCTGCACTAAATGTGAGGCTAATTTCCCCATAGATAAGTTGCCAAAAAGGGCCCAATTTTAATCCAACAGACTTAGAATAGAATAGTTTCATGGGGATCAAGAAAAAAATCAAATAGGTAGATAGAACTTTATTTAGCTAATTTTGTAATGATACAAAGCAAATGTTCAAAACCCGTTACTTGGTCTACGTAGATAGATACCTGTTCATTTAATTAAATATTTAGCGTAGTGCTAAGAAAACGAAACCAATTCGTAAAATCGCCGGAATGAAAATAAGCCGCAAGTCACAATGAATTTCGGCTGGGTTCTTAGTAGCGCCTTCTCTTGTCCCTCGACCTTCGTGGAGAACGGGAGCGCCCCTTGCTACGACTGCGCGACCTGTTGGAACACGAACCATTACTTTCTCATTGTCTTATAAAAAACCGTGTTTAGCAGGAAAAAATCACCTAAATGATTAAAAAAACACAGAAATAGACCATTTTGGTTTATTATTTTCAATAATGAACCTTTGGAATCGACCAGGAAAAACAATTTTTAACCCTCCTCAAAATTGGTTGGTATACGTGTCAAGGTAGAATCCGAAAATCGAATAAAAATTTTCCGCCCGTACTCGGCACTTTCCTTGTTACCATGGGCCGATTTTGATGAAATTTGGTATAAGAGCTCCATTTAGGGTCTAATTGTGCCTTGAAGCCTTTTTTTTTTATGTAACTCACTTCTAAGGGTTGAAATTTTAAAAAACGCCCTAGCTCAAAAAATTTTGATATAAAGGTATTGTTTTTCCATCAATTTAAGATAGTATAGGATTTTTAGAATCGAATGAGACCACCTAGAGCTCTGTAGGACCAACCGTTGTCCCTATGAGAACTTAAGGGTTGGACTTAAGATGAATCAGACACTCGAGTGTGAATCGTAAAAGAGTTAGATAACACGATTTTGTCATACCATTGGGCAACACTCATTGAAATAAATTGTGTCAAATGGAAACTCATTTCTAAAACATTCTACCGTCATCATCATCATCATCATCTAATAAACTGACCATCTTTTGATCAGCGATCTACACCTATTGTAAGTTTACATAAATAGCATACCTACCCGCATACATCAACAAAAACTGATATACAGGGTGTCTACCATTTGGATGGACCAAACTTCAAGGATCGATTCTACAACTCATTTGCAACAAAAATGTCTCATAGCATTTTTTTCTTAACCCACTCAAAATTCTTTTTTTTCAACTTTAAAGTTTTTATTCGTATTTTCGACCTTGCAGCACTAAAATGGTCATAACTCCCTTATTTCTCACGCTACTTCAAATCTGAGTACACCGTTGGACAGAGCGTTAAATTTTCTATCCATTTAGTGGGAAACCCAGTTTCTTAAAGCCATTTGTTAGAGTAAAAAAATGAATCAAAGTCAACATTTATAATGTTTTTCGAAAATCGCCATTTTTTAAGCTAACGATTCCCCCGTAAAAAATACCGCTATCGTGGTGCACTCAACGGGAAAAACTACCCCAAGATATCACCTTTCCAACGATATGTCAGTTTTAAGGTTTAAGAGGAAAGTTTCTCTGACAAAATTGAGTTTTATGCGAAAAAAATGTGCTTTTTTAGGCATATTCCGCTAGAGAGTCGACCAAGTATTATTGCCTTCACTTTTCAAGGATTGCAATAAAAAGTCCACCAAATTACGTTTCTACTCGTATTTTACGTTTTGGACCTTTCTGAACAATTTTGGTACCGTGCCTGTCCATCTGACAGACGGTCTGTCTGTCTGAAAGTCCTTGCTGATGGCAAAGCAATACGAAGCTACTGTCCGATTTCGAAAATCAAAGTCAAAGCAATACATTTTCAAAATCAAATTCAAAAATTTTAATTTTTTCAAAATAGAAATTACAATTTTTTGGTTTATTATTTTCAATAACAAGTTTTTGGAATCGAGCAAGAAAAAGTTACCCCCCTCTCAAAATTGTTTTACTATTTGCCCGTAATAAGTAGCGCTATCGCGGGGCCACTCAACGGCCAAAACTACTCCGGGATCACATCTTTTCTACGTTAAGAATCAGTTTTTCGTTTAATTAGAATAAATATCATGAAACTGACTTTTTGTAGCAGAAGAATAACAGAAAAAGAGTTTAATTGACAATAATACTTTTTTTTTTTTACAATTATTGACTTTCCACTCCGATAACGAGTGTCGTTTGTTGTACCTACCAACACTTTCTACCAACGTTACAATGACAATTTTTTTCTGCTAATTGTTCTTCAATTTTATTTTAGTTCCATTTTTAAAATCAAAATGAACGGTATTTCCGTTGAGTGGCCCACGATAGCACAACTTATACCAGGTTAACAATAAACCTAAAAAATGGTGATTTCAACAAAAAAAAAATAAATAAAATTTTTGAATTTGATTTCGAAAATATAGTAAATGATGCTTTTGTAAATAATGCTTTGATTTTTGCTTTGTAAATAATGCTTTGATTTTTATGGAGAACATTGCCGAAAATTACATCGAAATCGGACAGTAGCTTCGTATTGCTTTGCCATCAGCAAGGACTTTCAGACAGACAGACCGTCTGTCAGATGGACAGGCACGGTACCAAAATTGTTCAGGAAGGTCCAAAACGTAAAATACGAGTAGAAACGTAATTTGGTGGACTTTTTATTGCAATCCTTGAAAAGTGAAGGCAATAATACTTGGTCGACTCTCTATGGGAATATGCCTAAAAAAACACGTTTTTTCGCATAAAACTCAATTTTTTCAAAGAAACTTTCCTCTTAAACCTTAAAACTGACATATCGTTGGAAAGGTGATATCTTGGGGTAGTTTTTCCCGTTGAGTGCACCACGATAGCGGTATTTTTTACGGGAGAATCGTTAGCCTGAAAAATGGCGATTTTCGAAAAAAAATTATAAATGTTGACTTTGATTCATTTTTTTACTTTAACAAATTGCTTTAAGAAACTGGGTTTCCCACTAAATGGATAGAAAATTTAACGCTCTGTCCAACGGTGTACTCAGATTTGAAGTAGCGTGAGAAATAAGGGAGTTATGACCATTTTAGTGCTGCAAGGTCGAAAATACGAATAAAAACTTTAAAGTTGAAAAAAAAGAATTTTGAGTGGGTTAAGAAAAAATTGCTATGAGACATTTTTGTTGCAAATGAGTTGTAGAATCGATCCTTGAAGTTTGGTCCATCCGAATGGTAGACACCCTGTATAGCATTTCCGAATTGAGTTAAACTTTTTCCATTTAGATTTAGTCCTTTTCCATTTAGGTTTAAACCTTTTCCACTTAGATTTAAACCTTTTCCAATTGGATTTAGACCTTTTCCATTTAGATTTAAACCTTTTCCATTTAGATTTAAACTCCATCAAAACGTCAGTAGTTAGCTCCATCATAGTAAGTAAGTAAGTAAGTAATATTATTCTCATTTGCATAGCGCCATAAACATTCTGTTCCACTTCAGATGTGATGAAAGAAAAATACTGTACTTAATTTATAACTTCCGTTCATGAGAAATTCTTGTGTTCAAAAAGATATGTCCATTATTATACAGGGTGTCTACCATTTGGATGGACCAAACTTCAAGGATCGATTCTACAACTGTATTGCAACAAAAAATGTCTTTTAGCAATTTTTTCTTAACCCACTCAAAATTCTTTTTTTTCCACTTTAAAGTTTTTATTCGTATTTTCGACCTTGCAGCACTAAAATGGTTATAACTCCCTTATTTCTTATGCTACTTCGAATCTGAGTACACCGTTGGACAGAGCGTTAAATTTCCTACCCATTTAGTGGGAAACCCAATTTCTTAAAGCCATTTGTAAAAGTAAAAAAATGAATCAAAGTCAACATTTATAATTTTTTTCGAAAATCGCCATTTTTCAGGCTAACGATTCCCCCTAAAATATACCGCTATCGTGGTGCACTCAACGGGAAAACTACCCCAAGATCTCACCTTTCCAACGGTATGCCAGTTTCAAGGTTTAAGAGGAAAGTTTCTCTGACAAAATTGAGTTTTATGCGAAAAAATGTGTTTCTTTAGGCATATTCCGCTAGAGAGTCGACCAAGTATTCTTGCCTTCTCTTTTCAAGGATTGCAATAAAAAGTCCACCAAATTACATTTCTACTCGTATTTTACGTTTTGGACCTTCCTGAACAATTTTGGTACCGTGTCTGTCCATCTGACAGTCGGTCTGGTCTGTCTGAAAGTCCTTGCAGATGGCAAAAGCAATACGAAGCTACTGTCCGATTTCGATGTAATTTTCGGCGATGTTCTCCATGTAAATAAAAGTCAAACCATTAAGGTTTCAAATCAAATTCAAAAATTTTATTTTTTTTAGAAATTACGATTTTTAGGTTTATTGTTAACCTGGTATAAGTTGTGCTATCGTGGGCCACTCGACAAAAAACCATTCAGGTTCATTTTGATTTTGAAAATGGAACTAAAATAAAATTAAAGAACAATTAGCAGAAAAAAATTGTCATTGTAACGTTCGTAGAAAGTGTTGGTAGGTACAATGAAGGACACTCATTATCGGAGTGGAAAGTCAATAATTGTATAAAAAACTCGGCGCTTTGCGCCTCGGCGGGGGGCTCCGCCCCCCTGCACCCCCGGTTTATTTCTTTTTCCATACTCTGTATGAAATCATAGGAACACAGAATGTGTTTTTGCGATACTAGTCATCCGTTAAATAAAAAACAACAATAATAAATGTGGAGTTGACATTAACATGACAACCAATAAACATATCACCAGATGTTTTTTCTGTCGCTTTTTCGTGACGATTTTTTTTCGGTAGGTCATCGCAAAAACACATTCTGTGTTAAAAGTATAATTGTCAATGAAACTCTTCAAGTTATTCTTCTGCTACAAAAAGTCAATTTCATGATATTTATTCTAATTAGACGAAAAACTGATTCTTAACGTAGAAAAGATGTGATCCCGGGGAAGTTTTGGCCATTGACTGGCCACGCGATAGCGCTACTTATTAGGGGCAAACAATAAAACAGTTTTGAGAGGGGGTTAACTTTGTTTTTCTTGCTCGATTCCAAAGGCTTAATATTGAAAATAATAAACCAAAAATTGGTAATTTCTATTTAAAAAAATGAAATTAAAATTTTTGAATTTGATTTTGAAAATTTAATGCTTTGACTTTGATTTACATGGAGAACATCGCCGAAAATTACATCGAAATCGGACAGTAGCTTCGTATTGCTTTTGCCATCTGCAAGGACTTTCAGACAGACAGACCGACTGTCAGATGGACAGGCACGGTACCAAAATTGTTCAGGAAGGTCCAAAACGTAAAATACGAGAGAATATGTAATTTGGTGGACTTTTTATTGCAATCCTTGAAAAGTGAAGGCAAGAATACTTGGTCGACTCTCTAGCGGAATATGCCTAAAGATGCACGTTTTTTTGCGCATAAAACTCAATTTTGTCAAAAAAACTTTCCTCTTAAACCTTGAAACTGGCATACCGTTGGAAAGGTGAGATCTTGGGGTAGTTTTCCCGTTGAGTGCACCACGATAGCGGTATATTTTAGGGGGGAATCGTTAGCCTGAAAAATGGCGATTTTCGAAAAAAATTATAAATGTTGACTTTGATTCATTTTTTTACTTTTACAAATGGCTTTAAGAAATTGGGTTTCCCACTAAATGGATAGGAAATTTAGCGCTCTGTCCAACGGTGCACTCAGATTCGAAGCAGCATGAGAAATAAGAGTGTTATGACCATTTTAGTGCTGCAAGGTCGAAAATACGAATAAAAACTTTAAAGTGGAAAAAAAAGAATTTTGAGTGGGTTAAGAAAAAATTGCTAGGAGACATTTTTTGTTGCAATTCAGTTGTAGAATCGATCCTTGAAGTTTGGTCCATCCAAATGGTAGACACCCTGTATATATTACATTTCTGTGCATAAAAAAAGACTTGCATGATTTAATTTAAAAAGTTGTGGCATAATAACGTGACGATTTTTCAGTTCATGTGCCAAAGCAAAGACATGAAAATGTCAAAATTTCAAAAGTTAGTTTGGTAAATATGATAATAAATTATTTTCTTAGGTTGGATACATAGTTGGATGATATTGATCACCAATAATAACAACAGTTAAATAATCATAATATTCTGCATTTGATTTTCCCTCGTGTTGAATTTGTGACTTGGGTACTTTTACCTCTAACTCCACGATAATTTCCTGAGTTTAAATCCAAATGAAAAAGGTTTAAATCTAAATGGAAAAGGTTTAAACCTAAATGGAAAAAGTTTAACTCAATTCGGAAATGCTATAAATGGAAAGATGAAGAGGAATAAGGAGTCTCACCTTGGGCGGCCACCGCCGATGCTAGCTTCTCCTCCGCCGCCGCCTCCCTTCCTACGTCTGCTGTACAGGTAGCGCCTCAAGTCACGGGAAATGGGTTTCAAGTGCATGAAGTTGCAGAATCCACTCCTCGTGCATTCCCTGGAACATTGGAAGTGGACGGCGTATTTATGAAACGACACTTGCGGTTTATTATTTTCAATAATGAACCATTGGAATCGAGCAAGGAAAAAATTTGATGTTTTACGTTTTAAGGTAGGTCCGTAGAATCCGAAAATCGAATAACAAATTTTCCGTTCGTCTGCGGAAATTTTCTAAGCAACCATGGGCCAATTTGGTATATGGGCTCCATTTGGGGTCTAGTTGTGCCCCGAAGCTTTTGGTTGATGTCAGTCACTTTTAAGGGGTCAAAATTAAGGGTTGAAAATTTCCAGAGTGCCCTAGCTCAAAAAATCTCAAAATAAAGGTATTGTTTTTTTACAAATTTGAAATAGTATTGAATTTTTAAAATTTTAGGCACCTCCCGGAGCTCTGTAGGACAAACCGTTCGCTCCCTACGAGTACTTAAGGGTCAGACTTATGATAAATCAGAATCACGAAAGTGAATCACCTAAGAGGTCTACTCCATTGAAATTTTAGCTAACCAAAATGCAATCGCTGTTCGCTTCTTCGAGTTGTTATCAGTTTTGCTTCCTTAGAAACCAGTAATCAAATTTTCATACGAAGCTCCCTATTTTTCGAATCGAGTGTGAATAGGGATGGCATATCGAATGAAATATATCGATATACAGATCAAATGTTAGATCGTCAATGAGGTATCGATACCTACGATATATCGGAGAAAATATTTCAATATATCGGAAGATTGACTTCGAAAAACGTGGTGAAGTAGGTAGGTGAATTAAAACATTTTAAAAATATAAAAAATTAATTTAGGAAGACATTTATCGACATATTGGAAGATGTACTTAGAAGAAATTGAAGAAGTAAGTAGGTAGGTGAATTGAAACGTTTCTAACATCATTTTGGAAGAAATATATCGTTATATTAGTCATATCGGAAGAACTATTTGGAAAAACCGGGTGAAATAAGGTTTATTAACCTACTTACAAAAGTTACTGGATATGAATTACAGAAATTCATAGTTTAAAAAAGAAAAAAAAGTGCGAAAATGTCATTGCAATGTTGAATTAATTTTTAAACTGACAGGGGTAGGTACTGTAGACAATCACGATCCTTCAAAATTGAAAATAATTGTTGTGAAAACCTGCTTCACATCGTATAGTAAGTAGTTTTAATCTAGACTAGCCTCCATCAAAATGGCTCAAGTCTAGTAATTAAGCCTTGAGAGCCACTGTAGGTGTAAACTATGTACACAATCATGCCTGAGCTGAAGTTATCAGTCTGAAATCTACCCATCATGTGGGTACCTACAAAATTTGGAATAAAATTACTTGCTGTTATTACAGGTACAGGCGTCCCTTCTCATCCATTCATATAAATATTTAATGTTTACTAGTTGTAAACAAGTCGCGATATATCGGTCAATATATATCGATATTGATCAATATTATCGGTTCTCTATATCGATATAAATATATCAACATATCAAACGTAACATATCGATATATGGAATATATCGATATATCGTTGCCATCCCTAAGTGTGAAGCGTTTATTTCTGGAGTTTCTGAAGTTTATTTGGAAGAAATAAACGCTTCACACTCGATTCGAAAAATAGATGGTACCTATCTAAAAAAAAATAGTGACAATGGCAAAGCACACGCACTCTCCTTTGCAGAAGAGTGACCTATACCTACAGAAAAATAATAAACCTTTGTGAAATAATTTGCAGCGCTTTTTTGTTGAATGGAGATTCCACGTCTTCAAAACTAATTCCTTACATTTTCAGGGAACTGTGAAATTCGATTCACTGTAAAATTCGAAAATTTCTAGACAAAATTTCAAATTTCCCTGTCCCCAAGAATGAAATAGGTAATCATAACAGTTGAAATAATCATTGAAAAAAATTGCATCTAAAAAAAAAACATATTGTTTAGTAATGCATGCATTACAGGGGACGTCCCATTGGATAAGCATTAGATCAGTTTAACCAGCTGGTAAGCGATAAAACTGTTTCACTCGATGTAATTTATTTATTATTTTAGATAAGAAATAGTGACCCCCCTCCCACCTCACCATAATCCACTAAAACATTTCTAGCGGCATGGGAGCCTCGAATCTGAAGAGCATTTTGAAATCCATGATCTACGACACCCAACATGCGAATTCGAGTTCACCCCCCCCCCCCCATCCACCGCCACACCAATGGTGCCGGGCTGGCACCAAAGCAGAAATACGTCATAACATTGAACTTTCAACTAATAGTTTTAGTATGCAGTTTCGTCGAAGTTCACATCTGTATTCAAGGTGAAACAAAACCAGTTGGTAAGCGATAAAAATGTTTCACTCAATGTAATTTATTTATTACTTTAGGCAAGAAATACTGACCCCCCACCTCACCCTTATCCACCATAACATTTCTAGCGGCATGGGAGCCTCGAATCTGAAGAGCATTTTAAAATTCATGATCTACGATACCCAACATGCGAATTCGAGTTCACCTCCCCCCCCCCTTCCACTCACCAATGGTGCCAGTCTGGCACCAAAGCGGAAATACGTCTTAACATTGAACTTTCATCTGTTAGTTTTGGTAGGCAGTCCGTCGAAGTTCACATCCGTATTCAAGGCGAACCACAAAAAAAAAAAAAAAAAAAAATACGAACTAAGCAGTTTATGGTCTCCTGGCACCATGGTGGCACCACTATTAGTTCCATGGTGGCACAGAGAATAATTCATGAAAATTCAGAGATATAATGATAATATTTCCTCAATTTCAAAGGTTGGGTACAATTAGTAAGCAGTAAAGGAACCGAAATATTGAAAAAACGGATATTTTGTGAATATCATACCCCCACCCATCCCCTCACCTTGCAAATTTTGGTACTCTGGTAAAATCATGTACTACTCGGAAGTTATTTGAGTCAAACAAAAAAAGAAACACGCAAATCGGTTGGAAATTGAGGCCTGGGCAGATTTTACAAGATTACCCCCGCAAACGCACGTTTTTTAAGCATTAACCCCCCTTTCTCCCCCTTAAAAAGCAAAATTCAAAACTCCGACGCCGTAGTGCACAAATAGATAGTTTTTCGCGTCGAAAAAGAAAAGAACCACGAAAATCGGTTGAGAACTAAGGCCTGGGCAGACGACACAAGATTATGCCCAAAAACGCACGTTTTTCGAGCATTAACCCCCCCTTTCCCCCCCTTAAAAGGCAAAATTCGAAATTCCGGCGACGTAGTGCACAACTAGATAGTTTTCCGCGTTGAACAAAAAAAGAACCAGGAAAATCGGTTGAGAACTAAGGGCTGTGCAGACGACACAAGATTTTGTCACACACACACACACACAGACATACACCTATGGTTTTTTTTTTCGCGGATTTGGATTCAGAATGGTCTAAAACGGATTACTGTGTGGTTATTTTTTTCTTCTGTTGAGTGTTGTCCAACTTCACCCCAGATCGATCGCATAAGGACGCTCAAGTCTTACTGTGGGACGTCCTAAAAAAAAATCTAAAACATACTCAATTGGCATTTTTGGTCCCACAGTAAGACTTGGACATCCTTACTTTATGCGATTAATTAAAAAATTTCCGACCTTCCGAAATATAATGAAAGCAACGGGGTAGATTTAAGCCGTTTTGTCGACAAACCCGATTTTAGTAAGCTCGTGAGGTGGTAGCCCTTATCCCGAAGATTCAGAATCCGTCACAAAAAAGTAAACAATGGATATAAGCCCGTTTGAAAGAAAACTCTTCATATAAAAACCTATACCTCCTAATTTTCATGAACTATTCTTTGGGCCACCGTGGATCAAATCGGTGGTGCCAAGACACCAGAAACCTCGCCGGAGGGTGGGTTTTAGGGTATTTCATCTTAAATATACATGTGATCTTCCACGGACTACCTACCAGAACCAACAGATGAAAGTTCAACGTAACGACATAACACCGCAGTGGTGCGTTGGCAAAGGGTGGAGGAATTAGCATGTAGATCATGGATTTTGAAATGCTGCTCAATTGAGGCTTGCATGTCGCTAGAAATGTTATAATAGCTATGGGTGAGTTCACTTTTCCGATAACAAAATTTCAAGTTATGGGCTCTCCTAGCGATAAAACTGACATGGTACGTCATCAACATACTTCTAGCTAAATTACATTGGGTGCAACTTTTTTGTGCAATAGAAAGGTAAAAAGAATATAATATATATTATATATAATATATATAAAACATATTATGTTTCATTGCTTACCAGTTGACATTGCTTACCGGTTGACATTGCTTACTGGTTATCCAATGGAACGTCCCCTGGAATGCATGTGTTACTAAACAATGTTTTAAACTAAAACTAACTCAAGAGATGAAAACTTAACCAAAGGAAGTCACGGATATTAGTGAGTCGAACAAATGGTGCCTTGTCAAGTCTTCTTCCCTCATCCCATCCTCTCTCACTGTAATGTCATACATCTACGTTCGTTAGTTCTCCAATAAAGTGAGGTGTAGGAAAACCCAGAGTAGCATGAGTCATCACCAACACGGATGAGGTAAAGAAGGGAAAGAACACGTCTTTTGACTTCACCTCTTTTCCACTCTCCCCTCACCATATTAGCTAGAGTATAAAAGCCGCACTCAGGGGTCTTCCTACACCCATTCGTACTTAGTCAATCAGACTCATCATTTCTTCTCGCCTTCACCTTACCTACAGCCCAGTTCAGCAGAGGGAACGGTTTGCCCCATAAAGGCGCCGAACCTCTATCTCCCTTTAGGGACCTCTCCAGAACAACTAGGCTTCATTAGGTAAATGCTCTGCTTCCCGCCGGTCGGTCTGGGTCCAGACGCCGAGGTTTGCAGATAGATAATTCAAGCACTAATCTGGGCGGTCGGCCACAAGGCGCCGCAGATCTAGTGTCAAAGCTGTAGGCTTAGGGAACAATCTCTCCGTTGAGTAGGGTTCAAGCTAATTCAACAAACCAGCGCATCGAGAGGACCATCGCCCTCACTCAACTACATGCAGAACACAACACTCACCATCATCTGTTTCGGGGCTGATAGTTGCACTCCCTTGCAACTAACCTATTTCATTATTTGCATAAAATTGGGAAGAAATCTGCCCCAACGTATCAACACTGCCAGAAAAAAATATGACGATGTGCTTCACACCATCTTCAAATACACCAAATGGGCGCCTGAAAGAAACCAGCTGATGGCAGACCTGGAGTTAGCTCCCCAGAATTCAACACCAGAGGATGTTGTCAGCAGGATGCTGGAAGGTGAAAGGAGCTGGACTGCTGTGGCAGAACACACAGAAGGCATCCTGACAAGGAAGATACTCTTAGAACGAGAAAGAGAGAGGAGGGAGCATCTGGTCCGCCCCCTCACCCAGAACTGATTAAACGCCCCAGGACTCAGTCCGAAGTAATGTGTTAAACGGTTCCGGGCTGAGTTCCAACGTGGGAGAAAAAGAGTTGTTTTGGTTTATTATTTTCAATAATGAACCTTTGGAATTGACCAAGAAAATTTTTTTTTTAACACCCCCTCAAAATTTGTTGGTCTACGTTTCAAGGTACGTAGAATCCAAAAATCGAATAAAAATTTGGCCGTCCCTCCGCCGTACTCAGCATTCCCCACTTAGCATTGACAGATTTTGATGAAATTTGGTATATAGGCTCCATTAGGGGTCTAGTTGTGCCCCGAAGATTTTGGTTGATGTCATTGTCTTCTAAGGGTTGAAAAATGAATTTTGAAATTTTGAAAACGCCCTAACTCAAAACATTTTGATATAAAGGTATTGTTTTTCCATCAATTTAAGATATAGCATTTTCCAGTTGAATTAAACCTTTTTCCAAATGAATTAAACCTTTTTACAAAACAATTAAACCTTTCCCCAAATGAATTAAACCTTTCCCCAATACAATTAAACTTTTTTCCAAAATAATTAAACCTTTTTCCGAAACAATTAAACCTCTCAAAAGAAGGGGGTGTAATAGAAAATAAATAAACGACGTAGCGGTCAGTGAAATGTCAGTGAGCATGAAGATGACACCACTGTTGAATCCCTTCCGAGTGATTTCACTTGGAAGGGATTCCTTCGTAGGTATGCGTCGTCTATTCCTCCTTAATGACCCAACGTCGTTTGACCACAGTTTCTCCTACCTGCATACCACTTTCTGCTGTTCTGTTCGAACGAATGATCATGAGTGCTAGCGATTTTAGCTCAAGTTCAATTATTGCTGTTGAGAGAACCCCCCCGAGACTGCGCGAACTATGTCACAGACATGTTCCTACTGTTGCCTGCAGCGGAGAATGGAGACCCGCTGCATTAACAACTGTTAATTTCTGTTTGTGTTTTCATTATTCATTGACCCTTCGTTATTTGTTCACGCCTTTGTTGTTCACTTTTATGCAATTCATTTAACCTAATTCATGATTAAACTGTTTCGCGATTCATATACTTGCAATTCCTTATTTTCCCGCTAAAGGTTTAATTGTTTCGGAAAAAGGTTTAATTATTTTGGAAAAAAGTGTAATTGTATTGGGGAAAGGTTTAATTCATTTGGAAAAAGGTTTAATTCTTTTGGAAAAAGGTTTAATTCAACTGAAAAATGCTATAGTATAGAATTTTTAGATTTTTTTGAGACCACGCGGAGCCCTGTAGGACAAACCGTTCGCTCGCTCGGGTTGGACTTACGATAAATCAGAAACACGAGTGTGAATCGCAAAAGAGGCCTAATCTCCGTTCAAATCATAGCTGACCGAAATGCGATCGATGTTTTGACATTTTATGTCTTTACTATGGCACATAAATGAAAAATCGTCACGCTGGGATCGTTACGCGGGGTGCGTTATGAGGGGAGCGTTACGCGGAAATTTCTGATGATTTTCACGTACAACCAATCGTTCCTAGGGAAAACTAACTTCCTCATTTACCACCCCACAAAAATCGTTCACCAGTCATTGGAAAGCTCTCAATTTATTAAACATAAGACATAGAATGTCTCTCGTGGTTGCGTACTTGTACGAAAGCTGTATCCACCGTTTGTGTTTTTTACATCATGTTGGGGCCTCACTATCCTACCTACCTTCACCTTTTCTTCATGTTGGATAGTTGGTGGCTTTGCAGACAAGTGATCTATATAAAAAATAATAAACCATTGCGTAATAATTTTCTTACGAGGCATCTTACGAGATCTAACTCCACCTATGGATCTTAAAGATTTTCTCACCTGCCTGCAGAAAAAGAAAACCTAATTCATAAGATAATAATAATTATAAATTAAGATCTACACCTTCTGACGAGTGTCAATGTGTTCTGAGCTTCATTTGACGAGCATGTTGAAAGTAAAATAGGAAGAATTAGTTTTGAAGACATGGACTCCATTACAAATATCAGATTGTCGAAATGAGCAGCGAGCTCCATAGAAACGAGGCTTAAAACCCCTTCAGGTCCACATTTTTTCTGAAAGGGAAAAAAATTGTTATCCTCATTCATATGACTTCTGATGATCCACGCAAAGTTTCACTTCTGAAGCCCAATTAGGTAATTAGCAATAAAATGGGTCTCAGGCGAATTGCTATTGAATGGCTATTGATCCCCTGTGCAGACATGAGCTACGCACCCAGTCTCCACGGGCACAGGCAACCCGTTACTTGGACAGTGGATGGCCCGAAACCTTGATTTTCCTTTTCTTCGAGTTCTACCGTTGTTACTGGTTCCAGAGCAGTCCGGGACATCTACGGACTTCTAGACGGAAGTCCCCACTCCCTCTACTCTGAGGCAAATAATCGGGCGTGCGCCAATGAACACGGCTGATCAGGAAATACGAGCTCAGCCTGTTTGGTTCAGATAATATTATACAACCACAACACAGTGGATCCATATATCTATCATGATAATAAAGTTGTTGATAAGTGATGGAATGCTTGCTATTTTCTCTTCACTCATTCTCTCCTCATTATTCCTATTACAGACAAATTTATAATTAAATTACTGCGAATCTAAACAACACATAGAGACTCAAACATGGTGTCAGATGTGTGAATCGAACGTACGCGCGCGTGTTTATCGTTTTGTGAGTCAGCAAGAACTAGAAAGTTTTCTAGAACCTGGAAAGTTCTTATTGCGTTTTTTTTCTCGTGATTTTGAGTCTGTACATCAATCAGCGATGACTTCTCACGTACCTATCCCGTCAAAAATGACGAAGGAAGGCAATGAAAGTGAAAACTGGAGGTACTTTAGAGAGGAATGGGAGAATTACGCGATCGCTTCAGGCCTAGATAAGAAGGAACCAGGTGTCCAGGTAGCGACACTGAAATGTCTCCTTGGTCGTGAGACACTGCAAATTTTCAAAAACTTAAAACTGGATGCATCAAAAATGAGCCAGGTAAGCCAAATTGTATCGGAACTTGATGCGTATTTTTCACCTGCGGTGAACGTCATTTATGAGAGATACATCTTTGGATCAGCTGTGCAAGGGAATTCTGAGTCAGTAGATCAATAGGTTGCTCGCTTAAGACACCTCAGTTCTACATGCTCGTAAAATGCCATCAGAGCTTCAGAGAGCACGCCGACATCAACAGTTTCAAAAAGTTGGACTGAAAAATCACGTCATCAATCCAGATAAGTCAAAGTGAACACGACTGTCTAGTTCTCACATCATCATATTGATGAAACAACAATAATCCATATGTGATTATTTCAAAAATAAGTGAAAAAAAGCTCAATCTTTCTTTTTTTACCACCCTATGGTACACTGTGGCACTACAGTTTTGGAACTTGGAAAAAATATTCGAAGCAGTTGTAGACTACAACTTGTAGTGGTAAGGAGATTGTACCTGGAAGAAACACTTCTCAAGGTTGCTCCCCAATAATAATTCGACCGACAACCGATAGATGGAGCACGCATCCAGTCCAGACAATCTCTCCCTTCACCATTTTGCACTGCGAGTTTACAAGGGGCGTTTTACAAAAAGCGCTCCTTGTACCTCATTTTTTGAAATTGCACTACACGTTGGTACTACTGGCTTTTCGATACCTCCATCCGTTACCAAAAGAGAGCACTATAAGCCCTTATGGAATTTAGAGAAACAAAGGAAAAAGTTCATAACCAAGGGGCGCTTGATGAGACCCTCAGTTGGTCGGCAGCGCATCACAATGTGATGTCATGTTCGAGTAGGAGGCCAATAGGTGTTTTACAAAAAGCGCCCCTTGTGCCCTGAGTTTCCTGTGAAGCGCCTTCTTCTCAATAAAAAATATACAACTTTTTTCTCAAAGGGTCTAATGTGAATGGGCTCAACTTGATAAAGCAAGAAAACACAGGAGGCGCTTTTACAAATTCCAACTTTTTTGGTGATTTTACGTCTTTCTCCCTATATTATTGGTTGGATCCGATTCAGTTCTTAGTTCCATTAATAGTACACTAAATTCTCAACAGAATGCGAAAAAAAAATTAAAAATCTAGCTAAAATAGCAGTGATACAATTGAGTTGGGAAAAAAGTAAAATCTTCAAGCGTAATCTTCAAGTAATTTTAAAACTTTGATAAGCACCCCTTGTACCCAAAAGCGCCCCTTGAGAACTCGCAGTGCGATTTGATTTAATTCTGATGACTAATGAAGTCAAGTAACTCGTTTCGGCTCCGGTAGAAAACTTGGTTTGGATACATTTTCTGAGTTACTAACGCCTTTCTTTTCCATACCAGTGCAGTATACCCGCTCTAAAATTGTTCTTATATTGGCTCGGACTCGTCAACCACGAAGTTTCTCGAACTCCTTCGCATTTCATCAGCACAAGAAGCTACCAGGGGGCAGGTAATGTAGGCAGGTAATGGAGGCCCTTGTCCAGCAGGAGAGTCCATGGCTGCCCGAACTATGGAGCCATACACTAGGTTAGCCTACACGTCAGACAGCCGCTCCTCTGGGTGGTTGCTATGAACTACAACCATTTTTTTAGTGGAGTTGAGAGCGTCGCTGTAGGCCCGAGACGGGTCTTGGGTGTGTCCACTCCCAGCTTCACGTGGCTTCTTCATAGGCGGTTTTGTAGCAGAAGGAGGAGTGCCATGAGAGTCGCGATTCCGCTTACGCGGTGTCCCCTCCTTAGCACTTTTGGGGCCCACTGACGGAGCAGAGGAAGAGGCACGCAGCCCCGCCAACACACCCACCCCAGGGGTCCTAGGTCCTGCCAGCAACCAGGAGCCCTCAGGAATAGGAGCCGGCGGCGCCACCGCCCCACCACCACCACCATCTGCGGTCCCCTTCCTCCTACTACCCTTTTGGTTTATTATTTTCAACAATGAACCTTTGGAATCGACCAAGAAAAAAAATTTTAACACCCCCTCAAAATTTGATGGTTTACGTTTCAAGGTACGTAGAATCCAAAAATCGAATAAAAATTTGGCCGTCCGCCATACGCGGCACTTTTGCCACTTAGCATTGACCGATTTTGATGAAATTTGGTATGCAGGCTCCATTTGGGGTCTAGTTGTGCCCCGAAGATTTTGGTTGATGTAGGTAGGTCACGTCTAAGGGTTCCAAAATCAATTTTGAAATTTTGAAAACGCCCTAACTCGAAAAAATTTTATATATAGGTATTGTTTTTCCTTCATTTTAAGATTCTATAGAATTTTTTGAGACCACCCGGAGCTCTGTAGGACAAACCGTTCGCTTACCTACTATTTTGAGGACTCTATCAATTTATAAATCTATGCTGTTAGAGAGTTATTATATATTGTTAGAACCCCTGGTTTTATCCCCAAAAAACCCTGAGCTATACTGCTCTGAAACCATGACAATTTCGCACTTTTTCCTGGTTTCAAACTATGAATTTCGATATTTAACTTTTGACATTTTATGTCTTTACTATGGCACATAAATGAAAAACGCTGCAAATCATTGCTCAAAGGTTTATTATTTTCTGTATAGATCACCCTTCTGTATAGATCACTGGTTCTCCATCAATAGCACCTACCACCATCTGTATTCTCCCTTGACCTTCCCTCTCAAATTTCAGTTTCCTGCGTTCAATAGGATTGAAAATGGCTTCGGAGCTCACTCAGCTGATCAGTGATCTGAAGAGTGAAGAAGATCTCCTCGAATGCTGAAGACGCCTGGAAGAGCACTTCCATTCAATAGGATTGAAAATGGCCAGTGGCGTCTCCTCCAGGCAAACATAGCAAACACTGTTTGCCTTACTACAAATATGCAAAATAAATAAATAATTTTTTTTGAGATTCTCCTATATTTCCATTTTTTGTAAGTAATATTTAGCTGATTTTGGAAAACTTTTATAATATTTAGGGACTATTTCATTATTATCAAGGAATTTAGATTAAATAGAAGAATGGAATAAGAAAGTACGTATTTTGTCTTGGATACTAGCCCGCAACACACCAGAGACTTGGAGAGGTCGGTAATGTAGGTGATTGCGGATGATAAGCGAACTAGCGCGGGGGCTGGTCCTCCTTGCATCGCTGGATGCAAGGCAAGCAGTTCAAAAAAATGAATTTTTCGGGACTGTTTAGAGTGAGAGGCGACGATCGGCGGGGCGGCGGGGGGTCAGCGCGGGGTCCAGTATTGCCATACCCCCACTACCACACTCTCAGCTGTTGCAAACAGTAGGGAAACTGTTTCGTGACCTTGAATACTCGGGATATGAGCCATGGATACTAATTAGCTCACGCATGAAGACATAACACATCCATCCACCCACATTATCTCAAAGAAGGAAAGCAGTTCGTTTTTTCGCCGCCGCAAATATCAGCTGTATGACGTTGACTGGTGTCCCGTTCCCGATTTTACTGTATTTCACTGTACCTAATCGTTTTTCTTTTTGATAGACACTTGGAAATAATTGCAAAACATTGTAGAGTGAAGGTTTCACATCTTATTGGGTCTAAATTCAGAGTCTCCCTTTTTGGTTAATTATTTTCAAGAAAAAAGTTTGACCACCCTCAAATTTGATGGTTTACGTTTGTGGTAGGTAAGTACGTGTAGATTTTGAAAATCGAATATAAAAAAAAAATCCGTCCATCCGCGGATCTTTCCTTAATTATCATGGACCGATTATGATGAAATTTGGTATGTGGGCTCCATTTGGGGTCTAGTTGTGCCGCAAAGCTTTTGGTTGATGTACCTAAGTCACTTCTAAGCGGTGAAACGGAAGGGCTGAAACTTCCAAAGGCACCCTCCTCTCTCGAAAACTCTCGATATAAAGGTATTGTTTTATCAGAAATTTAAGATTGTACCATTGAATTTTCGGAATCGAATGAGACTACCCATAGCTTTGTAGGACAAACTGTTCGCTCCCTACGAGAAGTTAGAAAAACGAGTATGAATCGCAAAAGAGGCGTGATCGCCCTTCAAATTTTAGTTAACCAAAATGCTTTCGCCGGTCGTTTCTTTGGGATTTACTCGGTTTTGCTTCCTTAGCAACCAGTGATCAAATTTCTAAACGAAGGAATTCTTTATTTCTTCCAGTGGAGTGGGGAGCGTTTAATTCTTCCAAATAAACTTGATTGTGAAGGTTAAACATGGTTGGTAGGTGGTGACAATGACAAAGCTGAGTTCTTTGCTGGCACGTGATCAATACAGAAAAAATGAACCTTTGTATAATAATTTGCAGCCTAGCTGTTTGCCTAACGAATATTATCACGCGACGCCCCTGAAAATGGCTTCGGAGCTCACTCAGCTGATCAGTGATCTGAGGAGTGAAGAAGATCTCCTCGAATGCTGGAGACGCCTGGAAGAGCACTTTCATTCAATAGGATTGAAAATGGCTTTGGAGCTCACTCAGCTGATCAGTGATCTGAAGAATGAAGAAGCTTTTGAGCAATGATTTGCAACGTTTTATACCCACCAACATTTTTTTTACCTACCAACTTTTTTTTACCTACCAGCTAGGTACTACCTACCACACTATAATGGCTTCACACCTTCACAATCAAGTTTATTAGAAAGAACTAAACGCTTCACACTCGATTCGAAAAATAGAAAGCTTCATATGGAAATTTGATTACTGGTTACGCAGAAGGCAAAACTGTATACAAATCGAAGAAATGAACAGCGATCGCATTTTAGTCCGATAAAATTTGAATGGAGATTAGACCTCTTTTGCGATTCACACTCATGATTCTGTTTTATCGAAGGAAAACCTTCAAGTACTCGTAGGGACCGAACGGTTTGTCCTACAGAGCTCCGGGTGGTCTCAAAAATTTTTAAAAATTCAATACTATTTAAAATTGGTGAAAAAACGATACCTTTATTTCGAGAGTTTTCGAGCTAGGGCACTCTTGAAAATTTCAACCCTTAATTTTCACCCCTTAGAAGTGACTGACATCAACCGAAAGCTTCGCGGCACAACTAGACCCCAAATGGAGCCCATATACCAAATTTGAACCAAATCGGTCCAGTGTTGCTAAGAAAAGTGCCGCGGACGGCGGACGGGGGACGGCGGACGGACATTGCAAATTTGGATTCTACGCAACTTGAAACGTAAAGTGACAAAGTTTGAGGGGGGGTTATAAAAATTTTTTGCGATACGATCACATAGGCTTATTATTAGAAATAATAAACCAAAATCGTCACGCGGGGATCGTCACGAGGGGAGCGTTACGCGGAAATTTCTGATGATTTTCACGTACAACCAATCGTTCCTAGGGAAAACTAACTTCCTCATTTTCCACCCCACAAAAATCGTTCACCACTCATTGGAAAGCTCTCAATTTATTAAACATAAGACATAAAATGTCTCTCGTGGTTGCGTACTTGTACGAAAGCTGTGTCCACCGTTTGTGTTTGTACTAGCATTCTCGTCATGATATTTAAGTTGGTAGGTTAAATACTAACTGCAACCGGAATTTCCAAGTAGATCTTCCGATATGTGAAGTATATCGATATATTTCTTCCAAAGAGATGTTAGTCACGTTTCAATTCATCTAAGTACTACTTACTTTGACAAGTTTTTCCAAGTATATCTCCCGATATGTCGATAAAAATAAAAAAAACCCATTGTGTAATAATTTGCAGCGTTTTTACGAGGGCGTGGGGGCAGCCCTTGCTCTTGATCACGTAGTCTGGCGAGTTTCCTCTTCTGGGCACCTGAGAGTTTCCTACCAGACTTAGTTGATGCACCGTTGTTGCCAACAGGGTCATCTTTCTGATCAGTGGTAGGTGGGTCGACATGAGCCCCACCAGCCACGATCATTGGTTCTGCTGGAGCCCCAACTCGTCGCAGCAAAGGTAGGAAGTTTTTCCTTCAAGTCAGAGCCTATTTCCTAATTAATTTGTTTTCCAGCTAATGGACGATTTTTTGATCATTTACAACTCCACAATAATACCAGTAGTATAAAACGGTTGTTGTCACGGTAACATTTAGAAGAGTTCCTGAAAATTGAACGTTCTGACAAACCTCCAGCACGATTCCTAAAAATTTCATCAAAATTGGAATAATGGAAGGCAAACAATTAAAAACAGGTAGAACAAATAATAGAGATGTCGACAGTAGATGAATGATGAAAACTACGATACTATGATGAGAACCAAATTTGTTCGATACTCGTAATACAAAAGATTGTTATAAGACCAAAAATGGAAGCAAAGATGTATGAACCATTTGTGTGTTAATTCACTCAATAAACATGTTAATGACACAAAGAAATGAATGAATTGTTTGAAGCTGAGTCAGTTAGTTGGCTAATTTATCGCCAAATTTAGTCTCAATTGAAAATAATGAAGTGTAGATGAGATGATGGGTGAAAAGAAGTCAAGATACTCAAGAATACGTACGACACTAACCCCATCTCATACTGGCGGCAGCAAGCTTCGCGGAAGTCGGTGACAGGACTCAACTCAGCGTAGACCGGTCGCCCGCCGAACCAACGATTATTCAAATCGTTGACGGCTTTTTCAGCGTCCTCCTCGCGGCGAAACTGCAAAAATGTAAAAATCCAGTAATATGACTGTGAAGTAATAATAAACTAACTGAACGCTTCACACGCGAGGGAGCGTGATGGAGATACTGCAACTTTTTGTACGTAACTTTTCCTAGCACCGTTTCACCCAATTTTGATGAAATTTGTTTAATGCTTCTTATTTATTTATATTTTTATTCGTTATTTACTTATATTTATTATTTTAAGATTATTTCCGATCCATCGTAGAGCACCTATCTGGAAAGTTCTAAGTTTGAACTAAATCATTTCAATATCAACTAGTTTACAATCTCAGCTATTTATATTCTAGAATGCCTAACATTTGTACATGCGCACCAAAATGACTTGATTACCTTACTCACTGGTTATGCCACTCGTTCTGCAAATGATTTCGTTGTACCTCAAAACAGATTAAAAGCTTTCCAAAATAGTACATAGCATTTTCACGTCAAAGTGGAGGTTTTACTCATCAATTTAGTGATTTTCCATTTCAAATTGGAGAATGATGGAAATGGTTCGTTTCACATCCATTTTAAACGCGACGCTAGCCCGCTTATAGAAGAAAACCCCGTGCTTCTGGAAATACCTACTCCGTGCAACATGACGAAGACATTCCATCCGTCCCTTCCAAATGCCATTCTTTTGAGGGTGCCTGTTGATTCGTATCATTCTAAACTCTCTAATCGCCTCCATTAGTTACGACTTGTCTTATTTGAGTGTCATGAGTTCGGACGACGAAGAAATGAGACCGCGTTTTGTTCGCCGATCCAACCATGGAATGAGAAGTAGTGAGAGTGACGACGATGCTGAAAACGAGGGGATTCCTTCCACTACCCGACGACGTCGAGGACAATACGGTAGGTACATTACAGAACAAAGAAAAATGTTTCTCAGCTTGTATGAAGCTACTACTAAACATTTATTTCTGTCATCCTCCAATTTGACGTGAAAATGCTATAAACTAATGGGGTATACAATTTTTCAATGGAATCCCCAGAAATATTAAAAATTTGACTAGCGATGCTTTCAAAAAGAGAATATTAGCGCATTTCGCTATATTAGCGCTACGTTCAGCACCGTATTCGTTTTATCCTCGAGACTCAATAATCGATTATTTTCGATATCAAACATAACCTTCTCAACATAATCTTCTCTGACCCGATCAGCTGGTCGTGAAGGGGCGCCATTTGCGCTCCTATCCAGCAAGGTCATTCTGTTTACATACCAAGTTTCTTGGTATGTAAACAGAACGATGGTGATAATATTCTTTAAAAGCAATTATGTAATCGTTATTATTATGTCTCCCTTGTGGGTTAGATGTCTGACAAGAAATTCCATACTCAGTATGTGTCTTAAGATACGTCTCTGCAGTGGTTTAGACCCCTTTGAGCAGAGTGTTGTTGAGTTTGACGACGATTTTCCTGACATAACTCGCGAAGATCTCGTGGAGTATCTTGTACTGAAGACGGATTTCACATCCCTGAAGCAACTGAAGTGCTGCAAATCGATGGATCCGCACAACTTCGTTAATTCAGGGCATGTGAAATCCGTCTCATGCAAGGTACTCCCAGGTGACAAGGTGGTGGTGTTTGAAAAGGTAAGTAATTCAAATGTTATCCAATTATTATTAGGTTAATTGAAATAATAACGATGTATGCCATGTTTTGGGCAGGTAGTAGATTCAACAACGGTCGTTTGATGAAAATAATGTTACGATAGCATCCCCTGCCCATTGCTAAGTCAACATTGTTATGAAACTTTGAAAAATCATGGGAAAAGATCTACTCATGATAGAAGAATCCAGTTGATGCCAAAACTCTCAGTGAGGGCTCTACTTTCAATTAAAAATTATAATAAACCACTTTCCCGACTCTAGCACACACCCTACTTCGAGCCATGAAGCAGTACCTGTTGTATGAGCAATTTTTCAAAATTAGGTTCCATATATGTATATATTGACCTAAACGCTTACTCCGTTTTATGGTTCGAATATGGATAGATTAACATGCAATGGAGTCATTACTTGAATTTTGAAATTCAGGAGATGAAGTGCATATTTACATCGATCATTTACTAATTGCACTTCAAAACAATCACGCAAATTGGTTCGAAATTATCTTCCTGGGAACTTCGTACAAATCAAAACACTTGGACACAAACAAAAACATTCGTGAAGCCCGTCCAATGAGGGTAGGTATTCTATTATTACTACCTAACAACTGATGACTGAAGTAACGTAAGCACATTGAAATGTGATGTATTTTTATTCTTACCGGTGAACAAACTAGTATTTGTTTGGAGTTTAGTTGTCGCCCTCTCAAATTGCGATTGATTCGAGCGAGCCACATTGCTCTTCTTTTTTCTTATAGGTCTTTTGTCTTTTCACATTGGCTTCTAATGACTTTTGGTAAACCATACAACGAAACACTGCTCCCGTGACGGGAAGAGCAGCCAAACACCGGACAAATCGGCATGTCTAATGAAAAAATCTTTGTTTACAACGATGGGAATTCAGTCAGTTCATCGAACATGGTTGTCAGGAACGCTGGGAATCAGTGACGCCAAAAGGCTGATATTCTTATTTTTTTGGAAAGTTCTCTTGTCTTTCCACACTGTTTCTAATCACTTTTGGCAAAACAAAAAATTAAATACCGCTTCCGCGACGAGAAGAGCAACTAATAACCGCATAAATTGGCATAATGAAAAACCGTCCATACAATCTTTGTTTACAACGGAGTCAACATGGCCGCCTTTCAGCGAGATTCGAATAACCGTTCGATTAGTCGAAGAATCGATACAGCCATTCTGTGTGACGTCACACGGATAAAAGCAATACTTTTCAGGAGTTTTTCAGCCATTAGGGATTCTGTGATTTGAATTATGTAATTATTTATTTATTCTATCTTGATAAGTACAGGGTGAGCCAAAACAGATGGTGCAGTTTCAAAGGGCGATTAAAAACAAACGACACTACTTAGAAGAATGCGGTTGATTTTATTTGCCTCCACACCACACCCCATTTTGATAACTTAGGTCCTAAAAATTACGTCAGAAAGGTGGGCACCCTCAGCAGCGATACGGGTCATTTCAAAATTTGGGGTTATTTCTTGTCACACAGCTTTTGTGAACACTCTATTTGTCTTGGAAATTCTGAATTTTTTCAGGGAGATACAGCAGGTTGGTGTCTACAAAGATCTCATAGAATGAATTTCACTAATCAATTAACTCAGATAATTAAAAATCATTAATGATCCCAATTCTCTCTCCCTACACCTGTCACGGAGGGTAGGTTGGGAACTTTGAAAATTTTTGGAGAACTCTATATTCATATTTTAATTTAAGTAAAAAATGTTATTGGTCCAGGATACTCTCCTCTTCAGGAATAAATTAGAAACGAACGAAAATTCCATGAATTGGAAGGGTTTTTGCTATGTTTTGATGCTGTCACAAGGTTTTATTCTCTCTCCCTACAAATTTTTTGAAATGCCCGCCCACTCCTGGAAAACGATTATTTTGTGTCATGAAAAACAAAAGTGAACACTGCTGCAAGATGGCTTCCGAAGCTACTGAAGTTTGTTGAATTTCCAAGCTACCAGTTGTGTGGGTTATGTTGTGAAGTGTTGAAGCTTTGAGAGTAGGTAAATACTTTCTCCATCCCTACAACCACCTCACTCATCAGGGTAAGTGTTCAACTAAGTTTAATTAAACTCAAATTACAATTATGAATGCCATAGTGTTATGTATCTTTTCTAACGTTCAGAATCAATAATGGTGAGGCCAGTAGAGAGTGATAACCTCACAAATCTCTCTCCCTACAACCTCTCTACCTACAACTTCTGGGAAGAGGCTGGTTTGTAGGAAGAGAGATGGAATTGCAGGGAGAGAAGTTTTTTTTTTCAAAGCCGTTTACATTTTTAAGAGTTACCTGAACTATTTACACCGCTGGGTCATATAATTCTGACTTTTCATTAACCCACATTTTACGAAAGATTAGACTGATTAAAAGACTTGAAGAATCTGATAATTCTGATGTACCTAGATTATAGCTTCGGACTGTGATTGCGATGAGTAAAAGAGACTCCTAAACTAAGATTCTCGTATTTTGAAGGAATAAAAAGGTTTCATGAGTTCAACTCACACTTGGTTTTCTCTCTCCTTACAAAGTCGAAATTATGGAAAAAAATTCGAAATTCTATAAATTTGAAACTACTTGATAAAGTGTGCGCCCACTTCAGGATCTGTCTCAGTGGCTAAAAAAAAGGACGTTTACGGGAGAAAAAACATAAAAACTTCAACAATAATTTATGGAAAAGTTCGAGGACAAAATAACCCCAAATTTTGAAATGACCCATACATTGATGACGGGGATTTTTGAAGTTTTCAATTGCTCTCTGGCACATTTCGATGGGAATCGCTGCAATTTCTTCCCTCATTCGTGTCTTGAGGTCTCGCAGAGTGTGAGGCCGATGTTTGAACACCTTTTCTTTCAAGTAGCCCCATAGGAAAACACCGCACACACTTGAATCTGGTGATCTCGCCGGCCACCCGACATTATCCCTGAGAGAGACAAGGCAACCAGGAAACATCTGCTGCAGTTTCACCATCGAGATTTGTACTGTGTGGGCTGTAGCCCCATCTTGTTGAAAGTAGATGTCCCTCATATCCTCTTCTTCAGACAACTGGTCCAATTCGGGTTCAAAATGTGTTTCCAGCATGGAAAGGTAACGCTGAGACTTGACAGTAATAATTCTTCCTCCCTCCTCAAAAAAATAAGGTCCAATCACCCCAAATTTGGAAACGGCACACCAGACTGTGACTTTTGGGGAGTGGAGAGGTCTCTCGAGAATTTCTCTTGGGTTGTGGCTACATCAATAGCGGAAATTTTGTTTGTTAACCGTTCCAGAGAGATGGAAGTGGGCTTCATCCGAACTGAAAAAATTTCTCCAAGTGCCACTCATTAATGTATTGCTGCTGAGGGCGCCCACCTTCCTGACGTAATTTTTAGGATCTAAGATATCAAAATGGGGTGTGGTGTGGAGTCAAATAAAATAAACCGCATTCTTCTAAGTGGTTTCGTTTGTTTTTAATCGCTCTTTGAAACTGCACCATCTGTTTTGGCTCACCCTGTATTATAAATTTCATGTAGAATCAGTTGAGGAAATTTTCAAAAGTATTCATGCTGATTATTGAATTATTATTATCGGTAATATTGTTGAAATTGTTTGGTGAGAATTTTGAATTTTTTTAGAAATGGTCTATGATAGTCCTATTTGATTTTTGATAATTATCAGTGATATTAGAAACCTAAAAGTAATTGTAATGTTGTTTGTAAAATTAGGTCACTATTAGAATATTGTGAAAGTTGCTCTTGTTACCCATGTGCTAGTTCAAAACAGTTTGGTTTTATGGACTCATCGAAGCCAATCAATAATTTTACGAGCTTGTATAATTTTAGTTCATGTATCCTTTGCTAGGGATAATAAAGCGTTTTTCCTTTGAATCAGATGAGATGAGCTCAGTTACCTACATTGGTAAAGCTGTAGATAATGCGATGCAGCTGATTCAAGGGAAAAATGTATATCCCTAGCGGAGAAAATATGAACTAATGCTGCAGGTGTGATTTAGACGTTTGTATAATTTTTAGTAAAATCTCTAAACCCATCTTTCTTTTGTCACCCTAATTTGATTGGAGGAGATATATGCGAATGACAATTGCATTTTGCGCTCTGTGTTTTCGTATAAACAAAAAAAGTTTATTGATTGATAACTCAGATGAATAAAAAGGAGACACGAAGATCCCCCATTGCATAGAAATTGTTGAAACCAAAATGTAAACTAGACGTTAGGTGTCGGACCGGCGCTAGTTCTCCAAGGCCCCACGGGGAGGAATGACCGATGTTACCGATAAATTTGGTGTTAATGAGTGATTGAAAAGGCAGCCCCGAGAGAGCAGCAGTGGCAAATTATAGACATTTTTTCTTATCTTGATCTTAAACCTATTTAACTATCAAAGTCTTGTTAATCACGCTTTAACATCAATTGGACCGAGTTATGCGAAAATATCTCAAGTGAATAAATACCTGTCTTACCTACAATACAAAAGGATTCATCTCGCTAAGTAGAATCGATTTCTTTGGGTACTTGCGCCTTCCTTTTGTTAGAAAATCGAACTATTTCCTCAGAGGTATAGGTACTTACTAAGCGACTAAAAAAGGCATTTTGAATTTCAAAATCCTCTACGACACACCATGAAACTCTACGTCATGAGTATTGGTGATTAGTTTGGATTCCCAGGAGCAACTGCGAGTGCCTCATTTTACTGTTTCGTATTATGTATTTGCATAGCTATCTCTTTCGTTGAAACAGCTAAATTAATGAATTCGCAGTGTATGGGCAAGCTATGAAGCATCATGAGCTATGAGGTATGAAGTAAGAAGATGAAGTTATAAAAGAGTTATGTAATAAAACAATCATTAGGTACCATTGTACAATGTGTAAAATGATACAAAGGGCTGGGCGCTTAGTTATAGATAATAATAATTTACAGATTAATGCAATTTTATCTGATAACGATAAATTGGCGGTTGACTGGTTTTTGCGCTCCAATTATCGGTAACATCGGTCATCCCAATTATCCTGCGCTCCCTGTGGAGCCAGGGAGAACTAGCGCCGGTCCGACACCTAACGTCTAGTAAAATGTGAACTATTCAGAATCTCCATGCATACCTTGATGTACACGTTGCCGACGAGATGATCACCCAAGTTATCGCATACGTTCATTTCTTCAATCTCGCCATACTGAAAAAATGAGATTGTTTATAAATATAGAGTAGAATAAAACTGATTACAAGAAAGGACTTCGATGTTTGAAGTTTCGTTCACGACAAGAAATTTATCACAGACGTAGAACCTGAGTTGGTCAGAACGTTCCACTTGTAACGCAATACGAGTGAGAATTTCAATTTTTAGGAAAATTCTTACATCAAATGAACGGTAGTGTGTCCTATTTCTGACTGACTAAAACTAGAATTTTTTGAACAAACAAGAAATCACTCAAATTTTGAACTGAATGACCTAAATTAACAAGAATTAACTCGACTGGGGAAAGATGAGGAAGTGGAATTTGATAGGAATTCGTCGGCCGGCCCAGAACCGTAAACTCGACTTAGGTATGGTATCTAACCGGCACGGAACCGTTAGTGGATGTGAGTGTGCTGGTTAGGATTATCGCCCGGCCCAGAACCATTCAATGGTCGTACAAGGAGGGTAGGAAGGCGTTGAAATGGACAAGACGAGATTATTGACAGCATTTTTCCTTTTTTCGTGTTTTTGATCACAGTTTGTAAAAATGGCTTTAGTTCCATTAGATTATCCTTAAATTCAAATTTGAATACCAATGGAAAGGGCATTGAATTTCCTTTCAGCTCGTCCTCATTCCCTTCATCCTACCTTGGAGCCTTTTGCCGAGACGTTAAATTCGTTTAAAAACGATGCAAATAATTACAAAATGGTCTATCATTATTCAGTATAGATCACCTGTTAGCATAAGGCGCTGCTTTTTCATTAATACGTTGTGGGTGCCTTCAATGAAATTTGATTCTTGGTTGCTAAGGAAGCACAACTGGGCACAACACAAGCTTTTAGAACGTTTCAACCCGAATTTGTCAACCCTAAGTGACTGGCACTAACCTAAAGCTTCGCACAACAAGATCTCAAATGAAGTCAATATAAGTACCAAATTTCATCTAAATCGGTCCATAGAAACTAAGGAAAGTGTCGCGTCTGGCGGACGGACGGAAATATTTTTATTCATCATGTTGGATCCTTAATCCTGGGACACCCCATAATATACTACTAGGACAGGTGAGAGACGGGTGGAAAAATGGTGCCATCAGTCTCGACCTTACAAGTTGCGAGTATTCAGCTCGAGGCATTCCTTTAGTTTATTTGGAAAATATTTTATAAAACCTCGGAGAATCTCACAACAGAGGGTTATAAAATACCTCCAAGTGTCCTTTGTGACGGTTATAAACAGAAAATCTTCAATCGCAAATACATTTTAAAGGGCTTACTTTGTCTTCACATTCCACAAAGACGTCTTCAAAGAAGTTGTCATAATGTTCCTGCATCTCTTCGTCAGACACATTGCTCACCACTGGGGAAAAAATACATTCGTTTAAGTAAGGAAACAAAAGAAAATACAAAATGAACGTGTTCAGTACTCTAAACAACAAGAATAAGGTATTTTCTCATTTCTAGGGAATAGTAAATAGAGAATAGGGTATTTTCTTATTATGGATGGGGGGGGGGTGTGACGTCATGCGAGCACGACGCTGTTCCGCCGTTGAGCTCTCAACCGTTTCCATGGCATCTTTCCAGAAAATTGTACCTGGCCAGAGATGGGCGAATTCTTATTCATAAATACGATTATGATTACAAATCATATCTGCGACTTTATGATTATGAATACGAATACAGGTATGAATATGAATATGAATACGAATACAATCGTATTCACACTTTGAATACGATTCTCCCCCGTATTCGTATTTTGAATACAATTTTATGATTTTTTCTATAATTTCCCCAAAAATCTAATTTTTTTACGATTTTCCCTGAAAATCATACTTTTTTAAATGATTTTCTCCCGAATTCTGGACATATTTGTAACCTAACATTGTCAAAATGATCAATCGAAATTCGAAACGCTCACAAATTCTTATATGATTTTTCACACAGAATCGATTGAGACCAACCTCAGGTCGCTACGACCAACCGTATGGAAACTAAGACGACATTTCCGCTAGAAATCTTTTTTTTTTACAATTTGCACTGAAAATCATTAAAAAATCATGATTTTTACCGCAATTTTGTTCGTATTTATTCCCTAAAATTGCCAAAATAATTTATAAAAATTCGAAACGCTCATCAATTCTTATAGGATTTTTCACGTAAAATCGAATGAGACCATTACCAGGTCGCTACGACAAACTGAATAGAAAGTACGACGAAATGTCCGGTAAAAATCATAATTTTTTAATGATTTCTAGTGCTAATTGTTTAAAAAAATACGATTTTCTGCGGAAATTTCGTCGCATTTTTTATTCGGTTGGTCTCTTTCGATTCTGCGTGAAAAAACCTATAAGAATTTATGAGCGTTTCGAATTTTGATTGATCGAACTCTGGACATATTTATGACCTAACATTGTAAAAATAATCAATCAAAATTCGAAACGCTCATAAATTCTTATAGGTTTTTTCACGCAGAATCGAAAGAGACCAACCGAATAAAAAGTGCGACGAAATTTCCGCAGAAAATCGTATTTTTTTAAACAATTAGCACTAGAAATCATTAAAAAATTATGATTTTTACCGGACATTTCGTCGTACTTTCTATTCAGTTTGTCGTAGCTGGGGGTGGTCTCATTCGATTTTATGTGAAAAATCCTATAAGAATTGATGAGCGTTTCAAATTTTTATAAATTATTTTGGCAATTTTAGGGAATAAATACGAACAAAATTGCGGTAAAAATCATGATTTTTTTATGATTTTCAGTGCAAATTGTAAAAAAAACGATTTCCAGCGGAAATGTCGTCGTAGTTTCCATACGGTTGGTCGTAGCGACCTGAGGTTGGTCTCAATCGATTCTGTGTGAAAAATCATTTAAGAATTTGTGAGCGTTTCGAATTTCGATTGATTAATTTGACAATGTTAGGATATAAATATGTCCAGAATTCGGGAGAAAATCATTAAAAAAAGTATGATTTTCAGGGAAAATCGTAAAAAAATTAATATAGAAAATGGGGAATTTGCCTCCCTTTTTTTTTTTTTTTCGAATGAGGGTTTATTTTTATGGAATAAAACCATAGTGAGCTGCTCGAAAACGCATCCAAAAAATTTAGAGAATTTAAGGAAGATGGAAATTTTAAATGTGGTGGCAATGTGTAAGAGGCAGCCATGTTTGAAACGTGACGGATATTCTACCAATCTGACTTCAAAGGAGGTTCTGTGGCGCTTACCACAGAAGCGGAACATACACGAACTTTCACCTTCCGAGTAGTGCGCACAAGAGTGCGCCACGAACTGGCAGGAAGAACCCAGACACAGAAGTGACCAAAAGAAACAATATTACTCACTTTTTTACAATACGAATCTATCTACTAGTTTATCAAGCATTATTATTCTTCATCTTCTCTTATTTAGTTTCAAGATTTGAATCACATTATTCGAGTAGCCATTTCACTGGATCGTTTTGTGTGGCGTGCTAGAACTCTGTCTGTTGTCGTTGTTTTCGCGTCGTTTTTTTTTTTTTTCGTATGACGTCAACAATATTCCTCGATTTTCGCGGTGTTTTGTAACAGAGGTTCACTTGTTTAGTCATTTTCTCCTACGGTAATTTTTTTCCGTTGGTTATTCCTAGTGTTAAACGTTATTCTAGGGCCCTATAATAGGATTTGACTTGAAATTCCAGAATCTAAAATTGGGGCAAATTCCCCATTATAGAAAAAAATCATAAAATCGTGTTCAAAATACGAATACGGGGGAAAATCGTGTTCAAAGTGTGAATACGATTGTATTCGTATTCATATTCATATTCATACCTGTATTCGTATTCATAATCATAAAGTCGCAGATATGATTTGTATTCATAATCATATTTATGAATAAGAATTCGCCCATCTCTGGCGATCACCTGGCCATCAGAATCCAGTTTCTTAATACACTTATCGGGCGCATAACTTCGAATTCAACGGGGTTTTTAAAGGAGTCATGTTTCTTTGTTTACTGTATGCAGTGGTGGGACGAAATATAGAAGGAAACAAATTTCCACTTCAAAATTCTCAAAACACAAATCAAGTCAAAACACTTCTCATTGACAACCAAGATTCAGCGTTTTTTATTCATCTAGGTTCGGGGAAATAGTAAATTCGAGAGCCTTCCTTCGATTTTGGTTTATTATTTTCAATAATGAACCTTTGGAATCGACCAAGAAAAAAAATTTTAACACCCCCTCAAAATTTGATGGTTTACGTTTCAAGGTACGTAGAATCCAAAAATCGAATAAAAATTTGGCCGTCCGTCCGCCGTACGCGGCACTTTTGCCACTTAGCATTGACCGATTTTGATGAAATTTGGTATGTAGGCTCCATTTGGGGTCTAGCTGTGCCCCGAAGCTTTTGGTTGATGTAGGTCACTTCTAAGGGTTCCAAAATCAATTTTGAAATTTTGAAAACGCCCTAACTCAAAAAATTTCGAAATAAAGGTATTGTTTTTCCTTCAATTTTGGATTCTATAGAAATTTTAGAATAGTTTGAGACCACCTGGAGCTCTGTAGGACAAACCGTTCGCTCCCTACAAAAATTTAAGGGTTTATATTGAAATAAATATATATATACATATAAATCAAAACACGAGTGTGAATTGCAAAAGAGGCCTAATCTCCGTTCAAATTAGAGCTGACCGAAATGCAATCAATGGTTGGTGATTTTGATTTTTTTAAATTTTTTTTTTATTTTTATATTGGATGGTTGGTGATTTTGTTGAGTGATCTATATAGAAAAATAATAAACCATTGTGTAATAATTTGCAGCGTTTTTGCTCCATAATTCGTCACTCCTGCAGGGTGCAACTGTCTGTCCGTCTTTTTCGGTGGCCCAACGGTTAAGGAGGTAGAAACTTCCCCAATCAGCAGTACTACCGCTGGAGAACTCCAATTCAATTCCGGACAGAACATTCCAATTTTTTATATTTAAACCTTATTTTATAACTTGATTTTTCAAATAAAAGGAGCTCTTTCTAGGAAGTTGAATAATTTTAATCATTTCATTCCCAATTAATTTTCTAGGGTTTCGAGTTGAGACGCACAATCAAGGCACAAAGTTTTCTTATAGAGTAGTTACGATTAAAAAGACACTTACAATGGGAGCCGTCAGCGGACTTGGCGGAATTTTGAGGGTTGACGTACAAGTTCTGCAGAAGAACGGTCTGGAATGGAAAAAAGGTGTCAATTCAAACATCGAACACAGGAGTTGTATAGATGCGACGAACAGGAAAATATACAGAACGTACCTGGCTGAAAGTGGGTTTGTTATGGATTCGGGAACACCGATCGCCATGACGGCACGCTCCGATTTTAAAATAAAATGAACAGTTGACTCTGAAATAGAAAAAAATCAAGATGAACTACAATATAAGTACTCTTAGTAAGTTCATTAATTCATCAAACTATCACTATTAATTTAAGAAAATTTGCGTTCGTTCCGAACAAGAAACAATAGATTTAGCTATTTGATAATATTATATTTATGAATAACATCTTTGCCTCAATGCCATTGCCCCATCATTATGGGGGCACAGAAGTGGGAGGCATTGTGCACATTGGTGCCCGAAAGTTGGGTGCACAAAATCTGTGCCACAAATGGACCTCCCAAAAGGAGGATTGCCATTAGCCAAAGTCTATGCCCAGGGATATCCAATATTTGGTCATGGTAGAGGTACCAATGGCTGTTAGCTGGTTTAAAGTTACGGCCGTTGGTTGGTTTTAAAGGCCGGTCGGCACAGGAGATGGTGTGACCGAAGAATCCGGTCGGCACAGGATTATCTGGAGTGGTGTGACCTTTCGAGAGCGGTATCATCAGGAATGGCAGTGGGATGAAAATTCAACCTGAGATGGCTGTTTACTTGACTTTACTTTTTACGGGACAAGGTAGGTAGAGGTGACCCGAAAGAGGGCCTGGAGAACCAAAGGACAAGTAGACTTTGCACTGTATTCGTGGATATTAGAGTTTTTGGAAACCACTAACGGGCCCGTGGAACCTCTTCACAAAGCACGGAGTTTGCGGGTGACGATGGATTTGCCTCCCGACATCAGCGGGTGATGATGAAAGGGTGCCCCCAGACAGTCACCTGTTCCTCGAGGCCCACCGTGACGAGCGCCTCCCTTCCCCCCCTGTCCAAAGTTAACGTGCTTCCTCCTTCAACTGGGTAGCATCCTCTGTTGCTCGCGCTAGTCTCCTCCTAACAGGGCCCGTCAGATTCTGGCACCAAAAACTCTCTATTACAACAGCCGTATAGACCATCATTGCTATTCAGTTTCTTTCACTTATACGTTCAAAGAAAAACCTGTTTACAGGTGGTATCTTGAAATTTCAACAACACTATTTACTCTTCATAGGACGTCTGTACATTTTAGGTTATCCTCGAATAAAGTTACTCAAACAATAAAAGAGAATCCATTTTACAACGAAGAACAACCAATCCCTCGTTTGCAATGTAACAGGGCTCACAGGAGAAACGCCAGACTGTAAAAATTACCAACCTAATTCCGTTGTTTTGTTGTGGTCAGCTCTTGGCATTTCTGTTCATTCGCTTCCTTAGCTCATGTGGTAGGAGCTCCGATTCAGAATCGGAACGATAGGAGATCGATCCCCAGTCGCGGGAAGTTAATTTTTGATTATACTACGGAAGGACGGGATTTGGTATTTGACATTGGCAGCAGGCTCTGCTGTCTCTGAACACAACAACTTTCGCAGAAAAAAGGAAGTTTTAGGGTAAAAACCCTAGAACGACTGAGATTTTTCGTCCTAATATGTTGGCAACCCTGCTAGCAGGTCCCCTTTGCCCGCCCGACGGCCATTTTCCTCATTACGTTTTGTTGTTCTGAACCGACTCTTTAGCTCTCGAAAAAATCATTCCGCGTTCCTTATTTTCGGAGTTTTTTCGAGTGTTTTTATTGTGTATTGCCGATCTTTTTGTTCCGTTTTATTTTTTTCTTTCGTTTTCGCGCATTTTCAATGCAGTCCGCGGGTGATAATCCTTTCGCGGATGTTTTGCGATCAACTCGGGTAGGACGCTACGGTCCGCCGAGTTCTCGCGCGTTCAGAATGAAGCGCCCGGCATCGACTTCGGAAGCTGTGTCATCGTCGAAGTTTCTTCGGAGTGGGGTTCAGCCACAGGCATGTGAAATTGCTCACAAAAAGCCTACCGACCGTGTGCCTGTTGGCCGGGTTGGATCTCCTTCAAGAATCGGGGATGCCCGACATGGAGAAACTTGCGTTGTAACCGCAGTGGCCAGTACTTCGGTACATACGGGTTCAATGGAGTGCCTTTCTGCCTCCAACAATAATACTTCTCGACACAAATTGCGTGCGGAAGTTCCAAAACGGGCTACGTCGACTCAAAAGAGTGCCGGACTGGAAGCATCGGCTCCTCGGAGTGACGGGTATGTTGCGTCGGCCCTTCGGGGTGTCGGACAAGAAGTCGCTAATTTTACTAGCGCCCCGTTTGAACCCCCTCCTGATTACGCGGTGAGCGATGATGAATTTCTTGGCTGGGAATCCGAAAATTTGTCGGATGTGAATTTATCGGATGATGAAACGAGGCCTCACGACTTCTTGTTGCCGCCGCATGAGGCGCTCGAATCGGGAGAGAGTTCCCGCCAAGTTGAGGTTGATGAACATGAAAAGGGTTTGCCGCTGAGAGCGCTGGCGTCGGCTAGTGGTTCTCGAACAGAAACTGCCCGCCAAGATTCGAGTTCGACTTTGCAGCCCGATTGGCTTGTACGACATGTTCGGGAGGCCTCTGCCCCGGAGGAAGAAGGGACGTTGGTCCACGAATCAGTGGTTGGTCATTTTTCCAGATTTTTACGTAGTGGTCTGGAAGGCGAGTACTTTCGTACTTTGATGGAAAAATATTCCCCGAAGGGTAGATTGTCACCAATGGTACCTCCAGTGTTGGATAACGTTTTGATTGGAGCTATTCCCAAAACGATCCAATTGAGGGATGAGCAAATGTTACGAGGCCAAAATATTCAAGCTGCTGCCTTGGTTGCCGCGGGGGCGGCTTTGTCCGTTTTGGGCGAATCGGATTTTGTGGATGAGGCCACGAAGGAGATGGTACTGGATTTTGTGTGGCAGTCGGCGGCGCTGCAGTGTGCGGCTATTTATAATGTTTCGAATACTCGAAAGAAAGCAGCTTTGACCCCCTTTCAGGCCGAGTTTAGGGACTTAGCTTTAAATGCTCAGATTGGCGAGTCTTATCTATTCGATAATAAAGTAACAGCCTGGCTTCAACAAGTTAAAGAAAGTAGGCAATTTGCCTCTCAACTAAAACCCACGATTGGGCTGTCAAGAGGAGGCCAAAGGGCCCCGACTGCCTCGACTCAAGCCAACCAGGGAAACTTCTCACGCCCCGCGCCTCGGGATTCTCGTCCGAAGGTGGCACAGAGGGGCGCTCGAGTTCAGACCCAGTACACTCGTCGCCAGGACTACGTCCCACAGGCTCGTCCCCAAGTACGTCGCAGGGGTTACCAGAGGTCCAGGCGATTTTAATGCCAGTGGAGGTAAGTTATGCTGGCCGGCTGGGTCTCTTTGTGTCAGTTTGGCGTAAATTAGATGTACAAGAGCCCGTTTTAAGTTGGATAAGAGGTTATGAAATCCCCTTTTTAGACATTCCACCTACCACAAATATACCAAGACACGATCAGGTCATTCCGCCAGAGCAGAGGATGGTAATGAAGGAAAAGATTAACAATTTGTTGACGATTGGGGCGATCTCTCCGTTTGAGGAGAAGGAGAGTTTCTTTCAGTCTCCAATTTTTTTGGTACCAAAGCCAGATGGGTCGTTTCGGTTCATTTTGAACCTCAAATGTTTAAACAAATGGGTACGTTTAGAGCATTTTAAGCTAGATGACTATCGATCAGTGGCTAGAGTTCTGAGACCGAACATGTATGCAGGAGTAGTGGATTTTACAGACGCTTATTATATGATCCCAGTGTGTGAGTCTCATAAGCGGTTTTTGGTGTTCAGTTGGGAAAACCGTTTGTATAACATGAATTGTTTACCTATGGGGTTGGCGTCAGCGCCATGGGTGTTTCATAAGCTCCTTAGACCAGTAGTGGGGGAACTTCGGAGAAAGGGTATGCTGTTGGTGAATTATTTGGACGACTCGCTGGTCCTGGGGACATCTTTACAATCGTGTACTCAGGCGGTGACTGAGGTGGTAACGTTCTTCCAATCATTAGGTTTTGTTATTAATGAACAAAAGAGTAGGTTGCAACCTTCACAGGTGTTCTTATTTTTGGGTTTTGAATTTGATTCTAGAGCTATGACTCTGGCTGTGCCAGGGGTTAAAAAAGATAAAGCTACGGTGCTAATAAAATCGATTGTTCAGAAAGGCATGTTTTCAGTGCGACAGGTGTCCAAGGTAATAGGTACACTGGTCTCTCTCGTGCCAGCGATACCATACAGTAAATTACATGTACGCAGGCTTGAACGGGATAGGGTTTTGGCCTTGCAGGATGGTAACAATGATTATCAGGCTTGTTGTAGGGTGTCGTTTGAGGCACAGCAAGATCTAGAGTGGTGGTTACGGGCCTTGACAGGCCCGCCGTCGCCCATTCGGGCTGACTATTATGATAGAGTGCTCTATACGGATGCGAGTGATGAAGGTTGGGGAGGTTTTTCCCCTCCTCATAGAACCAATGGTTGGTGGTCGGAACCTCTGTGTCAGGCTCATATAAATGAGAAAGAATTGTGGGCGGTATTGTTGTCTCTACAGGCTTTGGGCCAAGAGTGGAGAAATGAAGCTATCTTATTGAGAGTGGATAATACTACTGCTTTAGCGATCATTAACAAAGCAGGGAGTGTGCGTTTTCCTCACTTTCACAGTCTAGCGCGCAAAATTTGGGGATTTTGCGAGGAGAGAAATTTATGGTTGATGGCTTCATACATTGCCTCAGCAGATAATGTAGTGGCTGATGCGGAATCTAGACGGGATCACAGGCATACTGAGTGGGGCTTGACTCAGACAGTATTTAGAAGAATTGTACCAGCGTTTGGGGCGCCTGAGGTGGATTTATTTGCGTCAGGTGACCTACATCTGTGTTCTCGTTTCTTTTCGTGGCTCCCCCACCCTTTGGCGGAGGGAGTCGATGCATTTACGGTACCTTGGACGAAAATGTTTTTCTACGCTTTTCCTCCATTCGCACTCATGTCCAGGGTTCTCCAGAAGATCCAAAATGAAGGGGCCATAGGTATTGTTGTAGCACCTAACTGGAGAACACAGGTGTGGTTCCCTGTTTTTCAGTCGCTGATTATTTCAGAAGTTATATGGATTTCTCCTAAATTAGATTCTCTTTTTTCTCCTTATAGTTCGGAACCGCACCCCCTGGAGCAGTCCATGACCTTGATGGCCGCAGTCTTATCAGGGAGGCATTTATCAGACGGGGATACGATGGTAGAGTGGCCGATACCATGTGCCAGTCCCTGGCGGCAACGACTATAAAGCAATATTCATCTTCATATCGCTTGTGGAGCGAATTTTGTCACATATCATCCATTGACGTGTTCCAGGTGACCCCCTTGCATGTAATTAAGTTTTTTCAATATTTATTGGACACTAGGTCCCAATCGTACAGCTCGTTTAATACTCACCGAGCAGCCTTGGCCTTGCTGACAGATTCCGGGGTTGGAACGAACCCGGATGTGTGTAGATTCATTAAATCAGTTTTCAAGTTGAGACCATCGGGGCCCCGATATCAATCTACTTGGGATCCAGCTCAAGTGTTGGATTTTTTCAGGGGGTCTGAGGAGGGGTCACTAGAGTTTGTGGCACGAAAACTCGTAGTGTTGTTATTATTGGCCACAGGCCAGCGCATGCAGACTCTCAGAGTAATTACTAGAGATCAGATTCTCTTTGAGGACCATCAAGTGGTGATTAGAGTGCCTCAAATGCTTAAGACCTCGAGGCCAGGGGCCTTCGCTCAGTCATTGATTTTACCCTTTTTGCCAGAGGATCAGTTAGTATGTGTGCCCTCATGTCTTAGGCGTTACTTGGACCTCACAGCCTCCTGGGAGGGACCGGGCGTTCCATTGTTCTTGACTACCAGAGGGCGTCACGGGCCGGCGTCGGGCCCAACACTGGCTAGATGGGTCCGTGATGTGTTAACTTGGGCAAAAGTGGATTTTTCAAGGTTTAAACCGCATTCAACGCGACATGCGGCGGTGTCAAAGGCGGCCAGGGAACATGTCCCTATTGATGTAATTTTTTCTGCAGCTGGTTGGTCTTCTCGCTCACATATGTTCCAAAAATTCTATAATCGTCCTCTCTCTTTGCAGGGCGAGTTTGCTCGAGCGGTACTGTCATGAGGGACGTCACTACAATACATACCTATTTCTATAGGTTTACATACATGTTTATATGATTTTCAGTTTTTAAATGATTGTATATGCTTAATTCAAGATATACCTAATGTGATGTTTGCTGTTCTATCTGAGGTTGAATCCTTGTTTGAGGTACTTTGGTTTACCTGTTGTTGGGCTGTCCTGTGATCAGGTCAGCTTACGAACTGTGGGGGTGATGTGCTGCAGAGGAACCTGGTTAAGAGGATACACAGTCTCAGTCCCTGAGAGGAGGCTGAGCGGGGCTACAATGCAAAATTTTTCTTATGTTTTGCGAGGTAGCACCCTGGAGCAGACTGGCGGATACTTGGTATCTGCTAACAGCTGCCAATGTCAAATACCAAATCCCGTCCTTCCGTAGTATAATTAATAAATCAACCTACCCCCGGGGACAGGTTGATTGTAATTATAATAGGAAGGTAAGGGATTTGGTATTTGCAGTCCCACCCTCAGTCGCGGGGCTTGGAATGAGTTTGCTCAGTTCCTGAAGTGCGACTGTTTTTTTCGTCGGGGATTTTTTCTCCCTTATTGGGAACCCCTCCTGGTTGGTTTTTGTTGGTTTGCTTAGTCCCGGCCCTCAGTATCCGTCAGTCTAGCAGGTTTTGTCTTAAAACTGTAATGAGGAAAATGGCCGTCGGGCGGGCAAAGGGGACCTGCTAGCAGGGTTGCCAACATATTAGGACGAAAAATCTCAGTCGTTCTAGGGTTTTTACCCTAAAACTTCCTTTTTTCTGCGAAAGTTGTTGTGTTCAGAGACAGCAGAGCCTGCTGCCAATGTCAAATACCAAATCCCTTACCTTCCTATTATAATTACAATCAACCTGTCCCCGGGGGTAGGTTGATTTATTAATTATTCAACAATGTGGCCCAATCGGCAGGAGCACTGATTCAGAATCGGAACGATAGGAGAACGAACCCCAGTCGCGGGAAGTTACTTTTTGATGATTCAACAATGTGGCGCAGTCGGTAGGACTCCGACTGTGTGGTAGTGACTGGTAGTCACTCCTCCTGGGCACAAAGCAAAACAAACCAAAATTAAAGAGGTAGCTGATCCTAGTCAGGGAGGCAGCTTTGGCCAGCGTTTTACAACCCAGTGAGAACGCGTATTTTTGACTGGCTTCGGAGTTTTTATTATTGTTCCTTATTGACGGGGCGGGGGATCTGCTGACCTCAACGTTTGTCCGAATAGGCAGTGGCTCGACTCGTGTCTCGGGAGGGAGTCGTTTTAATGACCTAATCTTAATGAACTATTGTTCTCAAAGAAATGCAAAGGAGATCACTCGGGTCCGGTACGACTGCGCCACATTGTTGTTCCATCAAAAATTAACTTCACGCGACCGGGGATCGATCTCCTATCGTTCCGATTCTGAATCGGAACTTCTACCACTTGAGCCAAGGAAGTGGATGGACAGAAATGCGAAGAGGTAGCTGATCACAATAGCTTTCAGCACATTAACCTTTCCAAAGGCCTAGACTCTTCCCCACCGACGATTTGTGAAACCAGTTTCAGTCAAAACCCACAACGTAATAATGTTACGTGTTAGGACCTAAACCCAATTACAGGTCCCAAAATCCCTACCTAATGGAGAAACTTGAGAATAACGAAAAATGAAGTAGGTAATTATGTGTGCTTATTGATGGTTGGATGAAGGCTTGGAATCACTGTTACTTTACTTACTTATCTTTTTCGGTACCGAAAATCGAAGCCAGATACTCGGCCATGATGCCAAAAACTTCGTAAAAGCACTCTCAGGGGAAAATTTTAGCTTGTAAAAAGGAAAAGAACTGAAATAGTGAAATTAATCACCGCGTACACGATCGAAAGATTCCAAAACTGGAAAACCAAAATGGCTGCTTCTTCTTCTTCTTCTTCTTTGTTCTTGCTTTATTTGACGATCCAGAATGGCTGCGGATCCGGAGAACCATGGATGATTCGTAAAATGTAAAACATCCATAATCACATGGATGCTTGTCCAGTGGTTTTGCTTCCATGGACTAGGTCCATGTGACCAAGATCCTCGTGTGGAAGTAGGAGTACCTCATGGACCTAGTATCCCATGGAGTACCTACACTTCATCCATGGAAGAAAGTTATCATGGAAGTAATTCTGATATCCATTGTTTTGGTCAATCAACGACAGATTGGTCATCAGAGGAGATCACTCTTTGATTTTGCTTCTTCCTGCCTACAGAGCACCGGAGACCTACAGAGTTGTTAAACTATGATGATGAACATTATGTATTAGGTAAGTAGTACTTCCTGTATTGCAATTTATTCAAAATTAAGTTTCATGGGAAAATCTACTACAGTTTTCGGATGCCTGTTCAGCTTGATACGCTGAAGTAGATGTTGAGGGTTGAGATTGGTTCCTTGTTCAGCTTGAAGTACCCAAATTGGATGGTATTATCTACTATCCATAAATTATTATTTGTTGTAATGTAAAATAGAATAGGTAGCTACCTAAGTAACTTTTATCAGGTGCTTTGTAAACTTAAACTAGGTGTGTGGGATTTGTGCAAGTAGATGTGATACGCTACCTCTCTTGATGAATATTTGTTGAGTATGTTTGTACTTCCCTACTCTCAATATTCAGGGGTTTACCAACAATGCTCATCCCTTGAAATTCTATTGTTAAATATTTATGGTCCTTTGATAAAATTATTCCAATGGATGCCAGGTCGTCGATAAAGTTAAAATTGGTTTCTAATCCTCAGAAGTAATAACTCTATGCAGTGCCTCTCGTAGTTTCCCTTCAAATCTCTACCTACTTCCCATGTTTTGATAAAATAAACGAGTGGGTAGGTATTTTGAAAGTTATGAATTTCATTGAAATGCCCTTGTTTTTCAGGCTATCGAGAGCGGAGAAAGCCAGCAAATATTGGTGACGATGATTCAAAATACCTTTGGTCACCCAGTCCTTACTGGATTAATCCTTTCTGGAGCGTATTATTTCCTCTTCCATTCAGACTTCCAGTGGTCTGGTGAGTAACTATTCATGTACATAATTCAATGCGGATTGTTGTGTGGTACTCCTCATCTACGTCACTGCAGCACATAGATTGGTAGATAGCACAACTTACGACTGTTGTTTTGGTTTCTCAGTCTTATTTGGAGATGAACCTAAACATCGAGAGCTTCTGATGGTTGGAGTACTAAGCGCTCAAAACAATAGCGTACAAAGACAGGCGATTAGATCTACATGGGGGACCTTGTTGCGGGATAAACCTGCCAAAATGTTTTTTATAATCGGAAGCAGAACTTGTCCCGTCCCACCTGCTGATAGAACAACACTCTACACTTGTGAAGAATGGAATCCTTTCATACCACAAGGTAAATTATAAAATTACTATCATGTAGCATGATTTTATGAGCATAAGTAATTTTGAATAACCAATTTTGTTTTTATAATTCTACAAATTTTCTGCGATTTCGAAATCACAATTTATTATTGGTTGACAAACTGATCATTTTCCTTACCACCTGTAATTTTTTTGGGGCTCTATTTTTGTGTGGGAGCCGAATTTTGTTTCTCTTCAAGGCTTTCTTTAAGAAAAAAAAAAAAAAAAAAACGTGCGTACGTCTTATTACATGCAGAATTGATTCTCTCTGAGCTCAGAATTCGGCACCCCCGAAAACTTCTTTTCCCCAATTTTCAGTTCGAAAATCCGAATAGTTCAGAAGAACCCCCCCCCCCTCCCCTGGTGTTTCTAGGCATTTCGTCTTACTTACTTTACATATTTACGTCAAATTCGTCACAATTTCAAGCTGTGGGAAAAAATTAAATTATTTAAAAAAAAGAAGGAAAAAAAATTACTGTGTCTTTAGAAGATGCCGATGTTGGTGAGGATATGTTGAAACAAATTGGCGTGATAGCAACTACTCATATTTTAACTATCAATATTTGTTGAATGACCTGCCTTTGCAATTATTATTCATGTTTGTAAACCAACCGATTCATTGGGAAGGTATTGGACCCAAGCAAGCGCACAGCACCTGTGGTCAATGACTTCACCCCATTGTCAAAGAATTCACCGATTTCTCTTAACTCCCTCAAACTGAGCGTTCATTAATTTATTAAAATGTAAAAAGGAATCATTATCGCTGCCTAGGTAGAAACATCGGGCGGCTGTGAATCAGTCGCGAAGGTTGTGTAACAGACTGGGGGGGGGGGGTGTAATGGAAAAGTACCGAAACATCAGCGGTGATCAGTTTCCCTGATTGATTGGGTTCCTTAACCTTCATCCGCTCGCGTGGGCGGCAAACTGCCGCCCTCGATGAATTTTGCGTGGCAAAACATAACTGGCACGCAAGAGATCGGGAAAGTGCAGTTGTATTCTCTAGTTGGACTTTCCTCCGCAAGATGTCGTTAACCTTTTCCTCCTGCGTTTTGTTGGTGGCTGTCAGTACACGTTCAAAGTTTGAGTGACTAAGTTCGGCGGCTAACTGCCGCCCCGCGATCAGCAGTGCAACATTTTTTTGAACGTCCACGGTGGAATGTAAGTATATTTTTTTACTTCATTCAGCCTCCTTATGAGTAGCTTTGTATGTTTCGGAAGAAATGCCGATAAAAACCTGAGTTTCATTTATCATTTGTGATGTTTGCTTTGGTACCTACTCGTATTGCTTCTGAGTCTATTAGGGTAGCGAATCATTGTTTTTACTTTTCTATGTTACTTCTTCCAATTATATTCATTTAAATTTTTTTTGCCAATTTTATCTTGAAAATGTATTGTACAAATAAATAAGTTTTTGTATGTACACACTTTCAAACCTAGTTTCAGAGCGTTTCAACATGAATGCCTTAGAGCATAAAAAAATTAAACGCCTTTATTCATTTTATTTATCAGTTTGTTTGTTTTTTAGCGAAGAACAATTTGATTTATTGAACAGAGTGTGATAGTTTAGTCACCAGGCAGAGAGTCCAGAAAGAATATTATGACGTTATTTTTTTCAATTTTTGTTTACCAAAGTTTATAATTATTTTCAATAAAAGTTATTCATTCTAAATAATGTGTATGAACTCACTTACAAGATGACCAACCCAAATCCTTGTCGTTATCGAGTTGAAGTACCAAAAAATCCATTGAAATAAGGAAAAATGTGACGGGCGGCTATCAGCCGCCCCGCGATCGCTAGTGTGACTCAGGGGGGCGCGAGCGGATGAAGGTTAAATTTTGTTGGCCTGCTACAAGGAATAGGTAATAAGCAGAGTTTGACTGAGCTCGATGATTGTGTAGTAATGGAATTAATAATATGGGTCATTTTCCCAGAAAGGGCGAATCGTTGTCCAGAGAAAATTCCGAATGCACATTTATGATTTGGGTGTCAAAAAAAAATTCTCCATAAACTATCAACTTTGTTCTACTTCGGGCAATCAATAAAATATGCACTTATTCACGCTAAAATATAGAAATTAAAGTTCAAACTGCTAAATGTCCAGTAATCTGCCATGTCCGGACCCCTAGGTAGACAACTTTGCTTGAACACTGAATCACCTATGAAAGCAGCGGCCTGAATTTGTAGTGATTCTTTATTGCATACACCTGGACATGAAAAAAATGGATTTACAAATTTTTTCAGAAGCAAATAAAGCGAGCAGGAGGATAAAATGTGCTTGTCCGGAGGTTTTTGTCTTTAATCTGCCTTTTTTGTGTTTTCGTATTTTGGCAGCTTTTTATCGTTTCCCGCGGTTTTACTACCACTGTAAGAGGTGAGGTTAGTCGTTAGGTTATCAAAGAAAGCGGCGGGAAACGTATTCCTTCTGTGTGGAAGCGTGCGCAAGTGGAGTCAGTTGCGAAATTGTGGTGTCACAGTCACCGTCTGTCTTTCATCTGCCCTCTGTAAGAATGGCAAGAAATCGAAAATTTTTTTTCTTTTTGGTCTCTAGTTCTTGTTTTTACCGAGCTGGTTCCAGCGATATGGTTACACTTCAGCAGAACAGCACCAGAACACGGGAAAAGCTGAAAAACCTAAGTGCCACCCAGGAATTTGGTGTCTTTTTTTTGTCTTTCATCTGCCGGTGATGGTGACTTTTGGAGAGATGAAAGACTTTTTTCAAGTTGTTAACAATTTAATTTGAATTTTCCGTTGCAATTTAAAAACTTTACATTTTTCGACCTCAAAACTGTATTCAGCAACCGTAAAAATCCCCTGGTACCAAGTTTTGGCTCGAAAAACCGATAAATTGAGATTACTTGGTTACTTTCGGAGGTTTCTAGGTTGCTATCAGAAAAACCGTGTTCCACGTTAGTTTAACCCTTTTCTACTCCTGCATGCCGCCCTGGTTCAATTTTTGGAATAACTCCCAGTTCTCGCTCCTCATGGAGATGGGGTTCCGAGTATTCTCCTTTACGCAGAAACCACGCCAATAGATTTCTTTCGATAGGTTTTCTTCTTTAATTTTTAATTCATTAATTAAGCGTCCCACTGTGTGAGGTTAATCCCTGATTTTTGGCAGAACTTGAGTCGAACTTTAAGTTTTCTGAAATCTTGGGATACCGATTGTACCTTTCCAGGAAAATGACCCATATATTAAAATTAAAATGGATGAAATGAAATGATATTTGAAATTTAAGTGGAAAGTGCGTGAAGTTATGTATGGATACAGTACGATTTTAGGAAATTGAGGATCAATCCACGTGCGGGAGCGAGACTGACATTTTTCATCTCAGACGTAAATTTGTTTTCGTGCTCTCTTTCCTCCGCCTGTGTCACCCACTTCCAGTCATTTCCGCTCCAATTTTTACAACAACAATTTTTAGGATTTCTATTGCACTTGCTTTCCGTTAGAACTATATTGCTTCTCTTCGTTTTTACTAGTAATGTAATGGCGAATTTTTAGATGGATCGAACGTCTCGTACAACGTGGAAACTCTCCCTGCCTACAACAAATCGTGCAGCACTTTACCATTCGTTGGATACACGTTTGCTGTGAAGCAGAATCTCACGATAGTGAGTTTGTCGATCAGAAGCGACTTGCTGAATCCAAAAAACAAAAATGCAAGAGTGAAGCTGTATAATTCCTTTACTGGAGAAGTAGTTGCTTCTGCAACCTTTGGTTACGATCCTGGGATTTCTCCCGGCTGTAAGTCAAAATATCTACCATTGTCTTAGTAGTTGAATCTCACTGAGGGAGCTGGATCCCGATGTTCAGGATTTTAATTCAATGGGGAATTTGCCTCAATTTTAGATTCTGGAATTTCAAGTCAAATCCTATTATAGGGACCTAGAATAACGTTTAACACTAGGAATAACCAACGGGAAAAAATTACCGTAGGAGAACATGACTAAACAAGTGAACCTCTGTTACAAAACACCGCGAAAATCGAGGAGTATTGTTGACGTCATACGAAAAAAAAAACGCTGCAAATCATTGCTCAAAGGTTTATTATTTTGTGTATAGATCATCCTTCTGTATAGATCACAGGTTCTCCATCAATAGCACCTACCACCATCTGTATTCTCACTTGACCTTCCCTCTCAAATTTCAGCTCCTGCGTTCAATAGGATTGAAAATGGCTTCGGAGCTCACTCAGCTGATCAGTGATCTGAAGAGTGAAGAAGATCTCCTCGAATGCTGGAGACGCCTGGAAGAGCACTTCCATTCAATAGGATTGAAAATGGCTTTGGAGCTCACTCAGCTGATCAGTGATGTGAGGATTGAAGAAGATCTCCTCGAATGCTGGAGACGCCTGGAAGAGCACCTCCATTCAATAGGATTGAAAATGGCTTTGGAGCTCACTCAGCTGATCAGTGATGTGAGGAGTGAAGAAGATCTCCTCGAATGCTGGAGACGCCTGGAAGAGCACTTCCATTCAATAGGATTGAAAATGGCTTTGGAGCTCACTCAGCTGATCAGTGATGTGAGGATTGAAGAAGATCTCCTCGAATGCTGGAGAAGCCTGGAAGAGCACTTCCATTCAATAGGATTGAAAATGGCTTTGGAGCTCACTCAGCTGATCAGTGATGTGAGGAGTGAAGAAGATCTCCTCGAATGCTGGAGACGCCTGGAAGAGCACTTCCATTCAATAGGATTGAAAATGGCTTTGGAGCTCACTCAGCTGATCAGTGATGTGAGGAGTGAAGAAGATCTCCTCGAATGCTGGAGACGCCTGGAAGAGCACCTCCATTCAATAGGATTGAAAATGGCTTCGGAGCTCACTCAGCTGATCAGTGATCTGATCAGTGAGCAATGATTTGCAGCGTTTTTTACCTACAAACATTGTTTTACCTACCAACTTTTTTTTACCTACCAACTATTGGTAGGTACTACCTACCACACTATAATGGCTTCACACCTTCACAATCAAGATTATTAGAAAGAACTAAACGCTTCACACTCGATTCGAAAAATAGAAAGCTTGATATGGAAATTTGATTACTGGTTACGCAGAAGGCAAAACTGTATACAAATCGAAGAAATGAACAGCGATCGCATTTTAGTCCGATAACATTTGAATGGAGATTAGACCTCTTTTGCGATTCACACTCATGATTCTGTTTTATCGAAGGAAAACCTTCAAGTACTCGTAGGGACCGAACGGTTTGTCCTACAGAGCTCCGGGTGGTCTCAAAAATTTTTAAAAATTCTGTACTATTTAAAATTGGTGAAAAAACGATACCTTTATTTCGAGAGTTTTCGAGCTAGGGCACTCTTGAAAATTTCAACCCTTAATTTTCACCCCTTGGAAGTGACCTACATCAACCAAAAGCTTCGCGGCACAACTAGACCACAAATGGAGCCCATATACCAAATTTGAACCAAATCGGTCCAGTGTTGCTAAGAAAAGTGCCGCGTACGGCGGATGGCGTACGGCGGACGGACGGAAATTTTTTTATTCGATTTTCGTATTCTACGTACCTTGAAACGTAAAACATCAAATTTTGAGGGGGGGTTAAAAAAAATTTTTTCTTGCTCGATTCCAAAGGCTTATTATTGAAAATAATAAACCAAAAAACGACGCGAAAACAACGACAACAGACAGAGTTCTAGCACGCCACACAAAACGATCCAGTGAAATGGCTACTCGAATAATGTGATTCAAATCTTGAAACTAAATAAGAGAAGATGAAGAATAATAATGCTTGATAAACTAGTAGATAGATTCGTATTGTAAAAAAGTGAGTATTATTTTGTTTTTATTTTTAATATTGTGTTTGGGTTCTTCCTGCCAGTTCGTGGCGCACTCTTGTGCGCACTACTCGGAAGGTGAAAGTTCGTGTATGTTCCGCTTCTGTGGTAAGCGCCACAGAACCTCCTTTGAAGTCAGATTGGTAGAATATCCGTCACGTTTCAAACATGGCTGCCTCTTACACATTGCCACCACATTTAAAATTTCCATCTTCCTTAAATTCTCTAATTTTTTTGGATGCGTTTTCGAGCAGCTCACTATGGTTTTATTCCATAAAAACAAACCCTCATTCGAAAAAAAAAAAAAAAAAAATGTGAGGACCATCCCCATTGTATTAATATTGAGGGCGAAATTCCTTCTCGTTCATATTATAATCACTTATCGGTGAGTGGGCGTCGGTGGTCTAGTGGACAGTGTACCCGACTGCAGTGATAGGATAAGAACCGTCTAGCGGGGATGCGAGTTCGAATCTGGTCGCCAGCAGAAAGTTTTCTGTCTATTAGACGATCGGCAATCTCTTGTTCCAACCCAGGGCGGTGATGTTTGGGAAGCCATGAGCGAAATCATCAGAACAAATTCTGATCTCCCCTTAGGGAGACAGCTGATGACGTCCGCGACGCCAAGAATGGCAGTCGGACGAAAATTCAACCTGAAATGGTTGCTTACTTTACTTTACTTTACTTTACTTTATTGGTGCCATTGCACAGTACCAAGAAGTGGAAAGTGGGGAAGATCATCCACAGAGCAGCTTTGTAGCATCACTCTACCCGAGAGTTGGTAACCCTTGTTCATGGATATAATATAAGACATCAATGCGGTCTATGAATAAAACGATACCAGTTTCCATGAATAGTAGCACTTCGTAGTTTCCTGATTTGGCTGTGGTTACACATCCATGGCCACATCATCAGGCACGCTTTCACGATTATTGGAGAAGCTAGAAGGAAATTCGTGCTCAAAATTGGTAGGTACGTTTACTTTAATTAAAAATCTGAACAGATCAAATTTAGAAAGATAATAATTATCTTTCTAAATTTGATCTGTTCAGAATAATTATTATTATTATTCCCTATTGAATAATAATTATGAAAAAAATTATGAAATTATTCCCTTGAAGGGAATAATTATTATTCCCTATTGTCTATAATCTAGATAGAACTCAAATTCAGCCTTTTGAACTCGAAGAGGTGCCCTAACGCTGGGTTCACAAGCGTCCAACTCTGCGTTTCCGACTCTCTGCGTTCTGCCCGCTGATTGGCTCTTTCCGTCTGTTCTTGGCCAATCAGCGGGCAGAATGGAGCGAGTTGGACGCTTGTGAACCCACCTTAATAATTGCAGCACTGGAAAGGGGACACTTTCTGTCCCTGAATACTTGCTGACTATCACCGATATCTTTCTTCCCCTGAACAATAGTTGTTTTCGTTAAACAATTTGCAGGATTTTTATTATCATTTTCTCTAGTTGGTTTCTATAACATAATTCTACGTTACTGTAAAAATCAGGCAGGCGTTACATCTCATGATTCACAGGTAAATTCCAGCATTTACCAGCGATAATGGGGATTCTCAGGGAGACTCAGTCGGTCGCCATTCCTTCCTCGTTCCGGGGTAGTCTAATCTAATACTAATAAACACTTTTGCCGACGATTATTGGAGAATCCTCTCGTTTACTAAAACAGTTGGGCAGAAGTCCGATGTTAGAGATTTCTACTTGCTGTTTGTAAATTCAGACAATAAGCGGGTCTCGGTTGGTCGTCGTTCCTTCTTCGTACCGTGTTAGTTTAATCTCTTACGAACCGGCGCTCAAAGTTTCAGAGTTGTACCTAAATTTGACATTTTCAAGGATTTTTTAAATTCATTAGTGCATCTGCCAAGGGAAATGAAAAACTAAAAGATCGCCGCTGGAATCATCAAAATCGAACAATAATTGATAGAGAAAAAGGGGGGAAATTGTGACCTCAGTCAGTGAACAAACGGTTGTTCCACTTTTTCTGTGGCAATTATTGTTTGTATTCATAAATTGCTTGTTATATTGGTACGAATTATCTTTATATTCGTCAGAGTTCTGAATAATTTTGCTTACTCCTAGAAAAAATTGACGGACACTTCCAAAAGGAATAGTAACATGGTAAAAATAGTAATTAGTAAAATAGTAAAAATAAAAATCGTCAGATAAATAAATAAAAATAAATAAATAAAAATAAATAAATAAATAAAATAAAAATAGTAATTCAATAAAAATAAATAAAAATAAAATAAAAATATAAAATAAATATAATAATAAATAATAAAATATAAAATAAATTTAATAAACATAAAATAATAATAATAAAATAATAATAATAAAAATATAAAATAAATGAAAATAGTAATTCAGATAAAGGTTATACTAATTTATTCATAAACTTACATTTCACTGAAGACAAACAAGAAGACTCAACACAACGCTATACAATCGTTTTCAACTCATTAAATCGACAAACCCATACCTGCACAATGGAGATATTCCTATACAGGGTGTCTACAAAACAGTTGTAAGGAATTCAAGGGGTCGATTCTACAACTAATTTCCAACAAAAAGTGTCTCTTAGAAATTTTTTTTAAACGCCTCTTTAACCGACTTTTTTCACTTTTAAGTTTTTTTTCGTGTTTTCGACCTTACACCATTAAAACGGTCATAACTCTCTTAAATTACACTCAAAAATTAAAAATAAGGATACCGTTGGAAAGAGCGTCAAATTTCCTATCTCCCTGATACCAAATAACAAATTTTCAGTTGAATTACACGGGGAATAAAGCAACCTAAAAAGTGAACTTAGTAAATTTTCGAAAAATTCCCGTTTTTTAACGCCTAAAATCTCCAAATATTAACTGGTAAAGTTCTGTTGCCGGAAAGCCTAAAAACTGCGCCAGAATCTCAGCTTTCCAACGGTATAATCAAAACATATTTTACAACCGTATTTAGGGGAGAATTTTGTGTTTGAACGCGGAAAAACGTGCATTTTTTCAACGAAATCGGCGATCTGGCCTCCTGTTTCCGGAGGCCTCGCGGTCTACTGCGGCGCCCACTCACCCACTGCTGTCGTCCGACCCCTCAAATCGACTAGGCGGAGCGCCGATTTCGTTGGAAAAATGCACGTTTTTCCGCGTTCAAACACAAAATTCTCCCCTAAATACGGTTGTAGAATATGTTTTGATTATACCATTGGAAAGCTGAGATTCTGGCGCAGTTTTTAGGCTTTCCGGCAACAGAACTTTACCAGTTAATATTTGGAGATTTTAGGCGTTAAAAAACGGGAATTTTTCGAAAATTTACTAAGTTCACTTTTTAGGTTGCTTTATTCCCCGTGTAATTCAACTGAAAATTTTTTATTTGGTATCAGGGAGATAGGAAATTTGACGCTCTTTCCAACGGTATCCTTATTTTTAATTTTTGAGTGTAATTTAAGAGAGTTATGACCGTTTTAATGGTGTAAGGTCGAAAACACGAAAAAAAACTTGAAAGTGAAAAAAGTCGGTTAAAGAGGCGTTTAAAAAAAAATTTCTAGGAAACACTTTTTGTTGGAAATTAGTTGTAGAATCGACCCCTTGAATTCCTTACAACTGTTTTGTTGACACCCTGTATAAGCCGATTAGTTGAAACTTATCAGTCTAAAGTTTATCAGTCACACTTGAGTTATACCGAGATATCACTGGCACTTGATGACCTTGCTGGGGAGTGAATGAGGCCTAGGAGTTGAGCATCAGCCTCCAGAATAGTCAAATCCTTTTCAGACCCAACAAATCTCGTCGACAATTCCAGTTCCTTGATACGCAGCCTTACTTTGGCACTTCGGACGTAATCGCTCGGATTCTTGGCAGGTCTAGTACAGACGCAATGGAATTTCCAGCCGAAGTCAATGTAGAGATCATCACCAACAACGTGGAAAATCGATCCAACTACCGTACGACCTTCAGGATCACCCAGGTCGATCAATTTTGAATTTCTGAGTAACGTCGAGAAAGATGCTTGCTCGCCATCCTGTTTCTGAACGACTTGGGAATCCAATTTGGAGTGTTTCTCGAAGGCTTGCTTGAACCCACCGACCTCCTTGATCGGCTGAGAGGTGGACCCGGATGCCTCCCCCGACGCGGAGTAAAGCTAATCAACATCTGTTCAATTTTGATGATTCAGCGGCAATCTTTTAGTTTTTCAATTCCCTTGGTAGATGCACTAATGAATTTTAAAAATTTCAAATTTAGGTACAACTCTGAAACTTTGAGCGCCGGTTCGTAAGAGTTTAAACTAACCCGATACGAAGAAGGAACGACGACCAACCGAGACCCGCTTATTGTTTGAATTTACAAACAGCAAGTAGAAATCTCTAACATCGGACTTCTGCCCAACTGTTTTACTAAATGATTCTCCAAGACTCGTTGGCAAAAGTATTTATGAATATCAAAATAAGAAATCAACACTGTACTAACTATACTTTAGGCAACTACTATCCAACAATTGAATTGTCCAGTTGTGAAGGGAAAGTGCAAAAACCCCACTTTTCAGGAGAAATTTTTTTTTTTTTTTCTTTTGGAAGGCCAATAAAAGTGATGTTCAATGTAAACTGCCGCAAAATTTAGAGGGGGATAACCAAAAAAAATTAAATTTTGGAAACTTAGTGCCTTTCACCACTTAATTACCTGGACATGAAGAAATTTAAGACCGAATATGACGAAATATCTTTATTTGAACGAATAACTTTGTAAACTTATTGAATATTATGTATACATATAGATTGTCATTTCGAATTTTTCTATGTTTTTTCTTAATTTTTTCCATTTTTAGGACGTCCCACAGTAAGACTTGGGCGTCCTTATGCGATCGATCTGGGGTAAAGTTGGACAACACTCAACAGAAAAAAAAATAACCACACACTAATCCGTTTTAGACCATTCTGAATCCAAATCCGCGAAAAAAACCATAGGTGTATGTCTGTGTGTGTGTGTATGTGTGTGTGTGTGTGTAACAAAATCTTGTGTACTCTGCACAGGCCTTAGTTCTCAACCGATTTTCCTGGTTCTTTTTTTGTTCGTCGCGGAAAACTATCTAGTTGTGCACTACGTCGCCGGAATTTCGAATTTTGCCTTTTAAGGGGAGGAAATGGGGGAAAAACATGCGTTTTTGGGCATAATCTTGTGTACTCTGCCCAGGCCTTAGTCCTCAAACGATTTTCGTGGTTCTTTTTTCGTTTGACGCGGAATACTATCTAGTTGTGCACTACGGCGCCGGAATTTTGGATTTTGCTTTGTAAGAGGGGGAAAGGGGGGGTTAATGCTTGAAAAACGTGCGTTTGTGGGCATAATCTTGTAAACTCTGCCCAGGCCTCAATTTCCAACCGATTTGCGTGTTTCTTTTTTTGTTTGACTCAAATAACTTCCGAGTTGTACATGATTTTACCAGAGTACCAAAATTCGCAAGGGGAGTGGGCGAGTGGGGGGATAATATTCACAAAATATCGGATTTTTCAATATTTCGGTTCCTTTACTGCTTACTAATTGTACCCAAGCTTTGAAATTGAGGAAAAATTCTCATTATACCTCCGGATTTTCATGAATTATTCTCTGTACCACCATGGAACTAATAGTGGTGCCACCATGGTGCCAGGACACCATAAACCGCATATTTCGTGGGTTTTTCTTTGTGTTTCACCTTGAATACGAATGTGAACCTCGACGGACTGCCTACTAAAACTAATAGATGAAACTTCAATGTTAAGACGTATTTTCGCTTTGGTGCCAGTCTGGCACCATTGGTGATGCGTGGGGGGGGGGGGGGGGGGGTGAACTCGAATTCGCATGTTGGGTATCGTTAAAATGCTCTTCAGATTCGAGGATCCCATGCCGCTAGAAATGTTAAGGTGGATAATGGAGGGGGGGGGGGTCAGTATTTCTTGCCTAAAGTAATAAATAAATTACATCGAGTGAAACAGTTTTATCGCTTACCTACTGGTTAAACTGATCAAATGCTTATCCAATGGGACGTCCCCTGGAATGCATGCATTACTAAACAATATGTTTTTCTCAAGTTTGTTCTACATCTTCTTGTTCCTGAGTTGGCCAAGCCAGTATTTTCTCATAAAATTGTTTAAACTCTTCAGGGACATACTGTCTTAGTTTGCCAACATCCTCCAACTTCTTGGCGTTGATTGGTACATATCCTGTAGGGTAGGCAATTGTGGGGACTGTCATTTGACCTCTGAGCAGAGGAAGTTTTCCCAAGGGGAAAGTATGCTTGTCTATACTTGAGGAGGCACACTCTTTCCATTATAACTGATGTACTGAAGGCCTTGCAGTCTCTTTTTCTTAATTACTTGACGTTTACCTATGTCCAGCTTCATCTCTTATACGTTTGGGACCCATTAAAAAAATGAATCGCTCGGTTGAGAAACCGCGAACCGTAACAATATTTAGGAGCACACACGAACGTAGGAGAAAGCAGACTGAGGTGGAAAAGTTCACGAAACTGCTTAGTATAATAAGTTTGTTGTTGATTGAAGAGAAACGATGTACTTTGATCAATGGACATGCCCGCGGGGACCCGTCATCAGGTGGTAAAGGGCACTTACTACACACTTAGTTCTTTTCTCCACGAAACGCTCGGTGGTGGAGACGAATATCTGACACGAGAACTTAGTTCTTTTCACCACCACATGTTGTGTCTTGCCGATGAAAACCCAAATCTACAATAAAAAAATTCGATTTTTTGCACTTAGTTCCCTTCACCACTGGCCAATTCAATTATGTCTTCATCATCTTGCTGAGTTTATATCTACATGTGGTTAATCAAAATGAACATTTTTGGTCATTACTTTATAGATGAATAATAATTTCAAAGGTTCATTTTCATCAAACGCAATCGATAAAAATATATTCGTTTATAAAGTAAGATGCTTCATGTAGTTCAAGGTGGCCTGTTATGATTTAACGTACTGAATCGTCAGCCGATTATCAATATTACCTATAAGACAATTAGCTGATTCACATGAGCATGTAAAATGCGATACCGAAATTATTCTGACAATGAATTTATTTCCTCCTTCCTTGTGTTTCAGCATTACTAAGTAAATCAATAAGTCCACTCAGACTGGATTCGTCTTTTGAAGGAGAAATCAAAGTCAACAGCAAATTCAGCAACCACTCGTGCTCTATGGTTCTGTCAGATCCCAGTCCTATTCATGTATTTGAAGTGATCGATTCTAAAGGAAACTACGCTGATTCTATGACTGCGAAAAACTCTCATGTTGTCAACGGAGGTTTTGGATTCATGGTTGAAGGTAAATATTTGCGTGTATCTGAATAAACAGTGAAATAAGGAGAGCAGTCGAATGACCACTAAATGAGGTCCCGACCAAACATTGATTCTTCTATTTCGTTTTACTGTCTTCAATGGTCCACGAGTGCCAACCTCAAGTTTTGGGGCTTTTTTCGAATTTATGCCTTATAACTCCTTTCCGGAGCATATTTTGTTAACCCGAAAAAACTGTCACAGTTTCAAAATTTGTTGGTTTACGTTTCAAGGTACGTAGAATCTGAAAATCGAATAAAAATGTTGCCGTCCGTCCGCCCTATGCAGCACTTTCCTTAGTTCCCACGAACCGATTTTGATGAAATTGGGTAAATGGGCTCCACTTGGGGTCTAGTTGTGCCCCGAAGCTTTTGGTTGATGTCAGCCTCTTCTAAGTGTTGAAATTTTGAAAACGCCCGAGCACAAAAACTGTTGATATAAAGTATTGTTTTGTTTTTTTTCATCAATTTAAAATAGTATTGAATTTTTAGAATCGAATGAGACCATGCGGAGCTCTGTTGGACAAACGGTTCGCTCCCTACGAGAACATAAGAGATGGGCTCATGATAAATCTGTAACAAAGTGTGAATCGCAAAAGAGGCCTAATCTCCGTTGTAATTTTAGCTGACCAAAATTCGATTATTGTTCGTTTCTTCGAATGGTGTTCAGTTTTGCGTCCTCAGCAACCAATAATCAAATTTTCTAATGAAGTCACCCACAACTCTTCATTTCTTCGAACTGAGTGGGAAGCGTTTATTTCTTCCAAATAAACTTGATTATGTAGTAGGTAGGTAGAACCTATGCTTGGTGACAATTGCAAAGCCACGTTTTTTGCAGACGAGTGATCTATATAGAAATAATAAACCTTTGTGTAATAATTTGCAGCTTTTTTTTTCGTGTGATTGAGCTACAGACACACGAAAGAGGGCCGTTTCATGTTTTGCTATATTGGAGGTTTCTTTCCATTTGAAGATGTTGTTGATTCACTTCACAATGGGGTTTGCTCATGGGTAGGAAAAACTGTTTATTGTTGTTTTTAATCTAAACTAGATCTCATTTTGAGAATTTTGACACCAACCGCGACCTTCTAGCGTGAGAAGACCTTTTTCTATGATTTTTCAAAGTTTTGAATGTTTATGACGTCACAGTGGGCTGAGGGGTCCCACCCAGGCGGGAGGGGAAGTCTGGAAGTCTCTTCGTTCTCATCCACGAAGAGAACGGCTGGTGTCAAAATTCTCGGGATGAGGTCTACTTTCGATTAAACATTTTTTTAAAAATCAGGCGCACTCCCCATTATACAGCAATATTTTGTTGTGCGGCGATTTGATAACAACCATATTGAGGAGGAATGATCTTTTCATCACTTGACGATGATACCTTATCGATGCGCTAGTAACTAATAGGTAGGAATTTATTTATTCCGTAGCAATTTATTATTTAGCAATCTTTAGTTGTCTGGCGATTTCATAACACTATCACAGTGAAGAGATCTGTTCATCACCGATGATACCTGTGTTTGGACCTTCCCGCCCCAAGTGGGCAGTTAATCCAAAGAGAAAGTAGTCCCTTTTACCAACAAAGTAGTTCCCTAACAATGAACCAAATTAGATCATCTCGTACATTCAATGGGTTATTGCATTCAGGACTAATAGGCCAGTATTAGATCTATAAGAATTAACGAACTAGTAAAGCAAGGACGATCATAATTAAGAACAACACAGAACATGAACGCACAGGGCAGATCAAGACGGCTGCGGCTAAGATACCCCTCCGCAGTCACGATGCCTCGGCCATACCTAGAACTACCTACCTATCAATTTGTCTCTGCGCTCATTATTTTCTGTTCAAATCTATTATTAGTTTTGTTCAATACAAATGTTTTATTTCTTAACCAGTGTGGTTTATTTAGTTCTATTCCCGAGGTAAACAACCTGGCTGGTGTCAAAATTCTCAGGATGAGGTCTACTTTCGATTAAACATTTAAACAAAAATAAGGCGCACCCCCCATTGATTTTTATTCAAATAGGGTTTCAAATTCCATATAACGAAAAAAAAGTTCACTGGTTTTTCTTTATTCAATATAAAAATTATGTCCAGTTATGTTTTCAGGTTGCTTCAAGTTTTCCCTTCAAATATTTGTTTATAAGCGACAAATAAAATTACTCTTATTATGACCCTAATGGGTCACTTTACACAGTGAAACGAAATAGCACAATTCTCGTTTGGTTCAATCCACTATTTGATAGGGACATATCAGGTTTGGGGTATTTAATACAATATTACTGACCTACGCTGATTATAAATTTCACGGCGCACAAAGGTCCAGATCGCTAATCAAGCAAGTCAAAAATCTCCGCTTTCAATACGTCTCTTGCTCGGTTTTTCTCGCTGAATCGATGGTGAAATCAATATAAATACCTAAAAATGGGGGTACCTAGCGAAATAAAGAAAACAATATTTTCGAATGATAATATTATTGGTACTTTTTATATTTAAGTAATGTGAGAAAATTTTATTATAAAATGAAGTTATTAACCTAATCCTTTTATTGTGTATTGCATATTATGAACTAAAGAAAAAATAACTCAGATTGTTACAGGAGAATGAGACCAGAAATAATGAGGAAAATATAATCCCAACGCGAGCAATTTCAATGGGGTGCGCCTTGATTTTTTTTAGATTTTTAATCGAAAGTAGACTACATCCTGAGAATTTTACACCTTCTAGCGTGAGTAGATCTGTTTCTATGATTTTTCAAAGTTTCGACCGTTTATGACGTCACGCGCCCCTCTCGCCTGGGCGGGACCCCCCAGCCCACTGTGACGTCATAAACGGTCGAAACTTTAAAAATTCATAGGAAAAGATTTACACACGCTAGAAGGTCGCGGTTGGTACCAAAATTCTCAGAATGAGGTCTACCTTGGATTAAAAATAACAAAAAACAGTTTTTCCTACCCAGGCGCACACCCTATTGCAAATAATTGCTGCTGGAATCAACAAAAATGTGTTATAATGATAGTAGTAGTTCACGAGTACATAGAAGTTTTTTAGGTTCTACTTAGTTCCGTAAAATTCCGAGCATTTTAAATTTACTTTTCGTACTTTTTTCTAGTTTTAAAATGCAAAAATACTCGCATAATATGCTCATCATAATTAGCTTAATAGTATAGTATATTTTTTTCTTTAACTCGACCCTTCCAATAAAAGAAATTAGGTTTTATCATTTTGGTTGGCCGTATTGTTCCATCTTTGAAAACTTTTCAGAGGTTGTTTTGTGTCACTAACCTTCACATTGCCATTTTTCTTTCCACCCGAAGGGAAAGAGGAGATTAATCAAATCAATTTAACTTCGTAAGTTAAGTATTTAGAAGAACTTAATCGGAAGGAATCGGTGGCTACAGCTTTCGTACAAGTACGCAACCACGAGAGACATTTTATGTCTTTGCGCCCCCTTTCCCCTTCATATTTCCCCTTCGCGTAACGCTCCCCTCATAACGCTCCCCGCGGTGCGTGAAGATTTTTCATTTATGTGCCATAGTAAAGACATAAAATGTCAAAAAAATGATGTTGACTGTAATCGTTTACTTGACAGGCTAAGCTCAGGTGCGAAAAGCGGTAATTACTTTGAGTGTGGGGCCACTCCTCTACTAATACAGTACAGTATCGTCCTCCGCTACCTTTTCTCGTTCTCTCCGGTCCTTTTGGATCATCAGGGGCTCCCTCGTGTTATGACTACTTACCAGTTAAAACAGAGGACTTGGAATTTACGAATTTTGACTTGCTATATTAGCTTTCTAGACTCGTGCGGAAGTGGGAGATCGTGTTGTTTATTCTGCACTAGCAATCTAGAATTTCTTCGCAAAACGGAAAATAATTATCTCTAAAGGAATTATGATGTTCTCTTATTTGAGCTCAGGCGGCTAAAGTCGATTCGAAAGTAATTTATATATAGTTTTTTCTCACTACATAGCATAAGAAGTTCATTCGATAAGGTCGTCTTTGAGTTCACTATGTGCTCTAGAGAGGAGCATCTAGAACGCAGCCCGCAGGTGCTGCACGCGCTTCCTAGCGACTCTACGGCGAATCTCTCAATTATCTAATTAATGCTCTCTGATGACTTGACGTAGGTGTCATACTGGAGCTAGTTCTCCCTGGCCCCACGAGGAGCGCAGGATAATTGGGATGACCGACGTTACCGATAATTGGAGGAAAGATAATGAAAAACATAGACAAACTAATAATGAAATGAAATGAAATAATGAAAAACAAATAATGAATATGAAAATAATGAAAATTGGAAATTTAACGCTTTTTTGACATTTTATGTCTTTACTATGGCACATAAATGAAAAATCGTCACGCACCGCAGGGATCGTCACGCAGGGAGCGTTACACGAAGGGGAAAGGGGCGCAAAGACATAAAATGTCTCTCGTGGTTGCGTACTTGTACGAAAGCTGTAGCCACCGATTCCTTCTGATTAAGTTCTTCTAAATACTTAACTTACGAAGTTAAATTGATTTCTACGTTTCTCCTTGGGCTAAGGCACTTTATCCTATAGGTGTGCACACCTACGTATGAACAAAGGAACAAAACAAAAAAGTCTCAAGTCGAGTCAACTGGTATCTTGCTTCTCTTGCTCACCATCCAAAAAACAAAAACAAAATTTCTGTTGGCATGGTGATTTGTAGATTGCTGCAGGACTGCCCACAACCGAATTAGCAGTAAGTGATGCAACTTTTAACGGTGCAATAAGATTTGAATGGGTATTTCAGTCAATTTTTTTTTTTTTTTCTTTCAAAAGAGTAAGGCTCAGGAATAACGGTAATCGGGTCTGTTCATCGAGAAAATGTTTTTAAAAAATCAGAGAAGCGAAGGAAAGTTGAAGATTTGAATGGTGTGACGTAGCTAGCCAATCGTGACGTAGCTAGCCAACTGTCTTTGATAAAAGTATCCATGCACAGAAACCCTTAGAGGACGTCTTGGATACTACAAAATTCTACTCACACACGCGCGCGGCGTAGTCCTTGCCTAGTGTGTGTGCATTTATAGCGGCCCGCATTTTTCAAACGTGTGATCTCTTTAATTAATTTTTCTACCACATGTTATAGTATCATTGGGCTTAAAGTTGTTGTATACAGGTTTTCAAGGGTGCTGAATCCAAATTTGAGGTCAAAAACCTGAATTTCCGACCCACCGAAATACCCCATTGGCGTGTGATTGAAGGAAGGCCATTTTAGTTTACTCGAGTCGATAACACGAAAAAAAATTCGTTGCAGTGTCGCTAGGAAGCGCGCGCAACCTGCAGTGTTCTAGATGCTCCTTTCTAGAGTTTGCCGTGGTTTTTGGCTGGATTGCGTCCTGGGAGTAGAGATGGCAACCACATCTTGAGAACTCCTTTACTCGCTCAAATTATCACATCGAATACTTATCCTTTTATGTCGTTCCAACCAGATTTTAACAAGGCAGGCTTTCAAGAAGCTTTGAATGAAATCTTAAACATGATCGAATTTTGCTTTTAGATGTCGATTACTGGGTGCGGCACAACAATCAGAGAACTTTTCGAAATCTTCTTTGGGAAGAACATGAATCGCTCCTTGGAAATGAGCTCATTGTTGAACAGAATGAGCATAAAGATTTGCTGCTCATCGATGTTGTGGATGTGTATGCATCGTTGAGCCTAAAAACTCTCGCCTTTCTCAGATGGTAAGTTTTATTTACCACGTTTTTGAAAAACTGAATTTAGAAAGCAGAGGAAAAATAATAACCAAGCAAGCCAACTAATTCCAACTTATTTCTCAACTCAAGTTTATTCTCATGCGTATATGATGATAGTTGAGAATCCATTACGAATAGATAATATATATATATATCTCTTATTATTCCAATTTTCAGTAGGTATGTTGGGAGGGATGTTCCTAACAGAAGGTTTTTCTTAAAACATGCGAAATATTACACTGAAGTAACCAGAAGTAGAGACGGGGTGTTTGTAGTTGCTTCCACTCATGCACACTTAAAATGTCTGCCAAGAGGATGTGGCAAGTCTCTTCCTTCTATCCATACAGGATTCTATGTACTGTCAGCAGATTGAAAGAATGCGGCTGGCCAATTTCCTGAAGGACATACCTGCTAACATAGGAGACTACCTGTTCCAAAATCTTAGGTAGCCTGGTGAGTCGGGCTGAGGAAAGGACCGAGCCTCCATATCTCACCCCTTTCGTAATGCGGGCATAGAGCATACTCGAGTCATAATTCGGTAGATGAGGTAGATAATTCATAATGATAGTGGATAATGAGGAATTTCACCGAATTCTGTTTGCATTTTTCCTGAATAGTTAATGGTGTGGGATAGATGAAAATCGGGCTGATTTCGGAAAATAAGTCTCCTGTTATTTTTGGGGGACAATCAAAATTTTTAATTTCAAAACTAACCGGGAAAACGGACATGGAGCGGGAACGCTCGCTGATTGGGCTGTTCGGATCGCCGTCTCCTCCCAGTATTGCCCATTGGGACAACGAAATCGTGTTTTCTAAGAGAAAAGTTATCAAACAAAAACAGGGGAAACCTAATTTTCCCCATCTTGCTTTTTCTATTTTTTTCTTCAGTTTTTCGATTTCGAACTTTACTGTTTCGTGAAATTTTGCATCTAGGGACTATAGATTTCTCGATCTCAGCCCTTCAAGCGGCCATAAATGAACTATTCCAGGATGACGTCATTTTCCCGGTTTTTTTAAACATTCGTATTATCTACAATGTTTTGTTTATTCGTAAATTAGGAAGTTCGGGCTGAAAGTTTACCTTAGGGGGTTTTTCGAGGTGCTGAATCCGATTTTGGGGTCAAAAATAAGAAATTCCGACATGGTGAAATTCCTCATTGATTGAATTTGACGCCCGTTCCCACAATGCGCTTATTTTTACATTTTTACGGTAAATTAAGGTAGTTTGGTAATGTTAGTGACAGGGTCAAAAACACGAATTGAGATTGAAAAAAAAACTTGGAATAGTTAACAAAATTGCTAAGAGACATTTCCATACTCAAATTAGTTGTACAGTCGATTTTTGAAGTTTGGCCCATCTCAATAGTAGATACCCTGTATGAAATTGGGAACCACTGCTTTTAGGTCAAACACCAAAGGCCTGTAATAAACCAACCCTTTCATTTCATCATTGGTCGGTAGTCAACAACCCTCAGTCTCATTTTTCCTGGCTTGAGTGGCAGGTAGAAGAATGACGATGTTTTTGGGACTGTAATACACATGGACACCATACCAAGCCATCCTTATTCTTTCAATCTGCAAACAGTATAGACGATCCGTTGCCTAGTGGATACTTTCAAAATCCAAGTACCTGACACTCTTTCAAATTTGGTGCTCAGATGACACATATTTATGGGGAACCGTCTAGAGTCCCTACCCAATCCCCTGAAAATCGCTTTGAAACGACAGATGTTATGCTTTTAAACGTTGTCGCATGAGTTACCAAAGATTCGATCACGATGAAATTCCATGAAAATGAGGGCCTTCTGCACCTCAACCCTTGTCATCTCTGAAAATTCTATCAAAATCGAACAGTAGGTAATGTCCGTTATATGGATTTGTAGACACAAAACCAAAATTGTTAAGGAAGTTCTAAAACGTAAAACGGAAGTGGTAATTTTGATTTTGGAGAACATTACTTTAACCTTTTCGCACCCGGATTCTTGAGAGCCTACTGTTCTTCACAGCCCACCCGCCGGCGGGCCCCTATGTCCCATCAGTACCGCATTATTTTGGCAACTCGATGGTTCATCCGAAGTTGTTTCCTTGCTTTTATGCATTACTAGCTGAAAAGCCTACTAAAAGTAGGCAAAAACGATTCCTCCGACTCTCTCCTCCACCCACTCCCTCCGACTCTCTCCTCCACCCACTCCCTCCAACTCCTCCCGCCCTAAAACTCCTCCCGTCTCCGATTCTGCCGACTCTCCCCACTCCCACGACCCCTCCAACCCCTCCGTGCATACGTACATACATACGGTTGGTGTTTTATGTACTTATATAGATTTTATTGTACTTCATTTCGCATGATACTTTCTTTTGTGAGCATGAGAAATATTGAGATTATGTGCATTATTTATTTATTTATTTACCAGCCAGTTAAACATAATGGGAATAATAACATCATTGCTCATTGCTCTCAAGGATCTACTTCCATGTTCCACGCGAAGCTGCCCGCTCATCTCCTCTCTTCTATGTTCCGTTTTCCCCCTACAATTACCAGCGAAATCGCCCTCTCTACCGTCTACCACGCAGTGCTAATCTTTTTTTGCCCCTTCACCCAAATTTTGACTTCTTTAACTCCTCCCTCGCAGTATTAAAGTCACTAGTATTAAGTCAGTATTAAAGTCCCTCGCAGTATTAAAGTCCTCCCTCACAGTATTAAAGTCACCTCTCATGTGTGCTATAATTAGTCGTTAATTCCTTCTTTGTCCTATTTCCTACATTTAACTATCTGCAGATAGTTCAACATTTTGTATACTATTGTATTGAATTGGGCTTACCCGTACTTGATTAAATAAATAAATAAATAAAATTAACTTAGAGTAATTATGGTACCGTATGACTCGCTCCGTTTTCAATTAAATTAATTTAATGATTCAATGTACCTAATTTATCGTTCTTATTTTCATTCTGTTTAGGAAAATTCCTACAATTTAATAACTTTTCATAGTAGAGAAAACCTAAGGGTGGGAAGTGGTTGTAGAAGAAGGACTTTTTTGCGAATATTCCCGAGCAGAGTTCAAATAGGGGGTGAAATATCCTTAGGGCGGCAATATCTTTGACAGGCCTACCGCCAAAAGTACCAAAATGAAAAACCGGTTGAACAACAAAATGAAAAAAAAAATAATAATAATAATAAAAAAAGTCGGAGAACAAAATCAGCGAAGATCAAAGAGAACCAACTGTTTGAGGTGCCACTGCATCAGAACTTACCTACTGGATCAAGGATAAACTACCGACCAAAAAAAAGCCGACAAGCAATGAGATTAGAGAGAAAAAACACTTAAACTGTTCTAGGAATATAATATATTCCTAGTGTATATTATACACTGTTCTATGAATGCAGTATCATGAGGTTTGTAATGGAAATTACACCCTGGAAGATCGTAGTTACAAAGTGTAAGAGCACAAGTGCCTGAACAGCTATTATCAGCGGTGGGCAGCTACGGAAAGGCCGAGCCGCCCGATGTATGACGTTGGCGGGCAGGAAAGGGTTAAACCTTGAAAGGTGAAAATAAATTTTCCTCTGAAGCAAAATTTCTCTTGTTCTGTAAGTGGATGTCATCTCACTTCTCTAACTCAGCTGTTTCTCTGTCTGATTAAAACAGGGCATCAGCACTTAAATATGATTATATATTGAAGACTGACGATGATGTATTCTTGGATGTTGACGCCATCACGGATCAACTTGGGAAGTCGAGTGGATGGGACTGGTGGAGCTGCTTCAAGGTTGGCTGGCCTGCTCCTAACGCCGGCAAGTGGAGGGACAGGCTGTCTCCATCCAAAGTCTACCCGCCATTTCCATCCGGGTCAGGATACGTCTTCCGCACTGACTCGCTCCGTAAGTTGTTGTCAAACCCCAACTTCCTCGAAGGGACAGTTGGGGAAGATGTGACGATTGGTTACCTGGCTAGCAGATTCAATTTTCGAAAACTGACCAACTCATTATGCCATTGGTCTTGTGACAGTCGGTGTGCAAAGCAACCATGTAACGTCCCTGAAATATCAGTTGAGCAGATGAAGAAAGTTTGGAGTTCCTACCGTCAATGTGGGAGAATTTGTGACTGTCACAACATTGGTTTTGACTGAATTTGATAGGATGGGTAGTATTGACAGGTTGCATAAAGCCGCTATTTTCAAATATCTCATCTATTATTTTCTAAAATTTTTAACTTAAGTTGAGCAGGATCCCAAGTAAAACTAATAATTCCAAAATTACTTGTTCCTCTCTACTTCAACACCTGTGATTTACTTACCATATTTTGATCTTTCTCTCTTGTATTTTCACGAAGAAAGCTGCGTTAAGTCCTCACGAAAAGTTCTTCATAAACTCTGAATCGAATTTTAAAGTGTTCCAAACTTCCTACCAAAGTATCTCAATTTAGCAAAATTAAGGTTAAATTTGAGGTTTCCCAGATACTATATCGCAAGTACCTACCTGCAATGATATTTTTGAAAATCGATTGAGAAATTTTCCTCTGATAAATTTTCCACAAATTGGATAGTTATCAATATCTATCAAAACTGTTCAAGTCAAATAGTGAGGCGACCTAAGTTTGAACTCCTTCAATGGTGTCTGCTAGTAATTCTCATCTCTAATAGTCTATATTTTTCTTTGTGATATTAATTTATGTCTGATAAAGTTGTGTCAAAATTAGACTGTGAAATTTGTCACGTCCTAACTCGTGAATGTTTTCCTCAATGTGGGTTTCTTCTGTATGGAGAGGGACATTCAATGTTCGCATGTTTGGTTACATCTCTTTTATGTGTTAAGTATGCAAATTATTTATATACTGTAAGTGTTTTATGTGCTGTGATTGAACGTAACCCTCTTGAAGTTGTGAATTGGGTTTCAGGTACCAAGAGTGTTCCAAAAGAATTTGGAAACTGCAGGTATAGAATTCATGACCTTGCACCTACTTTGGATAAATGTGCCCAAGGATACTAGACTAAACAAAGGGTAATGGAGAGAAATTTATAGTCAATGATGATGGAGTGCCTGTTAACACCTTGCACGCGGGAAAAAAAACGCGTTGGTCCCCTGTGGCGGAGAAATTTTTTTTCGCCAAAACGCTATAGCAGCAACATATATTAAAAAGTACATTTTTCCAAAAATTTTGACATAAAAAAAAGTTGAGAATTTTGAGAATTTATTCTCGGCGTCAACGTGACGCGGCCAGCGGTGGTGTCAAGTTGCTCCAGTTTGAATGGGAAATCAACCCCTATGTGAGTGGGTTGGCTCAGGCCGCCCGTCCACTGGACGCGAACTCTGGCGGCCTTTGCAAGGGAGATAGGTTGATGGTGCATAGAATGGGTAGGAATCAATCATGTACGACAATATAATACCTAGTTATTCCATACCTGGAAAGAGAACAAGTCTTCTCTTTTTTGGGAGCTTTGTAGAGTACTCTGGCAAAGATTCAAAACAGGAAAACCGAGTGAAACACGAAAAAAATCGGAGTCGAACCACTGTGTCTTTTTCACGATAACGAACTGAAAGTATGAAACTTATGAGAGGATTGAGCTGATTATTGACACAACCAACAATTAAACAATGTCGATCAACCTTAAAAAGAGTGAATTATTCCGTAAAAATGGATGAAAAATGTGAAAACATGAAAAAATTACCGGAGGCGCACACAAAGATAAGGTGTCACTTTGATAACTGCTCAATTACCTTCAACCTCGACCGATTCAGCTCCGGATTGAACCGTTCGACTCATAATATGTTCATCTATCACGAAAAAAAGCTAGAAAAGAGTGGAAACTGAGAACGAAAGAACAGGAGCAGATATTCTTGAACCTGTTTTGCGAGAGGTGTTTGCGTGACATATACTCGGCCAGCCATAGAAACCCCGGGATTTGCGAGACATAGACGCGATCTGCGTCCAACGTGTTAATGTGATTCAAAAATCAAAACTAACTAATATAGAAACTAAATAAGAAAAGGTGAAGACTAATAATGCTTGATAAACTAATAGGTAGAATCGTATTGCAAAAAAGAGTGAGTAAAATTGATTCTTTTCGTCTGTTTCGTGTCTGGGTTCTTTCTGCCTGTTCGCAGTGCACTCGTGTGTTCAATCACCTAAGCTAGGGTGGAGTGGGGTAAATGTGGAAATGGGGCAAATGCGGAAATGGTTTCGAAAATGACGCCATTTGAGCGCCTTGCCTCAGAAACCTTCTCAATGTGTACCCAGTTATGTTGGTAACCCTTACCTGTCGGAAAAGGTGGGCTCTCGCCAGTCAGCTGCTTATTCCTAACGTTATCCTGACTCACTAGTGATTAGCTCTTCAGACGAGTGGCGGGTTTTTGCCAAGAAATAAGTTTTCCATGAGGTGCAGTGGGGCAGTAACGTCTGTTCCATCTTGAAACTTCTTTACATGAGTCAGTTTAACAGTTTTCATTATGAAATCTCACGATCATTTGTAGAAATGATAACATGGGTTGCATTTGCCCCAGCAAAATTGCAGTATGGGGTAAATGCGGAAGTGCAAAATAATCACCCTATAACAACTATTAGACTGAGTGGCCTTTCTGTTCCAGGACAAAAATTGGAGATGAACCTTTAAAAATACACAATTTCTTCATTTTCCTCTCCCACTTTCGAAATCAGGCCTCAAGGGAAAATTATTCACTCAAGAAAGAGTCATTTGAAAGATAAAGTGCAAACCAGTTGGCGCAGGAAAGTTCATTTTGGTCATAAAAAAGTGGAGGAGAAAAAAATTAAATATAGCGTTCTGTTCGTATTGAAATGGGCTTTGTTTGTATTTACCCCATTAATGCAACTAAATGTTTTTAAGGGATTCGCAGGCCGTTTCCGCATTTGCCCCAATTAGTGGGGCAAATGCGGAAGTCGGTCGGAATTTTAAAAAACACAGTTTGGACCATGAGAAGTAAATCTTTTGTACAATTCGAAGAGTGCATCGTAATCTACGTAAAATAAGCTACTCATTTAAAAAAAAAAGTGAAAATAGCGTTTTCATAGGAAAGTTACAGAGGATCAAAGTTGAACTATTGACATTTTGGGTCGCAATTGCCCCACTCCACCCTAGTTGTTTCATGTGCGCTATCAGAGGTTGCGCTGCTGTTTCAAGGAAAAGCTCGTCACGTCACAGACTCCCGGTACATTTAAAATTTCCATCTTCCTTAAATTCTCTAAATTTTTTGGATGCGTTTTCGAGCAGCATAGTAGGGTTTTCTTCCATATCAGTAAACCCTCTTTCGAAAAAAAAAAAAAAAAACTCGGAGTCCTACTTATAGATTAGAGTATGGCAAGTGTGTTCTCTGTGTGATGTCAGGTGCTCCCAAGGAAATCTCTTAATCTTTGCTCGTGACTCCTACTGCTCTAGTCTAGTATCCTCGGTTATCTATAAATGTTTAGCATCGATTGTGTGAATCGTTCAGTTAAATTTGTTGTTTCTGACTTGATGCTGACATAACTAAGGGCAACAAAGATGGGATCTTTCATTTGCCCATCCTCGTCGCCAATTGTTATGTCTGCAAATTACCCACCATACTCGTTGATTCCCAAAAACGAGTTTGGAAGACGGTCATGGTCGAATGTCAGCACCTCTTGACTGACTAACATCAATACCTACAATCGATATTAAACAATGATTCTTAACCACTATGGTTACCTTTAAGCTGTTTGTTGTATTGTTGGTCCTCCTGATGATACTCTAAATCAACTTCCACATTTAGTTAAATAAGTCTATAACTCAGTAATTTAAAGACTAATTCTAAAACCTCCATCTTTATTAAATCCGTTTCACATACCTTCAAAGTTCAATTGTTTGCTGCAGGTGGAATGAAATGACTCACGTCTCCATACATTGTTGAGGGACTTCCCCCAATTTTCTAGTCATTTATCTGGTCACTACTACAAATTAGACATTTGTAATCTAATGGGTTGTTAGGTATTCTAGTCGTTCATTTATAAGTACCAAAGCCCCAAAATATTCTCGTATTCTAGTGTTATTTTTCTCCTTCATGAACATTATTTCTAATCCAATGTAATTAGTTCCTATGTATTTTGTTCGGTTGGTACTTGGTGCCTGGTACGTGCTAATTGTTTCGTGGTTATTGTGACCATCGTGTATGTGATTACTTCTTTACATTTCAAATATATTAAGTTATATTTGGCTCAACGTTTGTTTTAGCTATACTCCTTGGGTATATTAACATGAATGTTTTTGGCCATTCTGCTACTTGCGACATGAAAAAATATCATCCAATACCTACTAGAGGCCGATGGGTAACAATCGTGCTAATTTCATCGCAATGGGACAAAGTTTCCGCATAGTTTAGCCCGGAACGACGACGCAGGCAGTCCTTTACCACTGATAGACACAGAACCATCTTTAGTAAGGCCTGAATTTTGGAAAGCTTCTTTTCAACCTTGAAAAGTAAAATTTTATTATTTTTTAAGGTCATTTTTATTTTTGAGAATTTCCAAATTTTAGAAAAATGAAAATTGAAATCTATTGTGTCCTTATGTTCCTACCATGTTTTTTGTTGCACATTTCGAATGAGGTTGTTGTGCCCTCCTACCTCCTACTGGTCCAGTTTGAAACCTCTCTCAAACGATATGTTTAAAACAGTATTAACCCTTAATTTCCCACTTCTTTAAAAAAATTGTTTTTTCGGATTTTTTAAATCAAATTTAGATATATTTTGACAAATGAGTACAATATTTGAGCAGACGTTTCCTAACAGGCTGTATTACAGTGTGTCAGCTCAAGAATGATCTTTCCTAGGGCCACACCAGCGCTATCTGCGGCAGCAGAATCTGTCTATAAACCTTTTTTTTTTGGAGAAGAAAAAGAAGACTTGGAAAAATCCTTGATGGGATGTTGGGGTCTGTTATTTCTTAAAGCACAGAACCAAGGAATGATGTGGAGAAGGTTCAGTTCATGAATGATGGGATTTGTGCTGCCTCAGACAGTGGCGCCATCTCTGATGAGGAAACCAAACCAATAGCCTACAAGGTGAGAAATGAGGCCCTATTACAGTTTGTCGACTCGATAATTATTTAGTTTTTTCTTTGAGTTATTTTGGTTTTACTATAACGTTTTCTTACACAATCAATAGATGGAGTATCAAGATAGCCAACGGCTATCAGTTTTGGTTTAGAAGTGGATAAACTATTGCAGGTAAAAACTGGACTTCCTAAAAGATACCTCAGGATATTAAGAGTTGAACACTGTTTTGAAGACAAATTCCAAAATAAACGTTTTAAAACAATCCGTTTTTGGTTTATTATTTTCAATAATTAAGCTTTGGAATAGACCAAGGAAACAAAATTTTACCACCCCCCTCAAAATTTGTTGGTTTACGTTTCAAGGTGTCTCCATAAAAGGGAAACACGGACATTAGGAATTTAATACATTTTTGATGGACACTTCTGTTTTGTGAAGTACAACTTAGAAGGATAAATTGCTCGACTTCCAAAAAAAATTAATAAAATAAAAATTAAAAATGCATCCAAAGTAGGGGTTTGCCTATGTCCAGACAATTCAAGTTTCCTTTTTCTGAAAATTTAGCTTTAAGACTGGGTGATATTGTTTTTGAAGCGACAATATGAAAGCACAAAGGTGGGTAGGTGTTTGAATTGGTATATTTTAGAAGATAATTAATTTCAAAATGAACAGATTAATTGGTTAACAGTCACTCCCTACGGATGTGTGAAACACGAGCGTTGGGTACCTGGTAGTAAAATATATGCCTACTCATTTAAACTTATGTCTTTAATAGAAATAAATTGTTGCAGCTTATTTATTCAGCTGATCGTCGCTGATCATTGCAGCATTCCCTGGGTATCCATTCTGGGAGCTCTGCTGTGACTGGGGCTGGGACCCAGGGGTCAAGGGCTGTTGGGATACTTGGTAGGCCCTTTGTCCGTAGCCTGCTCCTTGCGCGTTGGTGGGGGGTTGTGGCACTGGGTTGGGTGAAACATCTCTGGCGCCACCTTGGAAAACGTTTTGTCCCTGCGGCCGACTGGCGAATGATCCGGTCTGAGGCCCTGCACCTGCTTGGGGGGGGCCGACTATTGGGGGATCCCTTTCAGCTTCCCTCGTCGTAATAAACGCGTTGGTCGGCCTGTACTGCTGCGATGTCCTCGAGAATGGCGGCGAAAATATTGGTTGAGGCTGTGGTTGCGCGTAACTCGAAAACATCGATGTAGGATTATATTGTTGCTGATAGACCATTTGAGGGCGTGAACCGTAACCCAAACCACCGCCAATAATACCCAGTATACTTCCTATGTCAACTCTGCAGACATACACAGGAATCATGTTCAAGGCGTATTCACAACTCGAAATTTCGTAACTTCGACAGATGGGTACTGGAGGAGGACAAACTGAAAAGTATTGAATTAGATTAGATTTCATAGCGGAAGAATAATTAGTTGTGCAAAAATACGAAATCACAAATCAACCTGATTTCTTGAGTTTGAAACTATCGAGATGGCTATGTGGGTGATTCTCAAACTACGGGACAATTTATGTCCTTTGTTAATAAAAAATTTTCTGTTCAACTTTTCTCAAAAAACCTTTTTGTAGTTGTTTTTGTGGTATCACGCCTACATGACACCACCCTAGTTGATCAATTGATGTGCATAATCAATCGATATGTACGTCAAATCTCATTGTCGTGGCCTGTTCCAGAGTCAGCTTTTCAACATTCCCGAATTTTTCTCTGCCAGTGATGACGTTTCAGGGTAATTGAAGAGTTTTCTTTCAAACAGGATTATATCCAAATTTTTTTTCACGGATTCTGAATCTTTAGGATAAGGCTTATCATCTCACGATATCAGTTCCTTCCGAAACGTTTCGAATCCAGCTATAAAAGCTTGCTAAAAATCGGGTTTGCCGACAAAACGGCTTATACCCATCCCATTGCATTAACAATTTTTGGTTCCGAGTCTACCTAGGTAGCGGAAGCTTTGTTTTCACTTTTCAAGGATGAAAAAAAAAGTTCTCCAAAATCAAAATTTTCACTCGCGTTTTGCGTTTTAGACCTTTCTGAACAATTTTGGTTCCGTGTCTGTCTGTCTGTCATGAATTCCTTGTAACGGGCATAACTATACGAAGTTACTGTCCGATTTCTATGAAATTTTCAGGGATTGTGCGGGTTGGTGTGTAGACGGTTCCCTATGAAAATCATCATCCTCGGACTGATAGAAGCGACTGCGCATGCGCAAACGTGAATTCCTTGTAACGGCCATAACTTCTACATTTTCCTTCCGATTTCAATAAAATTTGCTGGGATTTTACAGATTAGTGTTTAGATGGTCCCCTATGAAAATCATCACCCCCGGACTGATAGTAGCTGATGCGCATGCGTGAACATGAATTCCTTGTAACAGCCATAACTTCCACATTTTCCACCCGATTTCGATGACATTTTCAGGGATTACGCGGATTAGGTTGTAGATGGTCCCCAATGAAAATCAAGGCCTTAAAATTTACAGAAGCCTCTGCGCATGCGCAAACGTAAAATCCTTGTAACAGCCGTGCATTTGTTGCCCTCCCGTGGGACATGAGAATCTCAAATCCTGTACAACCTATCACCAGGCCCCAATAGCCCAGGTTTAGCGCTTTAGACTCCCACCCAGGAGCCATCACTACTCACTTTCATTTTTCATCCGAATTCAATGAAATTCTCTTGGATTGTCCAGATTAGCGTGTAGATGGTCCCCTATGAGCGCAGAGTACTGGTGACAAGTTAACAGAGGAGAAAGCTAATGTTAAAATAGCGTGCAAGCATTTTTGAGGCTGCCTCAGTTGCGCCATCTACTTTCAGCTAAAGAACTACCACAGAAACTGAAGTGGTGGGGGGAGTCCACACTCTCTTCATGCCGCTTCTTTTCAAATCCTTACGAATGACCAGAAATTGATAACTTCTCATTTCATCGTCATTTAGATTTGCAAGAATTACTTAGAAAAACCAATCAAGGCGAAAAGTATTTTCCAAATTGCCCTTTTGTCAATTGCCCTTTTGCCAAGTATTTTCCAATTGTTGTTGTCCCTATTGCCAGTAGTTCAAATGTTCAATCAACAGCTGGCAACCATAGAAACGTTTAAAACCCAGTGTATTATTGAAAATCGCTCGATTTTTTCATACAAGTTTGGGATGAGGTTGGGAACAAGCAATCATGAACGCAATCTGTTGCACTCATCTTGAACTACGTCCTAGAGTTCCACCAATCAGAACGCTTCTAGGGCTCCCAGCTTCAGCTTTCAGCCCAGTGCCTATGAGGGTAGTGAAAGGTACTTTGAGATTGGTGTTTTTTGAGATTAGCTAGTATGCTAATCATCTATATAATCGGGTTATGGATACGAGGAAGCTATGTGCCACACCCACTTGGCAGATGTTCTTTGATGGATTGGGAGACATTGAGTAGAGAAAACTTGTAGTTCCAAGGTCGTCCAAGTTCTATATTATGAGATGTCTCACGTATGTAGTTCGAGCTGAGACCAACCTCATAAGAGCAGCCTAAGCATGGAGATGCATTTCTGTCTATAGCCACAAACGAATCATTGTTGGTAAGCTGGACGGAGATTGTTATTTTGCAAGCTGATGAGCATGAAACCAGAGCACCACAACATAGACTAGTCAATTGGGTTACAAGTACCGATTTGATAGCTCAACTGAAGCCTTGCAATCCTTAGTAGTTTCGATTGCTGAGTGACTCCTGGGATGGGAATGGAATGCCATTAGCATGAATCAAAACTCTTGTCTTGAGCTTCCCATGTGTTAACAGCTGATTTTTTGGTGTGCTTGGGAGACATTGGTCTGACTGTGCCTATAGGTCTACCATAGAAACTCCGCATCCCTTTGTGGCATTCTTCTGGAGAAGATACAACTACTCTCTTATCATCATCCGAATTCTCGTGCATACAATCTTTTTTCGAGAATTTCTCCTTTGACATACTTTAGCCTCCTACTGCAGCTTGAAATTCTCAACCGTTAGTTCGCCGAACCACAGCCTAGGGGCCGCCATAGGGATGCAGACATCCTGTGGCAGACCTGCAGTAACTCAATCCAAGTTAGAGAGAATTATTATGCAGGCTCTTGATGACTTCTAGAAGTGATTGAGAAGACAGATCATTTGTGTGAGTTACAACTTCCTGTTGGATTCTTTGACCAACCTATCCTACCGTTATTTCACTACTCTTGCTCTCGAAGGGCAGTTTTTATGAGCTGAATCACCTTAATCAGATTAGATACAACTGCATATCTCTTATCATCATCCGAATTCTCGTGCATACAATCTTTTTTCGAGAATTTCTCCTTTGACATACTTTAGCCTCCTACTGCAGCTTGAAATTCTCAACTCTAGTTCGCCAAACCGCCGCCTAGGAGCCGCCATAGGGATGCAGACATCCTGTGGCAGACCTGCAGTAACTCAATCCAATGGTTGATAGAACCATAATTTCTCTCTTGTATATCCTAGAGGTCATTTAGTATCTGGAAGTTAGAGAGTATTATTATGCAGGCTCTTGATGACTTCTAGAAGTGATTGGGAAGACTGATCATTTGTGTGAGTTACAAAACTAACTTCCTGTAGGATTCTTTGACCAACCTATTCAAGAGCAGAGAAAATTAAGTGAAATATAATGTTTGAAGATAGAAAAAACTACGAAATACGGACGACGGTTTATTCGCTAAAGGGTTAGAACGATGGACTAACAAACAACGCGGATACTAACCCGCAATACAATATTAGCTTAGATAGGCAGAGCAACCGACTGCAACCTAATGTTCACCTTCACAGCTCAACACCTATCCTACCATTATTTCACTACTCATGCTCTCGAAGGGTAGTTTTTATGAGCTGAATCACTTTAATCAGATGAGATACAACTGCATATCTCTTATCATCATCCGAATTCTCGTGCATACAATCTTTTTTCGAGAATTTCTCCTTTGACATACTTTAGCCTCCTACTGCAGCTTGAAATTCTCAACTCTAGTTCGCCAAACCGCCGCCTAGGAGCCGCCATAGGGATGCAGACATCCTGTGGCAGACCTGCAGTAACTCAATCCAAGTTAGAGAGAATTATTATGCAGGCTCTTGATGACTTCTAGAAGTGATTGGGAAGACTGATCATTTGTGTGAGTTACAAAACTAACCTCCTGTAGGATTCTTTGACCAACCAATTCTACCATTATTTCACTACTCCTGCTCTCTAATGGCAGTTTTTATGACCTGAATCACTTTAATTAGATGGGTAAGCGATGAAGCGATAGCATTATCCCAACCTAACCTTCCGCTGTCCACACCGGTTGGTGGGTTTCAACCTGACTGCGAAAACCCATTTACAAATCGGGGTATTAAGATAAAACCCACCAAAGTACTTATGCAGATAACATAATAGGCGTTTGATTGGCACTACAAGAATACCACGTCATTTTTTCATGGCATCTTGCTTAAAGTGAGTGTTTTTTGGGGAAAACAAGGTTTGCTTTTTACATCGTGGTTTATCATCACAAGAAATAATTTAGAATTTAAGTACCTATCATAATTGTTGTGGATGTTGCTAATTGGAAGCAGATCAAGCCGGTTATATTTTTCCATCCTGATGTCATAATTTTTTATGGTATTCATCACGCTAATTAACATTTGAAAAATAAAACAACCGTAGTTGTTAAAGTATAAACGATAAATATGAATAAACACTATCTAGTTTTATCGCGGTTTTTCGGGTGTACTTCACAGAACATCTCGTTACTAAATTCAGTTTCCCATTATTTCTCGTCCGATTTGAATTTCTATGTTACTTGACTGGACCTCCTAGAGTTATGTCCGAAATTAGTTCCACGTCTTCAATACCTACAATTGAAGATTCGTATTTTATTATCATCTCCTCGAATACCGTGTAGTCTATCTATCAACCTAAAAACTCGTTGAATTACTTCCTTTGTTCAAAATGTCAAGATTGGTAGTTAATTCGATTAGTTTGTAGAAACTTTAAGATTTAAAAATATATAATTTTTCACGGTTGATTTATTTCAGTATGCAGGTTTTTTTAGAAACAGCCGAGGCCTTATGTTATAATTTTGTCTTGATTAGACGAGATTTATTATAATATTATATTATAAAAAGGATCGACTAACTCAGATTCGATTGCCTCAAACATAAATCCTGCTATAAATAATGAAATTGAATATGTCAATTCCATCAGGTAGCAGCCTATAATGGAGAGGCCCATCTGTCCATTGGAAAGCTTTGTGATTTTTGGCTACTCTTTTGCGTCAAATTTTATGAAAATGTTACTGCGACGACTTTTTTATGCACTCAGGACAGTTCAGAAGCGTTCAAAGTTAGTTTGCCCGCAATTTCTGGGCTATGTTTTCCTGCCCAGAAAACCACGTGTTGATGTCATTTTTTTCGCATTGTTTTGGTTTTTGTAAAAATGATCGCATTTTCTTTCAAAATATTTGTATTATTAGGTACTATTTTTATTTAAAAAAGTTTTATTACAGCTGCTGGCATAACTCCCCCTTCTCAAGTTTTTAAGTAGAGGTTTTTATATATTTTTTGATTTTGAAGGACGTCCCACAGTAAGACTTGGGCGTCCTTATGCGCTTGATCAGGGTAAAGTTGGACAGAAAAAAATAAAATAAATAATAAGCACACACTAATTCGTTTTAGACCATTCTGAATCCTGGGTTGGGTATCGTAGATCATGGATTTTAAAATGCTCTTCAATTTTTTCGCTTACCAACTGGTTTAAATTGACCTAATGCTTATCCAATGAGACGTCCCCTGGAATGCATGCATTACTTAACAATATGTTCTCTCTTTTTATTTTATTTTACAAAAATACGCCCCCTTCCAGTTGAAAAGAAACACAATGTTTAACCCGCCAAATCAAGTTCCAAGGCCTTGTTTCAAAAGTCTGAGGAAAAATAAATCGTATTGGATCGATCTAATTGATTCCAAATTCAACCTGCAGTAAATCATTTATTTGAGTACCAAGTGCCGAATTCACTTGAAATTCAATTGAAAATAATCAAATTGTTTAAAAAAGTACAAATACAAGCAAGAAACTAACGCTGAAAAAAAATTGTTTGTTCTTTTTCAGCAATAATTCTTATAAAACCAAAGACTATGCGGAAAAATGACATCACCACGTGATTCAGCATGAAAAAATAGCTTTAAATCATTTACAAACTACACTGAGGTTTTTTTTCTCGACCGATCGAAATTGCACGTAGACTTAAAGAATCCGAATCCGCAATCTAAATGCTGCAAATTATTACACAAAGGTTTATTATTAATCTTTATAGATCACTCGCCTGTTGTTGCCTGGGTGCGGCAACTCAATTCGCTTCTTTCAAAACTGAATAAAATGCATTGTATGAAACAGAAAGTTTGTAATTCGGTTTTTACAATGTAGGTACACTAATAAAGTTTTGTTTTACATTGTTTTGAAGATAGAATCAGTTAGGTGACGACCCCCATTCTCAATTCATTGAATACACCGATTTCTGGCGTTTGTCATGACTCTGGCGTTATGTTGGAAATTCCTTCCTGATGTCGTTCTTTAAACCTTAAAGGATCCTTGGACGATTCACATCCATCAAGCCATCATCCTTCCTATTAGTAACCCGGTTTTATGCAGAATTGAAACTAATGTCTTCACCATCCTATTTTGGTATCCTGGTTTTGTGAACACCTGAAGCCATCATCCTTCCTATCAGTAACCCAGTTTCGTGCAGACCTGAAACTAATATCTTCACCATCCTGTTCTTTGGTATCCTGGTTTTGTGTACACCTGAAGCCATCATCCTTCCTCTCAGTAACCTGGATTTGTGCAGAATAGAAACTAATATCTTCACCATCGTATTCTCTGGTAACCCGGTTTTGTGTACCTACACGAAAAGCCATCATCCTTTCTATTTGTAAGGCGGTTTCGTGCAGACCTGAAACTAATATCTTCACCATCCTATTCTTTGGTATCCCGGTTTTGTGTACACCTGAAGCCATCATCCTTCCTCTCAGTAACCTGGATTTGTGCAGAATAGAAACTAAGATCTTCACCATCCTATTTTGGTATCCTGGTTTTGTGAACAGCTGAAGCCATCATCCTTCCTATCAGTAACCCAGTTTCGTGCAGACCTGAAACTAATATCTTCACCATCCTGTTCTTTGGTATCCTGGTTTTGTGTACACCTGAAGCCATCATCCTTCCTCTCAGTAACCTGGATTTGTGCAGAATAGAAACTAATATCTTCACCATCGTATTCTCTGGTAACCCGGTTTTGTGTACCTACACGAAAAGCCATCATCCTTTCTATTTGTAAGGCGGTTTCGTGCAGACCTGAAACTAATATCTTCACCATCCTATTCTTTGGTATCCCGGTTTTGTGTACACCTGAAGCCATCATCCTTCCTCTCAGTAACCTGGATTTGTGCAGAATAGAAACTAAGATCTTCACCATCCTATTTTGGTATCCTGGTTTTGTGAACAGCTGAAGCCATCATCCTTCCTATCAGTAACCCAGTTTCGTGCAGACCTGAAACTAATATCTTCACCATCCTATTCTTTGGTATCCCGGTTTTGTGTACACCTGAAGCCATCATCCTTCCTCTCAGTACCCTGGATTTGTGCAGAATAGAAACTAAGATCTTCACCATCCTATTTTGGTATCCTGGTTTTGTGAACAGCTGAAGCCATCATCCTTCCTATCAGTAACCTGGATTTGTGCAGAATAGAAACTAAGATCTTCACCATCCTATTTTGGTATCCTGGTTTTGTGAACAGCTGAAGCCATCATCCTTCCTATCAGTAACCCGGTTTTTTGCAGACCAGCAAAACTAATGTCTTCACCATCCTGTTCTTTGGTAACCCGGTTTTCTGTAGACCAGAAGCCATCATCCTTCCTATTAGTAACCCAGTTTCGAGCAGACCTGAAACTAATATCTTCACCATCCTATTCTTTGGTATCCCGGTTTTGTGTACCTAAACGAAAAACCATCATCCTTCCTATTAGTAACCCAGTTTCGTGCAGACCTGAAACTAATATCTTCACCATCTTGTTCTTTGGTAGCCCAGTTCGATGTAGACCAGAAGCCATCATCAACCCGGTTTTGTACAGAATAGAAACTAATATCTTCGCCAGCGTATTCTTTGGTAACCCGGTTTTGTGAACCTGCACGAGAAGCCATCATCCTTTCTATTTTTAAGGCGGTTTTGTGCAGCCCAGAAAATAATATCTTCACCATCCTACTCTTTGGTAACCTGGTTTTGAGTACACCAGAAGCCATCATCCTTCCTATCAGTAACCCGGATTTTTCCAACCAGAAATCAAATTCCCTTCAATTTTCAAACCTCTCAACCTCAACGAGTTCACCAGTAGATACCACTAGTTCACTAAATTCAGTCACATATAGTGGTAGCCATTACTTTGTAGTTACAGCTGGGTGAGGGGAGGATTAAGAAGGCTGGTCCTCGTTTTATAGTTTACTCAAGTACTTTCGCCGGGTAGGCATCATCAGGAGCTTAACTGTCTAGTGGATGGGGGTTCACTTTTCCCTTGGTTATACATGGTAATAATCATTCGGTTGAATTTCCATTTGTCATAGGGGCTTGCGAATTTGCTGCTTAGGGGTAGTAGATGTAGCATATAAGGATGACTACATCTACTACATGCAAAAAATGTACAAGGAAAATACCAAAAATTTTGGAATGAAGAATAAGGCAAACAGGAGAAGAATCTCAAATTTCCCACCCCTAAGCAGCAAATTCGCAAGCCCCTATGACAAATGGAAATTCAGCCGAATGATTATTACCATGTATAACCAAGGGAAAAGTAAACCCCCATCCACTAGACAGTTAAGCTCCTGATGATGCCTACCCGGCGAAAGTACTTGAGTAAACTATAAAACGAGGACCAGCCTTCTTAATCCTCCCCTCACCCAGCTGTAAATTCAGTCAGTCAGATCGACAAAGTAAATTTCTCAAGTAGGTACCTAATAGCTTTATTCATAATTCGACAGTAACCAAAGTAGGTAACAACAATCGTACAGCAGTCGTTTCAGAATCATAGAAGGTTGCGAGTTCAAATACACAACAGTCACATCTTCACTACCAGCCTTTGGGGATCCGACTGTAGTCACCACCCTCAATGTGCGAAGAGTGGACGACCTTTTGGTAGGTACTGCCTACCTAGAGTGACCACCTTATCCGAGCTTAAAGTCATTTCAACTCAACCCAACAATGCTAATAGTACTTACTTAATCGTAACTTGGTACCTATTATTTTCTTACGATCCTCTCAGAATTCATCATCGACTATTCCATCTAACCAACTTCTAACGCTCCACCATATTGGAACTAACCAGGGCGTTTACAACGTGAGAAATCGATGTTTCAGAAAAATCAATTTTGGGGACCATCTTCAGACTGATACACGTAGGTTTGAAAATGTCATCAAACTGGGATAATTTCTTGTACAGTTTTGCTAGAAGCAATGAATTTGAAGGTTTTCTGTTTCTTCTCGATGCTCAGAAATACATTCAATCGTGAAAGATTTGGCCTACTAAGAATTATGTTTAAAGGTTCAAAGGGATTCACACTTTCTGGATTTTTTCAAAAAGCTCTGAAACGCCAAGTGATAGTAAAAATTTGAATTTTGGCAGAACCAAAGTTTTTAAAAATTGAAGCACGATTCCGAACTTCCTCATCTTCTATAGTAAGAAAGCAAAATCTACAAATGGATTACTATTTTGAAATGACAACTTGGGTATTTATTATTTCACTTTTTTCTCGAGTGGTCTGGAAAGAAGGTAATTGAAAATTCTTATATTCTTTCCCATCAATGATCATGGCAATAAATTGAATTGAGTCTAAAAAAAAATTGAAAATTCAGTACTAATTATGTAACCCAAACGACAATTTGCCATGAGAACTCCTGAGGAGTAAGTTGGTTGGTTTCGTGGGAATCTCTGCCCAACCTAAAAAAAGATTCGTGGGGGATCATCTCGTGATCAGAGATTACGTAGATATCTAATACTTGGTAAAACTTCTTAAAACCTGGTGCGTGTACTAACCTGGTGTATCCTGAGCAAACGCATTGCTCAAAGTAAGAAATACCATCAGCGTGATCCAAATTCTTCCCATGCCTTTTCGTTTCATTTGAAGCACCATCTTTCTTCAAACTACAGTGTGCAGTGTTCGAAGCTCTGATTGATTTTGCCTTTAGAATGGGTACTCTGTTTTTATGGAGCAATAAACATTAATATCAGCTACCGTCCGTGAATAATTATTTGGTTTTAAATTTCGTAAGTCGGGAAAAGGTTCGTGGAGGCATTCCAGACTGCTAAGAGAACCTGGCAGATGAAACCACAAACCTAAGACGCTACTGAATTACCACCGTTGGTTTCAATTCGAACAATTATTCGACGTCAGGATTATTTAATACAAGGTAGGCACCTATTTGAAAAAAACCTTTTCTGATATTCATCTTATCTTATGGCACGTCGCGACAGATGTTGAAGATGATCAATTATTTTCAAATATGAGCATAAACACCCCGTTGGCTATTGGGAATCAGTTGTTATAGGAATAGGTATCTTGTTTTTTTGTTTGTTTTTTTTAAATAAAGAAACGCTGTATTTACTGGACTTCATGATCTTGTTGTTGTAAGGCAGAAGGCAATAAAATTTCACATGACCCAAAGAATTTCATGAAAATCTGAGAATGCAGGTAGGTGGCTAAGTACCGAGTAGCCCTTCTAGGGTCGAGCTGGGAGGTCGCCCATGCTGCTCCTGATCTTGTCAGGTGGGACCGAGCAACACCGACCGCTCCAAAACCCAATTCGTCTGCCACTCTGCATGAGTCAGTAGATGGTAAAGAACAATGACTAGAGATGGGCAAAACGGCTCACCAAGAAGAACGGCTCTGAACGCTCCGCTCGTTCAAAAGAGCCGGATCTTTTAGACGAATCAGTGGCTCTTTTGAGCTCGTATTTCGTCCCTATACCTGGTAAACCATGTAAGTCGAGTTTATCAAATTTTACAGGGGACACTAAAAACTAAATAATTCAGTTTTCATTCCACATGCAATAAGTTTTTTCGTTCCATTCCTTAAAACAGGTGGTAACAGTAGTATTTCAAAGAGCCTGAGACTAATTTCATCAAAATTTACTTTAGCGAACGAAAAAATGGACTTACATGCTTTTACCCAGCCTTCGACACCCGACTTACATGGTTTTTAATTTGATTTTCATGAATATATACCCAGCTTGGGTTATTCAATTATTAGGAATATTATTCAATTTTTTCTCTCCAGGTTTCAAGGTTACACAAAATACCCTAATCGATGCAAAAGGAAAATATTTAAATGAAAATTCATAGGCGTTGACACAATCCAACTGTAAGGCTCCTTGAGTCAAAATGACAGTCTTCAGTCTTAATATTACTAGAGTTGAGCAATAAATTATTATACTAACAATTCCTCAATTACCATTTATTAAATTAAAACCATTACTGATAGGAACACTTTACCTATCACAACCGTAACTAGGTAGGTATGCATTGAATTTAAGTGTTAGGTAACTAGGTACTTTTGTTTCATTAAAACTAGTGATGGCAAAAGTTTTACAAAAATCGATATATCGGGTTTGCGATATATCGGAAGGGAAATATCGATGGCACCGATATATCGGGAGCAAAAATATCGATATATCCGAATTAAAATATTGAACCATATTTGTTCTTGTAAATAATAATTTTAATTTGTTTTCTTTGGTTTAAAACACAGAACATATAATATATTGATCCTCCCATTAGCTTTACCGTGAAAACACACTTTATTTGAGTTGATTTATTTAATTATTTACTACTTTAACACAATAAAAATATAGAGGCCTACTGCAAAAAAAAATAAGCAATATTAAAATATTGCTAAATATAAGTCGAAACTGGTGGTTAAATAAATGATTGGAAGATCATACAACAAACATAATTCATTCAATAACACATTTATTTCATAAAAATTACCAAAATAACCATTGGCCTATTACATATTTAAATCTCTTATGGTTTCTCACAATGAGTAATTATATCATGTGCACGCATGTAAAGAAAAATGGGATTTTTTCTAATATGCTCGAAATTTGACGCTGATTCTGAAAATGATAGTTTTTTTTTGTAGGAAAAGCCCGGAAAATGGCTAAAAATAGGAAAAACATTGTTTTGGTCAAAATGCGTAGATTTTATAGAAACACTTTCTGGAGTAGGCCTTTTGCTATCAGCTTTTGTTTGTACAAGTGGTTTAGACTTTATTTCGTCTTTTAGCTTATGAACTTTTAAATGTGATTTCAAGTTGGAAGTGTTTCCAGAAGTTTTCAACAGTTTCGATCAAAAATTACACTTAGCTTCTTGTTTAGATGTTCTGGTAAAGTACCGCCACACATCACTTTTAGGAGGAGTCATAGTTAAGTTTCACAAATCACATTAACAATTAAAAACAATAACAACTTGGTAGAGAGTTTGACAAAGATATCGGGCAATACAGCGTAACAGACGACAGACTTCTGAACTAGACAAACACAAGTGAGTGAAGTGTACTCTGAGCAAAGATGTGAGGTTAAGTTATGAGAAAAGCAACAAACACAACACAGCTGACAGCATAGCTACATAGAAAACGAAAGGAGAAAAGAATCAGGTTTACCAACTCAACACAACCCACGAAAACGCGAGTTTCTGACATTCACCAGTTATTATCTACTAGGGCGATATATCGGTTAAAAAATATCGATATTCCCGATATATCGTAGCACGATTTTTCGATGGCGATATATCGATATATCGGAAGCAAAATATCGATATTTCAAAAATATCGATATGTTGTTGCCATCACTAATTAAAACAAGGGATGAGTTAGGTATGGGTTAGGGGTAAGGGACATGTTAGGGGTGAGCTAGGTACGGGGTAGGGTTGGGCTGGGTATAAGTTAGGGGTTGGGATAGGTTAGAGACATGTTGGGGATGAGCTTGGGATGGGTTAGGGGTTGGCGATAGCTCAGGGCTGGGTTGGGTTAGAGATGGACTAGGGATGGGTTAGGTATGAGTTAGGTTAGGGATGGGATAGGGGTTAAGGATAGGTTGGAGATGGGCTAGGGACGGATTAGGGGTTGGGATAGGTCAGGGCTGGGTTGGAGATGAGCTGTGGATGGGTTGGATATGGGTTAGGGATGGGTAAGGGGTTAGAGGGATAGGTCAGAGCTGGGTTGGGGATGAGCTGTGGATGGGTTGGATATGGGTTAGGGATGGGTAAGGGGTTAGAGGGATAGGTCAGAGCTGGGTTGGGGATGAGCTGTGGATGGGTTAGGGATGGGTAAGGGGTTAGAGGGATAGGTCAGAGCTGGGTTGGGGATGAGCTGTGGATGAGTTGGATATGGGTTAGGGATGGGTAAGGGGTTAGAGGGATAGGTCAGAGCTGGGTTGGGGATGAGCTGTGGATGGGTTAGGGATGGGTAAGGGGTTAGGGAATGGTCAGAGATGGATTTCCTCAATTATTATCTCTTGTATCATTAATTTTACAGAGTTTCCTGTAAAACATAAGCAGACCAATAGCACACTACTAATCTCTTTTTGTTCTTTCTAACATCAGCATTACAGCTACGTCAAACAGCCAACAAATCAATCAATTCATCTAAAATTATCCTCCTAAATAATGTAAAAATAATTTAGAAACAATGCGGAATAACACGTAGGTAGGTCGTGATCTTAAGGTTGGCCACAGTATGGAAAATCACGTGTCTGCAGAACACAAGGAGTGGAATTTATTGCTGAAATTGAGTCTTATAAAAAGGTTTCTATTTATGATCACTTTCTCCGAACTCCATTTATGATTTTGTAAACTTTTACATGGAAAAAAGATTTTAAAAAAACTGAAATCTGAAAAATCTTTCATGGAAACTTGCCACCAGCGTGAGCTGCTCACTCTTATGAAGGCATACACAGGACTTACATGGTTTTCCGGCGAAAAAATAGGTAACCGACTTACACGTTTTTTCAATGCCTTCTGGGTGAAAAACTATTCATCAGATTGGAAAACGGCTTCACTAAATGAATCAAGCGACCCTAATTTACCTGAAAAGCTCAAAACCTTATTTTCGAAAAAATACCGACTTACATGGTTTACCAGGTATAGGGACGATATATTGTAGAGATGAAAATACGATGAAAAACGCTGCAAATTGTTACACAACGGTTTATTTTAGTTCTGCCAGGAAATTTTTATTCGATTATTGGATTCTACACTACCTTGAATCGTAAACCATCAAATTTTGAGGGCGGGAGGGAATAATTTTACTGTTGCTCGATTCCAATGGTTCATTATTGGAAATAATAACCCCAAAAGCGCTCTTGTTCAATAAAGATGCTCAATAAATCCTTTAAAAAATCAACGAAAAACAATTAATGAGTAAGATAACGAACAAACAACGAACAAGATTAAAGCAATGTATAACTAGGACTTAAAAATATAGTTTTTTGGTAAAATATTTGTTTACTAGCTGAAAAGCCTACTAAAAGTAGGCAAAAACGATTCCTCCGACTCTCTCCTCCACCCACTCCCTCCGACTCCTTCCGTCCCCAACTCCTCCCCCCTCAACTCCGACTCCTCCCGCCCCCGACTCCTCCTGCCCCCGACTCCTCCTACCCCCAAACTCCTCTCGTCACCCCATTCCCACGACCCCTCCTTGCATACGTACGTACGTACGTACGGTTGGCGTTTTATGTATATAGATTTATTTATATGAAATCTGCATTTTTTATGCCTCTAATGACAAAACCACAATTTTAAGAAAACAACAAAACAAATTTCTTAGTAGGTATAACATTTTCATATCATAACATTTTGATGTTATATCATGTTATTCTACACAGAAAATTAAGGTAACCAAGGTGAAAGAGCTTGATGGCAAGAACTGTTAGGAGTTTGGAAGAAGCTTTCGAATCTTTGTCACAGGCAGCAGCGGAAATGGGCCTCCAAATTAACATGGACAAGACAAAGTACATGGTGTCTGGCCCGACGCCCAGCTCAAGACTCCCCGATGCCATAACTCTCGGCTGTTCGACATTTCAGAGGGTTGAAATGTTCACCTACCTTGGCTCCACTGTGCATATGGCAAATGACAGTGTGGTCGAGATCAACAAGAGGCTGTTGTCTGCCAACCGGTGCTATTTTGGGTTGCTCCCGTTGTTCAGGTCCCGGACACTATCGAGAAAATCAAAGCTCACTATATATAAGACGCTCCTCCGCCCTGTCCAAGTTTATGGAGCGGAAACATGGGTAATGACCAAACAGTTGGAGAATGGGATCAGAGCCTTTGAAAGGAAGATTTTGCGTAGGATCCTCGGCCCAGTCTGTGACCACAGGAGTTGGAGGCGGAGAACGAATGAGGAAGTATACCAGCAATACGACGATATTGATGTGGTCCATTTTGCATAGCTGGGGCGCCTCAGGTGGGCTGGGCATGTTGCAAGACTCCCAGACGATGATCCAGCAAAGAAACTCTTCAAAGCGCAGCCACTTGAGAGCAGAGGAAGGGGACGACCTAAACAGAGATGGGTCTACAATGTGGAGGAGGGCGTTGCCAGGGCTGGATGCCGGGATTGGAGGAACGCGGCAAGGGATAGAGTGAAATGGAAAGCCGTCTTGAAGGAGGCCAAGGCCCACCCGGGGCTGTAGAGCCAAGAAAAGAAGAAAAGAAGGTGAAAGAGAATAAACGAACCAATAAGTATGTAAGCATCAATATCGATAATAATGGTAAGATAAGGATGTGCTTTTGCTTGCCTTTTGAACTTGTATCAGAAAGCTCCTCACAAAAAATCATGATGTGAAAATCAAACAGGGAGAAAAAACAACGGAAAGAATCAGAAAGTGGGTCACAGAAAACACTGGAAAAATACGGTTAAGTTTACGACCAAAAATACAATAACGCATAAGTGGTGGTACGAATCGATTATTTGATCGATTTATATCGTATTTTCCCTCTGAATTATTGTATGGGTTGGCAACAGTGAGCTGAGGAAAAGGAAGTCCGAATTTTCCCGAACTCTACTGATCTCAAAAGAACCGAAGATGGAAGAGCCGCCGTTCATTTATTTTGACTGGATCTCTAAAGATCCAAAGATCGAAGAACAGCGATTCATTTATCATTTTTACTGATCCGCAGTTCACTCGCTCTTTTGAAGAACCGATCTTCACTGAACACTACCAGCACTGAGCTCAAAAGATCCGAAGAGCCATGGTTCATTTTTACTGACCCATGGTTCACTCGCTCTTCTGAAAGAGTCGGTTCTTTATTGAGCGACCCATCTCTAACTCTGACAGTCTTGGGACTTCCAGAATTTCCACGCTGACAGTGTGGCGAAATTGCCAACTGTGGTAAAGTGTTTGAGGGGTAGTTGTGGAACAACAGATGATACTCATTCCTGTGCTTGATGGAGTGGTAATGAATATCTCTATTGTTATGTCGGTGTGTCATCATGTGAAGGCGATGGTCTTCATGTCAGCTTGTCGATTTCTGTTGGTCCCTACTCAACAAAGGTGAAGGATGGGACAGCACTTTCTGCCCGGCGCGTTACTGTCTACCGCATGCAGGAGTGCTTAAGGATTTCAGCTCAGCTGCGATCATCGGCGCGATTGCTCGCTGACCAGAGGGAGGCAGTACATTTACCTAGTTCCTAGTTGGGGAAGACAACTACTAGGCGAAATGGGAGCAGAGGCCGGCGCGATGTGCTTACTGAGACTTCCGAGGAACTTTGGGCTTCCAAGAGATGGCGAGGTAGATTGAGAAATAATCAAGTCGATTGTTAGAAGACGAATGCATGAAGGTGAAGCCCTGAGTCCTCCTTTTACACTACTTTAACAGGGTAAAGGGTGAGTGGAGGAAGGTGACGTCAAGTGACGTGTTTTTCCCCTGTACCTCACTTTACCTACCTGGCATGATGAGTCACTAAGGGTTTCCCTCGTGTCCTTTATTGGAGAACTACATATTTGAGAGTATGAGTCATTACATCTATCATGTAGTGCAACAGTGTCTGTGGACTCATGTTTATCCATATTATGGAAGGTACTTAGTCATCTAGCGGCTGGGTTGAGAGGATTGCAACATCATGCTGAGTGGCCAACATCGTTGCTGTCAACCGTGTAAGTTAATTAAAGTACGTCCCCTACTGAGAAGATCAACACTCGAAGCAGCAATCACATAAACTGACCTGACCTGTATTTTCTCTTGGAGATAGGTAGGTAGGTTGAGGAGAGGAACTCTGACCTCGTTTTATATTACTCCCTTTCTTTGGATTTTTAATGTTGATTTCTCCCAAAATTAACTTGAATTTTCTACAAGTCCACAACCAATTTTATAGTAGTGAACCCTACTTGTTTTGATGAAAGCCAAAGTGCTTCAGACCAATGTTATGACTTTCTCCTAGACTTGTAGATTGGACAAATAAAGCAAAGAAATGTGCTGAACTGGTTGGTCGAGCTGAGTAGACTTTAACTTGCAACGGTCGACACTAGAGCCACCTGACCTCCACCAGTCTCTCACTTACCCTATCTGTATAATAAGCTCAGGTCGAGGAACCATCATATCCATTCTAGTCCATAAACTTGACTTTTCAACTTCTCTCACCTTTCTGAACTACTTTTCTTCCTAACCACCACACCCACATCTATTAATGGGAAAACGGACCTCTTCAACGTGAAGCGGAAATGCTTGCTGATTGGCTGTTCAGATTGCCATCTCCTCCCAGTGTTGCCCGATGGTACGATGAAATTGTGTTATCTAAGAGGAAAGTTATCAAACAAAAACAGGGGAACCTAATTTTCCCCATCTTGCTTTTTCTATTGCTTCCGAGTCTACCAAGGTAGCGGAAGCTTTGTTTTCACTTTTCAAGGACGAAAAAAAAAAGTTCTCCAAAATCAAAATTTCCACTCGCGTTTTGCGTTTTAGACCTTTCTGAACAATTTTGGTTCCGTGTCTGTCTGTCTGTCTGTCTGTGTGTCTGTCATGAATTCCTTGTAACGCGCATAACTATACGAAATTATTGTCCGATTTCGATGAAATTTTCAGGGATTGTGCGGGTTGGTGTGTAGACAGTCCCCTATGAAAATCATCACCCCCGGACTGATAGAAGCGACTGCGCATGCGCAAACGTGAATTCCTTGTAACGGCCTTAACTTATACATTTTCCATCCGATTTCAATGAAATTTTCAGGGATGTTACAGACTAGTATTTAGATGGTCCCCTATGAAAATCATCACCTTCGTACTGATAGTAGCCACTGCGCATGCGCAAACGTGAATTTCCTTGTAACGGCCATAACTTCCACATTTTCCACCCGATTTCGATGAAATTTTCAGGGATTATGTGGATTAGGTTGTAGATAGTCCCCTATGAAAATCATCATCCCCGGACTGATAGAAGCGACTGCGCATGCGCAAACGTGAATTACTTGTAACAGCCGTAACGTCATCTGTCCCCCAGGGGTCGCGGGTTCGAATCCCAGCCGAGGCTAAGTATTTTTTTGATCCAATCACATACAATGTATGTGCTAGTATGTATATGTCATCTACTCACTTACATTTTTCATCCGAATTTGATGACATTTTCTAGGATTGTTCAGATTAGCGTGTAGATGGTCCCCTATGAGGGTAGTGGAAGGTACTTAGAGATTGGTGTTTTGAGATTAACAACTATGCATCTGATCATCTATATTATCGGGTTATGGATACGAGGAAGCTATGTGCCACACCCACTTGGCAGACGTTTTTTTTCTTCAGTTTTTCGATTTCGAACTTTATTGGTTTTGTGAAATGTTGCATCTGGGGACCATAGATTTCTCGATCTCAGCGCTTCAAGCGGCCATAAATGAACTATTCCAGGATGACGTCATCCTCCTGGTTTTTTTAAACGTTCATATTTTCTACACTGTTTTGTTTATCCGTAAATTAGGAAGTACGGGCTGAAAGTTTGCCGTAGGAGGGTTTTCAAGGTGCTGAATCCGATTTTGGGGTAAAAAATAGGAAATTCCGACATGGTGAATTTCCTCATTCCTCCCCTCAACCTACTTATCTCAAAAAAAGAAAAGGCAATATGAGCACAGTGTATTTCATTGTTTTCGCTCATTCTGCATACTATTTCGTACTTAGGTTTGACGGTAATCTGTCATCAAAGTTTCCTATAGTCATATCTAAAAATGGATGGGTGCCGCAACTATCTCAAACCTTACCTTGGAAGCAATTTTGATGCCCGCTTGAAGCAGCACACTCACGAACTGAATTGGCCTGTTTTCCTTTTTTCACACGTTCTGCGTGCTACCTCTTCCCTACAAACGGCCAAGCTTACAAATCAGATGTAAATTGAATGTAAGATTGAGTTGTTGTTAGTAGCTACCCACATATATTCATAAAACGTTAGCAATTGAGAAGAAAAGAAAATGATTAATTAAGTACTCATTTATCCGCTAGTCTTTGTCACAGTTCTTTCCATTGAAGTGGAACTTTATTAAGACGATAATTAGTGGGTCATGAAAGTTTTCATTCAAATTGGTAGGTACCTATTGCTATCTAAAACTAGTTCTTGTACCTTCGAGAGATAACAGTGAGATAGGTACCTACCATAATTTATTGACCAATTAAAAGACCAATTTACTACCCACTAACCTGTGGCTAATTAGAGTACATTCCACATTAATCAGGAAATTTTCAGAAAAATTAAATGTTGGAATGAAAATTTAAAAAAACTCGGCCCTTTGGGCCTCGTCTTATATTGCCTAGAACCTTTGGCTAAAATTCATGAAACATGGAACATGCTTCAGCCGCGCTTTTTGTAGGAGTAGGTGTGGGGGGGGGGGGGGAGAATTACTCCCCAGCCTCTCCGCGTGGCACTTTTGCGTCACCCCTCCTACATAGGTAACGTCTTTGGGTGGTCAGTCCAAGGCTAAAGCATGTTCCATAGTAACAGAAATGGGAAATCCAGTGCCACTCTAATAGGGTGTTAACCATATGCAACTGACTCACAAGAGTTAGATTCTTCGACTCAAGCCGAGCATTAACCTTGCGTCTGCACTCAGAAGAAAGTGCTGCTCTTTGACCAAATTTCCAAAAATTCACCCCAATTTTGTTTAGGATCCCACTCCCTAGATTGCATATGAGTCGCCACGTTGTTAGCGACGTCAAATTTGCTGTTCAGTTTTGCTTCAGGCGTCATCGAGTAAGGCTTGTGCTTAGTACCTAGCGGTGTTTGGACAGCTGCGCGACGAGACTTTCTGAGGTTTTATTGTTTTGTTCAAGTTTACATATTCTATCCAATATTTTGCAATTTTATGAATAAAAATGTTAACTGAAACACGCGTCCCCCAATTTATTGTCTCTCAGATTGTCAAATTTTCAAATTTTGAGCAAAATACGCAACGAGAATGACTGCAGAGTAAACACAGCAGCGTGACCTACTTTGTGTGTGGGAAGGCGCGACCGACGGAAGGTTAAGTATCTTTTTGCTTCTGAGTCTACCAAGATAACAGAAGCATTGTTTTCACTTTTCAAGGTTGAAAAAAAAAAGTTCTCCAAAATCAAAATTTTACGTTTTAGTTTTCTTGAACAATTTGATCCGTCCGATTTCGATGAAATTTTCAGAGATCATGCGGATTGGAGTCTAGATGGTCCCATATGAAAATCATCACCCCCGGATTGATAGTAGATAGCCACTGCGCATGCACAAACGTGAATTTCCTTGTAACGGCCATATTTTCCACATTTTCTACCCGATTTCAATGAAATTTTCAGAGATCATGCGGATTGGAGTCTAGATGGTCCCCTATGAAAATCATCATCCCCGGATTGATAGTAGGTAGCCACTGTGCATGCGCAAACGTGATTTCCTTGTAACAGCCATAACGTCTACATTTTCGAAGAAGGTGTTTTTTTCAGTTGACCACAATCCCGATCAATTGACATAGTACGTTTTGTTGGGTCGATCTTGCTGTCGGGTTGCTGTCTACATTTTCCATCCGAATTTGATGAATTTTTCAGCCATTGTTCATATAAGCACGTAGATGATCCCCTTTGAAAATCGTGGCCCCCAAATTGATTGTACCCTCTGCGCAAGCGTAAAGTTAAATAGCCTTGTAACAGCCATAACGTCCACATTTTTCATCTAATTTCGATGAACTTTTCAGAGATTGTACGGATTGGGATGTTGATGGTCCCTATGGAAATCATCGTCCGTATACCTACTGATAGTAGCAGGTGCGCATGCGCAAACTTGAATTTCCTTGTAACAATAATATTTTCATTATTTTCTCCCCGAAATCGGTTAAATCGTCAGAGATTGTGCGAATTGGCATGAAGATGGTCCCCTATGAGGGTACAGCAAGTTGGACTGAAGCTGTTCTGAGAGTTGTGAGTTACGTGTGGTAGTCCACAAGTGTCAATTTTATATATTATCACGATCAATTAAAAATGTTTTGCATACTAAAATAATACGCATGTCTGAGACATGTGGCAACATAAAATATTATTTTATACCTACGCATATAGGTATACGCATAATAATAAGCATGTCTGAGACATGTGGACATAAAATATTATTTTAGTATGCAAAACATTTTTTATTGATCGTGATAATATAATAAATAATATCTAATCGTAATAACAATAATAAATGGATAATATCGTGATAATAATAATAAATGAACATAATACACATTCAACATAAAATTATTATGTTCATTTATGGGTGGTTTAATTACGTGTCATCGAGGCTGAAGTGCATGATTTAAAATTTCATGTTTACTGGAGTTATGAAAAATATTCTAGAAATGACATCAGATGCTTGATATTTCTATTACCTATTCCGAACAATCGATGACAGGAATGAAGTCTGAAATCCGTAGGGCGCCCGTAAAGGAAAGGGAAAGAGCGAAAAATTGACTCGAATCGCCCCTTGCGACGTCTGGTGGCAACTTTTTTCGGTCGTTGGACAACCTGTATCCGTCCATGGTTATCAATTCTGTTATCAATTCATCATCTCTATCATTGTTATCAATGAGTACAACAACCAACTACGAACCGTGTTTATTTTGCTCATCATTTTGCTATTTAGTTTATTTTGCTCATCATTAGGGAAACTCTTGGGAAATGGAACAACCATCAACGAGAGCCATTGTTGAGGTAGGTAAATCAATGATTGATCGATTTCCGCAAACTTAAGAAAATGTAAACCATTTTATAACGATCTAAAGACCCTATCTACTTGGTAGTTCGCTGTGACAACCTAATGTTAGATCTGTTGCAAGCTAGTCTCTTCACCTACAAATAACTAATGTTAAAGTTCCTATAATTTACTAAGTAAGGTAAGTAAGCAGGTAAGTACTCCTTCAAGTTGCCACATCATGGTAATTTTGTTATGCTATGGGTATATATTATATTATTATGTACCCTTATCTTGGCAATGTAGCAACATCAGTCTTTCCTCGTCAATCAATAAATCCCAAAACGGGATTTTTTTTTTCTCTCGAGTGACAACCTTGGAGAATATCAAATCATAATTAAGTATAGTTTCTATCCGTCCTTAGTCATAATTGCTTTGATTTTTGAAATTTTGAAGCAGGAATTTCTGAAACTTTTTTCGATTCCCAAAAAATTGTGAAAAATGCATATAGCTCGTTTTTTGAGCAAGGCCTTCAATTATGATTATCGAAGCATTATGTACGGATTCTGACTACAGAAAATTGGAAAAAAGTGGGTAACCCAACCCGATAGTTAACAACAAAAAAAAGTGTTGAGGAACTCCTTGAGGGACCTTTTCATGTACCTCGATATTCTGCTCCTTTTGAGCCGATTTCAAGTATTTCCTCAACGTCGAGTTAGGATTGTGAATACGACGCTGAGGAAATGGTAGTACGACTCGAGAAACTCCTCAAGGATCCTCGACATGACGACTGTGAATAGCGCAGAGCATGCGACGGTTCCTCATCGCCTCCTTGAGGATTTCCTCGGCGTTGAGGAATGACTGTGAATTCCGCCCTATGAATAACCAGCCAAAAATGCTCCAGAGCAGGTTATATTGTTGTTTTTGCAGAAAACCCCCGGGATGGTCAGGGTTGCTGATCAGCTCCAAAAACAACACTTTTGCAGGTTCTTTCAAGACATTTATTTCAGTTATTAGGGGTATTCAAGGTCTGATTCGATCGTCGAATCGTCGTATATCGAAACAGGTAACTCGAGGGTCTCATGAGGCTCCCACATTTTCCCCCGTCGAATCGTCGAAAATCGAATTGTGCGTAGCGCTCCTTGCGGCATCAGACGGTAACCAAGTCAGTGTCAAAAGAACCGCATGTTCATTAATTTCCTTTTAGTTGAAAAATGAGAAAACTCCAGAGGTTCCCAATAAAGTCTAATTCCTGGAATTTATCTCAATATTGACATTAATGAAGGTTCTGATTATTACATGCAATATGCGCGTCGGTATCTTGGCAATGTAGCTTCAAAGCAACATTTTTAAATTTGACGATTTCCATGGCCTCAGACCATAATGATTTTTTAAAGCATTTTCCCTTGTTTTTGAGCGTTGGTCGACCTGAAATTTTCTTGTCAAGATAAGGGCTAACAGAATCCACCACAAGGTTACTTGCACGAGGTTAACTTAACACTTTAGATTTAAATAATCTAGAAACTTTTTAAAGTTTTGCTGAGCTGGCTTGATCAGTTTCTTTAATTTAAATTTAGTTCTAATTATGATATATAATATTATTGTGCTGCTTTGGAGTTCCATCAGAAGCTCTGACTCATTTTCCTTAATTTAATTCAATTTAATAATTTTGAAGCTTTTTGCAGCATATATACGAGCGTCTAAACCACACCGGCAGCATTAGTTCATGAATCCTCCGCTAGGGATAATAGAGCGTTTTTCCTTTGAATCAGATGAGATAAGCTCAGTTACCTATTTTGGTAAAGCTTGAGATAATGCGATGCAGGTGATTCATGGGAATAATGCTTTACTATCCCTAGCGGAGGAAATATGAACTAATGCTGTAGGTGTGGTTTAGACATTTGTGCATATATTGTCTACATCGTCAGGTAATGTCTACTAAAAAACCTTGTAATTAATTATCCTAATTAATTATACGTTATCCTTGGATGGAAAGTCTGATACTTATTCAAAGTCTGATACTCTCGTATTCTGACCAGAATTTACCTACATCTCATTGAGTGTAATGTACATAAATTATTTTGCTAATTTAAATTACGAAACAACTACAACAATTTCCCAGTACCTTTACCGATATAATTTTTGGTTTCTAATCATCTGCCTTTCCTGCAGGAATTGTATTCATCAGCAAACGAAAAGGTGGTCGAAATACATGGTGACTCTACAACATCCCACTTTGCAGTGCTTCGCCTAACATGTCGAAACAAGGAGGAATTTGTCGAGTGGTTACACAATCATCAAAGCATGACAGGAGTGACCTTTCGGGTGAAGACCGTCCGACCTTTCAAAGGAATAACAATTGTTTATAAGGTGAAGTATCCATACATTTTTGAGTTCATCATTATTCATGGCTGTGCATAGTGATAGCAGTGACCCCGAAGATATAGAGTATACAGTCATCTATAACATGAGATGGAGAGAACTCAGATAGTCGGTACGATCTCTAATTAGGGTGGCAAGGGAATGGGATATTTCAGTCATTTTATTTAATTTTTTTTTTCAAAAGAGTATGGCTCAGGAATAACGGCAATCGGGTCTGTTCGTCGAGAGAATGTTTTTAAAAAATCAGAGAAGCTAAGGAAAGTTGAAGATTTGAATGGTGTGACATAGCTAGCCAATCGCGACATAGCTAGCCAAAACAGTCTTTGAAAAAAGTATCCATGCACAGAGAAGAGATTGGAATGTTCTCACTGGTAGCAGTTTCAAATTGAGGCTCCAGAACGTTGATCTTCCTCTTCTTCTCCATCATATTTAAAATGAAGGAAAGAAAAGAAATCATGGGCGATACACTAGCTGAAAATATGATAAGTTGAAACCACAAACAAAGCAAACAGAAAACAACCGATTACAGATGGTAGACGTAGGTAACGCTAACGATTGAACCATAAAGTAACGCTATCCGATGAGAATCGGATGCTAGCCTGAAATATGCGTCTGTGACACCTATCCCTAAAAAAGGGAAATGCTCAAAGTATGATGACTTTCGCCCTATAACTAAGCTCCCAATCTTCGTAAAAATTGTCGAACACTTGGCCCTCTCACAAATTAGGGATTACCTGAACAAAAAAGAGATTCTGCATTCTCAGCAGTTTGGTTTCCAACCTGGAAGGAGCACAGTCCAGGCAGCCTCCTCTCTATTGATGAAAGTTTATGTTGCTCTGGAAAACAGAGACCATACAGCCATCCGCCTTTACGATTTGTCCAAAGCTTTTGACTTGGTCCCGCATGACTTGCTATTGAGGAAGCTTGCACACTGCGGCTTTAGTGACTCTGCAGTGGCGTTCTTTGGGACTTTCCTGAGTGGATGGAGCCAAACAGTTGTATTCAACGGGTCTTCGTCATCAGCATCGGCTATTACGTGTGGTGTTAAACAGGGCTCAGTTTTGGGTCCTACACTGTTTCTAATATTTGCAAACGATCTGGCGTACCATTTGGAAAGTATTGGGGGAGACATTTTCTTGTTCGCGGACGATATTACTGTATTAGAGTCAGGTCCTGATTCTCGTTCATTGACAGACGGTCTTCGTTCTTCTAACGACATAATTGAAGAGTGGTGCAAGGTAAATGAGCTCAAGTTGAACAAGAAAAAGACCCAAAATATGAAATTCTGCCTGAACGGCAGTCTTCAGGACCCAGTTGATTTCCTGGGTCTTCGGTTGGACAGCCGTCTCTCGTGGAGCAGCCATACTGATTATCTGCATTCGAAATTAGCATCAGCCAACTTCGCTCTTCGTCGACTTTCGTCTACTGTTTCCTTTCCTGTTCTTCGCATGGCTTTCTTCGCGCTTTTCATGAGTCGCGCCTCATATATGATCGTCACGTGGGGCAACTCTTCAAGTTGGGAAAAAATTTTTAGACAGCAGAAGGCAGCTGTGAGGATTATATTCGGTTTGGGATACAAAGAAAGCTGCAGGGGGTACTTCAGGAAACTTCGTTGTTTAACCATTCCCAGCCTCTATGTGCTCAGTTGCATCACGCTGATCCACAATAACCCTGGATTGGTGCCGAGTGGTTCGGAAGTTCACAAATATACGACTCGAGCTCGACATAATCTCCGCCCTCCCACTACTCGATTGACGTCCTCTTTAAGATGTAATCCCTTGCAGACGGGCGTGAGGTTTTTCAACCATTTACCGGTGCCGGTGCGCGAGCTTCGTGGAAGAAAGTTTGATGAACGGGTTAAGGCTGTCCTCCTAGATGCGGAACTTTATGAGTCTTCGGAGTTTTTTTCGGTTGTCATTTGAATTTTGTATCTATATGTATAAATGATGTTTTGACTCGCTGACGGAGGAATATTTTTGTCAAGTACTCCAGTCATGTGTATTTATTTAATTAATTTAGTATTCTACTTTAAGTTGCCGTGATATTGTCTGTGATAGTGAAACCAATGTGTGATATTAGGATTAGAGTATGTAGGTGCATTTTTAGTTTTAATGTTATTTGTTGAGTGTTTATTATGTTTGGTGATTCATATGTTCATTGTTTTTTTAAAGTCATTTATAAGTTAGTTATAGCACTCAAAGTCCCACTAAATGTACCTGCCTGCCTTTTCCTGCTCACACGTTGTTGTATCGGTTGTTTTTTTTTTCACGTCAAATCTTCTGTTTTATTTTTGTTATTCGACTATTGTATTACCACCATGTGGCTGTTACAATAATAAATTCATTCATTCAAATTCATTCAATCTCTTGGATACTACAAAATACTACGCACACACTCCCGCAGGGTGGTGTGTGTGCGTTCGTGGAGGCCCGCCTTTTTTTCAAACTTGTGATCTCTTTATTTAATTTTTCTACCACATGTTGTAGTATCAATGGAGTGTAGAGGTTTTCAAGGGGGCTGAATCCAAATTTGAGGTCAAAAACCTGAATTTCCGACCCACTGAAACACCTCATTCTGTGTAAGGCAACAATGATGAGCATTCTTTGTGGTGTGTAGTAGTAGGGAGTGAAAGATAGTCTATGGTGGTCGGCGTTGTTGTTGCTGTAGGTTGTGTGTTGACACAGTGTGTCTTGATGGATACTATATGAACGAATGAATGTATTAGCCAAAGGCTGTTCGTTTCGAGAGTTAAAAACACAACTTTAAAAAACAAAAAAAAGATGAGGAGTGGTAAAACAATTCATATTTTCTCTAGTCAGGAGAGTGAGCTAGCATTTGATGCACACATCCTCAAGCAGACCACTGTTCTCAGAAATCCCAGTAGTCTGGCCAATGGGCAGATATTGAGGTACCCCTCAGGTGTTGCAGTTGCCTGCCTCAGGAACCCCCTTTGCTTAACTCGGAACACTCTCTAATCAAGTGGGCGTCTGTGGCCTGGCGTGGTTTTGAGTAAAAAAGTATCTATCAAGCTGTCGCGACCCACATATCTAGTAATTAGTTCTTAAATAAAGAAAATACATGTGGGCCCCCTGAGTGAGTCATCACCTACAGGTAGAGACGAGGTGCGGGGAAACATGTCAACATGACGACACCCTTCCACCTCTCTCTCCCCAGAGAAAATACCTAGAGTATAAAAGTCTCATGGGTGCTCCAGTATGCAGTCTACTCCACTCGATCGACTTGTTTTTCTCGTCACCTTCTCCATATTCCGACAAGCTAAAGCATCTACAGAGACCCCGGTTTGCCCTCACAGGCACCGCCCTCTGCAGCTTCTTTACCTTAGAGCTCTCCTCGCATTTACTAGGCTCACTAGGTAAATGTCTGGTTGGTCTAACGACGCCGGAGAAGACAGGAAGTTATCTCCACGTACTCTACTTATCGGTCGATGGAAAGAAGCCGGAGTGACAGTACGTAAGGGCTAAGCTAGGGACCATCTCTATCCGTTGAGTAGGAGCTAAACAAAACACATCCGCCGCATCGAGAAGGTCATCTCCTTCACTCGACGACACGCCAACATAACACAGGCAGTCGATCGTTAAGGACTGGGTCTGTTGCAAACTTGTGAATCTGAGCCAATACACGCGCGAACTATGTAGCGTATTAACCAGTGAGGTATTGGGGTTATTGTAGCTGGATTTATTGTTATTTACTTGGTTGTTCTACATCTCTTAACCGTTGAGCCTTTTAAAGGTTTTCAAAAAATTTAGTCTAGCTCCATCTGGTTTGCAGTGACTGGTATCATACATGGTCTACACTCAGCTTTTACGAAAAGCCATTCCAGTTGCAATGCCCAATTTGTATCTTCTGTCAGAGGAAGAAGGCAGGAACACCACCCAAACTAGAGGTGTGTCGGTACAGCTGTGGAACCTGTGGGACTGTGGAACCGAATATCAACTTGGAACGGTTCCACGTAGTGACAAAAACTCGACCCTTACCGGTCCAGATATCTTGAAATGGCTCTGGACTGGGAAGGGATCATTCGGACCATTAAGGATGGAACAGGACCGATAAGATATCATGGAGAATGGCTCTGGACCGGGAAGGGTTTTGGACCGGTAATCATGGATCTTGTTCTCAGTTCTGTTCCATGTTGTACCTGGAAGCGCCCTTACTACTTCCATGGACTGAGAATATACTAGTATCATGGAATGGCTCTTGATCGGGAAGATATCTTCTGAACTGGTTAGCATGGAAGTATGTCTCCAGTATTATTAATTTATTATTGTCATGTTAAGTTCTTAAACTGCTACGTCATTATTCTTTCCTTGAATTGTTTGGTCATTATCATTTATAATAAATTGTCTCTTTTGTAACACTTGTTCAAAATCCTTCCTTTCAGCGAATTTTCAATGAAAATGATGCTATTGTATTGCAAGTTGAGATCATAAGCATGGAAGAAGGGCGATAGGGATTTGACTGCCTGCATCATCCATGTCATGTGAGTGGGATTTGACCGCCTGTACCGGTAATTTGGAACGGTTACATCTTTGTCACAGTAACCGGTGGAACCGTTCCAGGGAAATACCTGGACCGACACACCCCTAACCCAAACATGCTTTTGGCTACCAAAATTTCTATTGGCATACGAATTTTTTCCACCGCCGCAGCATTAGAGATGTGAGACGTCAGGTCTACACAGCTATGCAGGAAAAACATTCCCATTCACTGTGTGTTGGATGATGTGTTAAGGACATTCTGAATGGGGTATTTCGGTGGGTCGGAAATTCAGGTTTTTGGAATGTCTCGAATGTCTCGTGGAATGTCTCGATCGAAGGTCAGCAAGTTAATACGTCACAGCAACTCACTACGTCACATCATTCAAATCTTCAACTTTCATTAGCTTCCCTAATTTCTTCTAAACATTTTCGCGACAAACAGACCCAATGAGGAATTTCACCATGTTGGAATTTCCTATTTTTGACCCCAAAATCGGATTCAGCACCTCTAAAAACCCCCCTAAGGCAAACTTTCAGCCCGAACTTCCTAATTTACGAATAAACAAAACAGTGTAGAAAATACGAATGTTTAAAAAAACCGGGAAAATGACGTCATGCTGGAATAGTTCGTTTATGGCCGCTTGAAGCGCTGAGATCGAGAAATCCATAGTCCCTAGATGCAAAATTTCACGAAACAGTAAAGTTCGAAATCGAAAAACTGAAGAAAAAAATAGAAAAAGCCAGAATGGGGAAAATTAGATTTCCCCTGTTTTTGTTTGATAACTTTCCTCTTAGAAAACACGATTTCGTCGTCCCATCGGGCAACACTGGGAGGAGACGGCGATCCGAACAGCCCAATCAGCGAGCGTTCCCGCTGGACGTCTGTTTTCCCGGTTAGTTTTGAAATTAAAAATTTTGACTGTCTTCCAAAAATAACAGGAGACTTATTTTCCGAAATCAGTCCGATTTTCATCTATCCCACACCATTAACTATTCAGGAAAAATGCAAACAGAAATCGGTGAAATTCCTCATTACTGTTATTCCTAACCCATGCTCTTGAAAAAAAATTTTTTTTAATTGATTGAAATACCCCATTCCTTGATGATAGATTAGTAGCTATTGTACCCGACTAATTATAATTAATTATTTCCAGGCTCAATTTCGTTGTCAACACAACACCTACCCTGATAGTCACAAATCTCGAAATTACAAACCTTCAAAACAACATACAGGCTGCGAAGCAACATTGAAGGTGACAATAAAATCTTCTGTCGAAGGACGCCGAGTGAGGTCAGTGCTCTCCAAGTTAAAAAGTAAAGTAAAGTAAGCAACCATTTCAGGTTGAATTTTCGTCCGACTGCCATTCTTGGTGTCGCGGACGTCATCAGCTGTCTCCCTAAGGGGAGATCAGAATTTGTTCTGATGATTTCGCTCATGGCTTCCCAAACATCACCGCCCTGGGTTGGAACTAATAAATTTCTACTCACTTTGCTCTTCAATCTTCTTAAACTTAAGCTAAGTTTGAAAGCAAACACTATCCTGTTCAAGGTTTCTTCCTCAAGTAATTTTATTCGTTACGAAAATCAACTAACAACATGATCTTGTTTCAAGGGAACGACCTTAACAACAATAATGTATTGAAGAAACTCAACACCTTCCCTTCTTCAATACATTCCAAGGCTTCTACAAAGATTTTCGTGAGCAGGTCTTGCCAAAGGTTTTGTTAACAAATCTCCAAGTTGATTTTGACTTTCAATCTTGTTGATTAAAATTTCACTTTCGCTGATCAGCTCTCTTACAAAAAAATGTCGAATAGCTATATGCTTTGATCTTCGATGTAGTTCAGGATTCTTTGAGAGTTTAATTGCCCCTTCGTTGTCGACAAAAAGAGTTGGCAATTGGCTAAGTTCTGTAAGTTCTGAGAACAACCGTTTCAGCCAGATAAGCTCTCTTGCTCCCTCACTCGCTGCAACAATCTCAGCCTCCGTGGTAGAAATACTGACAGAAACTTGTCGTTGGCTTAGCCAGGTTATTGCTCCTCCCGCATACATGGACACTACTCCAGTGGTAGACCTTCGAGTGACTTCACATCCACCGTGGTCCGCATCAGAAAAACAAAAAAGTTTGCCAGAGTCAACTCCTCTCTGGTACACAATTCCAAATTCACAAGTCCCTTTCAAATACCTCAGTATCCTCTTCAGTAATTGATTGTCCTTCACAGTAGGATTTTGAAGATTCCTTGATGCAACCCCTAAAGCATACGCTATATCTGGACGTGGTCCAACCATCAAATACATGAGACCTCCTACGGCTTGTCTATAAGGAAATTGTCTTGGGTCCTCCTTGATTTCTTCAGTAGGTCCATCTTTCACAATTGGAGTATACACTGGTCTACAATCCTCCATTCGAAATTTTTCTAGTACTTTCTTCGTGTATGCCTTCTGACTAACCTTAATTCTTCCATCCATCTTTTCAATTTCTAATCCAAGAAAATACGAAGCTGATTTGGTAGTTATTTTAAATTCTTTTCTGAGCTGTTCCAAAAAAACCTCCAAACCCTCCTGATCAGTTGATATAACCAGCCCATCATCAACATAAAGCCCAACGGCTATCATTTTTGCTCCTTCCTTTCTAATGAACAAACAAGGGTCAGCTTCACTTGGAACGAAGTTCAAGTTTTTCAAGTGCTGTACAAATCTAATGTTCCAGCACCTTGGCGCCTGTTTGAGTCCATATAGACTTTTGAGTAAACGACATACCTTGCCTGTATTGTCATCATGCCCTTCTGGCTGCTTCATATATATCGCTTCCTCTAGAATGCCATAGAGGAACGCAGTTTGAACATCAAATTGCGATAAGTGCATATCTCTTTCAGCTGCCATGCTCAGTAGCGCTCGAATTGTTCCTAGTTTGGCAACTGGGCTGAACGTTTGATCATAATCTTCTCCTTTACGTTGTGAAAATCCTTTAGCCACCAACCTGGCCTTGAATCGTTCAACTGAGCCATCTGGGTTGGTTTTGACCAACCTTGAGCCTCCTCTCCGGCATCTACCAACAGTTCTGGGGGTTTGCGTATACCAGTTAGCACGTCCATTGCTCCTACAACACCCCTCAAAACAGCTGAAACTCGAAATTTCCACGTAGCCCAATTCCCACTACCTTCCAAGGGGGCAACACACGGCTTACTCAGGTCTACCTTAAATACCATCTTAGCACCTTCCTAAACACGCTAGAAAGCGTCAAGGACCGATAACCTAATAAATTTCTACTCACTTTGCTCTTCAATCTTCTTAAACTTAAGCTAAGTTTGAAAGCAAACACTATCCTGTTCAAGGTTTCTTCCTCAAGTAATTTTATTCGTTACGAAAATCAACTAACAACATGATCTTGTTTCAAGGGAACGACCTTAACAACAATAATGTATTGAAGAAACTCAACAGGAACGAGAGATTGCCGATCGTCTAATAGACAGAAAACTTTCTGCAACGACCAGACTCGAACTCGCATCCCCGCTAGACGGTTCTTATCTTATCACTGCAGTCGGGTACACTGTCCACTAGACCACCGACGCCCACCTCTCCAAGTTAATTAGAGTTCTATGCATCCAGTGAGGTCATGATATGGAGGGACGTATCGACAGTCTGGCACATTAGAGTATTTTTGTACTTGCCGTTTCGTTTCACATGTATCTACTCCCACTTGCGAAAAGTTCCTTGACACCAAAAGCCAACTTTTGTGTTTGAAAAAATCGGTTGTCTACGCGAGGGTGTGCTACGTGAGGATAACCTCAGAGTAGATGGAGTTGTTTTTCTTCTCCCACGGACTACTCAAGGCAGAAAACAGCAATCATAACGAAAGAAAAGATTTGTTTGTACGACTACCTATCCACTTCGTCATTAATTTTGAAGTTATTTCAATTCAATTCTCATTATTGTTTCATTTATTGGCATAAATTGACAAGGAGTAAAAACCCAACAAAGTAACCTTGCCAACTTAATAAATAAGCGTCACGTTAACGTCACCACAGGAGTTCACTTTTCACGATTTCACGGAGGAAATCTGAAAAAAATGACGTGGAAAGTTAGCATCTGCGAGTGCTCGCGCTAGCTGCTATTTTTCACATTTCGCGTTTTGGCAACACGGGAAGTACTAAAATACTATTGAGTACCAGAGACAACTCATCAGAGAAGAAACCTAACGTTGAAAAAATGGATGGCAAGCATGGAAAACTGGATACATAGAGAGCTTATCCAGGGCAAGGATCACAGCAGTGATGCTTCTCAATGCCAATGGGAGGTGCTATAGGTTGATCAGAAGCAGGGGGTAGGAGTTACACCCGTTCTAGATTTGGCCCATTATTGATTTATTAATTTTTGAATAATTTATTAACAATTATTGTTATAATTAATTAAAAATTAGTTATGTAACCTGAAAAAAATCGCAGGTTTCTTTTAGTTTTCTTTGAAAAGTGTTTTTCTATGTGGGTTCCTTGTATTGTAATTTTTGGAGCACGATCTCTAGAATTGTAAAGGTTATGAAGCATTTTGGGCAATAAAACCGGAGTTGAGTAGAACGTTGTCTATTTCCACGAAAATAATGAGTTACAAGTAAAATCGATCGAGCAAGCGGACGGTACATAGTTTCCTCATTTTTGCCCGAAGGGAGGCATGTTGGATGTGCTTGAAAAGTTCGAGATTAGAGGTGTGTCGGTCAGGAGTGAACGTATTCAAAAGACCTTATCTTCAAAATGACCTTGTCAGAACTGAACGGTTTATCAAAATGAACACGGTCATTCGTTCATCAACCCACCAATCGAGTTTTCCGGTTAAATTACGAGAACAACGGCAGAAGGCCAACAAAATAAATTAATCGCCCGCAATATGGATGTAATGATGTATATTTATTTCCATTCATGTTTGTACATGGATCATTAATGTGTGAATATGACAAGGAAGTATCAATAGAAAGAAGTAGATGGAAGTTGTTTTCTAAGCAAAACCTTCCATCATCCAAGTGAAGAATGGACTGAGGACTAAAAAGACAAAACACACTCAAAGACTGATTCATACGATTCGAATCGATCTTTCATTTGTTTTTGTCTTTTAGCTCATTCGATTCATTCAAATCGCCTACTCATTGTAACCTATTCCGACTCGTTCAGTTTTTCGACTCAGCGTTTTTTCGAGTCACGACCTGGATCCCAACGTTTCGACTCGTTCGGTTTACAGACTCGCTCGTTTTTGTGACTTCTGACCGGTTGGTATTTTGTCTTGTGAGTGAACGGGTGAACGGATTCAACAGACCTGGTCTCTGTAATGAGTGACCGTTTGGGATTCGAATCCGCCAAATGACCTTGTCTTACACACCTCTATTCGAGATTCTTAAGAGTGATAGGTCTGGTAAATGTCTGAATGAGGTGATCCCTCAACATGTTCCACTATTGATGGGTTCATTCCTTTAATAGCTTAGTCCCCCCTTCACAATAGGTTTGTTCCAGCAAGGCGACCGTGGTCGACCGCAGTCGACCGGCGCATGCGCATTACGACTAACCACTGTTCCAGCACGACAATCTGCCCAACTTTGCGGTTGAACCACTGTTCCAGCAACTCGACCACGGTCGACCCAAACCCGACCGCTTTGAGGAGTGCGGTCGCGAGTGGTCAAGATTGGAAACCTCACACTAAAGAAACCTCTACCTTAACCTTCTCATTTCAAAACGAACTCCGCAGTGGAAGGACCTCCCAAGGTGTTTTTGCTTGAGAGTTTATAGTCATCAGAGATAGGTACAGTAAACAGTAGATGTGTTAAGTAATGGATTTTTTCACCCCCCTGTTGGAAGAACTTTTTTCAGAAACGTGTGAAGCTTCAACCCAATGTCCTCAAATTTCTCGCTCTCACAAAGGAAACCTTGAAATCTGTTTACGCATTCGTGAAGATAAATTTGCATTAAAATTGTGACTTTTCTATAACATCATACCTATACAGGGTGTCTACCATTTGGATGGACCAAACTTCAAGGATCGATTGTACAAGTAATTTGCTACAAAAAATGTCTCCCGGCAATTTTTTCTTAACTCACTCAAGATGCCTTTTTTTCACTTCGAAGTTTTTTTTCGCGTTTTCGACTTTACGTCATTAAAATTGCCATAATTCCTGTTATTTACCAAACAAATTCAAATTTAAGGATATCGTTGGGAAGAGCGTTAAATTTCCAAGCTACCTAGTGTAAAACCGAAATCTTTTAGCAATAAACCATCTCTAAAAAATCAAGTCAAAAAGCAAACTTCAATTTTTCTTCGAAATATGACTCTTTTTAAATTGAAGTTTTCACTTTGAACGCCTGTCCATTTCGATGGGCGCTCTTCAGAAAAAATATGCTTAAATTGTCAGATTTCCAACGGTATATCAAGTTTTCTTTTTTAAATTCAAATTGGAAGAGTAAATCAAGTTTGAATGCAAGAAAACGTGTTTTACAAAAAATCGCGGTGTATGGTCACTCTCGATCTCATGATGACTTGACGAGTTTAGTATCATTTCCTATGTAATTTTTCACGCTGAATCCAATGGTGATACTTCCGAATAATTCTAGTGCTAGAAAGTGGATTTTTCGAAGAAAACCTTCGTTTTTCGTACATAAAATACCAACGCATTATTCGTAGATATGGTAGTGAGGATGAAGTAAAACCTTTCTATTCAATAAAAACATCAATCAGCTAGAAATTTTATGTTTTTATTGAGTAGAAAGGTGTTACTCTTCTACTTTGCTTGCTTTGGATCTGTACAATATTTTTTGCCATCCTCATCAAAGAAACAGTTTTTAGGAATTTTAAATGATTACAGCAATGAGAAAAGGTATTTTATTCATTATGCATCCTATGCGAAAATAAGCAGGTATGGAAACCTGAAGTCACACATACTCAGAAGTAACGCGGTTTTCGACCAACTAGCTGTTGAGTGTTCCAGCAGTGGTTGAACCACGATGATTGTCACACAACCGCGATCTATAAGGCTGTGGTTTTTGGGCTAACCGCGGTCGACCGCGGTTGGCTCTGCTGGAACAAACCTATTGCTACCCTCACCAATGTTGGAGCTCCCTTTCACTTTGTCTGCCTTGATTGGCATTTGAAGATCCTCCCAGGTCCCTTTCACTTATCTGCTTCAATCTGATTGGGTATGACTTTCACTTTCTCGACCAATGGAGTGAGTTCCCTTTCACTTGTGACTACATAAGCTAAGCTCTCTGTGATGTACCTTCAGTTATTGTTTGTTACTGATGATGATCTAACCGTTGTAATTGATTCAACTTGTAACTCATTATTTTCGTGGAAATAGACACCCCTTTTTTATTAAAATGGTTTTTTATATCTCGTCATGAGTGATTTTATTCGCATTTTGGGCACTCATCCATGGGAGCATCTAGGGGAAGAAAGTGGTGAAATGGCGTGAGCGCTACCTAGCGAAGATAAGATGAACCTTCAGAGCTCAAAAACCCAGGTTATCTCTCTTATCAGTTGGCTTATGTGATGTAGGTATCTATGTAGGTTATGTAGGTATATTTCGTAAATAATACAATGCTTTGAAAATTGATGTTGTTTACTTTCGAGTACATAGATTTTAATTTCTGACTGAATGCCTTTCTTATTGATGCCTCAAACAGATTTGATTGATTTTTCATTGAGAGCAAATTTCTGGTTTCCTTTAGATTAGGCAGGGATCTACAGCATTACCACCGGTTGATAACGGAGGTGCATCCATCTTGCCAAAAAAGAAGAGAAGATTCATCTAATCGTCGCTAGATAGCGCTCACGCCGTTCCACCACTTTCTTTCCCTAGGTGCTCCTCTCATCCATTGTTATTAACATGGTTACTTTGCTAGGGAGTGTGTAAGTTTATGGAGAACTTTAGGGAACCTAGCAGGGAAAAAATGTGGAAAAAATCGATTTTCGGTTTTTTACGTAAAAAAAAATTCTTTATTTAAATGCGGACAAAGTGGTGTATTATTTTTGAATTTTGCACAGTTAGAACTGGTAGAAAAATTAGTTCAAAGTTGGGAAAGTAGGTGTTAGCCAGCGCAGATTTAATGTAGGCCAGCTCCGTAGGATGGCTAGTCTTCATTATCTTCATACTATACTAATATACTAATACTACCAGGAGGAAGTTTCCTAGTTTTTTTTTAACACAGGTCGTGAGCCAACCATTCTTGAAAAATGAAACGTTGAATACAAGAAACTTGGGAGAAAAAACCAACTAACAATACCTAACAAAAACGGCGAAAAAAGATAACAAACCTGATTGAAAATAACCTTTTTCCTTATTCTTCTTCACTTTCTATCATTTTTTGCACGTTTGAAGTCATTGTTGTCATTGGGAGTTACGTTTTACTTTGTTTGAGATGCGTTTTGCGAAGTTTTCAGAAAAAGTGCTCTCCTGTAAAATCACGTTTTTGGACCTTCTTGCCCTTGTTTCTCTGCAATGGTTGAAGTTATCGTGTTCCCCCAATTTTTCCTCTAAACTGCTATTATTGAACTCCACTTTAGTCGGATGGTTTCTCAAAATTTCAACTATTAAGATTTAAAAAAATTTTTTGAAGTTGAAAAAATGCAGATAAAAAAAAGGTATTTTTGAAAAATCATACCTAAGCTATAAATTGAAATTTTCAAAATCTATCTGACTAAAGTGAAGACGACTATATGTACTACCTCTGGAAAAAAATTTCATTTTAATAGACTGAACCGTGTTCAAGATCTAGGGGCACAAAAATGGGTCTGCCGACCCACTTTAGTACTAGCTGCTGGGTTCCCTTAAGTGATTCATTTCCCAATAGCTTGGTTTCCATGGAAGGCTATTTTTTGGGTTTCAGGTCCCAAGATGATCTTCGAGGAGATTACCCTACAATTGTCCAGGTGAGCCACGATCACAATCATGAAATAAAGTCGGAAGACTACAAGGGACCTTGGAGGAAAAGTCATGGCAGGAAAAAATGTTCAGAGACCTCTTCCACTTCTCTGTACGACTCGGCAGTAGTATCCATCGTGAACGCTGAAGAATTCGCCTTGGTTGCATCCGATGATCCGACTGGCCCAGTTACCGCCATCTTCGAGTTACCTGTCACCAGTCAGCAGCTGCTCGAAAAACCTCAAGCTCCAACTTTATTCATAGAGAACACACAAAACAACGTCTGCTTCATCTCTCAAGACGGAGAAGCGTGTTACAACTGGAAAGATGCTGACGACGTCATCACAAACGTAACCACGACTCTCGCAGGTCTCATCAAGTCCAGCTTTTTGTCTCACCCGTCGCAGGTGATGGATGCGGTGAAGAGGTTTCAGGATGGAGTCAACTCCTTGAAAACTGAATCCGAACTCTTGGCAGCTCTTCACAATTTCGGGAGGTTGCAGATCGTACCAGATGACGCCAAAACGTGCGAGTCTGCGGAATCCACGACCGAAAACTACATAATGGTTAAAAGAAAACTTGAAGGACCTCAGCACTGCTACAGCTCGTCCGACGGCACCACCTACGAAATTGTGTGGTGAAGAAACCGGACCTTTGAATTAGGTCGGGTGAAGGATGCAAAATATTTCAAGGTGGAGAAAACTCCCTGAAAACTGAATCCTAACCCATAATTTCGGGAGGAAAGGTTTCGAGATGTAGGCAGCTCCTCGGCAACTGAATTTGGAAGAAGACAGGTCGGATCAGCTGAATAAGAGAACCCAAAAATCTGAAAGAAAACTCGAAAGACCTCTGTTGATGCCTGGCGAGTGGACCTGAACTAGTTGACGCCTTGCGTTGATGTTTTATGATTCTGAGTTGTACTTGAGTTTCACCTACTTAAGATTTACTTCTATTTTGCGTGGAACAGTTGTGTACATCAGATTATCTCTATTCGGTTCGTACATGCATGACAGTCAGCCATGCAAATTTGTAAAAAAAAAAAAAATTACATAAAAATTTTTTTTTAAGAAATTACATTTTTTATTTGAAATCTCTCTTGTTTATTTCTGACGTACCATCTCTAACTTCCAAATAGATTTTTCGGTAGTGCTACGTTACATAATTCGAGTCAGAAGTAGGTACTGTGATGCTCTCTTCAGAGGCCTCACATAATATTGTCGGAAGGGGGAACTAAGGCCGGTTTTCCAAACCATAGTTAGCACGAAGATCATAAATTTTAAAATGCTACATTAGAACTGTTATGAGTGAAACAGTTTAAATTAAATTGGAATGCATGCATTACTAAACACTGTTTTCATTACTGATTCCGATTCTATGTCAAGTTTCATAAAATTTTTGAAATTATAAAATAGCAAAAAAAAAAATTTTGAAAGAGGGTACATTGATATGGTTGAAAAATAGTGTGCTGCTCGAAAAAGGTACCAACAAATTTAGAGAATTTAAGGAAGATGGAAATTTGAAATGTATATGGAGGCAGCTATGTTGTTGCGAATCACGTTCAGAACGCGGAGGTAAGAGGGAAGCTAGGAGGCAGGATGGAGAAGACCGAAGTCTTGAGGCTCGGGGGGCAGGTAGGTCGTATTGAAGGCTATGAAAGCACCTACCTGCAGGATCTGGCGAGGCGGGCTGCTGAAGGGCTGGACAACCTGGAGGACAAGGTTGCAGCATATCTAGGGAGAATCTTCCCGCGGGTTGAGGATGCGACCGTGACGCAGCACCAGGGGGGACCTCCTCCCAGAGTGGTGTTGCGTGGAGGTCACAGAGCAGCTAAGCAAGCAAGACGGCGGGAGTACCACCGGGTTCAGAGTTTGTGGAGGAAGCATCCGGGGCGTGTAGCTGCGGAGGTACTGGAGGAGCCTGGGGAAGATCAAGTTCATCAGGAGTTTGTGGATTTCAGGGAGCCACTTTTGAGTGCTCCCAGCCACAACCCTGGGGAGCGAGTGGTTCCCCCAGTCTCCACCAGGGATTCCTTACGCAGCATCATGTGTTCGCCAGTGCTACTTGACGAGGCACACAAGTGCCGTGTCAAGAACTCCACATCCGCTGGACCAGATGGTGTTTCTGCCCGTCGCTGGAATAAAGCACCCAATACGATTAAGCTGCTCATCCTCAACCTGCTCATCCTTGCGGGAAGACCCCCGAAAGCGTTAACCCGTACCCGTACCGTATTTATTCCCAAGAAAGGGGGAAGTGGGCCTGGAGGCTATCGACCGATTTCAGTGTCCTCGGTAGTCTTCCGCCACTTCCAAAAAGTACTGGCATCTCGCCTCCAAGTGGCTGGTGTCATTGGTGACGTCCAGAGAGCGTTTCGGCCAGCAGATGGCACAGCGGAGAACCTTACAGTTCTCCAAACTGTCATCTCGCTGGCCCGTATTAAACGCCGGCAACTCCACCTCGCTGCTCTGGACGTTGCTAAGGCCTTTGACACAGTCAGTCACCATGCCCTGACCGATTGCCTTCGTGGTGTCGGGGCCCCATCTCGATTAATTGAGTATGTGGCCTGTCTGTACCATGAAGGCGTGACGGTCCTCGAGGCAGGAGGTGAGGTGTCAGGGGATGTACGGATAGGGCGTGGGGTACGCCAGGGGGATCCCCTATCACCACTCCTCTTTAACCTGATACGGCCTTGGGTAAGCTGCCCACAGAAGTAGGGTTTGATCTCGCCCCTGGGGTGCGAGTAGGAGCATTGGCCTTTGCCGATGATGTTATCCTACTCGCAGAAACCCGCGAGGGCTTGCAGATTGCCCTCAATGCATTTGCTAAGCAGCTATCCAGGTGTGGACTCGTGGTCAACCCCGATAAATGTGGGTCGGTCTCCTTGGTCCCGTCGGGTCGCCAACATAAAGTGAAGGTTGTGGATGGGGGTTTTGTCATAGGACAAGCCCCCATTCCTTCTCGATCTGTGTTGGAGGTCTGGCGGTACCTTGGAGTCGACTTCATGGGGGTGGCCACCATTACTGCCAGCCGTGTGGACCTTGGTAGGGCGCTAGCCCGCATCACCAAGGCTCCATTGAAGCCACAGCAGAGGCTGCGCCTCCTCCGCACGTACTTACTGCCGAAGCTAACTTACGGGTTAGTCTTCGGTAGGCTTACGGCGGGGAGGCTGCAGGAATTAGATCGAGAAGTCCGCTCTGCTGTGCGCTCTTGGCTGAGGATCCCACCTGGTGTCCCAAGTGCCTATATCCATGCACCGGTCAAATCCGGTGGGCTTGGCATTGTGTCTCTCTCCGCATGTATCCCTTCTCTGCGCCGCCAGCGCCTGCTAGCCCTTCAGGGGTCGAGCTGGGAGGTCGCCCGTGTTGCTGTTGGTCTTGATTTTGTCAGGCAGCAGTTAGCATGGTGCGACCGAGCAACACCATCCGCTCCAAAACCCAGTTCGTCTGCTGAGTTTGCTGCTGCCCTGCATGAGTCAGTAGATGGTAAAGAACTTCGACAGTGCTCCGAAAGCCTTATCTCATCCCAATGGGTGAATTGGGCTTCGGAGGGCATTGGGGCCCGCGACTACCGGAACTTCCACGCCGTCCGCGCGGCAACACTGCCAACAGCGGTACGGTGTTCTAGGGGTAGTCGTGGGATGACAGATACCCTTTGCCGTGCCTGTCGGAGTGGAAATGAACACCTGTATCATGTAGTGCAGCAGTGTCCACGAACTCATGGGGGCCGCATCCTACGTCATGATGCAGTCGCCAAGCAGATAGCAGGTGCCTTGTCATCCAGCGGCTGGGATGTTGAAAGGGAGAGATTATACCACATGCCAAGTGACCAGGGCAAGAAGCCTGACATTGTTGCCGTCAAGCCCGACAGGTCTTGCATTATCCTGGATGTCCAGGTTGTTAATGGCAGCTTGGACATGGAGCAGACCTGGCGGGCTAAGATAAGAAAGTATGATAGAGATGATTTACGGCAAGCAGTGTCAGAGCTAAAAGGAGTGGAACCCAACAACATCAGGGTGATGGCTGCAACCTTGTCGTGGCACGGGAAAAGTGCCACGGAGTTGCGCGACTTGGGCATCTCGGTGGGCGTACTCCGTGGTGTCACCAGACGCGTCCTGCTCGGCTCATATCTGAACTGGTGGTCTTTTTACAGAGGCACTTCCCTTCATCCCTCTCTCCCACCCCCACCTTCCTCATCTTCCCTCATCCCTAGGGCCGGCGTCGGGTGAGTCCTGGGCGTTCTCCCCAATATTTTTGATTTATTTATTTATTTAATTTCTTGGCGTGCCCCCTCCGTCAGAGAGACCTATGGTCTTGAGGGGAGATTATTTCAAAAAAAAAAAAAAAAAAAAAAAATCGAGGCAGAGGGAGGATGGCAAGTCATTCTCCCTCCTGGCTAGTCTGTTCAGAACAAAGAGGTCAGGATAGAGGGTAGAAATAACCTCATCCTCGACCGAACGGTAGCCAAATTGATTATTATCGGAAATTTAAACAACAGATGATTCCAGAACCACCCCACAAGGGAAAACACTCTAAATACGGGGAATTTCACCATTTGATGCCCCAGTGGAAGAGGATCCGGGGAAGTGCATAGCTTATTTTCAAATTAATACCAAACAAAGAAGACTTTGTAACAGAGGCAGAACTTGGTAGCATAAATTAAATATTCAAAAATACTGCTTACAGATTATTTCAGTAACCCAGAGTAAATAAATATTTCATGCAGAACGCACCTTTTCTAAAGCTTGTAACGGACAACTTGTTTTACTTCATTTATCCATTGCTGAACGAATAAATCCATATAAAAACAATAGCAAATAAAATTTAAAAACATTTATCCAACAGAGGACTCTAAATTAATGAAAAACATTTCGATAACGCTATATACATGGTAAAATAAATTATACAATTACTTATGTATAAATACGCATAAAAATAAGTTAAGTTAATAAATAGGAAATATCTTACCAAACACAATGTTACATTATGTATAATGATAAATTTCGATACTTTTTTTTTTTGTAAATTTCGATACAATTCTTTCTGAATTGTAACATAATCTACCTGGACAAAATTGAAATCTAGAGGGTAACGGATCAAGGATAGGCCGCCATTGACTCATGCCATTTGGCCGGTTCTCTCTCAAAGCAAAAAATAAAATAAAATAAATAGGAATACTTACTTATCACAAATTAATTAAATACTAAACTAATATTACACTATATAATGAAAAACGTCTGCCAAGTGGGTGTGGCACATAGCTTCCTCGTATCCATAACGCGATTGTATAGATGATCAGATGCACAGTAGTTGATCTCAAAACATCAAAACAAGTTAATCTGTAACACCCCTGAAAATTTCATTGAAATCGGATGGAAAATGTGGAAGTTATGGCCGTTACAAGAAATTCACGTTTGCTACTACGTTCGCTACTATCAGTCCGAAGGTGGTGATTTTCATAGGGGACCATCTAAATACTAATCTGTAACATCCCTGAAAATTCCATCGAAATCGGGTAGAAAAAGTGGAAGTTATGGCCGTTATAAGGAAATTCACGTTTGCGCATGCGCAGTGGCTACTATCATTCCGAAGGTGGTGATTTTCATAGGGGACCATCTAAATACTAATCTGTAACATCCCTGAAAATTTCATTGAAATCGGATGGAAAATGTAGAAGTTATGGCCGTTACAAGGAAATTCACGTTTGCGCATGCGCAGTGGCTACTATCAGTCCGAAGGTGGTGATTTCCGTAGGGGACCATCTAAATACTAATCTGTAACATCCCTGAAAATTCCATCGAAATCGGGTAGAAAAAGTGGAAGTTATGGCCGTTATAAGGAAATTCACGTTTGCGCATGCGCAGTGGCTACTATCATTCCGAAGGTGGTGATTTTTATAGGGGACCATCTAAATACTAATCTGTAACATCCCTGAAAATTTCATTGAAATCGGATGGAAAATGTAGAAGTTATGGCCGTTACAAGGAATTCACGTTTGCGCATGCGCAGTCGCTTCTATCAGTCCGGGGATGATGAATTTCATAGGGGACCGTCTACACACCAACCCGCACAATCCCTGAAAATTTCATTGAAATCGGACAATAACTTCGTATAGTTATGCGCGTTAAAAGGAATTCATGACAGACAGACAGACACACAGACACGGAACCAAAATTGTTTAGAAAGGTCTAAAACGCAAAACGCGAGTGAAAATTTTGATTTTGGAGAACTTTTTTTTGCGTCCTTGAAAAGTGAAAACAAAGCTTCCGCTACCTTGGTAGACTCGGAAGCAAAAAATCGAATTTGAATATTATCAATATTCAATTTTAAATATTAAATATTCAAGTATTGAATGAAAACATAAATTTTATATTTTTATTATCCTTTCTTACTGAAACCATTTTGTTTCTTTTGTACGCAACGCGAGTAAATAAAACATTCAAAAACTATAATTCATTCAACGGAAACCTTCCACCATTTACTTTCATATTCATATTCAATAAATAAAACAAAACTGTGGCGATTGGGATGAGAGAGTGGAGATGCGGCCTTGAAACAACCAATGACAGTCCAGGGAGGAGCGATGCCATCGCTACATCGACCTCCCGCGATCAAATTTGTTTGAAAACCAAAAGCATCGAACCTCCTTGCTCTGAACGCCCCCATTCATTTCTTTGTACTTGTTTTCCCGCGATAGCCATCGATAGCGACGTCGACCCTCAAGCGTGTCTCTTCCCTCCGCGTTCTGAACGCACCCTAACCAATCTGGTACCATTGCTCGGTGATCCCGTTTCCAGATCCAATCCAGAGGGCCCGAACCGACTTTTTGACTGCGTTAAACTTGATTCAACCTCCCTCGATTTTTGAAGTATTTTTTGATAGAGGCTTCACTTGTAAAACCCAGTTTCTTCGACGGTAGTATTTTTTCCTAGGGTACTCCTGGTGCTAAACGTAATTTATCAATCAGGCCCTATCATGGGATTTGACTTGAAATTCCAGAATCTAAAATTGTGGCAAATTCCGCATGGTAATCTTGCTAGGAAATCCCCCACCTTCGAAATGTGAATGGAGTGTGACAACTCGTATTTCTTATATTCCATTACTCTTCCTCAACCCTAATTGTCATTAAAGCTAATATCCATAAATATGCCCAACTGTTCGTTTTCGACAAACTTAGAATTTCATTCTAAAAAAGGAAAGGAACTTGAAAGGAGTTGAAAAGTTAAAAATATGTGTATTAGTAAAAATGAGACATTATAAACCGAGTGGGGATACAAAAACGGTTGTAATACTCGTATCAACTCACTGAAATGTAACTAGTTTAAGGTAAGGATATCGTAACGTGGGAAGTAACTATGTACACAGACGTGGAAGTAATACGGCTCGTCCTGCAACAAAATAAATTCAGAAAAATTAAGGCACATCGTTTCAAACAATTCTTAAGCACATAAAGGTACAGGGGGAGCAGGGGCGGCTGCTGATAGGAGCATAAGCGCATGTGCACCCCCAGCCAATTAAAAAAAAAAAAAAAATCAAAGTTTGTTCCTCTTTGTTTGAAGAGTAAGTTGGCTAGGACAGAAGACATGATCGTAGGTACTGTGCTAGTTGAATCTGCGCACAAAAACTGTGGCTGGAGCTCCCTCTTTTCTGACCAATCACACCGGTTTGGAGCATCACCTTTCCTCTGCACCATTTCTGGGGAAAGTGACGTAATCTTGACATCTTTCGAGGGAGGCAGGCACGTGAGATTGACCAATCAGAGAGCAGGACATTTTGTCAGCTTGAGCAGAATTGGTTCGTTGCTCCCCCGTCAGAGAGCTCTGCAATCCAGATTTCCTTATAGAGAAATAAGTAAACAAACAAACCTGATGAGGGAATTCCGTTTTACGTTTTCGGTTGACTACCGTTTTGGTACACACCGTTTTGTTCAAAGTATTGTAATTATTTAGGAGTGTTGTAGGTACGACGAGTAGTTTACATTAAAGTAAAGTAAACTATTTGCGTTTGTCGATTGTGGAAAAGTGCGAAATTCGAGAAACTGGCAGCCCCTTGCTGTCTCTACCTGGACACCAGCAGACGTTGAAATTTAAAAACCGTGCAGATTCGTACCGTAAGTTTTAATGTCGACTATTATAAGAAGGTAGATTGGCTTTGTGGGTGTGAAGTGACTAACTGATAATTTTGCTTTGCTTGAATACTTTTTTCTACCAACCGAAATGAGGTTTGAGTTAAAGACGGCATAAGTGATCTCCCATTTAGCCGAAAAATTGAAAAACGCATTGGCTGTCTCCCATAAGAACGCTCTGGTAGATTTGCGTATATTGGGTCGTCAAAATATAATGCAACAACTCGACAGTGCACATCGTCATAATCTGATACAAAAAACGCTGCAAATTATTACACAATGGTTTATTATTTTTCTATATAGATCACTTGTCTACAAAATCACCAACCATCCAATATGAAGAGAAGAAAAAAAAAATAAATTAAAAAAAAAATCAAAATCACCATCGATCGCATTTCGGTCAGCTCTAATTTGAACGGAGATTAGGCCTCTTTTGCGATTCACACTCGTGTTTTGATTTATATATATATATTTCAATATAAACCCTTAAATTTTCGTAGGGAGCGAACGGTTAGTCCTACAGAGCTCCGCGTGGTCTCTAAAAATTCTATAGAATCTCAAATTGAAGGAAAAACAAACCTTTATATCACAATTTTTTGAGTTAGGGCGTTTTCAAAATTTCAAAATTGATTTTGGAGCCCTTAGAAGTGACCTACATCAACCAAAAGCTTCGGGGCACAACTAGACCCCAAATGGAGCCTACATACCAAATTTCATCAAAATCTGTCAATGCTAAGTGGCAAAAGTGCCGCGTACGGCGGACGGACGGCCAAATTTTTATTCGATTTTTGGATTCTACGTACCTTGAAACGTAAACCATCAAATTTTGAGGGGGTGTTAAAATTTTTTTTTTCTTGGTCGATTCCAAAGGTTCATTATTGAAAATAATAAACCAAAAAGAGAAAAAAACGAAATGGTTAAGAAAAATAAGTACATTTTTTATCCCGAATCATTGATTGTATCAAGTTCCTTGGTGTTTTCGAGCTAGCCGTGCGTGGGCATGATGAGAGGGAAGATTCTTCGAATCTCGGAGTTTTCAAGGGGCTCGTTAATTTTTCTTCCGAATGGGGTAGTTGCATGGGTCGGAATTTCGTGTTTTTGACTTCAGATTCGAATTTAGCGCACTTAAAAACATAAATGGACCAGTTTTCAGTTCGAAATTCCATTTAGTTTAGCCGTATTTCAATAAAGAAGTACCATCCTTTTTAGTGTTGGCGGGCCACTCCTCTTACATCATCCCTAAACGAGAATCTCACGATAGAGTGCGTTGAGATCACTGCAATCGAGGACAATTCGAGTCACAAACATTGAAATGTACTTGCAAAATGATGGTGATGATTAAAAAAACTTTGAAATATATTTTTCAGGTTTTTTATGTTTGAATTAATCGTTTAAATTGAAAATTTTGAAGCATAATTTTGGCTGTTTTGCCGATGCCCGGGGGGCACATCGGCGCGGGGTACTTCGATTAACCCCGTTGCTTTAACGGTCGTAGTTATCACGTTATCAGTTTTTCAGGTGGCCCTTTCTCGTAGTGCGGTCCGAGTTGTTACAGTTGTTAGTTGTTATAGTTTACACCAGTATTTACCATAATTTACTAGTTGATTGGTTTGGAAAAGATAATGTTCACTGTAAAGTTTCAAGAAGCTTTTAATAAACGCTTGCATACGAGTCTGCAACACATGTCTTCACTTTTTTCACTTCACCTCTACCTACCCAATCTGGTTTCGAATGTTGTTGATAGTTCTTTCAACTCAGGGGTATATCTGTTTCTTCCGTAAGTACAACGGTTTTGGCAGTATATCATTTATGCGTAAATGTAGGGCTTTCCAACGAATGGTGAACGATTTTTCTACGAACGCGAATGACGAAGATAAAGTTCGATAGGAACGACTTGGCTGTAAGTAGAAATCATCAGAAAAACAACCGTAACTTTTTTTTCGTTTATGTGCCAAAGTATTGACATAAAATGTCAATATGCCAAAAAGGAGAGCCATCGACTAGAGTTTCGAGGTAGCTTCCCTGGAAAATATTCCGTACATAAATATTGGCATGTTGTACGATTTTTACGTCAACAACAACAAATTCGTCAGCGCCGAAATAAAAGGAGCCAATAATGTGAGGTAAGTTGACACTTTTATAGTAAAAGGTCAGTTGTAACTGTGATTTCTTGTGTGTAGTACCTACTTCTTCATCCAAATGGTTGCTCATTTATTGGAAGTTTCATTGTAGTGTCATTATCCTTTTTTTTTTTTTTTTTGTTTGTTGTTTTGTTGTGTGAGTGTTTGTAAATTGTTAAATAAAACGATGTTGGTTATGTCCAACTTAGAAGAATCTAGCAAATTTGCGAGGTCGTGGCTCGAGTAACACCAGAACACCGCATTTCTTCACAACCATATGAGGTTTAAGTTACAGTGGAGGGAATGCCAGTAGGAAACAAAATCTTTGATGCAACATGTTTCGATTACACAGCTAGCAAAATTCAGTATGAAAGCACCACAAAGTGTGAGTGATTCTCCAATTTTATTGCCACAAACGAACGTAAACAAACCCAACAGAGGGTTGCTATCAAAGGACCCCCCGGGCAAAGGAAGGGGTCTCTTGGCCCCCTTCACACCCGTGACGTAGCCCCCACCCCGCAGTGTCCAAGCCGTGTGTAGGTTTTCCCGCCTGAATCCGAAATCCCGTTTTTCGAAAAAATCTCTAAATTTTTTGGAAGCGTTTCCGGGAGTTTTATTTGCAGATTCGTACTTCAATAGAGATTCTCTACACAGAAAAAATACAAAAAAATATCATGCAACTACCCCATTGGACGATGTTTTGAATCGTCACGGGCGAATATACATTTCAGCTATTGCAATTAGATGGATGAATTTCTTGGGTTTCGACCTTTGGTGATTAAGAATTTCAGAATTTCTGTTAACCACTAGAGAACATGTTTCGTGTCTATTTACTACGTATTTAGTACCGTTTGCAATTTAAAGATGAAAAAGTTACCAAGATTTATCCCATTTGCATATCGTTGAAATTTCTATTTGGCAGAGAAAATCACCTGTTCCCTCCCTTCTCGATAGCCTCTCCTGATCTCTGTGCACCCCCTGAGTTTCGGGGCAGGAGCCGCCACTGAGGGGGAGTCTCCACCGAATAGACAGGTTCCCACAAGGACGATTCAGAATAATCAGGTGGTAACAATCACACAAAATATTGATAATGGGGACCGATCGAAGAGTCGAATTGTACGTGGAATATACTGATTTGTCTGTGAGGGCAAGACTGGTAGTAGAGATGTCAATCAGGTGACGCCGGTGGTAATTTTGAAGCAAATCCTTTGGGGGGGGGGGGGGGATCTGGAGAATTCTGTGGCAGGAGAGTTGGAGGTGGGGGTTAGGGTTACAAAAGGCCTCAGTATAAAATAGTTATGTGCCGGAAGCCCCCTTTTTACCCTACTTGAAATACATTAATAAATATTATTCGATCCATTGGCGAAAAAAACATCTAAATTCTATGCAGAATAGTTTTGGAAACAACCAGAAAGCAAAATAAAACAATGGTTCAGGTGAGATCTGTTACGAAGTTTACCTGAGTTTAAAGGGCCCCATTCACGTGTATGTCCAGAATCGCCGCCGCGTCCCTCCAGGTACTCCCTGAAGCCACCACAGTAGTCCATTCACCTGGCAACCAAAACTACCTGACTCCGCCGAATGGCGGACCTGCTACCAACCACCGCTTGCTCAGATGACTAGAAGTGAGGAAAACGGTAGGGCTACATACTGCACTGATGGGGGTGCGTCCGGGCCTCGGCCTCACTTCAACCATTCACAGGGCTGCCGAGGATTAACTGGCCGCAATTTTCGAGCATGTTCGATTACCTGCCGAGCGGCGGACGACCGCCAGACCTCAAGATTTTGTTAACCATTCACGGGTAGTTTTCCCCTTTGACGGCGGCTAGGGCCACGGCGGCGACTCCAGGCATACACGTGAATGGGGTAACGAAGTAGTCTGTGAGTATATTACGTCAAATATTATCTAATTTTTCAATATGCTACACTTCGCTCCAAAAGTCGACCTCAGTAATGCTGGGTTCACATAGGTGCGCACGCAACCCCATGCCCCCATGAACAGATTGCCACTACATTAAAAATTTCCTTCTTCCTTTAAATTCTGAAAATCTTTTGGATGCTTTTTCGAGCAGTACACTATGGTTTTCTTCCATATCAGTAAACCCTCTTTCGAATAAAAAATAAATAAATGTGAGCCAAATTCCCCATTATTTGTGAGAAATGAATGGAAATTTTGATTTTTTATATCTTTTTCCATTCTTGAAAAGAGAAAACAATGCTATCGCTACCTACATTGGTAAAATCTGAAGCAAAATGCAGGAACTTACACCAGGAATCTTCAACGGAGGCGAATCAAGAGCTTCCTCTGCTGTCGGTGAGCGAGTTCTCCGCGGGCCATCATGATGGATATCACCCTCAACACACTGTGCTCAGGATATTTCTGGGAAAATGATAAAGTTAACGTAAGTTTTCGAGCTCAAGACAGATTGTGTTCGTTAGCACAATCAAACACTCATGTTGTGAATTTTTAGTAAATGAAGAATGAAACTACGTTGAGAATTGACTGCAGATAAATTTGGAACAAAGAATTTGATACTGCGAAATTTACTGTATCTGATTTATCTGATACTGGTTTTAGAAAAAATGAAGTATTAGAAAGAGAGGGAACTATACAAAATCATTGCTCAAAGGTTTATTATTTTCTGTGTAGATCACCCTTCTGTATAGATCACTGGTTCTCCATCAATAGCAAGTTCCACCATCTGTATTCTCCCTTGACCTTCCCTCTCAAATTTCAGCTTCCTGCGTTCATAGGATTGAAAATGGCTTCGGAGCTCACTCAGCTGATCAGTGATCTGAAGAGTGAAGAAGATCTTCTCGAATGCTGGAGACGCCTGGAAGAGCACTGATCAGCTGAGTGAGCTCCGAAGCCATTTTCAATCCTATTTTACGTAGGAAGCTGAAATTTGAGAGGGAAGGTCAAGGGAGAATACAGATGGTGGAACGTGCTATTGATGGAGAACCAGTGATCTATACAGAAAATAATAAACCTTTGAGCAATGATTTGCAGCGTTTTTTACCTACCAACTATTGGTAGGTACTACCTATCACACCATACTGCTTCACACCTTCACAATCAAGTTTATTAGAAAGAACTAAACGCTTCACACTCGATTCGAAATATAGAAAGCTTGATATGGAAATTTGATTACTGGTTACGCAGAAGGCAAAACTGTATACAAATCGAAGAAATGAACAGCGATCGCATTTTAATCAGATAAAATTTGAACGGCGATTAGGCCTCTTTTGCGATTCACACTCATGATTCTGTTTTATCGAAGGAAAACCTTCAAGTACACTTAGGGACCGAACGGTTTGTCCTACAGAGCTCCGGGTGGTCTCAAAAATTTTTAAAAATTCAATACTATTTAAAATTGGTGAAAAAACGATACCTTTATTTCGAGAGTTTTCGAGCTAGGGCACTCTTGAAAATTTCAACCCTTAATTTTCACCCCTTAGAAGTGACCTACATCAACCAAAAGCTTCGCGGCACAACTAGACCCCAAATGGAGCCTACATACCAAATTTGAACCAAATCGGTCCAGTGTTGCTAAGAAAAGTGCCGCGTACGGCGGACGGACGGAAATTTTTTTATTCGATTTTGGTATTCTACGTAACTTGAAACGTAAAACATCAAATTTTGAGGGGGGTTAAAATTTTTTTTTCTTGCTCGATTCCAAAGGCTTATTATTGAAAATAATAAACCAAAAGGGTCATGGTGGGCTCCATTCAGGGTCTACTTGTGCCCCCAAGCTTTTGGCTATTGTCAGTCACTTTTAAGGGTAGAAAATAAAGGGTGAAATTTTCAAAACGCCCTAGCTCAGAAACTTTCGATATAAAGGTAAGGTAGGTTTTCCATAAATTCAAGATAATATTGAATTTTTAGAATTTCTAGAGACCAAGCGGAGCTCTGTAGGACAAATAGTTCGCTCTCATGAGAACTTAAGGGTTGGAATCAGAAACACGAGTATGAATCGCTGAAAAGGCCTAAAAAGGACTTTGCAATCGTAATCGCAAACGCTTAATCTTCGATTACAATCGTACGATTACAATGCTCAACTCTGGAATAAACTCCCCTTTGACGGTTTGGCCATTAAAAAGGTTATTCGATGACGAGGTACGACTGACCACATGTTTATCGCGGAAATGTTCCTACTTCTTGTTAAAGTTACGACTCTTGTAAAAGGCTAGTTTTATTTACAATAATCGGACTTGCCTGTTTTACGAAGTCATGGACTATCGTCTTCTCGGAAACTTGTACTCCGACTGCAAACCTTTTCTTGAGTTGCTTTTCAATGCGCATCAACATTTCGTAGTCCTCCGTTGAAGTGAACTCATCAGAACCTGGTATCAACACGTAGTAAGATTAGTTTCAACTTGATACCAGAAATCGTCACAGAATGGACGGCTGGATATAATAATAATAAGCTGACGGAGATGACTAGAATCCTACTAGAGAAACAATTTTAAGGTAATAAGTATAACAATCTAAATATTAAATAATATTGATGAGTAAGATATGTATGTTTAGACCACATCAGTGAGTACTGATTTAGAGACCTACTGTTTCTTCAACTATTTCAGCTAGCTGGCGAGTTGTTCCAGCGAAACTGTAGCTAATAATGGGGTATTTTGGTGGGTCGGAAATTCAGATTTTTGACCTCAAATTTGGATTCAGCACCCTTGAAAACCTCTATACTACAACTTCAAGCCCAATGAACACAATGGTAACATGTGGTAGGAAAATTAATTAAAGAAAGGCGGGCCGCTATGAATGCACACACACTAGGCAAGGACTACACCGCGCGCGTGTGTGAGTAACATTTTGTAGTATCCAAGCGGTCCTCCAAGGGTTTCTGTGCATGGATACTCTTTTCAAAGACAGTTGGCTAGCTACGTCACACCATTCAAATCTTCAACTTTCCTTAGCTTCTCTGATTTTTTAAAATCATTTTCCCGACGAACAGACCCGATTACCGTTATTCCTGAGACATAACGGTAATCGGGTCTGTTCGTTTAGCAATTAGAACACTGATGTGGGTGTTGGCCGACTACATCATCCCTGACCTTGGAGTCACTCCAGCTGAACTGCTTTATGGCGAGCCTATCCGACTTCCAGTGGACCTCTTTGAAGAGGATGGTAACCTCCCACAATCTGATTGCCAAACTCCGAGAGCATGTTCGCCGCCTTCGCCCAGTTCCTTCCCAGCATAAGACGCCACGAGCTCCCTACATCTACCGGGATCTGCCTACTTCGACCCACGTTTTTGTCCGCCGAGATGCAGTCAAAAAGCCTGTCCAGCCTACGTACGATGGTCCATTCCTGGTGATTGCCCATACAGATAAGGTTTTCAAGGTCCTCACTCCCAGAGGAGAACAAACTATCTCGGTGGACAGACTAAAACCAGCGTTCCTGCTGAACCCTAGCCATTTCGACCATCCTCCAGGGAGTCACCCATCCCAGATAACGACTACGCCGGTCAGCCTCCCATCCACGGACTTATCACCTCAGCCCCCAGACCTTCCTGACTCAGATCCGACACCAACTGCAAAGACCAAGAGCGGTAACCGAGGCAATTGCCAGTTCGGTTTCGTTGACACTGGGGGGGGGGGGAGTGATGTGGGTGTTGGCCGACTACAGTGGCCAGGTGCTAAACATCAGCTGATGTTAGCTGACGTGTTTTTAATCTCGCTATTTGAATTTGTTCCCGATACTTGGTGTCCTTCTAAAATTCTGTCGGTTCGGTATTTAATAAAATCTTCCTACGTTTGTTCAACGGTCTTACGTCTATCTAACGTTAATATAGGATACATACTCTTTTGAAAAAAAAAAAAAATTGACTGAAATACCCCATTATACAACAAAAACCAACGTTCCGCTTTTTAGGACGTCCTACAGCACTTGGGCGTCGTGCGATTGATCTGTGGTAAAGTTGGACAACACTCAACAGAAAAAACAGTCTGCCTAGTGGGTGTGGCACATAGCTTCCTCGTATCCTTAACCCGATTATATAGATGATCCGATGCATAGTAGTTAATCTCAAAACAACAATCTCCTTTTACTACTTTCATAGGGGACCATCTACACGCTAATCTGGACAATCCTAGAAAATCTCGTCAAATTCGGATGAAAAATGTAAGTGTTATGGCTGTTACAAGGATTTTACATTTGCGCATGCGCAGAGGCTTCTGTAAATTTTAAGGCCTTGATTTTAATTGGGGACCATCTACAACCTAATCCGCGTAATCCCTGAAAATGTCATCGGAATCGGGTAGAAAATGTGGAAGTTATGGCCGTTACAAGGAATTCACGTTTGCGCATGCGCAGTCGCTTCTATCAGTCCGGGGATGATGATTTTCATAGGGGACCGTCTACACACCAACCCGCACAATCCCTGAAAATTTCATAGAAATCGGACAGTAACTTCGCATAGTTATGCGCGTTACAAGGAATTCATGACAGACAGACACGGAACCAAAATTGTTCAGAAAGGTCTAAAACGCAAAACGCGAGTGAAAATTTTGATTTTGGAGAACTTTTTTTTTTTCATCCTTGAAAAGCGAAAACAAAGCTTCCGCTACCTTGGTAGACTCGGAAGCAAAAACCACACAGTAATCCGTTTTAGACCATTCTGAATCCAAATCCGCGAAAAAAACCATAGGTGTATGTCTGTGTGACAAAATGTTGTGTCGTCTGCGCAGGCCTTAGTTCTCAACCGATTTTCGTGGTTCTTTTCTTGTTCGACGAGGAAATCTATCTAGTTGTGCACTACGTCGCCGGAATAATTGAACTGGCAGTTAAACGGGGTAAGCTAGTTTATTCGGCAGACTTTCGACCATTTAAACTCGACCCCCCCCCCCCACCCCGGAGATGGAGTTTAAACTCATAAATCGCTCTGGTGAAGGACCATTATTACTAAACGTCGATTATCTCTCGCCTCTTTTGATTTAAACACGTTTCAAATGTTTGGTGAAAGTCGGCCTAAGTTGTTGTGACGTATTAACTTGCTGACCTTAGACATTCCACTAATCCCTTGCAGTCTCGAACGCCTTGTGGCCTTGGACACTACAAAATACTACGCACACACGCCCATGGTGTAGTGTGTGTGCGCGTTCATGGAGGCCCACCTTTTTTTCAAACGTGTGATCTCTTTATTTAATTCTTCTACCACATGTTATAGTATCAATGTATCCCGCAAGATTCCAACTACCCTCCCTTCTCGATCGATCTTGACCTGATCAGAGACATATCTAAGAGCTCCGCCTTACCAGCTGAACTGAGGGCAGCCGCTATTCAGACCATGCAGGAACGCTACCCCCCAAGCGAGTGGCTGCATGTGTACACGGATGGGTCTGCTGATGGAGCTGTAAAGAATGGGGGAGCCGGCACCTACTCGGCGATCTTTGAGATCAGTGAGCCTATTGGTCTTAGGGCATCTAACTTCGACGGCGAGATCGTTGCTGTACAGCTAGCCGTGCAGGAGGTGGAGAGACGAAGGTTGGAGCGGGTGGTCATATTTGTAGACTCCCAGGCCGCCATACTCGCGCTTGGCACGCTGCGGCCCTCAGTAAGGTTGCAGGTGATACGTGACACACTGCAGTCGCTGCAATTAGTGCGGGAGTATGGCGGAGTCTGTCACCTACAGTGGATTCCAAGCCATTGTGGTGTCAGAGGGAATGAAAAAGCGGACCGGCTAGCAAAAGAAGGTGCCAGGAAGGCTCAGCCAAATCCGCCTAGGACTCTGCACACAGTCAGACGGGAGATTGCAGCCGCAGTAAAATGTTACAATAAGAACACCATGGAAGAGGCGAGCGCTGGGAAAGACTGGGAGATCCTTGCAACAGAGGAAGGACATATCCCTGCTTTTCTCCCACGGCAAAAGTCGGTAGCCCTGTTCAGGATGATTACCGGCCACGACTACCTGCAAAAGCATTTGTATAGGATAGGAGTAGTCGACTCGCCAACATGTCCCCTGTGCAGCCTGGAGGAAATGGACGCCCGGCATATCATGGAGTGCCCGGCACTGGAAGAGATAGGCGGGATTGAGCCAGGAGAAGTAGCATGCGAGAAATATTGGGCAGCGAGCCGTCTGATGAATGAGACGGGCGTAGGATGAAAAAAAAAAGTATCAATGGGCAAAAAGTTGGAGTATAGAGGTTTTCAATGGTGCTGAATCCAAATTTCAGGTCAAAACCTGAATTTCCGACCCACTGAAATATCCCATTGAATTTAGCAACTGAGTTACAGTGTGCAGAACTTACCGGCCAATGTCCCGCTCATAGCAGCTTCCATCGTGGAGACTTGGAAAAGCCGCAAAGATTCGTCAACGTGTCTTTCAGTGGCGAAGGGTTTCATTTCCATTTTCGCCAGGGACTCGGATATTCGGATAACTGCTTCCAATTGCCTGTTAATTCGACACATTGTGAATAGTCTGCCAAGTTGGGTGGGCACTAAAGCTCATACATAACTGACATGGACACAGAATATGTTGGTTTGAAAGTGACTACGCCAATCAGAGCACTAGTTGATGATATCCGTGTTGAGGTACAATCACTCAATGGAAAACGAATTGTCTTTCAAAAAATCTATTTCCTATAATCCTACTTCGAACATAATTAAGGTAGGTTTTGATAATGTTTTCCCTCACTTTTTACTCATTAGAAGTGACTGACAGTAAAGAAAACCTATGCCACAATCAGACCACAAATGGAGCCGATAAACCAAATTTCATCAAATACGGTAAAGTCCCGCACAAAATTAGACATGAAGAATTCATTAATTCATTAATTGAATTATGATTTTTTTAAATTCAAATTTTATTAATAAAGCTTTTTTTGGGAAATGTTTTGGATTTACTTCGATGTTCGATGGTTTAGATTTGAAAGTAGGTATACAAACAAGAAACTGGTTGTTTCCTATTTTTAGTCCTGGTTACAATAGTGTTATCGATGGCATCACATGATAACCTCGTATCTCACCCACCTGTAATTAAATTTTTAGCGATTTGAAACCATGGTTATCAGTGACGCTCAGCCCTCTTGATCAAAACCGAGGTTATCATTTAGGGCACTAGAGAGCAGAAAATGCAATTCCCGCTAAAAATTGAATTACAGGTGGGTGAGATACGAGGTTTTCATTCAGAGAATCCAAAAAACCATTTTGGCCAAAAATTGAGATACGAGGTTATCATATGATGCCATCGTTATAATCTTGGAAGGTTACTTCACGATACCACCTCCAAGGGTTTGTTTGGAGAGCAGTCCCGAGGAGTCCAGACGCCTCTATCCCCTCCCCTCTTCAGTTCTGAGTCAGTTCTGATCTGGTTCGGGACTGCTTCTCCAAACGAACCTCAAGATAATATTCACTGATATTGAGATAAGGAGTGGTATCTTTACGACATAAATTGGTGGCATCTATAATACGATCAGTGGTATCTACTGAGCATGCGCAGAAGGCGATGCAGGGTGGTATCTCAACATCCGGATCCCAGTAGGAACTCTCAAATGACCGTTTGGTATTTTGCTTTTTATAGTCAATGGTTTCTGTTTCAAAAATTCTATAAGGGTCATTTTCCTGGAAAGATACAATCGGTATCCCAAGATTTCAGAAAACTTAAAGTTCGACTCAAGTTCTGCCGAAAATCAGGGATTAACCTCACACCATACTGATTGAATTTCGACGAAAGAACACACAGTGGGACGCTTAATTAATTAATTAAAAATCAAAGAAGAAAACCTATCGAAAGAAACCTATTGGCGTGGTTTCCGCGCAAAGGAGAATACTCGGAACCCCATCTCCATGAGTAGCGAGAACTGGGAGTTATTCCAAAAATTGAACCAGGGCGGGAAGCAGGTGTAGAAAAGGGTTAAACCAACGTGGAACACGGTTTTTCTGATAGCAACCTAGAAACCTCCGAAAGTAACCAAGTAATCTCAATTTATCGGTTTTTCGAGCCAAAACTTGGCACCAGGGGATTTTTACGGTTGCTAAATACAGTTTTGAGGTCGAAAATTTTAAAGTTCTTAAATTGCAACGGAAAATTCAAATTAAATTGTTAACAACTTGAAAAAAGTCTTTCATCTCTCCAAAAGCCACCATCACCGGCAGATGAAAGACACAAAATTCCTGGTTGGCACTTAGGTTTTTCAGCTTTTCCCGCATTCTGGTGCTGTTCTGCTGAAGTGTAACCATATCGCTGGAACCAGCTCGGTAGAAACAAGAACTAGAGACCAAAAAGAAAAAATAATTTCGATTTCTTGCCGTTCTTACAGAGGGCAGATGAAAGACAGACGGTGACTGTGACACCACAATTTCGCAACTGACTCCACTTGCGCACGCTTCCACACAGAAGGAATACGTTTCCCGCCGCTTTCTTTGATAACCTAACGACTAACCTCACCTCTTACAGTGGTAGTAAAACCGCGGGAAACGATAAAAAGCTGCCAAAAGACGAAAACACAAAAAAGTCAGATTAAAGACAAAAACCTCTGGACAAGCACATTTTATCCTCCTGCTCGCTTTATTTGCTTCTGAAAAAATCTGCAAATCATTTTTTTTCATGTCCAGGTATATGCAATAAAGAATCACTACAAATTCAGGCCGCTGCTTTCATAGGTGATTCACAGTGTTCAAGCAAAGTTGACTACCTAGGGGTCCGGACATGGCAGATTACTGGACATTTAGCAGTTTAAACTTTAATTCTGTATTTTAGCGTGAACAAGTGCATATTTTATTGATTGCCCGAAGTAGAACAAAGTTGATAGTTTATGGAGAATTTTTTTTGACACCCAAATCATAAATGTGCATTTGGAATCTTCTCTGGACAACGATTCGCCCTTTCTGGGAAAATGACCCATATACATAAAACACCAACCGTATGTATGTACACAAGTTGCTGATCGCGAGGTTAGAGGAGTCGGAGGAATTGATGGTGGGAGGAGTTGGAGGGGTCGTGGGAGCGGGGAGAGTCAGAGGAATCGTAGAGGGGAGAAGTTAGCGGAGTTGGGGGCGCGAGGAGGCGGAGGGAGTGGATGGCGGAGAGAGTCGGAGGAATCGTTTTTGCCTGCTTTTAGAAGGCTTTTCAGCTAGTACTTAATCAAATAATGCATTTTTAAGAAAAAGAAACTTGTTATATTCACGTTGAAATGGTTAATTGCAATAAAAATGAATCAATAATTGGCTGACCTAGGTTTGTTTTGAGAAAGAAGTGAAAGCGTGAACTTGGCTGGTTTTAGGCTTAAATTTTGTAGCATTTACTATCAGTACTTTCTTCGCACAAACTTGAACACGCTTTATTTTAATATTGTACGTTATTGTTTGCATACCTAACAGTAATAGGGATAGACAGGGATTTTGAACTCTCCATTTCGTGCTTGTGGGAGCCACTTCTCATCAGCACGTATTTAGTCTTCAGTTTTTCAGCAGCCGCCTCCGTCAATCGAGGACCGCAGCGCCTGTAAAGATTCAGCTATTAAAATTCAGTACTGATAAAAATATTAGTGGAACAAATTTAGAATAGGCAATAGAACCTGTGATAAAAGATGGAAAAATCAAAGCAATCCTTAGTTGCATGATCGATGATTAGAACTAGGTATTTGTCAGGTATTAAATGAATGGGGTTAGTTCCGCTAGTTATAAGAATACAATTATTAGAGAGTTCCTAGTAGGGTCGATCCGGCGCGCTGGAACCGGATCGTCCGCCATGTTTTCAATATGGCGCGCCGGATAGCCTCCTAGTGACGTATTCGACCGTAACAATACGGCGCCGTATCGGATACGGCGCGTTCTTATCACAATTTGGGGCCGGATTGAGAGTGTGTGTAATACGTCACGCCGTATCAAAAACCACTAGAAACTCTCTATTATCTACGTACTGTATTGGTGAATCCGTCGTAACCAGCAAGTCGAGTACGCCTCCTGTACTCGACTAGCTGGTTACGACGGATTCACCAATACGGTATAATAGGTAACAATAATAGGTATTTGTCATTTAATATACAACTCTATACAAACACAGCCAGTTTGAAAGTGATTCGTGGATTATAAGGCGTTAACGTTCACTTCTAAGATCTAATAATAATGATAAATAGGTTTACTTTCTGCAGTAGTTGATGTAGTACTTCAGCTCGTTCAGTTCCAGTTCTCCATCTTGTTTTTGAGGATTCAGCTCATTCGCTTTCGTGTGCACATTCATGATATGCTTGGCCATGGTCTGAAAATAGAATTATGATCATTAACAAATCTAATATAATAAATCAAGAATTATACCTATATTTGTGATACAAGAGGCTTAATATTGAAACTGGCCAATTCCAGAGAAAAGAGGAAAACTGTATTTCCCCTAATCTGCCCAACCTTTGATTTGTAGATTGTTTCTATACTTTAATATCATACAAACTTTTATTTATATGAAGTATGTTATGTTATAACTTCTTTATGATGGTATTTTGAGATTAAGATACAATTTCGCGATTTATTGCGATGAATAAAAACAATTGTATGCTTAAATTTTGTTTTAATTATCAAAAAATTAAGTAACCGGATTCCATTTTCTCAGCCACGATTAATCGGCGAATCGATTAAATACTCAAAATCCTCAACAGATGCCATTTAACGATGTTTTGTCCCTAGTTTATACAACCCGGTATGACCGAACGAGAGATGCTCAGAAACGTAAGCGGTCTGCTATGTAAGAAATGGAACTCTTTTGAAAAGTATCACTTCACTCTCAAGAAAATGTGTGCTTTAAAAGTCCTAAATCACCCTGAACGATGGAACGGAAAAGAAGCACTGACAAAGGGCAACATCAAACTGAGAAACAAACACTTTCTATCGGTGATAAAGGAAATTTGAAACTACTCAGTAATTTTCATGTCGGAATGTTTGTGTCTGAAAAGAAGAAGTGGGTCTGGGCTGCTAACGCATTGAAAAGGTATCATCGGTAAGTGATGAACAGATCTCTTCACTGTGTTGTGTTATGAAACCACATCAAAATATTGCTAAATAGTAAATTGCTATCGAGTAAATAAATTCCTACCAACTAGCACGCCTATAAGGTACCATAGTTAAGCGATGAACTGATCTCTTCACTGTGTTGGGTTATGAAACCACATCAAAATATTGCTAAATAGGGGTGTGCGTCGATGTACCCCCCGGGCATAGTGTCCCCCGTCATTCATGACCGCGGAGGTTTTCATTCATGACGGGGGGCACTATGCCCGGGGGGTACATCGGCGCGGGGTACTTCGATAGCAACCCTAAATAGTAAATTGCTATCGAGTAAATAAATTCCTACCAACTAGCACGCCTATAAGGTACCATAGTTAAGTGATGAACTGATCTCTTCACTGTGTTGGGTTATGAAACCACATCAAAATATTGCTAAATAGTAAATTGCTATCGAGTAAATAATATTCCTACCAACTAGCGCGCCTATAAGGAACCATAGTTAAGTGATGAACTGATCTCTTCACTGTGTTGTGTTATGAAACCACATCAAAATATTGCTAAATAGTAAATTGCTATCGAGTAAATAAATTCCTACCAACTAGCGCGCCTATAAGGTACCATAGTTAAGTGATGAACAGATCTCTTCACTGTGTTGTGTTATGAAACCACATCAAAATATTGCTAAATAGTAAATTGCTATCGAGTAAATAAATTCCTACCAACTAGCGCGCCTATAAGGTACCATAGTTAAGTGATGAACTGATCTCTTCACTGTGTTGGGTTATGAAACCACATCAAAATATTGCTAAATAGTAAATTGCTATCGAGTAAATAAATTCCTACCAACTAGCGCGCCTATAAGGAACCATAGTTAAGTGATGAACTGATCTCTTCACTGTGTTGTGTTATGAAACCACATCAAAATATTGCTAAATAGTAAATTGCTATCGAGTAAATAAATTCCTACCAACTAGCGCGCCTATAAGGTACCATAGTTAAGTGATGAACAGATCTCTTCACTGTGTTGTGTTATGAAACCACATCAAAATATTGCTAAATAGTAAATTGCTATCGAGTAAATAAATTCCTACCAACTAGCGCGCCTATAAGGTACCATAGTTAAGTGATGAACTGATCTCTTCACTGTGTTGGGTTATGAAACCACATCAAAATATTGCTAAATAGTAAATTGCTATCGAGTAAATAAATTCCTACCAACTAGCGCGCCTATAAGGTACCATAGTTAAGTGATGAACTGATCTCTTCACTGTGTTGGGTTATGAAACCACATCAAAATATTGCTAAATAGTAAATTGCTATCGAGTAAATAAATTCCTACCAACTAGCGCGCCTATAAGGTACCATAGTTAAGTGATGAACTGATCTCTTCACTGTGTTGGGTTATGAAACCACATCAAAATATTGCTAAATAGTAAATTGCTATCGAGTAAATAAATTCCTACCAACTAGCGCGCCTATAAGGTACCATAGTTAAGTGATGAACAGATCTCTTCACTGTGTTGTGTTATGAAACCACATCAAAATATTGCTAAATAGTAAATTGCTATCGAGTAAATAAATTCCTACCAACTAGCGCGCCTATAAGGTACCATAGTTAAGTGATGAACAGATCTCTTCACTGTGTTGTGTTATGAAACCACATCAAAATATTGCTAAATAGTAAATTGCTATCGAGTAAATAAATTCCTACCAACTAGCGCGCCTATAAGGTACCATAGTTAAGTGATGAACTGATCTCTTCACTGTGTTGGGTTATGAAACCACATCAAAATATTGCTAAATAGTAAATTGCTATCGAGTAAATAAATTCCTACCAACTAGCGCGCCTATAAGGTACCATAGTTAAGTGATGAACTGATCTCTTCACTGTGTTGGGTTATGAAACCACATCAAAATATTGCTAAATAGTAAATTGCTATCGAGTAAATAAATTCCTACCAACTAGCGCGCCTATAAGGTACCATAGTTAAGTGATGAACTGATCTCTTCACTGTGTTGTGTTATGAAACCACATCAAAATATTGCTAAATAGTAAATTGCTATCGAGTAAATAAATTCCTACCAACTAGCGCGCCTATAAGGTACCATAGTTAAGTGATGAACAGATCTCTTCACTGTGTTGTGTTATGAAACCACATCAAAATATTGCTAAATAGTAAATTGCTATCGAGTAAATAAATTCCTACCAACTAGCGCGCCTATAAGGTACCATAGTTAAGTGATGAACTGATCTCTTCACTGTGTTGTGTTATGAAACCACATCAAAATATTGCTAAATAGTAAATTGCTATCGAGTAAATAAATTCCTACCAACTAGCGCGCCTATAAGGTACCATAGTTAAGTGATGAACAGATCTCTTCACTGTGTTGTGTTATGAAACCACATCAAAATATTGCTAAATAGTAAATTGCTATCGAGTAAATAAATTCCTACCAACTAGCGCGCCTATAAGGTACCATAGTTAAGTGATGAACTGATCTCTTCACTGTGTTGGGTTATGAAACCACATCAAAATATTGCTAAATAGTAAATTGCTATCGAGTAAATAAATTCCTACCAACTAGCGCGCCTATAAGGAACCATAGTTAAGTGATGAACTGATCTCTTCACTGTGTTGTGTTATGAAACCACATCAAAATATTGCTAAATAGTAAATTGCTATCGAGTAAATAAATTCCTACCAACTAGCGCGCCTATAAGGTACCATAGTTAAGTGATGAACAGATCTCTTCACTGTGTTGTGTTATGAAACCATATCAAAATATTGCTAAATAGTAAATTGCTATCGAGTAAATAAATTCCTACCAACTAGCGCGCCTATAAGGTACCATAGTTAAGTGATGAACTGATCTCTTCACTGTGTTGGGTTATGAAACCACATCAAAATATTGCTAAATAGTAAATTGCTATCGAGTAAATAAATTCCTACCAACTAGCGCGCCTATAAGGTACCATAGTTAAGTGATGAACTGATCTCTTCACTGTGTTGGGTTATGAAACCACATCAAAATATTGCTAAATAGTAAATTGCTATCGAGTAAATAAATTCCTACCAACTAGCGCGCCTATAAGGTACCATAGTTAAGTGATGAACTGATCTCTTCACTGTGTTGGGTTATGAAACCACATCAAAATATTGCTAAATAGTAAATTGCTATCGAGTAAATAAATTCCTACCAACTAGCGCGCCTATAAGGTACCATAGTTAAGTGATGAACTGATCTCTTCACTGTGTTGGGTTATGAAACCACATCAAAATATTGCTAAATAGTAAATTGCTATCGAGTAAATAAATTCCTACCAACTAGCGCGCCTATAAGGTACCATAGTTAAGTGATGAACAGATCTCTTCACTGTGTTGTGTTATGAAACCACATCAAAATATTGCTAAATAGTAAATTGCTATCGAGTAAATAAATTCCTACCAACTAGCGCGCCTATAAGGTACCATAGTTAAGTGATGAACTGATCTCTTCACTGTGTTGGGTTATGAAACCACATCAAAATATTGCTAAATAGTAAATTGCTATCGAGTAAATAAATTCCTACCAACTAGCGCGCCTATAAGGTACCATAGTTAAGTGATGAACTGATCTCTTCACTGTGTTGGGTTATGAAACCACATCAAAATATTGCTAAATAGTAAATTGCTATCGAGTAAATAAATTCCTACCAACTAGCGCGCCTATAAGGTACCATAGTTAAGTGATGAACTGATCTCTTCACTGTGTTGTGTTATGAAACCACATCAAAATATTGCTAAATAGTAAATTGCTATCGAGTAAATAAATTCCTACCAACTAGCGCGCCTATAAGGTACCATAGTTAAGTGATGAACAGATCTCTTCACTGTGTTGTGTTATGAAACCACATCAAAATATTGCTAAATAGTAAATTGCTATCGAGTAAATAAATTCCTACCAACTAGCGCGCCTATAAGGTACCATAGTTAAGTGATGAACTGATCTCTTCACTGTGTTGGGTTATGAAACCACATCAAAATATTGCTAAATAGTAAATTGCTATCGAGTAAATAAATTCCTACCAACTAGCGCGCCTATAAGGTACCATAGTTAAGTGATGAACTGATCTCTTCACTGTGTTGGGTTATGAAACCACATCAAAATATTGCTAAATAGTAAATTGCTATCGAGTAAATAAATTCCTACCAACTAGCGCGCCTATAAGGTACCATAGTTAAGTGATGAACTGATCTCTTCACTGTGTTGTGTTATGAAACCACATCAAAATATTGCTAAATAGTAAATTGCTATCGAGTAAATAAATTCCTACCAACTAGCGCGCCTATAAGGTACCATAGTTAAGTGATGAACTGATCTCTTCACTGTGTTGTGTTATGAAACCACATCAAAATATTGCTAAATAGTAAATTGCTATCGAGTAAATAAATTCCTACCAACTAGCGCGCCTATAAGGTACCATAGTTAAGTGATGAACTGATCTCTTCACTGTGTTGTGTTATGAAACCACATCAAAATATTGCTAAATAGTAAATTGCTATCGAGTAAATAAATTCCTACCAACTAGCGCGCCTATAAGGTACCATAGTTAAGTGATGAACAGATCTCTTCACTGTGTTGTGTTATGAAACCACATCAAAATATTGCTAAATAGTAAATTGCTATCGAGTAAATAAATTCCTACCAACTAGCGCGCCTATAAGGTACCATAGTTAAGTGATGAACTGATCTCTTCACTGTGTTGTGTTATGAAACCACATCAAAATATTGCTAAATAGTAAATTGCTATCGAGTAAATAAATTCCTACCAACTAGCGCGCCTATAAGGTACCATAGTTAAGTGATGAACTGATCTCTTCACTGTGTTGGGTTATGAAACCACATCAAAATATTGCTAAATAGTAAATTGCTATCGAGTAAATAAATTCCTACCAACTAGCGCGCCTATAAGGTACCATAGTTAAGTGATGAACTGATCTCTTCACTGTGTTGGGTTATGAAACCACATCAAAATATTGCTAAATAGTAAATTGCTATCGAGTAAATAAATTCTTACCAACTAGCGCGCCTATAAGGTACCATAGTTAAGTGATGAACTGATCTCTTCACTGTGTTGTGTTATGAAATCACCACATCAAAATATTGCTAAATAGTAAATTGCTATCGAGTAAATAAATTCGTACCTACTACAACATCGATAAGGTATCATTGTTAAATGATGAACAGAACATTCATCATCACTGCGATCGTCTCATCAAATTACCACGTAACAAATTATTGCTAATTGCTATCGAATAATTTCAATCCTACTAACGATATCTCTAGCTTTGTTGTGCTCGTCCTTTATAATGAAGATCATGTCGAAACGCGAAAGTATAGTCGGCATGAAGTCGATGTTTTCAGCTCCTTTCAAGTCGTCCCATCGCCCATAGACTGAATTTGCTGCAGCGAGAACAGAACATCTTGAATTCAGAGTAGTAGTGATACCAGCCTAAAAATGGAAAAGAACGAACAAATATTTTAGTTAAAATTACTTGGATGCCAATTAAATGTGTGCTAACTACAAATTCAATTAATTCAATATCGATGATCAATAGAAACGGTAAAACATTAGCTCTATGCCGTACAGTTCACTTCAGATTGAGCCGCCTTGACACTTGTGCTGAAGTGAGTACTGACCTTAGCGATGGAGATGGTTTGTTGTTCCATGGCCTCGTGAATAGCCACGCGGTCGTCTTCCCTCATTTTGTCGAATTCGTCTATACAGACTACTCCACCGTCAGCCAGCACCATTGCACCTCCCTCCATCACGAAATTTCTCTGGAACATGCGTATAATTTTAATAGAATAGTTCTATAAATTAAAATGAACTAAAACACAATCATAATTTCGTCTCAATTAGTAGCCTTTAATATTCTGGACAAGTTGAGCCTTACAGTGTGTGGGTCTCTGGAAACGGAAGCGGTGAGACCAGCAGCTGATGATCCCTTGCCTGAAGTGTATACGGCGATCGGGCTCACTCGTTCGACGAATTTCAAGAGCTGAGATTTGGCAGTACCTGGGTCTCCCAGCAACAAGATATTGATGTCGCCTCTCCTCGTCAGACCATCGGGCATCCGTTTTCGAGATCCTGTCAAACAGCGATAGTAGATGATGAATAAGATGATCAAAATAAGGTTTAGCCAGCAGGAACTGATTCACCGGAGATGGAAATAATGTGAAACAGCATTTTCGCCTATTTCACAGACCTCCACCAATAGCTAATCCGAATCTTCTGTTGCACGGCTGCCTTTATCTTTATTATTAAGGTATACTTGACAACCTGAGAATATCAGATTCATAATTACAAATAGGTAGACTGAAATACTCGCCTGACTTTTAAGCTTTCTGTAAGGCATTCGTCCGTTTTCGTCTTGAGTGGAATTATCTTCTTTAATTGAAGAGAAATTTCATATCTCAATAATTTGTTCAGCTTGAAATATTTAACTTGACGATTCTTCATTGAATTTTACGGTTGTTGCTAATTTTCCAGCAAAATTATCACTCACCGCCAAATAACAAGCAGGCAATTGCCTTCTTTTCGTTCTCAAAACCGAAGATGCTGGGAGCGATGGACTTGCAGATGGTTTCGTACACGTTGGGAGACTTTGAGAGACGCTCGCACATGAACAGCATCGGGTCGTGCTCGTCAGAGTTCTGACTTGAAGATGTCGTCTCGTCAGTCCACTGGTCGACTTTGATGCCCAGGATCCGGACGTAGGGATTTCTTACGCCGACATTCTTGTCTTTGCCGTCACCACTCCTCTGCATTACCAAAAAGACAAATTTATACGATATCTTTGAGAAACAATAAATGTAAAGCATAAAATATTAATAAGAATAAATTATTAGGAACGTAAGGAACACCTTGACCCATTTATTGCACGTCCATTAGCTGTACAGGTCACTGGACTGTGTGTCATAACTGGTTGTGATTTGTAGTTTCAAGAGATACCTAATAGTCTCATGGATTGAGTGTACTGCCATCTCCTTTGGTAGTGGTTGTTCCCCACGCCGCCCTTCAAAGAGTTCTATAGCCCAACTCCATAGACTTTTCTTTAAAATATTGCCAACCCGCAATATATCAATATTCCGATAGCAGGTTATAAGTAGTAAGGTACCGGGATATAGTTATGGTACCTAGCACCTCCACCAGCTAACATTTCCCACTAGATTCGAGATCTAAGTCCTTTTCCTGGACGCTTTGAGCCGGCTCTTTCAGAAGAACGAGTGATCCGCGAGTGACCGCGGTTCTTCAATCTTCGGAGACCGCTGGTGAGTAGTATTCGGTAAAGATCGGGTTTTCAAAAGAGCGAGAAAACTGCGGGTGAGTGAAAATGAACCGTATTTCTTCCATCTTTTGAAATTGGTGAATAGTGTACTGTAAAGATCGTTTTTTGTTTTTTAAGAAATAAGTGAAGGGCGAATTTCTGATGTTCGGTTCTTTTGAGCTCGGTAGTGTTCCAAATAGTTCGGATTCCCTTCTTTTCAACTCATTGTTGCCCTCACGATAATTCAGAGGAAAAATAAGATACAAATCGATCAAATGCAACAATGGGGAGTGCGCCTCGATTTTTTTTAGATTTTTAATCGAAAGTAGACTATATCCTGAGAATTTTAGCAACAACCGCGGCCTTCTAGCAAGAGTAGATCTGTTTCTGTGATTTTTTGAAGTTTCGACCGTTTATGACGTCACGCGCCCCTCTCGCCTGGGCGGGACCCCCCAGCCCACTGTGACGTCATAAACGGTCGAAACTTTAAAAATTCATAGGAAAAGATTTACACACGCTAGAAGGGTGCGGTTGGTACCAAAATTCTCAGAATGAGGTTTATCTTAGATTAATAATAACAATGAACAGTTTTTCCTACCCAGGCGCACACCCTATTTTGTGAAATTGTATCATAGCACCACTCAATAATTATTGTACTTGGTTGTAAACTGTATTGTATTTTTCCAGCGTTTTCTGTGATCCATTCTCTGGCTCATTTCATTCTCTTTTTTCTTCGTCTTAGGGTTATTAAATAAACAGGGCTTTTTAGGTAGTTATTTATAATAAATAACCTTTGGAATCGAGCAAGAAGGTAAAAAATTATACCCCCTCAAAATTTGATGGTTTACAGTTCAGAGAAATGGATCTAAAGTATATCGATACCTTAAAGCACAAAGGGTCTATGTCAAAAAACGGAGTTTTGAGAAATACGCAAAAGAAGTTATCACCAGTGCACAATTCCTAAAATAATGGCTTATTACACCAATCTCTTTAATTTCTTCAAGAAATTTTCGAGCTTTAATATCCAAGAAGGTCAATAATAGTTTTGTTAAATTTGAGTCTTTCTGAAGTTGAAAAAAAATTAAAATGTTGAAGATGGATGGACATAGCCACTTTGTGCTTTAAGGTATCGATATAATCCAAGTAACGAATAAAACATTTTCGACCAGAAATGATGTATAACCCGTTTTGTAATAATTTGAAGCGTTTTTCATTGCATGGTTCACCCCTACAATAAATAAGAGCCCAAAAGATCCAGTGATCCGTTTAAAAAAGCTCTTTTGAATGAGTGTAGCGCTCAGAGCTATTTTTCCCATCTCTAAAACTGGTGGCAGGCTGGATCCAAAACCTAAACAAGACACTAGGGATGGGTATCGATACTCGATATTTCAAAATATCGATACTTCCGTAACGATACTCGATATTTTAGTATCGATACTGCACTATCAGATATTTTTGGATATCGATACTTTGGATCCGATATTTCTAAATATCGAAACTGTTCTCGCGGAAAATTCAACATAATGGCTAAAAAATGAAGAAAGTAGAGAGGCTTTTGGAGGCTCAGGGAAAAAATCACTCTGCTTGGACTCTTAATAGTGAAAAATGAATGAAAGTTGTTGAAAAAATCATTTTTCTTGAGAAAATTGGATAATATTGATAGTTTGTGACACTAAAGTATCGATACTCGATATTTTAAAATATCGACTCTCATGCCCAACGATACTTGGGATATCGATACTCGGATACGATACAGTATCGATACAAAATATCGATACTTTTATAACCATACCCATCCCTACAAGACACGGCAGCTGAGTGCAATAGAGGGAGTTTAATAACTGTGGATGTTACAAGCAGGCTAGAAATGAGGATGAAGCCTGTATCAGCTACAATAACCTTCAACTCTAAGCGTATGCATTCATCTCCAGCCAAGTGTGTGGCAGCTGTATACCTACAACAAACTGTTTCACCAGTAATCAACTTGGATTTGTAGGTAAGTATTTTGGGCAAATATCGGTCAACATCAAACGTACTGCTCGATGAGCCGAACATTTCACTAAGCTACTTTTTTGCCCGTACTTATCCAAGTTAGAAATGGAAGATGGACTTTAAAAATTCATTGGGAAGAGGTGAAATTAAATCTTCCAACTGAACCAGAGCAGCGATGAGTTCTGTCTCCCTTACATTACACACACTATTACCTCGACAATTCGACAGTAACAATGCAAAACTGCGTAAGTTGAAAAAAACGAAATTTTCAGGAGGCGTAAAAAACTTCTAAAACAATTAAAATATCAATTTTTCAACAAATATGTTCAAGATTAAAAATATATGTTTTTTACGTCTCCTGAAAAATTTTGTTTTTTCAACTTGAGCGTGTTTACATTGTTACTATCGAATTATTAGTGTATACATTCATTAATCATTATTTGTTCCAGGATAGTTGTGTACCTTTCCAGTTCGACTCTTCCGAATGCAATAAATGCCAACTATCAGCACTTTATTGCCCGGCACAACCTGCTCACAAAGATACCTGAAACAAGGAATACAATTTATTTATATCAGATACCAAAACGATTACGAGAAGATTGCACAAGAAGAAACCTGAGACCGTCCGTAGTTTTTTCATCCGATCTCTATAAAGTTAGGGACTGCAGCCAATAGGGTATTTCATTCAATTTTTTTTATTTATTTTTTTCAAAAGAGTATGGCTCAGGAATAACGGTAATCGGGTCTGTTCGTCGAGAAAATGTTTTTGAAAAAACAGAGAAGCTAAGGAAAGTTGAAGATTTGAATGGTGTGACGTAGCTAGCCAATCGTGACGTAGCTAGCCAACTGTCTTTGAAAAAAGTATCCATGCACAGAACCCTTGGAGGACGTCTTGGATACTACAAAATATCACTCACACACGCGCATGGCGTAGTCCGCAGCGAAGTGCTTGCCTAGTGTGTGTGCATTTATAGCAGCCCGCCTTTTTCAAACGTGTGATCTCTTTAATTATTTTTTCTACCACGTGTTATTGTATCATTGGGCTTAAAGTTGTAGTATATAGGTTTTCAAGGGTGCTGAATCCAAATTTGAGGTCAAAAACCTGAATTTCCGACCCACCGAAATACCCCATTGCACTCATAACTTATTTCTGCAGCCAGGCTCCACAGATAAACTTTCTAAATGCATAATATATTATTAGATCAAGTTTTCATTGATAGATGATCAAATTTTGAGCTCAATCTTAGCTTATTTTACTCACCTAGTTTCACTCAGTTCAAATGGTCATATTTATGAAATTGACTGGGATTATTTTCCCACTTCATTCGTTTTTTCGAATTCGTTCTTTCTAGGAAAAGAACAGAATACAATTACGTTTTTTAGCGGAAGTGCGCGCAGCTTGGTTTTATAGAAATTAGAACGAACAATTTCCTCGAAGTTAGTCCGGCCTCCTTGATTCTATTAAAAGTTTCCAGGAGTTTCTTTTTTCTCTCATGACTGAAAAATTTTCTTAATTTATCTTAGCTAGGAAAACTATTGAGACGTGCTCCCTGAGGTTTGAAAGCACCAGTAGTTAAGATCACTGTTGGCAATCCGTATAACCTTCCCTCTGAAAAATATGATAATTTTTGAATGGCGGTTCGACTCTAATTCTCTAATACCACTCAAAAATTGTTGTATTTGATTGATATTGCCTCTGAATTACTGTAGGGTAGCAAACAGCGAGTGGAAGAGTCAATGAGAAGGGCGAGCTGAGGAGGGGAGCCAGGCTGGTGTAATTGAAAGGTAATTACTTGTTTATTAAAAGAATAGCCCCCTCTCGAAACCAAATCCTGGCTACAGGCCTGGAGAACGGAATTCAGGTCTGTTCGTCGACAAACTTTCAACATACCATAATATCATTGAAAAAGTAAGGCAAATTAGGCGATTGATGAAAGCGGAGACTTCCAATATGGAGGTAACTCAAAACAAACTTGATCAGATTGGAAAGAAGCAGCAGCATCTCCTTTTCAACACTTGGAATAATGACAAATGTACTTGAACGGCGGAATGATTGTTGGGGAATGAGAGGTGAAAACATGGCAGTGATGGATCTCATAAGAATATCTTGATTTTGAAGATCCTGAAAGTAGAGGTATCAGGTACCTTACCTGTCACAGTATAGTTGAAGATGTCTCGGCATCTCTCCTTGAGGAACAGAATCAGGAAGCTCTTGAAGTTTTAGGACTTGAAAATCAACACACTGGCAGTTGTCAACTCGAATCATGTAGGGGTCCAAAGGGCACTTGGTTTGTCCATTCATCTCGCTGCAACAAAAATCTCATTTAGATTTCCAAAACACTTTCATGCTTCTCAACTGTTTTCGAAAAGAATAAAAGTTGCACTGAGTTTGTGCTGTAGATATTATACAGACAGTTAGGAGCGACAGAGAACGATAAAATACTTGATACAGAGTAAGCTCTGTACTAGATAACATTGTCAAACGACTTGCGTCAACCTTTGAACTCAACTTTGTCCTAAGCTAGCACTCAGACTGAAAAGGCTAGTTTGCGCACGCTTAGCTGAACCGATCCGAAAGATCGAAACGAAGAACCAAACGAAACGATCACCACTGAAAGTGGGAATTTGAAACGTTTTGACTGTACCCAAGCATTCTTGATGCAGAAGGGGCAGCCAGTTTTGTTTCAGTGTAGATGGGACTTTGGTCAATCGTTTTCGTCATACGGTGACTCATCAGCAAAGCAAAAAAGCGTTGGAACGACTTGGATTTAAGCAAACTTATTTCCGAAGAGTGTAAGAAGACATTTTTGTCAAAAGACTGTTTGTCATACGACTTTGTCAAAAGAATGTTTGTCAAACAACTTTCGTCAACCTTCAAACTCCAATTGTCGGATTTAAGCAAACTGCTTGTTTTAAGCTAAAAAGCTGGTTTCCGAAGAGTTTAAGAAGACATTGTCAAACGACTTTGATCAACCTTTGAACTCAACTTTGACTCAGCCTGAAAAGGCTAGTTTGCGCACGCTGAAGAGATTCGAAAGATCGAAACTCTTCGAAAACCAGCTTTTTAGCTTAAAACAAGCAGTTTGCTTAAATCCGACAATGGGGTAGTTGCATGATATTTTTTTGTATTTTTTCTGTGTAGAGAATCTCTATTGAAGTACGTATCTGCAAATAAAACTCCCGGAAACGCTTCCTAAAAATTTAGAGATTTTTTCGAAGAACGGGATTTCGGATTCAGGCAGGAAAACCTACACATGGCTTGGACACTGCGGGGTGGGGGCTACGTCACTGGTGTGAAGGGGGCCAAGAGACCCCTACACCACTGTTATGCAAGGTTATCAACAGGGGGTACTGTGCCGGAGGGATCCTGTGCCCAGGGGGTCCTTTGATAGCAACCCTCTGTTTGTTTACGTTCATTTGTGGTTCTTTCATACTGAATTTTGCTAGCTGCGCAATCGAAACATGTTGCATCAAAGATTTTGTTTCCTACTGGCATTCCCTCCACTGTAACTGAAATGTACATGGTTGTGAAGAAACGCGGTGTTCTGGTGATACTCGAGCCACAACCTCGCAAATTTGCTAGATTCTTCTAAGTTGGACATAACCAACATCGTTTTATTTAACAATTTACAAACACTCATTGGTACTACGTTGTACAGGATAATGACACTACAATGAAACTTCCCATAAATGAGCAACCATTTGGATGAAGAAGTACTACACACAAGAAATCACAGTTACAACTGACCTTTTACTATAAAAGTGTCAACTTACCTCACATTATTGGCTCCTTTTTAAAAAAAGTAACGTGAGGTTTTAGCGCCAACACAACAAAAAGAAAAACAGCCAAAATTATGCTTCAAATTTTTCAATTTAAACGATTAATTCAAACATGTAAAGCCTGAAAAATATATTTCAAAGTTTTTTAATCATCATCATCATTTCACAAGTATATTTCAATGTTTCTGACTCGAATTGTCCTCGATTGCAGTGATCTCAACGCACTCTATCGTGAGATTCTCATTTAGGGATGACGTAAGAGGAGTGGCCCGCCAACACTAAAAAGGATGGTACTTCTTTATTGAAATACGGCTAAACTAAATGGAATTTCGAACTGAAAACTGGTCCATACACGTTTTTAAGTGCGCTAAATTCGAATCTGAAGTCAAAAACACGAAATTCCGACCCATGCAACTACCCCATTGGAGTTTGAAGGTTGACGAAAAGTCGTTTGACAAACAGTCTTTTGACAAAACGTCGTATTGACAAAGATGTCTTTTGACAAAGTCGTATGAAAAACAGTCTTTTCTTCTTACACTCTTCGGAAACAAGCTTTTTAGCTTAAAACAAACTGTACTAGATAGTTGGTGTTGTAACATCGTTACCCATGTGAACATTGGCATCCATAAACTGGCTTCACCAACAACTATTTATTCATCATGATTAAATAGAAACGAATAGAAAACGTTAAAGCTTAATTCTCTAGTTTTCTCTCATCCAATTTTCAAATTTATTTCAAAACATGGCGCAGTCGGTTTCGAAATGAACCAATGCACCCAAAGGGTATCTGATTTCCGACAACGTGCTGTTTTCTTCAATTGAATCAGAGGAATCTGTAATGTATAGTAGACTTTTTTTGTTCCTTTATTGGCCTCAAATGTAAGCTGTATTTAGCCATCATAATATATAATTATTTTCTAAAGTTCAATGTTCGAGATTTTAATGAATTTAACTATAGCTTTAAGCTTATTTTTATTATTCAGTAAGCACTGCACTCTCGTAGGAAATTCGATGTTTTTTTGGATGTGCTCCTCCATTAATAATTAATGTACAATTATTAACACAATTATTGTATTCTTGGCTGCTGGAAACTGGGGCATTTGAAGAGAATGTGATTTGAGTCTCCCTCTAGTTCGCAGTTAGGGTTGTCCAAAATTCTTACTTAGTATAGTAGATAACTAACTAACTACACAGCACTACAGGCCGATGTGGCCCTTGGCTTCCCGAACTCCCTTCTGCCACCGAATATGGTCACCCGCCTGAGTCCTCTGCAATCCCACCACCCGGAGGTCCTTCAAGACATCATCAAGCAAGCGACTCCGAGGACGACCTCTTTGTCTTCTAGTTTCCATCCTAGCTCGCAGCATCATTCTCGGGCTGGCCTCCACCAGCATGTGGTCGACATGTCCCAGCCATTGGGTGCGCCCAGCTTTGATGAATCGGACTATGTTTTCATGTTTTAATAATTCATCAATCAATGTATAGTAGATATTAATTTATTTGACGAGATGGAGCGATTTTGCAAAGATTCTACCCTACAAGACAGGCCAAGCCTAACGTCAGGTAGGAAATCTGAGCAAATTGCATCGCATCATGAATTTATCTTCTTGTAAAAGTGTACAAAATGGTGCCAAATAAACATATGTACCCATCTAATCCGCTTAATCAAAGCACTCCTCTTTACCCACAGAGTAATGGCATCGTCGAGATGTAGACCCGTTATGTTCACGTCCCTGTTTTCCAATGTACCCAGTGGCAAAACAGCTTCATCATGTGGTGTGACGATGTTGAATCATCAAAAGTTAACTTCCCTCGACCAGGGATCGATCTCCTATCGTTCCAATACTGAATCGGAGCTCCTACCACTGAGCTAAGGAAGTGAATGGACAGAAATGTGAAGAGGTAGCTGATCACAACATCTCCCCCCCCCCACCCATTAGGAAATCTTAGGTACTCAGTTACCTACTCAGGGAGGTGAGAGGCAGCTTTGGCCGGCGTTTTCCAACCCAGTGAGAATGCTCTATTTTTGACTGGCTTCGGAGTTTTTTGTTATTGTTCCTTATTCACAGGGTCGGGGATCTGCTGACCACAACGTTTGTCCGAATAGGCGGTGGCTTGACTCATGTCTTGGGAGGGAGTTGTTTTGATGACCTAATCTTAATGAATGAGGAATTTCACCATGTCGGAATTTCCTATTTTTGACCCCAAAATCGGATTCAGCACCTCGAAAAACCCCCTAAGGCAAACTTTCAGCCCGAACTTCCTAATTTACGAATAAACAAAACAGTGTAGAAAATAAGAATGTTTAAAAAAACCGGGAAAATGACGTCATCCTGGAATAGTTCATTTATGGCCGCTTGAAGCGCTGAGATCGATAAATCTATAGTCCCCAGATGCAAAATTTCACGAAACAGTAAAGTTCAAAATCGAAAAACTGAAGAAAAAAATAGAAAAAGCAAGATGGGGAAAATTAGGTTTTCCCTGTTTTTGTTTGATAACTTTCGTCTTAGATAACACGATTTTGTCATACCAACGGGCAACACTGGGAGGAGTCGCCGATCTGAACAGCCCAACTGAACCCCCGCTTTGCGTTGAAGAGGTCCGTTTTCCCGGTTATTTTTTGAAATCTTAAATTTTGATTGTCTCCCAAAACTAACAGGAGACTTATTTTCCGAAATCAGCCCGATTTTCATCTATCCCACACCATTAACTATTTAGGAAAAATGCAAACAAAATTCGGTGAAATTCCTCATTATTGTTTCTCTGAGAAATGCCGAGGAGACCATTTGGGTGAGGTACGACTGCGTCACATTGTTGAATCATCAAAAATTAACTTCCCTCGACCGGGGATTGATCTCCTATTGTTCCGATTCTGAATCAACCATAAGATCAGAGGGGCGGCAAATCTCCCAATGCTGTCCCAACGACCTATTCTGGTATACAGATGGATCCAAAATGGGGAATGGTACAGGGATTGGAATTTACGGGACTAATCCCAGATGGAGCCACTCAGCTCCTCTGGGAGAATTTGCCTCAGTATTTCAGGCTGAAGTACTTGCAGTTAGGGTCTGCACTGGGGAATGTCTGCGGAGAGGACACCGCAGTGTTCACATCTGCATTTTCTCGGACAGCCAGGCTGCGATCAAGGCTTTAGCCGCTTCCTCCATCAACTCTAAGTTAGTGTGGGACAGCTTCCAGACCCTCGGCCTCCTATCGCAACACAACAGGGTTTCTCTGAAGTGGGTGGCAGGACATAGCGGAGTGATGGGAAATGAGAAAGCAGATGCACTGGCCAGAAGGGGCTCACTAACTGGTCCAGAGCCAGCCATCGGCATTCCCAAATCTTCCTTTAGGGCGACCATAAACCGGTGGGTCACCAATGAAACCACTAGTAGATGGTCAAACCTTAGAGGACATGCTCTAAGTAAGCGCATGGTGGCCAAACCCAACACCAGCGCCACAGAAGAGCTGATGCGGCTAAGCTGCAAGGAAGTCAGGTTAGTGGTCGGCCTGGTAACAGGCTCCACTCCACTCCGATTCCATCTCAACCGCATTGGGGTAAATCAAAATACAACCCTCAGCAGGCTGTGTGGAGAGGCCGAAGAAAAAGCCTCCCACATAATATTTGACTGCGAAATGCTTTCAAATCGCAGGTTTCACCTCCTCGGGTCATCTACACCCATGGAGGCTTTTCCCAGCATAAATCTAGCCAAACCTCTACTGGCCCTTACCAAAGGGCTAGGACTCTTTGACTAGGATCAGAATCAGCGGGGTAGCACAATAAGCCACTAGGCTTCAGCGCTTTGGGCTTCCATCACCCTGATCCGCGGATTCATCTACAATCTACAATCCCTCGACCGGGGATCTTTCTCCTATCGTTCCAATTCTGAATCGGAGCTCCTACAACTGAGCTAAGGAAGCAAATGGACAGAAATGCAAAGAGGTAGCTGATCACAACAACGATTTGGTTTGACCTTGCACACACGAATCAAATTACTACGCCGAATAACTGGCTATACTAACCTTGTACAACGACGAGGCAGACCCAAACCCTCCAGACCAGGCGATATGTCCATTTTGGGTACGACGTTGCCACAGCTTTTGCACTGCAGAGTGATCGAAGTGGCTTTGGATTTAATTCCCGAAGCTGAAACGATGATTCCGGGTATTTTCACGACCCGAGAAACCATTGATGACTGAAAATAATAAATTTGAAATTTATATTAATCCAGTCACAGATGAAGTCGGTCAAAAATAACGCGGAGTTTCGAAACTCGAACCAACAATGAGATCAGAGGTGTTATAGACGATTCTGGTATGAAAGTACGTTGTCAACTTGGGAAAAATATTACATATATCGAAATGAGTCCTCGAATCAATCTTACCTTCAAATCGCGAAGAGAAATCGGTACAGAACTTGAATGAAACATGACTTGGAAGCTGTGCACTTCGATATGATCTTCAGGCTTATGCTGCATAATTTCATCCGCCAACTCTTTGGTGGCTTCTTCAAACTGAAAAACATATGTTTACAATAGAACAATCAATAACGGTGATCATAGTTCTCAAATTTCAAAGGCCTATTCAGCAAAATTCATGACATTTGCACTCCTAAGTCCGATTTCGATGTTTTTTTCCTTGGGTAGGGCTTGCTAAGATCTAAAAATCCATGGAATCAGATTTTGAAATTACTCATTCAAAAATTAGTACAAATAAACGAAGTTGGACTTTTTAGGACGTCCCACAGTAAGACTTGGGCGTCCTTATGCGATCGATCTGGGGTGAAGTTGGACAACACTCAACAGAAAAAATAACCACACAATAATCCGTTTTAGACCATTCTGAATCCAAATCCGCGAAAAAAACCATAGGTGTATGTCTGTGTGTAACAAAATCTTGTGTCGTCTACCCAGGCCTTAGTTCTCAAACGATTTTCGTGGTTCTTTTTTCGTTTGACGCGGAATACTATCTAGTTGTGCACTACGGCGCCGGAATTTTGGATTTTGCTTTTTAAGAGGGGGAAAGGGGGGGTTAATGCTTAAAAAACGTGCGTTTGCGTGCATAATCTTGTAAGCTCTGCCCAGGCCTCAATTTCTAACCGATTTGCGTGTTTCTTTTTTTGTTTGACTCAAATAACTTCCGAGTTGTACATGATTTTACCAGAGTACCAAAATTCGCAAGGGGAGGGGGTGAGTGGGGGGATAATATTCACAAAATATCCGATTTTTCAATATTTCGGTTCCTTTACTGCTTACTAATTGTACCCAAGCTTTGAAATTGAGGAAAAATTCTCATTACACCTCCGGATTTTCATGAATTATTCTCTGTACCACCATGAAACTAATAGTAGTGCCAGGACATGGTGCCATAATGCCATAAACCGCTTATTTCGGTTTTTTGGTTTATTATTTTCAATAATGAACCTTTGGAATCGACCAAGAAAAAAAAAATTTAACACCCCCTCAAAATTTGATGGTTTACGTTTCAAGGTACGTAGAATCCAAAAATCGAATAAAAATTTGGCCGTCCGTCCGCCGTACGCGGCACTTTTGCCACTTATCATTGACCGATTTTGATGAAATTTGGTATGTAGGCTCCATTTGGGGTCTAGTTGTGCCCCGAAGCTTTTGGTTGATGTAGGTCACTCCTAAGGGTTCCAAAATCAATTTTGAAATTTTGAAAACGCCCTAACTCCAAAAATTTCGATATAAAGGTATTGTTTTTCCTTCAAATTAAGATTCTATAGAATTTTTAGAATTTTTTGAGACCACGCGGAGCTCTGTAGGACAAACCGTTCGCTACCTACGAAAATTTAAGGGTTTATATTGAAATATATATATATAAATCCAAACACGAGTGTGAATCGCAAAAGAGGCCTAATCTCCGTTCAAATTAGAGCTGACCGAAATGCGATCAATGGTTGGTGATTTTGATTTTTTTAAAATTTTTTTTTATTATTTTTTTTTTCTCTTCATATTGGATGGTTGGTGATTTTGTAGACGAGTGATCTATATAAAAATAATAAACCGTTGTGTAATAATTTGCAGCGTTTTTTGTGTTTCACCTTGAATACGGATGCTCCCACGCCGCTAGAAATGTTAAGGTGGATAATGGTGGGGGGGGGGGGGTCAACATTTCTTGCCTAAAGTAATAAATAAATTACATAGACAGAAACAGTCTTATCGCTTAACAACTGGTTAAACTGATCTAATGCTTATCCAATGGGACGTCCCCTGGAATGCATGCATTACTAAACAATATGTTTTTTGCCTTATTCTGGTGCCGTTTTCTACCCCATTAAAAAAAATACGGTGCATAATTCCAGAAAACTGATTCCTTAGATTTTTCCGTTAGGATGTGACGAACAAGTCTAAAAAAGAATCGGTTGAGTACTGAGATAATGGGTCAAAAGCCCCAAAAAAATACCACTTTTCAGGAAAGCCAGAAAACTAAAAACTACCGATCTTCAAGCTATTTCGACGTTCTGGTACAAGCACACAAACTTAAGACTATATACTTCAAAATAAATTAATTCCACAAGTGTCAACGAACTCTGCTTTCATTTCACTACAAAAACTCTTGGACATTTGACCTATTCAGTTTTACACCATTTTTTACAAACCATTTTTACATCTTTTAAACTTTTTACAAGAGGGAAAGTAGTCTGAAATGGGCTATTTAGACTAAACGAGTGTCTGGGGCTGGGCTAAACGAGTGTTTTGGAGGAGTTTTTAGTTTGAGTCACTCGAATCATCGAGCCAGATGAGGAAACTTGTCGAGGTTGGACCGGACGACCATGGAAAACTGGTCTAAAATGGGCGTGGAAAAGTCTTCCATACTATGGAGCAGTTCATCCTCTTATTTTTGCTTCCGAGTCTACCAAGGTGGCGGAAGCTCTGTTTTCACTTTTCAAGGACGAAAAAAAAACCAACTTGAAAATGCGACTTTCCCGACGGAAAAATCGATTTTTCTCGAAAACTAGAGGTCGTAGAACATTTTTGTTGACGGCGTTGGATTCAGCGTGAAAAAATCTATCGGAAATCGTTTTAATAAGTTGAAAAATTTTTTTTGACATGTTCAGTCAGTAGCTGATCTGATGTTCCTCAAACAACAATCTCTCACGATCTGCACACCTGATAGCGCGATTTTGTTCAAGTTGAGAGGGAAGTTGAGGGCGATAGGTGAGATGAGAGAGAACCATCAACTTCACCGAATAGCAAAAATTATCTGAAACGGTGACAATCACAGTAAACGGTGGATACGGCTTTCGTACAAGTACGCAACCACGAGAGAAATTTTATGTCTTTGCGCCCCCTTTCCCCTTCATATAAAACCCCGTATTGTAACCGCGTAACGCTCCCCGCGTAACACATAACGGTCCCCGCGTGACGATTTTTCATTTATGTGCCATAGTAAAGACATAAAATGTCAAAAAGTTCTCCAAAATCAAAATTTCTACTCGCGTTTTACGTTTCAGACCTTCCTGAACAATTTTGGTTCCGTGTCTGTCTGTCTGTCATGAATTCCTTGTAACGCGCATAACTATACGAAGTTATTGTCCGATTTCAATGAAATTTTCAGGGATTGTGCGGGTTGGTGTGTAGACGGTCCCCTATGAAAATCACCACCCCTGGACTGATAGTAGCCACTGCGCATGCGCAAACGTGAATTTCCTTGTACCGGCCATAACTTCTACATTTTCCATCCGATTTCAATGAAAATTTCAGGGATATTACAGATTAGTATTTAGATGGTCCCCTATGAAATCATCGCCCCCGGACTGATAGTATCCGATGCGCATTCGCGAACGTAAAATCCTTATAACATTTGTCGCCCTCCCATGTGACGTCAGAATCTCAAATCCTATACAAGTTATCACCAGGCCCCCATAGCTCAGACGCAGCGCTTTTGACTCACACCCAGGAGTCCCGGGTTCAACTCCTAGTCTTACTGAGAAATTTTTTGATCCAATCACTACTCACTTTCATTTTTCATCCGAATTTGATGAAACTTTCTAGGATTGTCCAGATTAGCGTGTAGATGGTCCCCTATGAGGGTAGTGGAAGATACTTAGAGATTGGTGTTTTGAGATCAACTACTATTCATTGGATCATCTATACAATCGGGTTATGGATACGAGGAAGCTATGTGCCACACCCACTTGGCAGACGTTTGTTTCTCCTTTAATAGACTCACGAGAAATTTATAAACAAGCAAAATTTGCTTGTTAATTAATTAAATTTAATTCAATTAATCAAAAAACAGTTACAAATAGTTCTCATGTGGACATCAACGGTTCTCAACCTCGCATTCCCTAAATCTTCCTTCAACTCCAAAAGTTTGCTTGGAACACGTCTAGTGCGCATGCGTAGAAATGACAGAATATTCCGAGCTCACTCACCAATGGAAGATGAAAGTTGGGCTCGTTCGAGAAGCTTTCTGCCAATTTTTCGTTGTATCTGAGCAAGTCATTGAATTCGACTTCGATGTAGAACTTCTTACAGTTGTAATTGTCTTGAATCATTTGGCTGGGGAAACACCATAAAATTGAGTAAACATATGTTTTGTGTGTGTAAATTGTGTTTCTATCATTCATGAATAATAGAAATCAACATAATAATACATAAATATTACATTATTTTGTACAAATCAAATCCCTTTTACCTTCCTAAATCCTAATACAATTAGAATCCACCTGTCCCAGGATTTAAATAGATTTATGAATGGGGAATTTGCCTTAATTTTAGATTCTGGAATTTCAAGTCAAATTCTATAATAGGGCCCTAGAATAAGAATAACGTTCAACACCAGGAGTACCCAAGGAAAAAAAATTACTATAGAAGAAAATGCCTATCAAGCGAAGCCTCTGTCCAGAAACACCGCAAAAATCGAGGGATATCGTTCACGTCACACGAAAAAAAAGACGCAAAAAGTGACCGGATTCACATATTGAACGCTCTGGCGTAGAACTCCAGATAGTATCGCAGATCGACAACAGATAGAGTTCTAAGCACGACCACACGAAACGATCCACTCAAATAATGTGATTCGAATAACGAAACTAAATAAGAGAGGATGAAGACTAATAATCCTTGATAAACTAATGGATAGAATCGTATTGTAAAAAGAGTGAGTAAAATTGCTTCTTTTGGTCACTTGCACGTCCGGGTTTTTCTCTTCCCCCATTTGCATTTCTGTGTTCAATCACGTAAGCTACAGTTTCATTTGCATTTCCAGAGGTAGCGCTACCTCAGAGGGGCACAGCTCCTTCTATGAAGTCAGATTGGTTAGAAAATCCGTAACGTTGCAGCCCCCATGAACAGATTGCCGCTTCTTTTAAAAATTCCATCTTCCTTAAATTCTCTAAATCTTTAGGATGCTTTTTCAAGCAGCACACTAAGGGTTTTCATCCATATCAATAAACCCTCTTTCGAAAAAAAAAATGTGAGGCAAATTCCCCATTACGACTGGGGTTCTCAGTAGGGATGTCCCCAAAGTATCGATACTTCTTGAAAAAAGTATCGATACATATCGATACTTTTTTCCCCTGATATATATCGTAGTGTCGATACTTTTTTTCCAGTATCGGAGGCGATACTTTTTTCCCTCTCACATTTTATCTGTTTCAATACCTACGACATGAAGGTACCTACTTGACGGTACCTCTATCTCTACGTAGATTGTTGGGAGACCAACAAACTTCAACAAATTAAACAAAGATGATGTATCACCACCTCCAGCTCTCTTTGATAACCTGCTGTCCTCCATAATCGAGGAAGGACCACCAAAATGTCAACCCAAACAAGTGCGATACAAAACCAAGTGCCTAAACAAAAACAAGTATTAAATAACAAAATGAGTGATTTATTGTTTTTTTCATTCTATGTTAATTATTATCCTCGTGATGGAGAGATGTCACACTGATGGAGGGAAACATAAACGAAAATTTCACCCATTTTTGTGAAAATATCAAAAAGTATCAATATTTCAAAATATCGATACTTTTTGGAAGTATCGTATCGATACTTTCTAGATGTATCGACATGATATTATATTGATACTTTTGAAGTATCGGACATCCCTAGTTCACAGTAAGTAGTTTACCCTGAGTGTGAGGATGTCATTGTGGTTTACTTTCCTACACTTCCTCCTCCTCCAAGATGGTTCCACTACTTCAAGGAAACATAAATAATATCTAGAAACTGTCTGCTAGCGAGAGATCAAAGAACCCTTTGCGAGGACCCTTGCCTTTGTTGGCTTCAAGCCATAGTACCTATTGGTCATCCTTCTTCTCCCTGAGATGTCTGTTTTCAATGTAGGATTGTAGCAGTAAGTAGTACCTACTGTTTTCTTCCAATTACTAAGTGAAAAATTGCAACTGGTTCTATATTTAGGCACATGAACGGGCTTACAAAACCATGGATACCTGCATCGCACTGTAAATCACTCCGAAAACTTCATTCCCAACGTCGAGTCCCAGAAACCCTCTGGGGGGGAGGAGGGGTATCAAACATAAATAGTATAATAAAACAAGAATTGAGGCAGACCTCACTTGGAAAGGCAGCTCATGAAATTCTTCGAAGACTTAGCAAACTATTCACTCAGCAATAAATAACAACAAACTATCGACGATGACGGTCACATTTGGAGAGATTTTGAATTACGTTTAGCAGACCGCAAGCGACATCCCCAACACCCTCATAGACCAGATCAGATAGACTGGTATATTTCGTACAAGTGTGCCTCAAGTTCCTTCCAGTCTTCCAACTCAGCGATAAGGTTGGTCTACACTGGGACACTTATTGCCATAGAGCGAGAGCAGAGAGCACTCGAGAGCAGTGTAGACACCTCCTAGAGCAGTTGTGCTTGCTCTCGTAGAGTGCTCTAGTGCTCTCGCGTTCCCTCTCCACTCTCGACGTGGAGACACCTACGCAACCGCTCTCGGCAACTAGCCTCAGTGAGTTTCAACAACGAGCAACTAGTGCCTAGAGCAGGATGGCGAATTCCGGCCGTCAATGGACAAAAGAAGAAACCGAGAGCTTCATAAGCCGCCTAGAAGCTATGCCAAAGCTGTGGGATGCATCATGCGAAAATTACAAAGACAGGGACAAAAGAACTGTTTCCCTCACAGCCCTGGCAAATGAATTTGCCACCGACATCAAGGAGGTTACGAGGAAACTCCATAACATGATGACCCAACTAAATTCCGAGTTGAGAAAAATTAAGAAGAGGAAGAGTGGAAGTGGGGCTGACAACGTATATTCAAGTGGATGGCAGTTTTTTGACCCCCTGAAATTCATGGTCCCTTCTAACCAAATAGAAGATTCAACAACATGTAATTTGATAAGTAAATCTAAGATACTTGATTCATTCACAACATTGAATTCAAATTACTATAATTATATCAATTCACAGAAACAATTTAAAAAGTAGGTAAGTTATCATAAAAACCCAATCTACAAGTTTACAAATCTACGTTATAAAATAATGGGGTATTTCAGTCAATTTTTTTAATTTTTTTTTTCAAAAGAGTATGGCTCAGGAATAACGGTAATTGGGTCTGTTTGTCGAGAAAATGTTTCTAAAAAATCAGAGAAGCTAAGGAAAGTTGAAGATTTGAATGGTGTGACGTAACTAGCCAATCGTGACGTAGCTAGCCAACTGTCTTTGAAAAAAGTATCCATGCACAGAAACCCTTGGAGGACCTAATGGATACTACAAAATACTACTCACACAGGCGCGCGGCGTAGTCCTTGCCTAGTGTGTGTGCATTTATAGCGGCCCGCCTTTTTCAAACGTGTGATCTCTTTAATTAATTTTTCTACCACATGTTATAGTATCATTGGGCTTAAAGTTGTAGTATAGAGATTTTCAAGGGTGCTGAATCCAAATTTGAGGTCAAAAACCTGAATTTCCGACCCACCGAAATACCCCATTCTAAAGCAGAGAAAAACGGTTTACTGCTAATCTTTCTCCGGGTTGTACGGATTCCCTCATTGAAATACCTTGTTTTTTGATTAGTGGAGAAATATTGCTCAACATTTCCTGAAAATTTGTGGCCGACATTCGTACGAAGTTCATATACATCTTTGGATCACTTGCCGTCAGCTCCGGAAGTAGAGTCGTGTACACACCGAATTGCTTTCGTTGTAGAACCCATCCTTTCACCCAAATACGACGTTTATTTCTTCTTTTCCGTTTCCTCTTAATAACCAGTGCAATAGCGAGTGCCGCGCAAGCGATATTTTGTTTAGATGAGACAATGAGGAATTTCACCATGTCGAAATTTCCTATTTTTGACCCCAAAATCGGATTCAGCTACTCGAAAACCTCCTAAGGCAAACTTTCATCCCGAACTTCCTAATTTACGAATAAACAAAACAGTGTAGAAAATACGAACGTTTAAACAAAACGGGAAAATGACGTCATCCTGGAATAGTTCATTTATGGCCGCTTGAAGCGCTGAGATCGAGAAATCTATAGTCCCTAGATGCAAAATTTCACGAAACAGTAAAGTTCGAAATCGAAAAACTGAAGAAAAACAATAGAAAAAGCAAGATGGGGAAAATGAGGTTCCCCTGTTTTTGTGTGATAACTTTTCTCTTGGAAAACACGATTTCGTCATGGGCAACACTGGGAGGAGACGGCGATCCGAACAGCGAGCGTTCCCGCTTCACGTCCGTTTTCCCTGTTAGTTTTGAAATCAAAAATTTTGATTGTCTCCCAAAAATAACAGGAGACTTATTTTCCGAAATCAGCCCGATTTTCATCTATCCCACACCATTAACTATTCAGGAAAAATGCAAACAGAATTCGGTGAAATTCCTCATTGTGACAGTCGGAATGAGACTGGAGGAATCTCGCGTAAGTGCAACAAAGCGAGACCGTGTAGGCAGACCTGAGACTGCTCTCGCGAGATCAACAGCGAGAGCGGTCTCAGAGACTCGTCTCTAGGCTCTCAGGGCTCATAGTGTAGACTCAGCTGACACTGCTCTACGCAATTAGTGTCGCTCTGGCTTTCACCGTGTAGACTGGCCTTTAGTCGGTACATTCTCATTACGTGAAACATTTCTACAGGCCTAATCCCTCCTCAATTCCACCAGAACCATCTTGCTACGGTCAGTCAATTACAACTTGCTATCACACTTGCCCTTGAGTTGCGGCAGAACTGTAACTTTGGTATCAACATTGCTTTCCATTAACTGTGTAATTTTCAACTTTCAAATACAGAACCGAAATAAGGCTCCTTTTAGCACGTCTCATGACAATAATCTTACATACCAACCGTTATTTATGCAGATCCTGTAATATCATCAAAAACCTCCTCCTACTTCGTTGTACAACGTAGGTAGGGTGACTCGCCCAGTGAATGAACAGTACGAGGTTATTTGGGAATAATAAGGCTTGTGATGCACCCTGGTGATAACCGTTTTTTTCATTAGTTCCATCAACATATCATAGATAGCAGGGTGAAGCAGTAGATAAAGAGAAGTCTGCCATCTTCTTTGGTTTTGATGTTATCAACAGGTCAGTCTCCAAGAACGTCTCTGGGGGTAACAACTGGAGTTGGCTGTTACGTGAGGATTAGTGTTTAGAGTTAAGTAAAATGCTAAATTAGTCAATGTCATGCTTTATTATTGTAGCTGATATGTTTTTCTAGAGAGAACTAATTGGGTAGAAGGGAATTTTTTTGATTATGATGTTTTGTTGGGTCTTCATACTGTGGGAGCTAAAATATGACCTCCAACCAGTAAATGAACGACAGTAAAATGACTGTTCATTCACTGGAGGAGGGTTATTTCACGGTTTTTAAATCGAATGGAGGCTTCCCAAGTGAAGAAACAACTAAACTGCTGATTTTTTGCCTCAACTTGTTTAAATAACTATCCTATCCAGTGAATGAACAGGTGAATGTGTATGGGAATGGAGTGCTCATTCACTGGAATTTCAGGGTTCATTCACAAGGAAATAGTGTTCATTCATGGGGTGAAATACATTAACTCCTTTATTGTGGAAAATTAGCTATAAAAATCAACTTTTCTCGTCTTCTCCCATGCTATTCTTGTTCCTTATATAATTTTAAACAACATCAGACAAATTCAAGTAGTGTAGTACTCCAACTTTAAGAACTGTAGACATTAAAGTTCGTCACTAGTGTGCTAAGAGCGTCACCAGTGTTCATTCACTGGGCGAGTCACCCTACCACGTAGTATACCTACCCTACATAGCACTGCACTCTAACACGGTACCTAACACAATCCTTCACATAACTACCTATTTTACCTGTATTTGTAGTTGAAGGTCCCGTGATGGAAGTTCTTCAAGAAATCTTTGAATTTGAGTTTGACGCTGATCGCACCATCCGAAGGCCCGGTGTTGGATTGATCCTCGCGGCTTAAATTGTCGGAGAAGAATATTCCAGCTTCGTCGAAACCTTCCATAACTGCGTCGAATCGGGTTTAGAATATATTGAAGAGAACGGAATTGAAGTTAACAGAGAGTACTTCAAGACAAAAGCTCGGAATTGCGAGAGGTACTTCGACAGAATAATTCGGATTTCCCTATATTTTTTCACAATCCACAGTCAGATTTTCGCACGTAAGCTGCCGCAATACACACAATTTATCAGAACTAATCGAAACAGGAACCACTTAGCACAATGAACTCGGAATCAACGAGAATAAAATAGGAAACAAGCAAGAATAAAAGAAGCAACAAGCAAGATGAAGACTGGGGCGGGAAAATCACCGAGAATTCAGGAGGTTACTCCTTTTAGGCGGGACTGAGGCCGCAACTTTCGTGCTACAGCTTGATAAAACTCATATCCTTTCTTCATGGCGAAACATTTTTGAGAGTTTTGCCGATAGAGGCGCTAGAATCTGCAGTGGAACTATAAAAATCGCGGGAAATCTGAAAAATGTAAATTTATTGACCTTTGTAGTTTGCTGTCTCGGGAATCTATTTTTTAAACAATTTCATCTCCTTCATTTAATTAGTGTAATAATATACAGAAAGTCCAACTAGTTTCGATGATTTCGTCATTTTTTCTTGACTTTTTGCTTCCGAGTCTACCAAGGTAGCGGAAGCTTTGTTTTCACTTTTCAAGGACGAAAAAAAAATTTCTCCAAAATCGAAATTTCCACTCGCGTTTTACGTTTCAGACCTTTCTGAACATTTTGGTTCCGCGTCTGTCATGAAATCCTTGCCACAGCCATAATTTTTACAATTCACATCCGATTTTGATGAAGTTTTCAGGGATTATGCGGGTTGGCGTGTACATGGTCCCCTATGAAAATCATCACCCTCGGACTGATAGTAGCTGATACGTGAATTCCTTGTAACAGCCATAATTTTTACATTTTCCATCCGATTTCGACGAAATTTCTCAGGATTATCCAGATTAGCGTGTAGATGGTCCCCTATGAGGGTATTGGAAGGTACTTAGTGATGTTTTGAGATTAACTACTATGCATCGGATCATCTATACAATCGGGTTATGTAGGTATACGAGGAAGCTACGTGCCACACCCACTTGGCAGACGATTTTTAAGTGGATTGATGGTCAAAACAAGCCTTTGAAGATGTCTTGTTGTTGCATCATCAAAGATTTATACTAAACTAGGTAGGGATGTTTATATTCCTGAGTCGAACTCTTTACCACTGAGCTAAGGAAGTGAACGGACAGAAATTCGAAGGGGCAGCTGATCACACCTCTCCCCCTTTGGGAAATCTTGTGGTCTCTTCAGAGAAGCAGTCCCGAACCAGTTCAGATCCAAGCCAGAATTGAAAAGGGGATGGCATAGAGGCGCCTGGACTCCTCCGAACCGTTCAGGACTCCTTCGAACGAAGTTTTGTTATTGTTCCTTCTTGAATGCGGCAGGGGATCTGCTGACTTCAACGTTTGTGCCTCCACTCGTGTCTTGGTGTTTTGATGATATAACACTAATTATTATCCTCAGAGAATCCTGAGGAGCCTTTTCAGGTCCTGCCGACTGCGCCACTTTGTAGTACCATCAAAAATTAACTTCCCTCATCCGGGAATCAATCGCCTATCTTTCTGACTAAACTATATTTACATTCCTGAGTCGAGCTCTTTACCACTGTGCCAACGAAGTGAATGGACAGAAATGAGAAGAGGTAGCTGATCATAACATAGTCTCCCGAGTAAACCAACAAGAGTCGATGATTTCAACCTTCTTTCTCGACTTTTTCAGTGAATTCAAGGTGAAAACAAGCCCTTGAATCGAGTAAACTAACTAGTTAAACTAACTTGTAGGTGACCATCCTATTCCAACCACAATCCTCCATGAATTTCTTGCGCGTAAATATTATGCATTCATCTTTTTCGAAACTTTAACTTCCTACATGGGAAGAGAGAAATTTCAATTCAAAGTAAAGAAGGTTTAAATGAAAGTGCAAAATGTTCAATTCAAATTATAAAATGTGTAAAATTCTACTCGTAGGTACCCGTCCGGGAGATGATATAAGGAGCTTTTTCCTAATCCTAGCAAAAAGCCATGGTTCGAATCGGTTACTGTAAAAAAAACTAGAGCTTTCTTCCCACCAGCTTTCTGATTACCAGGCTATGCAGTGGACATGCAAAAACCCACCAATACCTTCACAAACCACTCTCCAATTTGCCAAAATTGCTACCTCGCGGAAGAAACGCGGAGAAACCAAATAAAGCCATGACAAACCAATTCAAATTTGAGGATATCGTTGGAAAGAGCGTTAAATTTCCGAGCTTCCTAATGTAAAACCAAAATTTTTTGGCAATGAAATATTTCTAAAAAACCGAGTCAAATAACAAACTTTTTTTTTGTTCAAATAACAAACACATTTTTTTTTTCTCGAAATATGCCTCTTTTTAAATTGAAGTTTTCACTCTAAATCCCTCCCCATTTCGATGGGCGCTCTTCGGAGAAAACTTGCTCAAAATCCATATTGGAGGAGTAAATCAAGTTCGAATACAAGAAAACGTGTGTTTCACAAGAAAATCCAGTGTTTTAGGCGGTGTTCGATCTCAAGATGACTTGACGAGTTTGGTATCATTTCTTCAGTAATTTTTCACGCTGAATCCAATGGCGATACTTACGAATAATTCTGACTGCTAGAAAGTGGATTTTTCGAGGAAATCCTTCATATTTTGACAATAACAAACGCGTTTCATAAATATGGAAGTGATCATAAAGTAACACATTTCTACTGAATAAAAACATCAACTTTCAAGCTGATTGATGTTTTTATTGAGTAAAAATGTGTAACTTTATGCTCACTACCATATTTAGAAATAATGAGCATTTTTGTACGAAAATCGAAGATTTTCTTCGATAAATCCACTTTTTAGCTGTCAGAATCATTCGGAAATATCACCATTGGCTCAATTCTAAGTGAAAAACCTTGAACTAAAAGTGAAAATACATAGGTATACTGTTATAAAGTAGAGGAGGTAGACGTCGCGCGGCCGAGCATTGGAGTTTTGGAGGCAATGGGATAGAGATCGTGAGCGAGTACAAATACTTAGGAGTGACGCTCACTCCTCGGTTGTCCTACACCAAACATGTCAGGCAGAAGGGTCACACCGCAAAGTTCGCCCTCAACAACATTTGGGGAAAACTATTTGATGAGGCATCGGTTCCAGTGAGGGCTAAGATGGATGTGTTCTGATCGGCTGTACGATCCGTCCTGTGTTATGCGGCGCCATGCTGGGGATGGAGAGAGTATGGGGGAGCTGAGGGGGTTCAGCTTATGTTTATAAGGAGGCTGTTTCGGTTGCCGAGGTTTGCTCCAAACTACATCCTGCACCTGGAGACTGGATTGGACACCGTTTCCGCATTCACGCTCGAGGCCCTTTTTGAGTACCTGCTGAGAGTTGCCCATCTTCAGGATAGCCGCCTACCGAGAATCGTAGCGAGAGAGGTGATCAGTAAGAGTGTTTCTTGGGCCAGGCACTTGGATCATCTCTCAACCGAGCTCGACGTCCACAACCACCTGGATTCGCTGGATTACAAGATAATCAGGGCTCAGGCGGATGCCTTGCTGGGAGAGTTCAAAAAATCTAAGCGCGAGCAGTTCTAGCGGAGGGCCCTAGACTCAGAGAACTTCACGCTATACAGAGAATTGGACCCCGCAGTCAAGCCTCTAAGCCTTATAGAGGACACAAAAATGGATATTGGGGCAAGCAGATGGCTCTTCAAATTAAGGGGAGAACTACTCCATCTTAATGGAAAACCTTATCCCACTGACAGATGTGAGCAATGCGCCTTATGCAACACCCGTCAGAGAGAATATCAATTTCATTTCCTTTGCATATGCCCGATCCTATCAGAATTTCGATGGACCGACTTAGGAAGACCGGTTCTTGGACATGAGGAGGTAGTGGCTCGTCTGAACGGCGAGGGGTGGAAAGACCTCATTGTTTTTTGTAAATTAGCATGGCGCTATAGATCAATGCTGGTTAGGGAATTCAATTTTTGATATATTTTGCCTATAATTTAAAATCCCGTTCCAATACCTAATTTTTTTTTATTATTACTATTTTTTTTTAACTATTAGGCACTAACACTACCGACAGACGGTTTAATTACCATGTTGTAATGTTTATTTTGTACAAATGAGAAAATAATTTATGTTATTCATTTAATAAACGATTATCTATCTATCTATCTATCTGTTATAAAGTCACAACAGAAATTTGTAATAAAATAAATAACAACATGATGGAACTCAAAGCTCGAAGGTGCAGACACAGTTAATTAACCTTACATGGATGTATGAATACATCAGTGAACACCTCCTACTCCTAATTAGGAATCTTTACACTGTTCTAAACGAATAGACAGCAGATTGGGTACAGAAAAAGACTGCGTACAAAAGCAATAATATCAAATTTTATTTGATAAATTTTCACAAAACAACAAAAATCAACATAAAGTAATATTGCACATTCCATAAGGCATACTTCCTACCCATTTATTTCCACGAATGACAGGGACCTCAGTAGGCACGACTTCCTAAGTTAGTTCTTACTCGTCCTTATAAACTGGCTTGTGCAGCACCAGCAATTTAACGAAAACCCAATAGTTTCAAAGGACCCAATCAAAGGAGGGAAGAGTAGAAATGCTTTTCCTCCAGGAATCACGAAAGTAGAAAGTTTTCTATGAACCGTGAGTGGTGTGAATTGTGAATATATTTGTCTTACATGATTGATTCAGGTAACAATTCGATTATAAAAATTACAAAATCTGAACTATTTTCATGCCTAGATACGCCCAGAGGGAACTTTTACACCAGAAGGTATTAATGCTTCTATTGTTTTCAATGTCATATTTAAATCATTTTTTCAACTCGTAGCCAATTTGGGCGATGTATCCATAACAACGTAATACGTAACAAACAACAGGAGGGTAACCTGTGACGAGTGTCTAAACCATAACGGCAGCATTAGTTCATGTGTCCTCCGCTAGGGATAGTAAAGCGTTTTCCCCCTGAATCATGAGAGATAAGCTTAGTTGCCTATTTTGGTAAACCTTGAGATAATGCGATGCAGGTGATTCAAGGGAATAATGCTTTACTATCCCTAGCGGAGGATACATGAACTAATGCTGTAAGTGTGATTTAGACACAACGTAACCCGAGCACAAAGTATGAAAGCCAATTCTCACGTGGTCATTTTTTATACGATACAATGATTTTACCGTTTCGTGAAAATTCAAGCTATCAATAATTCACGGTAACACCAACGATGAGGTTCTATTCAATGGAAAATTCATTATAAATGTGATGTCGATAAACACTACAACAAAAATTAAGTACCAATGAAAAAATTGAGAAAGATTGCAGTTTTACCACCTTTACAACCAGAAGCGCAATATAGATGGCGATTTCATACTTTGTGGACTCCACTTTAACAATCATAGTTTATAATATTGTTCTGAGTACAAATAACAAGTCAGATTTTCTGTAACAAACGAAGAAAACTAATACCTACTTTACATCTACCTACTTTGGCCCGATTCAAATTTTGAATTTTAACGCACTTCCAAAGAGATGGAAGGCGTAGTCGATTAGTTTGGAATGATGTAAATTTATCAAAGAAATCGTTGGAGTTTGATGACAATATCACTCTAAAGGAATGTTTACTTGATTATCTGACATTAGAAGGCAGTTCGAAACGCAGGGTGGGTTTTGGGTTGTAACCCTGAATGTGCGGGTTCCGATCGACGGACAGAGGCACGGAGGAAATAACGAATTTGAGGAGAAAAAAAAGGAAAATCCGCGACGCCGACCAGTCGAAAAGCCTGGTTTTGCAACGAGCTGTTATCACAAAAATACGATGATCGAAAAGTTACGGTAGGAAAGTGTATTTTACTCCACGGTGACAGATTTGGCCAAATTCCTGGGGCAGTCGACGTTGCAGCCGCGAAGAACGGCGATGTGGTAGGAGAGGAGCTGCATGGGGATTACAGTCAGGATACCCTGTAAATAGAAGAAGATGAGTGAACCATGCAAAAGGTCAAATGAAGAACAAAACGCTGCAAATTATTACACAATGGTTTATTATTTTTCTATATAGATCACTCGTCTGCAAAGCCACCAACCATCCAACATGAAGAAAAACATCGATCGCACTTCGGTCAGCTAAAATTTTAACGGAAATTAGGCCTCTTTGGCGATTCACACTCGTGTTTCTGATTTATCGTACGTCCAACCCTTAAATTCTCGTGGGGAGCGAACGGTTTGTCCTACAGAGCTCCGCGTGGTCTCAAAAAATTCTAAAAATTCTATAGAATCTTAAATTGAAGGAAAAACAATACCTTTATATCAAAATTTTTGGAGTTAGGGCGCTTTCAAAATTTCAAAATTCATTTCTGAACCCTTAGAAGTGACCAACATCAACCAAAATCTTCGGGGCACAACTAGACCCCAAATGGAGCCTACATACCAAATTTCTTCAAAATCGGTCAATGCTAAGCGGCAAAAGTGCCGCATTCGGCGGACGGACGGCCAAATTTTTATTCGATTTTTGGATTCTACGTACCTTGAAACGTGTTCGAACTAAGAACTGTTGTTAGTGAAGAAGGAAAACATAATTTCTTATTACACGTTCAACTATAATTACACGTTCAACAGCTGTACCGGGACTGTGGAACCGAGTATCAGGTTGGAACGGTTCCACGCAGTGACAAAAACTCGACCCTTACCGGTCCAGTTCCACAGACTGATAAGATATCTTGAAATGGCTCTGGACCGGGAAGAGATCACTCTGATTGGTGAGGATGGAACTGGACCGGTAAGGATGGAACCGGACCGATAAGATATTATGGAGAATGGTTCAATGGCTCTGGACCGGGAAGGGTTTTGGACCAATAAGCATGGATCTTGTTCTCAGTTCTGTTCCATGTTGTACCTGGAAGCGCCCTTACACTTTCCATGGACTGAGAATGGTTCATGGAATCATGGAATGGCTCTTGAGCGGGAAGTTCTCTTCTGGACTGGTTAGCATGGAAGTTGTCTCCAGTATTATTAATTTATTATTCTCATGTTAAGTTCTTAAACTGCAACGTCATTATTCTTTCCTTGAATTGTTTGGTAACTATTATTTATAATAAATTGCCTCTTTTGTAACACTTGTTCAAATTCCTTCCTTTTAGCGAATTTTCAAGGAAAATGATGCTATTGTATTGCAAGTTGAGATCATAAGCATGGAAGAAGGACGATAGGGATTTGACTGCCTGCTTCATCCATGCCATGTGAGTGGGATTCGATCGCCTGTACCGGTAATTTGGAACGGTTACATCTTTGTCACCGTAACCGTTGGAACCGTTCCAGGGAAATACCTGGACCGACACACCCCTAATGATGTAACATTAATGATGTACACACAGTAATGATGTAACATCATTACTTGATGAAAAAGAAAAGAAAGGGACACCGTCGATCATAAAAACAAAAGGCCATCTCCTGATGGGGTTGAAAGCGTCTCTGTGAGGTGGTCTTCTGACTTGCTCCTGAAGCAGTTTTACCTCCAATGAATTTGGGAACCAAACAAAACGTAAACCATCAAATTTTGAGGGGGTGTTAAACTTTTTTTCTTGGTCGATTCCAAAGGTTTATTATTGAAAATAATAAACCAAAAGTGCTATTTTTCACAACGTCAGGCGTCATTTGGTCAATTTGACCCAAAACCTCCTTTAGGAATTCGATTGAGATGTTTTCCTACATCCTTCCATACACCCCTTATCTTGCCCCAAGTGATTGCCAACTATTCCTGGCGATGAAAACATTATTGGGCGTAAAACGGTTTAACAAAGATGAGGAAGTTAAGAGCGCTGCTGACGAATGTCTGCGCCGGTTTGAAATAACTCGTCACGCTTCTCTAGTGCCAGAATTCCAATTTTGGAACGACCATCTTAATGAGGAATTTCACCGAATTCTGTTTGCATTTTTCCTGAATAGCTAATGGTGTGGGATAGATGAAAATCGGGCTGATTTCGGAAAATAAGTCTCCTGTTATTTTTGGGAGACAATCAAAATTTTTGATTTCAAAACTAACCGGGAAAACGGACGTGCAGCGGGAACGCTCGCTGATTGGGCTGTTCAGATCGCCGTCTCCTCCCAGTGTTGCCCATTGGGACTACGGAATCGTGTTTTCTAAGAGAAAAGTTATCAAACAAAAACAGGGGAAACCTAATTTTCCCCATCTTTTTTCTTCAGTTTTTCGATTTCGAACTTTACTTTTTCGTGAAATGTTGCATCTGGGGACTATAGATTTCTCGATCCCAGCGCTTCAAGCGGCCATAAATGAACTATTCCAGGATGACGTCATTTTCCCGGTTTTTTTAAAAGTTCGTATTTTCTACACTATTTTGTTTATTCGTAAATTAGGAAGTTCGGGCTGAAAGTTTGCCTTAGGGGGTTTTTCGAGGTGCTGAATCCGATTTTGGGGTCGAAAATAGGAAATTCCGACATGGTGAAATTCCTCATTCTAAACTTCCATGTTATTCTATGACAGGAAGCTATTATACTGCTATCCCAACTTGGCAGACGTCTTTTAGATCATCATTAATCGCCACTCGTTAAAAGAATATTTCTCATGAGGATATTCACAACTGACCTGCAGACAGTCGACAGCGTGAGGAACTTCGATGATCTTGGACGAGAAACTTTGCGTGTCAACGTCTCCCTTCTCGCAGATCAGGATGGGCCTTCCTTCCCTGGCAGTGATTTGTTGCAGCGCATTCATGCATTTCTGTGAAAAATAAATTATTATAGCGCATCATACACAACGTAATAAGTAGTGTAGACGAAGTAGGTAAGTGTGTCAACAGGTTAGTAAAACGGTACGCCACACAATAGGTTAGGAAATAGTTTTAATGAATAATCCTTTTGGCCAGAGCGACGAACTAACCAATGGGGAATTCGCCTCACATTTTTTTTCGAAAGAGGGCTCACTGATATAGAAGAAAACCATAGTGTGCTGCTCTAAAAATATCCAAAAAACTTGGAGAATTTAAGGAAGGTGGAAATTTGAAATGTAGCGGCAATCTGTATATGGGGGCAGCCATGTTGCAACATATCCAGCTTTCTAACCAATCTGACTTCATAGGGGGATCTGTGCCCCTGACGGCAGTAGTGCTACCTCTGGAAGCGTAAATGCAACTAAAGCTTATGTTGTCAACAAAGGAGTGCTTGAATGGGCGAGGGGAAAATGCAGACACAAAAGTGACCAAAAGAAGCAATTTTACTCACTCTTTTTTAAAATATGATTCTACCTATTAGTTTATCAAGCATTATTAGTCTTCATCTTCTCTTATTCAGTTTCTATACTAGTTAGTTTCGTTTTTTGGATCACATTATTCAAGTGGTCATTTGAGTGGATAGTTTCGTGTGGTCAAAAGGGTGCCTACAACTCTACCTGTTGTCATTCATTGATACTATTTGCTGAGGCTTCTTTTACGCTTTGCCAGAGCACAGCAGTGTGAATTCTGTCAGTTATTGCGTCGTGTAACGTGAAAATTTATAATTGCCGCCCGCGGTTCTTGGTGCCACCTCCACTTCTATCGTCCGTCTTGTGCTGCCACCTGCAGGCCTCGTCGCTAACAAGAAACCGAAATCCTTTGTTCATTATCAATTCTCCATCGCCACTCCGAGACCCCCATTCACGCCACTCTCCTGACAAGTTTTATGTTTTTTCCTGTTGAAAATTTTCATTTGAAAATTACCGTACCATCATCACCTAATACTACCGTCATCCAGAAATCACCTCAATGGTCTGGGTCAAGCATATTGTCTGTGCCGAATATTTTGCCGTTGGTAAGCATTTTTACCTGTTGGATTCTACCAGTACAACTAGCTACCTTTTGAAATGAGGACATCAACTCACCATACTTCCATTATATTTTTTTGATAGTTCTCCGAACATCTTCCGACGTTTTGTCTGGAAAGTCCGTCTCTTGAAGTCCTCGTCCGACTCAGCGTCGAGAGACTTCTCCATACCGTACCGGTAGGTTGTGCACATTTTTTTGTTCTCAACCGCTTCAAAACCAAAAAGCAGGATAATCAGGAATTTCTTCCGTTTCTCTTAATCAGTTTTAGGTTCGAGCTTAGAACTTATCGTCTCGACCAAGACTTACTACTGCCGAGGAGTCTTGCCGTGCAGAACTCTACCGCTTCAGAGCATCCAGTCCTTCCCGTTCCGATCCACTTAAAGTACCAAAAGGTCTAGGGCTATATCTTTTCGTTTTGTTATTCGACGGCCGATCGAAATTTGTAAGTAGTACCTACCTATAATAATTACTGTATCGTCAAGCCCAAACAAATAGTCCTCAAGTACCTACCGTTTGTGTCGTATCGTGATTATACCTGTGACAGTCCCCCCTGAAATTTCGGTCTCATAGCGACCAAAAATATCAATTTAGTTCTAACTTTTATTCTGTTGAATAAAGCTTTTTTTTGTAAATTTGTTTGTTTCATTTTCTCTACCCTCTAGCCAGGGTCTTGTCTCGTCTTTTTTTGTTTATTTGGGTTCATCCCCACTTAAATGAAACTGTAGTCCCTTCTATGTCACAGTCGTTCTGCTGTAGGCACCCCGGGGTGTGACGTGCTCAGCCTCCCTCGATTTTTGCGGTGTTTTTTGACAGAGGCTTCACTAGTTCAGTCATTTTCTTCAACGGTTATTTTTTCCTTTAGGTATTCCTGGTGTTGAACATTGTTCTAGGGCCCTATTATAGGATTTGATTTCAAATTCCAGAATCTAAAATTGAGGCAAATTCCCCATTGCTTTGCTGATTAGTTCGGCTTATATTTGAGACCCTAATATCCAGGCCCAGTACCTTAAGATTTCTTATACAGTATCACATCCAGTCAAATCGTTCATCCTATTATTAGCAGACAGCCACATATCTCAACTTGGAACAAATAGTGGAGAAAGACACCTGAATCTCCAGACCAAATTTTACGGTAGGTAATTTCCTTGTAATCAATAATTCATCGCAAATTTAAAGAAATCCTACCTGGTACACTGGATCTCTCGTGATGATGATGATCATGGGCATGGCCTTATCAACCAGGGCGAGCGGGCCATGTTTGAGTTCACCAGCGAGTATTCCTTCCGAATGCATGTAAGTCAACTCTTTCACTTTCTGAAAAAGACGAACAACTAAAATAACCGATTGGAAATTTCAATGGAACCAATTCCAACTTATGCAGCTTAAGAATTTTGTATGTCAAAAATGTTGAGATCATTAAAATGACCAATTACGTAGTATAAGAACTTGGACAGAGAAGTTGATCTTACCAGAGCACCTTCCATACAGGTGGCGAAGTTGTAGCCTCTTCCCATGATCAACAAGGATTTCTGCTGGTAGAGATCTTTGGCCAGAGTCTGGATAGCGCTGTCACTCTGCAGAACTTCGCGAATTTGCTCATCGAGATTCTTCAAGCCCATGATAATCTGAAAATTATGTTTTTTAAGAGGTGTGTTCACTAAATTTTTAAATAGTACAAAGAGAAAATAGAATGCAAATAACTACAGTTACTTCTAGATGTTGAGCAAACTAGCTGGTTTTGGCGAGATATAAAACCTTTGAATTGAACTCACTTCTTGTCTCCTGGGTTGCAGCGAGATTTTGTCCTCGGACATAACAAGCGCGAACATGACAAGTGAAATGAACTGGGAGGTGTACGCCTTGGTGGAAGCCACACCGATTTCAGGTCCAGCGTTGATGTGAATACCGCAGTGACTCTCTCGACAGATGGACGACCCAACGGTGTTAGTCACTCCGACGATCAGAGCGCCTCTAAGTTTACAGTAACGGAGAGCCATCAAGGAGTCGGCTGTTTCTCCTGAAACAATACTTCAAGTTATACTCGAACGACTCATAGACCTGAAATAATAGATAGTTTCAGAGTGCTATTCAGTAGGCTGAAGTAGTTCAGAAGACTGAAGTGCCAAGTCTCCATTCGGAACGGTAATTGCACTTTTTCTGAGACACCTCCGTTACCCAAAGGTGAGAGGCCCTGGGAAGAGCAGATGACTTTTTTTCTTCAGCCTAGGTGTTGGTTAGCATCTCCACATACAAACTCTAGCAGAAGTTCCTCAGTTTTCCACTATGTCACCCTTTACAGGCTTGCCACGACTTCCTAATAACCTCACGGAGGAGCAATGGGGTATTTCAGTCAATTTAAAAAAAAAATTTTTTTCAAAAGAGTATGGCTCAGGAATAACGGTAATCGGGTCTATTCGTCGAGAAAATGTTTTTAAAAAATCAGAGAAGCTAAGGAAAGTTGAAGATTTGAATGGTGTGACGTAACTAGCCAACTGTCTTTGAAAAAAGTATCCATGCACAGAGAAGAGATGAAACCTTTGGAGGACCTCTTGGATACTACAAAATACTACTCACACACGCGCGTGGCGTAGTGTGTGTGCATTTATGGCGGCCCGCCTTTTGCTTCCTCACTACTGAAGGTAGGGAAGCTTTGTATTCGTGAAAGAAGTGAAAAAAAATTGTCCTCCAAAATCAAAATTTCCACTTGCTTTTTGCGTTTTAGAGCTTCCCGAACAATTTTGGTTCCTTGTCTGTCTGTCTGTCATTCTGTCTGTGGTCAATCCTTGTCCCGGGCAAAACTATACTAACCAGTGGTCCGATTTTGATGAAATTTTCAGGGATTGTGCGGGTTAGGTCCTAGACGAACCCCTATCAATTTCAGCACCTTCGGACCAATAGAAGCGAGTGCGCATGCGCAAACGTGAATTTCCTGGAACCTCGGTTTCTCGGTTTCTAATGAACCGATTTTGCTCAAATTTGGAGGTTAGTTAGGGACTAACTTCTAAGAGACACCCTATAAGTTTCAATCAAATTGGTCAAGCAATAGCCGCTGCGCATGCGCGAACTTTAAATTTATTGTTACAACCAAAACTCCGCAACTATTCAACCAATTTCGATGAAATTTTCAGGGATTGTGTGGGTTAGGTCCTAGACGGTGGACCGCTAAATAAATCGAATAAATTTCGAATAAAATTCAATAAAATTCGAATAAATTCTATACGTCCATGTTACAATGAGTGAGGAAGCTATACTGCCCACCCAACTTGGCAGACGTTTTTTTCAAACGTGTGATCTCTTTAATTAATTTTTCTACCACATGTTATATTATCATTGGGCTTAAAGTTGTAGTCCATAGGTTTTCAAGGGTGCTGAATCCAAATTTGAGGTCAAAAACCTGAATTTCCGACCCACCGAAATACCCCATTGCGAGTGTGAGCCTCACCAAACCTATTTAGAAATCGGGTTTAATAAATCTCTCATATTTCAACTTGCCTGACTGAGAAATGAAGAAACAGACATCATCTCTGAAAACTGGGGTGTTTCTATCGAGGAAGTCCGAGGCGAGCTCGACCATGACAGGAAGCTCAGTCAGCTCCTCAAGAAGCTGCCGGGTGGCGACGGCAGAGTGGTATGAAGTTCCACAACCAATGAGCATCAAGCGACGACACCTTCTGATCTCGGGGATATAGTCCTGAAGAAATACACATTTTTTTGAGTAGGTAAGCTAAGCCCGAAGACAACTAAAACAAGAAGATAGGAGGAAGTGGCTTCAAATAATTTAAATGACGTAGTAAATTATAATTTCAAATAAAAATACATAAATAAAACTAACAGTTGGTTTTCTGGGTCAAAAGCTCGTTGTTTAAAATATAAGAAGCTTAAAATGGAATTTAATTAATTAAGTAGCAATTAAGGCAGTCAAAAACCGGAAAAACTAAACCGTTTCCCCTCGAAGCACTCGTTATTACTTAAGCTCAGCTCAATCCCTACAATTATTCACATTGTGGGGGTAAAATTGGGATAAGTGGATTTCAAGGGTTCTGAATCCAATTCCGAAATCAAATGCAGCGAATTTTGACCAACAATAATTTCCCCAATAGTAGCTAAACACCCCAAAATGGATTCTTCTAAAATCTAATTACGAAAATATTATCTACTCTTACTATTTATCTCTAAGTATAGGGTGGAGCGCAAATGGCAGCTGGATTACAAAAATAAAAATAAAACAAATAGATGAAAAAATACAAAAAATTTTCATTTTTATTATATTTATGTGGTGTTGGAAATTTAAATTTATATGGTTTTTGAAGTGAATCCCACGTGATTATCCAGCTAAACACCGAGTGAAAACTTGCTCAAGAGGGGCATTTACGGTCCAATTGGTTGTCCAACTTAAGACTCCTTCACACGACCCAATTCTGTCTCCCTGTCTAGGGGCCAATCGCCCTGTGCCCTGAAAACTGGTAAAAGGGCACTCCCTGCCCCAATGTAGGGAGTAAGGGGGCCAGAGCGATTGGGTGGACTTTCCTTCCAATCCAGAGAGATTACGCAGGGGTAGTCACTGTCTCCACTACTTTTCCCTAAAGGAGCCCCAACACTATCAAGCCGATTGATCAAATGCTTGACCAAATTGATTGTATCAAGCGTGATTGATAGTTTAGAAGCCTGTTTGACGCTTGTGACGATCCTACTTTTTTTAAGGGACAATCCAATTGGTTTGTTCCCGATTTGCTGGAGCTACGCCTTTAGGGATATCCGATTCATAGAGATATGAATCGATATTCTCTTCAGGCCGGCTGATTAATCTAATCAATGGTTTGAAGGGGTAGGGTCGTCACCCTCCTTTGTTGTACAAATGGAAATTCAACCTATATTGTTACACGCTTGAACCAAGCGTTGACGATGATTGATAAAAACTCTGAATGACTCAAGTGGATGATCAAGCGGCTTGATAGTCTAGGGAAATTTCCGTCAAGCATTGCGTCAGTCACTTGGTGGAAGCCATGGCGTTGATGTGTTGTTGAGTCTGTGGAGCAATGGCGCTCGCGAATTTCAGGTCTTCTAAATCCATGCCAATGTAATAGACAATCTCTGACTTGCAGGAATCGCTTCACGCATCTTTGTATCCTTCTTCTCAATGTCAGGGCGGAGTGAACCCAGTAGATAATCAAAAGTGTATTCAATCTCAAAAAGTTCCAGTAGTCTTCTGGTTCCGAATCACTCAGGAAGTTTAGGAGGTGTTCATGAGTGAAGCGGTTTCTCAGTTTGTACCACTCCTTAGACCGCCGTTGTTTTTTCTTTTGCTTCTTTTCCGCTTCCCGGCAACCATTGTAGCGTTTAGGAAGCCCAAATCTGAATTTGACACCATTGCAAATTGAAAAAGCGAAAGCACGATCGCAACACACACTGTTCCACTTCTATGCTTCGACTGACGTGAGAGTTTTGATCAAAAGATTGAAGGGTTGATTGAAGCACGCTTGAAGCTTCCATCAATCAGAGGTTCAGGCATTTGATCAAGCCGCTTGATAGTGTAGGGGCACCTTAAGATGGGACGTGTTGTGGAAGTTGGACCTAGCCTTCCTGCGCCTGATTCCAGTTCGTACAGGGAGGATTGGGTCTATTAAATGGAACATTGAGGAGTGGGGGAAACGGAGATAGAAAGATTCTGGCACAGTGTAGGGACAGGGTCATGTTAAGGAGCCTTTAGTAGGACTACCTCAAATCCAAGGTTTATAAAGACCATCCCAAGAGCTCTCAAGAACAACGTCAAAGCCAACATCACCGAAATACTCAGAATGATGAAAAATTCAGAGAACGGTTTCGTCCGTGTATTCACAATGAGGGCTCTCATTTGCCAGATACGCTCTTCAAAACCATATACATATCGAAACTATAAGGGAAGTATTAAAAGTTTGGTAATTTTAATTTTTGTTTCCCATTTTGAAATTTAGCTGTCTTTCGCCTTGTCCCTGCACCTTTAAAGTGGAGGCGACTGACGAACTTTTACATAACTCTGATTGTTTTGACTGATGGGTGATTTCAAAAGAAGTGGTGGAGGTTGTTCCATAACACACTTGGTATTGTAATTTTAGATTCAACAATGAGACATGACATTCCCATTCAAATCAATGACCGTCCAATTAACTATCCATTCGGTACATCGGTATGTATCCATAGATACATCCATCTGGCTTCTTCGTCAGCCCTTTGATCTAGGTGACCATGTTACCCATCTCTATGCAGCTAGAAAGGAAGCAATGAGAAACCGAAATCTCACGGAAGACAACTTTCTTGAATCAGCACTCGCAAAACTTGAGCCAGATAGGAAAAGAACAATCCAGCGAGCAGTGCTCAAGACATCGAGAACAAAGAGTTCAAGCTGGCTATCAGTTCTGCCATTGAAAAAGCATAATTTCGACATGTCCCCATACGAATTTCGTGACGCCTTGGCATTAAGATACAAGAGGTTGCCAGTCGAAATGCCTGTTACATGCGACGGGTGTGGATGGAGGGATTTTTCGCTCAGTCACGCCTTGAGCTGCAAGACAGGTCATTACACGACGCCACAACGAGATTCGGGACGTCTTAGGTGAGCTCATGTCAACAGCGTGTGGAAACTGTGTCAAGGAGCCTATCGTTGTCGAGACATCCCTCGTACATCCTAGACTACGAGGAGACCTGGCATGCTGTGGGGTTTGGGAGCCACAGAGGGAGGCATTGTTCGATGTACGTGTCATTGATACTGATGCCCCCTCCTACATTCCTCATCCAGTGGCCACGGTACTTAGAAACGCCGAGGAAGAGAAGAAAAGGAAGTACCAGGCAGCATGTGAGGAACGTCACGCCTCTTTTACCCCCCTTGTAACGTCTGTGGACTCTGTGTATGCACCACAAATGGTAGCATTTTTGAGGGTTCTGGCTGACCATCTAAGTGAGAAGTGGGATCGGCCAATGCAGGAAGTAAAGGGATGGTTACGGACGACGTTGTCCTTCTCCATACTGCGTGCAGCTTCAATGTGCCTTCGAGGGGCGAGAAGGAAATGGAGAGCATGCGACTCATTGTTCGGTAGAAGAAGTGTTTGCAACGATAATGAGACTGAAAAACACTAGTGCTGCTTATGCCTTCGGATTTACAACGGAAATATTTAAGTGTACGGCGTTCTTCTTGGCTGAGCCTCTGGCTTATCTATATAACTTATATTTTTCCTCTGGTGATTTTCCCGACTGCCTGAAGTTCTCGGCTGTGAGTCCTATTCCAAAGAAAGGGAAAAGTACTGCTTATGACGGTTATCGCCCAAAAGCAAAACTGCCATTGCCCGTCAAGATTATGGAACATCTTGTCATGGTCCGAATTCGAGAATATTTGAACAGAAAGAATATCCTCCATTCCCGCCAATTCGGATTCCAACTTGGTAAGAGTACCGAAATTGCAGCCAATGCTCTGGTTTCTGATATTCTGTCTTGCCTGGAGGATAGAAGGCGTACTTCCATTCGTCTATACAATCTCAGTAAGGCATTCGATATGGTTGTTCATGATAAGCTCCTATCAAAGCTTTCAGGGTACGGCTTCGATGACGTTGCTGTCTCCTTCTTTGAAAAATTCTTTTCTGGTTCGAGTCAGACGGTATTTTTTAACGGCTCAGCATCTGGTTCATTCCCAGTACCCTGTGGGGTCAGTACTTGGTCCGACACTTTTCTTGCTATTTATAAACGACCTTGCTTATCAGTTTGATCATTACCCAGAAAAGGTGTTCTTATTTGCCGATGATGTGACGGTTTTGGGTTTTTGCAGTTCTAGCCCTGATCTCTGCAACAGTATTGGAAGGGCGGACCGGCTGGTGAAGTCCTGGTGTCATGCCAACTCCCTTCATCTCAATGAAGATAAAACGCAAGATCTTATTTTTTCCCTCAACGGACGTTCTGTGACCTCAATCAATTTTCTGGGACTACATATGGACAACAGGCTCTTCTGGAAGTCGCACATCAACCAGCTTGCTGATAAGTTGGCTTGCGCCAACTTCGCACTTCGACGCCTTCAAGGTTACGTTTCTCTTCCAGTGATCCGCGACGTTTTCTTTGCACTCTTCATGAGCAGGGCTTCATATGGCATTAGTTTTTGGGGGTGTTCTGACGGGAAAGACGTGATTTTCAAGTTGCAGAAATCGGCAATCAGAATAATGCTGGGCCTTGATTACGTGGAGAGTTGTCGTGGCCGTTTCAAAGAGCTAAATTGCCTAAATTGCACTATACGTGTACAAGTGCTTGTGTTTAGTATTCAGAAACTCTTCCGTTCTCCAAGGTGGAATAGACATCCATTCCCACAATACGCGCTCTTGTAGTGACTACCGAACGACTCAAGTACGCCTCTCTGAATCTGTGCGTAGTGACCCATTACAGAATGGTGTTCGATTTTTTAATTATTTGCCTGTTAGTTTCCGTTCCTTATCTGTAAATTCTTTCGAACGTAGAGTTAAGCTTTTAATTGACGCAGAATTTTACAGCATAAGTGATTTTTACTTTTATTTTTTTAAATAATTTTTTAATATTTTATCAACCAGTTATTCATTTGTTATGTATTCATTCTTAATTTTTGTATTTGCCTCATTTTGTTTTGTTGACGATTGTATTGCCATTCTTGGCCTTTTCAATAAAAAATATTTGATTGATTGATTGGATTCGTGTACGGAGCTGGAGTCAGTTATAGCCTAATCTAAATTCAAAACACGTTAGGTAGATTTTCAAAAAATTTTCCAGGCAATTATTCCTTCAGAAAAATTATTTGTTATGCAAAATAAATTTATTGTTGAATTTGAAAAAAAAAGTACCGATTGAAACAGACAAATTTCGTATTTTCTAGGGACAACACAATTTTATTGGCAAAGTTTAATAACAATTGGCGATCACTACATTTACGTTATTGGAGGAAATTATACGAAATGTTGATTTGCGTGGCATACCTATCCTTTACACACATCAAAATGTTTGAAGTTTCTGAATGTTTGTGATCCAAACTTTCAGTATTACTCGTTGAAAATACCCAATTTCAAAAACCCTGAACTACCAGACTATTCAAACAAGAAGAACAAGGTCGTGAGACAAATTTATTCAGAAATTTGAAGGGAATGTGTCATTTGATAAGTACTTTGATTCCTCCGAGAATGACGGTCTGGTTTTCAAAGTTCATCCTTCCTCTCATAGTGTTCACAACGGACTCGGGCTGCTCGAAAATTTCTTTCTGCATGAAGAAAGAATAGTTTCCTGGAAATCAATCAAAACAAAGTTAACTTGTGTTCCCCCAATCTGACTGAACGAAATACTAAGTTTCGTAAAATAAATAGCTTCGACGCGATAGAATGTAATAACCTTTCATTATTTGTTGGATTTCCATCTTGACGGTGGTGATTTCTCTTGCGTGTGGGTCTTCTGTTGATCTTCTGAGTCGGTGGATTGAGAGGAGGCCATCTTTGACTGCGGCAACATCATCGTCCTGCAACCAAAACATAGTTGTACTCTTCGGGTAGCAACAACTTGGTTGAACCAAGAGAACATCAATTTCAGATCACTTTTGTTTTTTCGTTATTTTGTGATGGAGAAGCTGTCACTCCAAAAGCGCACTAGCTGCTTCTGGACAGAACATTTATGTTTCCTAGGCGTGTACGAGTATATTGTAGGATTTCTTTCTGTAAGTACCCACCATCACGATTGTACGAGTAGAATGACTGAAAACCACTTCTAGTAGGTTCCTAATTTGGACCAAAGAATATTATTTTAGTTCAGTTGATTGTCAAGATGGGAAATTTCAGTTGAAAGGAAAGATGTAAAGTGAAAGTAACTTACTCGAAGATTTGCCACTCAAAATGTAGCCAAGAACAGTAAAAGTGAAACTGACAATAAGTGCGACCTTGAATATTTCTCCGTAACTTCCCATTGTCAGGCAAGTTGAAATTAGTAAAGCAAAGGTTGACAGAATTTTCAGAAGTAGGTATGTGCATAATAAAATAACAGTTTGATACAAATTATCAGCTGATAGAAACAAGGTGTGAATCACCTAATCCTAAACAACGTGATAAAAAATGACCATAGGAGGTTCAACAATAAATTTGTTAATTTTTACTGAAGACTCAAAATAATCAAACCTCAAAGTGGATTAAAAAACTACGAAACTGATCACTACCTTCCTTACCTGCTAAGAGAAAAATATTGAAATTTTTTGAAGTCGACAACTATCGTGATCGATTGGGCCTACGTTGTGCTTGCTAGCCGCTGGACCAATTTTCCACTTGTTATGTTGTGATTACACAGTTCTGGGAATAATTCAAGGGGACACCTTGCCCAGCCCTATTCAAACGAATGTTATTAGCCCTCTCGTGGAAACTTAGCTTTCCCCCTTCTTAAAAGGAATATCTGGTTGTGAGGCACCAGAGATTTCAACCAGGGATTTACCTTGAACTAATTCACGGTAATTTTATGCTTTAAAAACAGTATGTACTTGAAATTTCTTAAATATTCAAACTAAAACGAAAATTGTACAACTCTGCATACCTACTTAGGTACTGAAAAACGATCATTAATGAGCTTTATTCTCAAATTTGATCTCAAGATTCCTAAATCAATTTACCTACTCCGTTTTCTTAACTCTGACTAGCCAGAATAGTCTGCAAAATCTAGTTCAAAAATATCATAAGTAGGTAAAAATACTCATTGGAGGGAATATCTGCCTGCAAAGCAGACTGAAAAAAAATTGGTTGCCTGTAAAGTCGGTATACGGGCGAAAGTTTTATTACGTGACAACGTCTTATAAATTGGTTTGCCGGGTGACACTTCAAGAAACTGCGTTACGTTATTGGTTGAGAAACGAAATAAACGTCATTTATTTCATCATGTTATATTATCAGTCTGAAATTATTTACCTTTGCTGTTTGAATTGTTGCGATGGACGAAACTACCTTCACATTATCACTACACAATCGTTTTACAATTAACTGGCAACGTGTAAAATTGTATGCAGGCGCCTAAATAGAAGCGCAAGACATGAACCGGTGTGTATGCCTATCTCTCTCGCTCTGTCTCTCTCGCTCTTAGGCGGGCTAACTGTGCTCGAGTGGAAGGGACGCGTGCCTCTCACTCGCTCTCATTGTGAGCGCATAACGCGAGCGGAGCGTAACGCAGTTTCTTGAAGTGTCACCCGGCAAACCAATTTATAAGACGTTGTCACGTCAATAAATATCATTGGGAAAGTCTATCCGTCAGACAAATACTGGAACATATAAATTAGGCGGAACATCTGCCATGGAGTCGGACTAGGCACTGTGTAGAAAAATTTGCCTGGACATGTCGGATCTGGAAGGGATACCATTTCAAGGACATCTTGTAGAGACTGAAGCAAAGAATCTTCCACTCCGGTAACAGCTCAAGAAAAGGATGAGACGTCAAACGTTCCATACAGAATACAAGACCGGACTTATCGTAGGCGACAAGACCGGACTTATCGTTTGCAGTTTCCAAACTTGGACAATTTTCATCGAATCCTGGAAAACAGCACTAGGCAATGGCGAAAAGACTATTGAGATACCTTAAAGGAACTGAAAATTATCACCTAATGATTATGAAAGATGATGACGGAATAACTGCCCATTCAGATTCCGACTGGGCAGGTTCAAAGGATGATCGGAAATCAACGTCGGGATTCATTATAAAAATTGTCAATACTCCGATTATCTGGAAATCGAACAAGCAGGCTTGTATAGCGCTGTCAACAATGGAGGCTGAATTCGTGGCAATATCGTCTTGTAGTATGGAATTGGTTTGGATGAAGCATCTCTTGGACGAAGTGAATTACCCAATAAAAAGAGAGCCGGTGATCTTAAGTGACAATCAAGCTGCAGTCCATTTCGCCAAAGGGAACAGTGTGAGCTCGCATTCAAGACATATAGACATTCGGTACTTTTATGTTCGAAAACTGAGTATAGACCAGGGGCGGCTACTGATAGGAGCATAGGCGCATGTGCACCCCCAGCCAATTAAAAAAGAAAAAAAAAATGCAAAGTTTGTTCCTCTTCGTTTGAAGAGTAAGTTGGCTAACACAGAAGACATGATCGTAGGTACTGTGCTAGTTGAATCTACGCGCGAAAACTGTGGCGGGGAGCTCCCTCTTTTCTAACCAATCACACCCGTTTGGAGCATCACCTTTCCTCTGCACCATTTCTGGGGAAAGTGACGTCATCTTGACATCTTTCGAGGGAGGCAGGCACGTGAGATTGACCAATCAGAGAGCAGGACATTTTCTCGTCTTGTGCAGAATTGGTTCGTTGCTCCCCCGTCAGAGAGCTCTGCAATCCGGATTTCCTTATAGAGAAACCTACAAGGGACTCCCCCCTCTCGTTATTGCCTATCACAGATTTCCTTGGTAAATAGAGCATCCATCCATCCATCCATAAGTAAACAAACAAACCTGATAAGGGAATTCCGTTTTACGTTTTTGGTTTACTACCGTTTCGGTACACACCGTTTTGTTCAAAGTATCGTGATTACTTAGGAGTGTTGTAGGTACGATGAGTAGTTTACATTAAAGTAAAGTAAACTATTTGCGTTTGTCGGTTATGGAAAAGTGCGACATTCGAGAAACTGGCAGCCCCTTGCTGTCTCTACCTGGACTCCAGCAGACATTGAAATTTAAAAACCGTGCTGATTTGTACCGTGAGTTTTAATGTCGACTATTATAAGAAGGTAGATTGGCTTTGTGGGTGTGAAGTGACTAACTGACAATTTCGCCTACCGAAATGAGGCTCGAATTAAAGACTGCATAAGTGATCTCCCATTTAGCCAAAAAATTGAAAAACGCATTGGCTGTCTCCCATAAGAACGCTCTGGTAGATTTGCGTATAGTGTGTTGTCAAAATATAATGCAACAACTCGACAGTGCACATCGTCATAATCTGATACAAAAAAAAAAAAAAAAAAAAACGAAACGGTTAGAAAAATAGGTACATTTTTTATCCCGAATCATTGATTGTATCAAGTTCTGTGGTGTTTTCGAGCTAGCCGTGCGTGGGCATGATGAGAGGGAAGATTCTTTGAATCTCGGAGTTTTCAAGGGGCTCGTTAATTTGTCTTCCGAATTGGACAATGTTCTGAATCGTCACGGGCAAATATACATTTCAGTTATTGCAATTAGATGGATGAATTTCTTGGGTTTAAACCTTTCGTGATCAAGTATTTCAGGAATAATTTCAGGGATAAATCTTAGTAACTTTTTCATCTTAAAATTGCAAATGGTACTAAATATGTAGGTGCAATAGACACGAAACAAGACAAACAGAATTATTCTGTTCACCACTAGAGAACATGTTTCGTGTCTATTGCACCTACATATTTAGTACCATTTGCAATTTTAAGATGAAAAAGTTACAAAGACTTATCCCATTTGCATATCGTTGAAATTTCTATTTGGCAGAAAAGAAAATCACCTATTCTGTCCCTTCTCGATAGCCTCTCTTGATCTCTGTGCACCCCCTAAGTTTCGGGGCAGGAACCGCCACTGGTATAGACTGTACACCTACTTCAGAGAACGATGCGGACATTCTCACCAAGCCATTGACAAGAATCAAGAACCGCAATATCCTGAAGAGGCTTGGTTTAATTTGACAGCTGAAAACCAAATCCTGAATAGAAGGGGGAATTTGTTGGTGGGCTACTTCATAGGATTTGGTATTTGATCCCCATACAACCACATTTTGTTTACTTGATTGAAAAATCACTTTTGATGTTTTATCGGATGAGAAAACAATATAATTTTGTGTTAACGAATTGTGCCTTCTGCTTGTCTCTATATAACAGAAGAGCCAAGGGTGCCTCAGGTGAACAGTGGAACGCTTCAGTATGATTCCTACCGTATCTACTTCACAAGATGTTCCCTCAAGAGGATTAGTAAAGTGAATTAAGTGAACACGTACTATTGAACAACACTTCCAAGCCCACTATCACCATTGCAAGAGCTAGGGCTTTTCTGAGGTTGGCGTTCATCTTTGCTGCGAGCCGTACTCGTCCTGTCTGAATGAGTGTGATTATGCGTGTTTGACTTGACTGTGTTTCACTTACTTGTTTCAAGTTTGGTGCACAGTACCATTGAAACGAGATGAAACATATGGTCAATTATAATAATCACGAAATTTTGAAGGAAGTGATCAAATCTCGATGTAGGTACCTCCATCAACATTTTCCTGATAGGCAATTAAGGTATTGTTCTCTTTCCTACCATCAGGAAACTAATCAAGAAACAACCCGTTTTGGCCAACTTTTCTTTCCATCAATGAATGTTCTCTTGCCCACAGTCGAATATGAAGAAGAAAGCACTTTGATGGTGTTCTTCGGACAGACCAATTACGAGTCATTTTGGAATCCTATATGTATAAGCGACAAGGTTGGAATAATAGTACGATGTAGGTTCCAACACTATATTTTTGTCAAATATACACTCCTGACCGATGAAAGAACACATCGTTCGACACAAGAGAACAAACACCCTCTGAATCCCAGAAGAAAACCCTCCTTCTGGAAATCCCCCTAAGCGATATCCCCTAAGATGGTTAGTACCTACTTATCATTCCAAAAGTGAGAACCGACTGAACACAGAAATATCTGCATCAAAGAAATTTTCTGACTCCAAATTAATTCCTCCCAAACCGTTCAAATTCATCCCATCACTGTACAGTGAAAAAGTTTAAGGTGAGTTTCCCTAAAATCCCTCTAGTCACGTTCTTATAGGAAAACGATTTTTAAAAAGTACTTACAAAATACGCGGAAGAAGTAATCGACGATCAGGATAGCTCCAGTGAGCATCAGCACTCTTTTGATAATGTCAACCATGTTTTACAAACGGATTACACGAAGTAGGGGAAAACTTCGAATAAACTCAGTTTTATAGAAAAACTAAAATAAACGCCCAAAGAAATTTTTTTTCTCGAAAGTAATTTAAATCAATCGAAAATCAAAACACGTGTTCAATAACAATCTATGCTCTCTAGAGTTCAATTCAACTCGAGAAAGGTGATGTTTGGTGAAACTCATCATAGTATGATGTTAGCTTCGTAAAAATAAAAAAAAAGAGGTATTCTCAGGAAGACCACAAAAAACTTGAAAGAACGTCAGGGGATCTGTACGAGAAATCCATATTCACGTTCTTATCTATATGTAAAGTTCGATTATGAAGTTCGTTCAGATTTATGAAGGTTGGAAGACTCCGTTGGGCCGGGCACGTAGCCAGAATGAGTCCAGAAGAGATCCCTCGGCAGCTTCTGGACGAAACCATACATAACAAAAGGAGACGGGGGTCGACCAAAGTTGCGCTGGGCTGACGGTGTGGCGGGAGATGCGCGTTCCATCCTGGGAATTCGGAACTGGAGAGCAGCAGCAAATAATAGAGATGACTGGCGGACGTCACTTCAGGAGGCCCTGATCCCTCGCGGATCGTAGTGCCATGGAAGAAGAAGAAGAAGAAGAAGGAATAGGATTTTGCTGAACACTTCCTTTGCAGATGCGACCGCTTCTGGAGGTCTAGAATTGAAGGATTCAGTGGAAGATTTACTGACCCTGATATGATGGGTTAGCCGGCGGAATTCACTTCTAAACATAAGGGACCTCACAAGAGAGAGAGGAGGAGATTTTGGAAATCTTTTCCAATGGCAACCCCAGGCTGTGAGTGATTGAGGTACCTGCAGTCCCACCCTATTGTGACTGATCTCTACCAGCACTATGAGCAGCGGAATTGAGTACTGTTTTACAATTGAAAGAAAGCGGCTGGCCAATTTCCCGAAGGGTATATCTCCTAACATAGACGACTACCTGTTCCAAAATCTTAGGTAGCCTGGTGTGTCAGGCTGGGAAAGGGCCGTAGCCTCCGTACCTCAGACCTTCGTAATCCGGGTACTGAGCAACTCGAGTCATAATGAGGTGTGTTCCAGCTGGAGAAACCAACCCCAAGCCTCCCAATCTCAAACAAAAATGATTTTTTAACCATTTTTTGTAAGTTATTAAAGGTCAAAACGCTGCGAATAATTTCACAAAGGTTCATTATTTTTCTGTACAGATCACTCGTCTATGGCATCGTCACTACCTACCTACTTCACAATCAAATTTATTTCGAAGAAATAGGGAGTTCCATAAATGAACAAAAGATCGCATTTTGGTCAGCTACAATTTGAACGGAATTTCCATGAGAAATAAGGGGTTATGTCTACTTGTCTCCAGTACTCTGTGGGTTAAGTAAATTGCTAAGAGGGATTTTTGTTGAAAATTAGTTGTAGAGCTGGTCCTTAAAGTGTGGTCCATTTCAATAGTAGATATTCTGTATATAATTGGGTACCGCTGCCTAGAGGTCAAACCCAAAACCCTGGCCGACCACGAACGGTCTGTAATAAACACACCTTCCACTTCGTCATTGGTCGGTAGTCAACACCCTCGGCCTCATTTTTCCCCAGGCACGAGTGACAGGTAGAAGAAGGACGACGTTTTTGGGACTGTAATACACATGGACACCTCACCAAGCCAGCCGCTTTCTTTCAATCGTAACACAGTAAGTTTCCTTTTCTCCTTTGAGCGAGTAGTGTTTCTTCCATGAACTCGGCGAGAGTATAACACGGGGCAGGACTATTCATTATGTAAGCGACAGTACCCGATGATGCCTTCGCGAAGTTCTCAATAAAATGTAACCTAACAAATCAAAAACTGGTAGGTACTCGAACAAGGAAGAGACCCATCTCTACCTACCTCTGGTTGGAGTTGTTGAAAGAACTTTACTACCCACACACAATGGACCTACATATTTTTTCGGGTTAGGATTCTCACACTTCTGGGTAATATTTACTACATACTCACTTCTTCTTTTTTATGATAGAGAAAGCTAAAGAAAATAAGATAAAATACAGTTCGTCCAAAAGCGACTCACCTCGAGGAAAATGACTCGGTTGGTGTGCTCAATGACAGCAGAGGCGTCGGAAGCGAAGAAATATTCCACTTCTTTGTCTTCAAGGGGTTGGAACTCGGATGTGGACTCGGAACGAGGCATGAGAGGAAGCTCCCTGCCGTGGGGCCTGTGATCTGCAAATTGAAAGGGATGCATTTAAAAAAAAAATATGAAGATGTGGTGGTGCGTTCAACCAATCCCGATCCTGTAATCTATGATTCGTGAGAAGTTTAAAGCACTCATACCTACATCATGTTGACGGGTCAAAACAACCAAAACCTATTATCAAAACTAAATAATTGCAATGATAAATTATTAGGATAAAATGATACATAAACAGCGAAAAAAACACTAAATCAAAATTACCTATCTACTTAATTTTATAGGTATGGAAGATACCTACAGTAGGCGAGATGTCGTCCTAACAGTTAGTTTTGACAAGGAAGATTCAACAAGCTCTTTTATATTTGATTGTCCCTCTTAGTTTCAAGTCAAAGAGAGAGTGAAAATCTTGTCTCCTCTGTTATAAGAAATTGATCACTGAATACAAGAACATACCATTTGGCACAACACTTTCAACGTGACTACGAAAAAAGTTACAAACATCTACAATTTTCGTGTTTAGTACCACCAAAATTTTCAAATGAGACACCGAGTAGGTTCAGGGATTTTTTTTCCGTCGACAGGTGCTTCATTTAATGGCTGGGTTGGGATGTGTGGTCAAATAAGATTCATGCAAAGGTGAGAATGTAGGTGTATAAAACATGCTTCAGATGATTGGAACATGCAACGGACGATGGATAGTTAAGAGGATCTCTATAGATGATGCGGTTGAAGGTGCGTACCTATCCAACTTCATTTAGTTGAACTTACAATATTAGTTCTTTGAGAATGAAAAAGCCCAACCTGAAAACTAATACAAGACATAAAATAGTAGGTACCTTGGCTTTGAGATGAACGCCTGCCTAGTTGGGTGAGCGGTAAAGCTTCCTCACCGTCGAAGTAAAATGTAAGTCTTAGTGAATAAGTTGGTGAGAAAATGCCTGAATGTAACATTGCAGAGCAGTAAGTTTGCGCGTGTCGGTTCGATGACGATCATTCATAGGGGACAATCCAGGAACTACCCTGCTAATATCTTGAATACCAAAGTCCATGATTTAATACAGTTTCGCCTGGGATAAGGACGCAGAAAGACCAACAGACACGAAAAGGAAATTGTTCAAAAAGCTCGGAAACGTAAAAAGGGAGGGACTTTTTTACTTTATAGAAACCCGATTGAAGAGTACAGGGGAAAATCCCATTATCGCCAAAAAGCTGACTTAGATAAAAACGCAATTGAAAGTTTACAAATCGTAATGAGAGAGAAAAAACACTTTATTGAATATTGTAGAAGTAAAAAAGGTGGATAAGGACTCCAGTAGTTGTCGAAACGTAATGGATTTGCCAAAAGTTCAAATTGATTTTTGCCAAAACAATGAGGAATTTCACCGAATTCTGTTTGCATTTTTCCAGAATAGTTAATGGTGTGGGATAACCGGTTTCAAAAAAAATAACGGAAAATAACCGATTTCAAAAAAATAACCGGGAAAACGGACCTCTTCAACGTGAAGCGGGGACGTTCGCTGATTGGCTGTTTGGATCACCGTCTCCTCCCAGTGTTGCCACGAAATCGTGTTATCTATACTCTTGCCTTTATTTAAAGAGCTCTGGGATTTTTGAAGGCCCTGAAGGTTCGGCATCGCTGCAAGAATCCGAGCCCCAGCGGAAGGTCGAGGTATACCTGCGCGACCCCTCCGCCCGTGAACCCCCCCCCCCAACAGTTTACCCTCTTCTGCAAAAGCACACTTGATTCACAAATTATTTCGATCATCCCATCACCAAAATCGTGATCAGCGAGAAAAATTGAACATATCGAGTATAAACTCGAGGCAGGTAAGATTAAAAAAGAGTGATGAGGAACATTCAAGTAAATTGTCTTACAGCAGAGATTTTTAACCTACCTATATCTTGATTCCAGGTATTTCCCAAATAATTAATAATAATTAATTATTAATAAATTAAATTAATAAATTAGTTAACAATAATTTAAACACTTTTTAAACTCAGCAGCCCTCTCCCGGCCAATCCACCCAAACGAATTACGCCCTCTTCGCCGAGTTACATTTGGACAGTTAAATTTGAACTCATTTTCATCAAAATAATTAGTACGTTACGAATTTAAATTACAAAAAATGTTCACCGAACGATAAATAATTAAATTGTATGTTGATAGAAGAGGAAGAAGGAAGAGGGATGATGGGTTTTGACCGCAAAGGGTTGAGACCCCAAGGTGAGCACCTAGCAACGTTGCCACCTCTTGGCAGGGAAGGGGTTTTGGAACCCGCGGTCCAGAGCTCTTTAAATAAAGGCAAGAGTATAAGAGGAAAGTTATCAAACAAAAACAGGAGAAATCTAATTTTCCCCATTCTGGCTTTTTCTATTTTTTTCTTCAGTTTTTCGATTTCGAACTTTACTGGTTTTGTGAAATGTTGCATCTGGGGACTACAGATTTAACAATCTCAGCACTTCAAGCGGCCGTAAATGAACTATTCCACGTTGACGTCATCCTCCCGTTTTTTTTAAACGTTCATAATTTCTACACTTTCTATTCGTAAATTAGGAAGTACGGGATGAAAGTTTGAGGTTTTTCGAGGTGCTGAATCCGATTTTGGGGTCAAAAATAGGAAATTCTGACATGGTGAAATTCCTCATTAAGAAAATTTTGCAGTACTTTACCACTGCTATCTAAACTCTGCGTTTACAAAGGTGTAGAAATAAAAATATGTCCAGAAAAACTAGCTCCTCCAGCACAGAAATTAGAATTTCATCTTCAAATTGGAAATAAGGATAATGATAAAACACCATACAAATTTCAAAAATCCCAATTTGTATTTCGGATCTGACAAAATTAGAATTTAATTGGAAGGAAATATAGGAAACATATGTCGATATCACTACCTAAGAGGGATTCTTCCCCGACTACCTACAACCTTTTAGACGGCGATAAAGGTGCTTTTCACCGGAAAGGACGCCTCAAAATCTTGCAGGTAGCGTTGGCAACTCATTTTGTGTTTGACTTTTGTAACTCATAATGGGGGTTTTCGCCTGTACTCTTCAATTTCATAACCTTCAGCACAAATTCAAAGCTTTTCAGCCTTCGGCGGTGAGGAAGCAAAAGGAGAAAAAACCGAATTTAGCTGGGGCATCTTATGTAGGTATGTACAAAAGGAACATTCCAAATTGTGGAGTTTGATTTCAAAAGGTACTAAAGACCACTTTCGTCGAAATTGACACTTTCCCAGGGTTTTAGGGGGGCAGTTCTTCACAAAAATGCGATACTCAATTCCTTTGAAAAACGAGGATGAATATTCCGTTTCATTTCAAAATGTACCTACTGTATCCAGCAAAATGGCGGACTCTAATCCGTTTGATTTCAAAAAGTACTAGGTATATCCACTTCGTTTGATTTCAAAAAGTACTAAACGCCACGTTTTGTTTCAAAAAGTACCTAATAGGTACATCCATAAATCTAATATTTCAAATCTCTATCAAAATTATTATAAACTTTGAACTAATTTAAATTTTTTGCAATAATATTTCGTCCATATACCTGGAAAACCAAGTAAGTCGGGTTTATCAAATTTTACAGGGGACACTAAAAACTAAATAATTCAGTTTTCATTCCACATGCAATAAGTTTTTTCGTTCCATTCCTTAAAACTGGTGATAACAGTAGTATTTCAAAGAGCCTGAGACTAATTTTATCAAAATTTACTTCAGCGAACGAAAAAATGGACTTACATGCTTTTACCCAGCCTTTGACACCCGACTTGCATGGTTTTCAATTTGATTTTTATGAAAATATATCCCTTTTGGTTTATTATTTTCAATGATGAACCTTTGGAATCGACCAAGAAAAAAAAATTTCTAACACCCCCTCAAAATTTGATGGTTTACGTTTCAAGGTACGTAGAATCCAAAAATCGAATAAAAATTTGGCCGTCCGTCCGCCGTCCGCGGCACTTTTGCCACTTAGCATTGACCGATTTTGATGAAATTTGGTATGTGGGCTCCATTTGGGGTCTAGTTGTGCCCCGAAGATTTTGGTTGCTGTAGGTCAGTCCTAAGGGTTCCAAAATCAATTTTGAAATTTTGAAAACGCCCTAACTCAAAAAATTTGGATATAAAGGTATTGTTTTTCCTTCAACTTAAGATTCTATAGAATTTTTTGAGACCACGCGGAGCTCTGTAGGACAAACCGTTCGCTCCCTACAAGAATTTAAAGGTTTTACGTACGATAAATCAGAAACACGAGTGTGAATCGCAAAAGAGGCCTAATCTCAGTTCAAATTTTAGCTGACCGAAATGCGATCGATGTTTTTCTTCATGTTGAATTGTTGGTGGCTTTGCAGACGAGTGATCAATATAGAAAAATAATAAACCCTTGTGTAATAATTTGCAGCGTTTTTGTTCTTTCTAATATCAGCATTACAGCTAGGTCAAACAGCCAACAAATCAATCAATTCATCTAAAATTATCCTCCTAAATAATGTAAAAAAAAATTTTGAAACAATACGGAATAACACGAAGGTAGGTCGTGATCTTAAGGTTGGCCACAGTATGGAAAATCACGTGTCTGCAGAACACAAGGAGTGGAATTCATTGCTGAAATTGAGACTTATAAAAAGGTTTATATTTATGATCACTTTTTCCGAACTCCATTTATGATTTTGTGAACTTTTACATGAAAAAAAGGAAAAAAAACGGACTATCTTTGATGGAAACTTGCCACCAGCGTGAGCTGCTCACTCTTATGAAGGCATACACAGGACTTACATGGTTTTCCGGCGAAAAAATAGGTAACCGACTTACACGTTTTTTCTATGCCTTCTGGATAAAAAACTATTCTTCAGATTGGAAAACGGCTTCACTAAATGGATCAAGCGACCCTAATTTACCTAGAGATCTCAAAACCTTATTTTCGAAAAAATACCGACTTACATGGTTTTCCAGGTATATGAACGATTTATTATAATTTAGAAATATATTTAAAATAACATCATTGGCTTATAGCACGTTTTTCAGGTCGCTATGGTTTTTCGTGATTTTCTCACGTTTTACCAAATCGGATAAATAGTACCTTTTGGAATCAATCTCCTCAATTAAGCTCGCAATCTACAAGTAAATCATCAGCAATATGGGGAATGAATGCACTTGGTGAAGTCTTTAAAATAATAACAAACCTCCAACTTCTCATCACGACTCCGTATGATGAAAATTACACGAAAACGAATCAGCTGCAAGGAACTCGCCAACGGTGGATGATTTAGCTGTTTTAATAAGGCTTATATTATCGTATGTTAGCCACAACCTGGTGATCAAAGCTGTTTAAGGAATTGGTGCTCGACCACCACCTCGTGTGATGGGAGAATCCGTGAACAGACATGTTTTACCTGATAAAGAGTGCTGTTCAGCATCTGGACATCAATCGAGTGGGCGAAGAAAAACAGGCAACACAAAACACACATGAGAAAAAAATAAGAAAAATATGGAAAATTAAAAAAACGAAACGAAAGAATGAAAATACTATGACAAACAGAAGAGAGTAAAGTGAAGATGAAATAAATCTAGTGATAGGTACGTACTAGGTGAGTGTAAATCAGTGAGTACACACAACACACGAGCAACATTGTTAGTGACTTTATACACAAATTGATATTATAATTATAACCTCCCAACTGAACTAGATCCATTTTTTGGGACAATTTTCGAAAACCATTCATGTTTGGGACAAGTTGGTAGCAACTATTGTGTCTTTCTTTGGCGAGAATCCAAAATATTAGAAGAACAATGCAAACTCAGAAGTGTCCTCTGAAGACAACAATTTTGGATTCTAGAAGTAAGAATCGAATCTGGGAGCTTACAGGAATCTTACTGGTCTCCAAGTCCAACTGAGAAACTCACATTCTTGTTGGAAGGCTATAGTTAGTGAAGTAATAGAAAACGAAATTTAGAACGAAACGCCCAATAGAAAATTGCCTTGATGAAATCAAAACAAAAAAACAAACCAACACATGCATACAACAAATAACCAAAGTTATGTGCAGAAGTCTTTCTGACATTTCAATAAAATTGGGACCCATTTTGGATAAATTTGCAAACGCAAAACATAGTAAAGTAATCAATCAGAATTGTTAACACGTTATGCATTAAAAAAAGTGAGTATATAGCATTTCCACGTCAAATTGGAGGTTTTCCATTTCAAATTGGAGATTTTACACATCAATTTGAAGGTTTTTACACATCAATTTGGAGGTTTTACATTTAAAATAGGAGGTTTTACATTTCAAATTGGAGGTTTTCTATTTCAAATTGGAGGTTTTACACTTTAATTTGGAGGTTTTACACATCAATTTGGAGGTTTTACATTTCAAATTGGAGGTTTTACACATCAATTTGGAGGTTTTACACATCAATTTGGAGGTTTTACATTTCAAATTGGAGGTTTTCCATTTCAAATTCACTAATTCTGGGAAAGCAATAATAACAAATTAGCGAGTGAAACGTAACATTCAACAAGTAAGAATGAACATAATGAACGGAAAAGAATGAACAAATTTTTCAACGTAAGTCTCTCCCTGCAGCAGCGGCTGTCAGGTCTGTCATCATTCTCATAACATAATTTGTGCAGTCCGATGTGGTGACAGTTACAACGCTTCGGGTTATCGCGTCACACAGGTCGTGGATTGTTTGGGTCTCACTGAGGATTTGTCTTGATGACAACTTGATTTTTGAAAAGCAGTGCTCCACTGGATTCAAGTTGGGTGAGCAGGGGGGCAGATATTTCACGTTAAACCCCAATTCGATCATCTTACTGGTAACTTGTCCAGCTCGGTGAATCGCTGCGTTATCCATTATCAGGTACGTGATAGTTGGGTTCGCCACTTTTTCGTGCAGCTCTGCGATAAATTCCTTAAACGTCTCTCCATTGCAGTTGCCTCGTAATATTATTTTATAATGAACAACACCTCGAGTGTTTACGGCTAGGACGAGGGAAACATTTCTTCCTCTTACCGTGGGTACTGTGGAAACAGCACGTGTATTCTTCCTGGATCTCGCTTGACTTCCTCGAAGGTGCAAATTAAAACCAGATTCGTCAATGAATACCATATTTTCACGGTTTTCTGGCGCCCATGTTCTGAATTCCGCTGCGTAAATTTTTCTTCTCTCTTTCGTTTCTACAGAATTCATCCGATCCAGCTCTTTGTTAGCTAATTTTAAGGTTAATTTCAAAAGACGCAAACCTTTGTCAACGGTACTCACTGCCAAGTCAATAGAGAGTTCCTAAACTGCATCTTGCTCAACGACGAACGTTACAGGCATCGCTGTTATGAATCTGTCTAGGCCGAGTCAAATCGGATGCTAATCCTAGATGAACGGCGATGTTGAACAATTTTACGGCGATGACAAAAGTGACGCGAAAGTTAAAGTGACAAGAATTTCTGGCTTCGCCGTTAGATCCTCAGTTCTCTATTGTTGACTGTCTTCGTTTTTCAAGTTCGTTGTTCGCTATTTCAAGTACATCTTGTCAAGGTGTTTGTTCGAGATGGATCATTTTATGAATTTGTACGTTGCGGGTCTACTTTCCGCTGAAGATATGATCACCGTGCTGGAGACGTACGTCGAAAACGTTCCACGAAGACGGCGGCTCTCGGAGTACGGGAGTTTCTTGCTGGACGAAATTTCGGACTTCCGTGTGATGGATACGAGGAAGCTATGTACCACACCCACTTGGCCAGCAGTCCAAACACAAATTGAAGTTTCCTGAGCTCGCTGCTGCCAAACTAATTCCGTGGTCAGTTGTTCTTACTGCCTGTGACAAGTGTGATTACAGAGCCTCTCAGTTAGGGCATTCGAAGAGTCACACCAGGGAGAAACCCTATGCCAGTGATAAGTGTGATTACAGAGCCTCTCAGTTAGGGCATTTGAAGAGTCACATGACACACACCGGGATGAAACCCCATGGGGTTACCCCATGCCTATGATAAGTGTGATCACAGAGCCTCTCAGCTAGGGCATTTGAAGAAACTTTGTGGGGACGTTTTTCATTCCTTGAGGAACACATCAGTATAAATTTCAAATCGAAAGGCCAATCTGCCGGAAACCTACAGCAGCATTCCGTAGGTCGTGTTTACTTCAAGCACTCACAGGGGTGCACGATGATGATGACGATTTGAAGACGTCATGGGTCATAGGAGGGGAGGGGGGTGAACACTAATGTGGATAGGCAGGTATTTGATGAAAACCGCAGGACGGGTTCCACACCACACATGTGTGCGAAGATGTCATCTTCTTGCAAGCTACCAAGGTACGTTTAATTTCACACCTAAAACTCCCCACTGACGTGCATCATCAGCTTCTGTTAACAGAGTACAAAAAATATCTTAAATTATCTAAAAAACATCTAAAATTTACTTAAATTTATTTGCTTTATTTTGAAATTGATGTTGGTGGTTGCAAAACTGTTACCGGCATGTCAGGTTCACTCTGCTCTAACGGCAGCCCGTTAGTCACATGGACGTTAGCAAGATGGCCGTAAATTAGCGGCCAGAACGTTCGCCGTTATTTGCTCGGACGTTATTTGATCGCCGTAATTTTCTGCGCATGCGCAGAAGGTGATCTACGGTCGCCGTTAACTTTGCCGTTATGCCAAAATCATCTTTAGGAACTCTCTAATGTTTTTCTCGAAAAGAATACGTTTCATCTCCTTCAGAGTCCTGCCAAGATTTTCTTCCACTGCAGCCTCAATTGCTTCCAAAACCTCGGTGGTAAGCTTTTCACGCCGTTTTTCTCCTCTGCTCCGGCAAACAAGCTCATTTTCGTTTTCCTTATACTTTTTCAACAACATGTAAGCCGTACTCCCTTTGATGCCGATTATAGAAGCCGCATTTTTAGTAGTATGTCCTTCTTCGTACATTCTAAGATACATTTTTCTTTGTTCTATAGTGTACCGTATTGTCCTCTACGTCGTCGGGTGGTGGAAGGAATCCCCTCATTTTCAGCATCTTCGTCATTCTCACTGCTTCTTACCGCTTGGTTCTATCGGCGAACGAAACGAGGTCTAATTTCTTCATCGTCTGAACTCATGTCACAAAAATAAAGCAAGTCGTAACTAACGGCGGCAATTAGAGACTTTAGAATGAGGCGAATCAACAGGCACCTTCAAAAGAATGGCATTTGGAAGGGACGGATGGAATGTCTTCGTCATGTTGTGTTGCACGGAGTAGGTATTTTCAGAATCACCGGGTGTTTCCGCCTTCTACACGGCCTAGCGTTGCGGCGTTTAAAACTAATGTGAAACGAACCATTTCCGTCAACCTCCGATTTGAAATGTAAAACCTCCAAATTGATGAGTAAAACCTCCTATTTGAAATGGAAAACCTCCAATTTGACGTGAAAATGCTATAGAGTGAAGTTGATATCAAGCTCAATAAAACTGTTCAACTGCTAAGAAAGATCGGTAACAGTTCCAAAATTACTCTGTGATGGATGAAACGGTATTGATGACGAAAAATGCGCAGGATGAAATGAACAAAGAAACATTGATAATTTTAGATTAGATTTAAACAAGATAAAAAGTAAGAGGCGTCTATTAATACCTGGGATGAGGGGTTCCTCTACAGAAAGACAGGAGAACAGGTCATGCAAAAACAAGACGAAAACATGAAAAAAATTAATGTCAATAAAAATGGTAAATGCATAATTTGAAGAGCGTGCATGAAGAAAGATAAGGATTATATTTTTATACAAAAAGAACAAGGTGAATTTTTGAAATGTAAAAAACTAAACATTTATGCAACAGATACTGTACAACTTAGTAAAAATCCACAAATATTATTCTTCAAGAATGAAATGTTGAGACAGAAAATCCATGCTAAAGGATGCTCCAAATGCAAAAGTACACCACAGAGAACAGTAAAATAGTTATTTCCCAGTTAGTTGAAAATACCATTATAAGTGTCGAAGATTGCGGAACACATTATTTACAAACGAGCTGCAATTTCGAAGAGATTTACAAAAATTGAGGTTACCTAATATTACTGGTATTTAAATAGCAAACAAGTCAAAAATTTATTGGAGTGTTTAAGGGCAGAATTCTGTACATCCGAGTCGATAATGAATTTCTTCTTTCTTTTCTTCGCATTTTAACTGGTGAAGAGTACCTACGGTAGGTTAATGAATGATATTTCACCAGACGAGACTACGTAGTTGAAGGTGCAAATTTGCATTAAAATGAGTCAAACAAAAGAAACGGATATAGCTAAAACAGTGAAGCTAACGTGAACAAACATTGAGCGTGGAAATGATTCAATGACTCACTATAAAACAATCCGAGATGATCGTGAGCTAAAATGAAAAGGTGGCATTAGAATTAGAGAAAAATACCTTGCCAGAAGAAAACACAGGAAAGAAGTTCTGCATTGAGAGGCTGAAGTAAGAACTGGAGAATCTCAAAACTCAGTACTTACTTACACCGGATAATGAGATGTTAAGCTTCAAGGCCTCTAAGAAAGGTGAACACGTGTCAAGTGGGAAAGACTGTTCAGAACACATTGGCAACACTAAGCTTCCCACTGCAGTTGCCCTGACGTCATAAATAATGTGCAAGTTAACTCTAGCAATCCACCAACAGAATGAATTTCATTTCACACTTGCTGCAGTGCCCTTATAAATCCAAGTTGAATGTCTCCACAACAAATTGTTGTCTCAACAAATTGTTATTGATTCTCGTAGATATGACCCAGTTGACCACTGAGGATTCCAAAAATACCCTTCATTTCGATGCAGATGATTTGTACCTACTAGAATAAAAAAAATAGGCGATAAACTGTTGAAATGGTGTACTCTAAACCCAGCCACTAGGAACATGATGGCTGACAGCAGGAACGTAGTGTTGCCACTGAGTACAAAACAATCAAAGAATGCAGTGCAAAAGTTCAAATTGCAATACTACCAAACACAGATAATAAGAATATCGATTTCAGGTAGAACAAAACATGGCGTGTTAGATAGAGCTTTGCTAGAGCAAGCAAGAGCAGTTTCCACCGTAGAACATACCTTTGCTGTACAGGATGGGAACGTGATCAGTGGCCAGGCGCGTTTTCGTTTTGATGCCCACAAGAAGGGGGCTACCTCTCCTCGTTGCAACACATTCACCAGGGAAGAAACTGCTCTTGAAGCACAGGGCGTAAGCTCCTTCCTGCAAGCAAAATCATAATGAGGCCTGAGTACATCCAGGTATGTATTGCATCATCTTTGGTTGGATTAATCTTCATACTGTATTAATGTGCTTGTACGAGGGGCGTCTCAAAGTATGTTTCCCTAATTTTTTTCTCGGGATGTGTACGTTCTACAGACTTCTATTTTGTTTACAGTAGTTGGTACGGATGTAGTGGCAACACTGGCGAAGCAGCGTCACTGTGCGATAAGCGGTTCGTTATCAGTATCAGGTTTACCATGGCAACCTCCAAGCCACCCGTGTCCACCTCCGAGCTCCACGCAGTGATTCGTTTTTACACTTTAAAAAATAAAAATCCAACCGAAATCCATCAAAAAATATCGGTAGTTTATGGTGAAAAGTCGATGAGTGTACAGATGGTCCGTCGTTTGAAAAAGTTAAGGCAGGCGATCAAACGGAAAAGACCAGGCCTATTGTCAAAAGGAGTCCTTCTGATGCATGACAATGCGCGCCCTCATTCAGCTCGCATCACACAAGAAGTGATCGTTCAATTGGGACATTTTCCCCCACCCCCTGTACTCACTGGATCTTGCCCCATCGGATTATTATTTGTTCCCAAAATTGAAAGCGTTTTTGGGAGGCAAGAGGTTCACCACCGACGAGGAACTTTGCAACGCAGTCTGCGCCTACTTACTGGAGGTGGACCCACAGTTCTACGAGGAGGGTTTGAAGAAACATCACTCCCGCTTCACCAAGTGCATTGCAAAAAACGGTGACTGCGTAGAAAAATAGTTTAGATCTGTAGCTTTCAGAATATACCATTTTTTTTTAAAGAAAAACTTTGTCTTCATTTAAAAAGAAAAAAATAGGGACACATACTTTTCAGACGCCCTTCGTATGTCTTCCCGTTTGTTTGTCTCTTCTTCGTCCAAGGAAGGCTTACCTACTTCCATGAGGGTGTGTGCAAACGGATACCCACCAAAGTTTACGATCAGGTAATGTGGCCTTTGTAAACATTGAACGTACCAAATAATACATCAGTAAAATTTAATTAACTTTGAAATGACTCCATTTGATGAGTTTTTGTGCAAAACGTTGATTTATCAACGGTTATGGGTTATAGTTGCAAATCGGTTGAATCGACTAACAAATGGCTGCATGATATTGCTGCAAATGGAGTTGAAAACCCCTTATTTGATAATCAATACAAACACAAAATGGCTGGAAAATAATGACATTTCGAAGATAAAAACTCACCAACTGAGCGATGACGTGTTCAACGATCTCCCTGAAGGACCAGTTAGGATGAACAGTATAAATGTGATGAACCAGTTTGACGATTACTTCTGTGTCCGTGTCGGATTCGAATTCAAATCCCTGAAACAATGGTTTGCAAGTTTATTTAGGTACCAAAAACAATGCAAGAATCTTCACTCACAAATATTAACTAACTGAAACTATTGGGAAAATATCAAATAGGGCCTACGATAATTATAGTGAATTAAGGGTTCGAAGAAATTTGATGATGATAATGTTTATTACAATACCGAACAGAATGTAAGAGTAACTGAACCTACTGACTAGATAGGCATGAGCAGTTACAACATTTTTACAGCAATCCTGCGAGAAAGCAACAATGATGGATCCAAGTCTCTTTTCACCCCTATGGGTGGAATGGGCTTCGGAGGGCATTGGGGCCTGCGACTACTAGAACTTCCAAGCCGTCCGCGTAGCAACTTGCCTACGAAGGACAACAGATATACCCCCTTCACCGTGGCTGTGGGAGTGGAAATAAACATCCCTACCATATGATGCAGCAGTGTTCACGAACTCGTGGTGGAAATTTGGCAGTTGCCAAACAAATAGCAGGTGGGATGTTGAGAGGAAGGGATTTTATCACATGCCGAGTGACCAGGGCAAGGAGTTCGACAATAGAGAGTTTTTGGCAACCACTAACAGGCCTGTGGAACCTCTTCACAAAGCATGGAGTTCGCGGGTGACGATGGATTTGCCTCCCAACAACAGCAGGCGACGATGAAAGGGTGCCCCCAGTCACCCGTTCTTAGAGGCCCACCATCACGAGCGCCTCCCTTTCCCCCCCTGTCCAAAGTTAACGTGCTTCCTCCTTCAACTGGGTAGCATCCTCTGTTGCTCGTGCTAGTCTCCTCCTAACGGGGCCCGTGAGATTTTGGCACCAAAAACTCTCTAATGTGCCATCAAGCCTGACAGGTCTTGCATTACCCTGGATTTTTAAGTTGCCAATGGCAGCTTGGACATGGAGCAGACCTGGCGGGCTACGATAAGAAAGTATGACAGAAATGATTTATGGCAAGCAGTATCGGAACTAAACGGAGTGGCACCCAACAAAATCAGGGTCATTGCTGCAACGGAGTTACTCGAGTTCTTCCCTTCATCCCTCTCTCACACCTTCCTCATCTTCCCTCGTCGCTGGATAAGTCCTGGGCACCCTCCCCATTACAATTTGATTTATTATTTTTTTAAATGGTATCCGTCTATGAGAACAGAGTAGCAGATTTTGCACAAATTAAAAACTGGTTTGACAAAATAAGTAGCCGAGCGCGAAGAGCATTAACTACTTAACAAAGGGCCAGAGGACCTATTTAATAATTATAATGATCATTTTAGCGCACATGGGAGCGCTCAAGGTTTAGATCCCTGTGAAGTATCTTGTTCGTAAAGAAGACCCTCAAGTTGGAGCTAATTTGGACCAATTGATTGGCCTTGGGATGGCGTTTGCGGATACGCACTGATAGTCTCCTTTTGACTCAACAGGGTTGACATTCGTGCATCAGCAGAGGCTCATCTAAGGCTCAGCCCCTCTATATCTCCTAATTAAAAAATGGATGAAGAACCAAATTAAATATTAAATTTACAAAAGAATAACAGATTTTCATACTTTTTTGGACAGGAAGACTTTGATATCTTTGTAGTTGGTGACGATTCCATTGTGAACCACAACAAAACTGCCATTAGCGTCAGAGCGCTGTGGGTGAGCGTTACGGTCGCAGGGGACTCCGTGAGTGGCCCAACGGGTGTGAGAAATACCTACGTGAGAATCTGTGACATCGTCGAAGTTGGATTTGTCTTCCGCTGAAATTAATACATTTTCTAGTGAGGCAGAAAAATCATATCAAAAATGCTTGGATAAAAAATTAGAAGGTTGACTTTCCGCTTGACCTTACGAAAACTGTAATGGACATCGATAAGTACTTAGTTTAGAATGCAGAAATGTTATTTTGAGTTCGTCGAATGCTAACGCGGAACTACTCAAGAGTGAATGAGAGATCGATTAGTCCCCCGTGAAAGGCTAGGCAGAAATCCAGGGGTCAATTCTACAACTAATTTGCAGCACGGGGTTAAACGTTTTTTAATCCCCTTTAAAACCTACAATGAAGATTTTTTGTTTCACTAAAATGTTCATAACTCCCTTAATTTACAACACTAACTAAAATAGAAAACACTGATAACGTTGGAAAGAGGAGCGTTACATTTTCTATCCGTTTGGTGGACACGCAATTTTTTAAAGCCATTTTTGTTGATAACAAAATAGGCCAATGTCAAAATTTAATTTTTTTCTTGAAAATCACCATTTTCAGGCTAATTGTTTGTCCATTGGTATGGTCAGTTTCTATTTTATGAAGAAAACTTTTTTTTTTAGGAAATTGAGTTTTGTTGCGAGAAATCTTGTGCTTTTAGGAACATTTTGCCTCTAGCTTACCAAGGAAGAGGAAGCATTGTTTTCATCTTTTAAGGATTAAACAAAGTCTTTTTTTTTTTTATCAACTGTTGACACCCTGTAAAGTGTGAAATCAAGAACAAAGTGCAGGTAAGAGGCAGGTTTTCTTGTATTCAATTTAACCCACCTCCTCGGAAGGGTTGAAAACAGCGCAAATAACAACAAGTTTCTTAAAATATTGATATTTAAATCATAACACTTCAAAAACTTTAAAAAAGCGCAGTAATTTTTTTCAACGAAAAATGATGAAATAACAATGAAATATTACAATATTAATAACATATTAATAATATTAATATTATATAATATATAATATAATAATAATAATTATATAATATATAATAATATTATTATTAATATTATAATATTAATAATATTAATATTAATAACATAAATACATATTAATAACATGTAACTATATAATAATATTATATCTAAGTATTAAGTAAATAAATAATAAACTGTATCTAAGTATTAAGTAAACTATATAATATATAGTTTACTTAATACTTAGATACAGTTTACTTCATATTATATAGTTTGAAGAGCAAAACGAATTTTTCTCAATCAATACATAGGTAAGACTAGTGCCCAAAAGAAAATATAAACAGCTGAGAAAACTGAAAGTTTCATAGTTAGGGAATCATGTGTTGAACACCAACTTAAAACATATTATACTACATTATACATTTGAATTGAATATAATATGTATCATTCAAATGTATAATGTAATATTATATTGTGATAGTTGGGGCCAGACCATTTATGTACCAGAGACCTTGAGTTCACGTCACCGATTTTCTATTTATTGAAATTGTATAATGATCAGCCGGATTCTACGAAGGAGTAGGTCGAGATGGGGAGCCTTCGCTGAGATTCGTGGAGGTTTTCATTGATCTAATTGGATGTTAGGTTCAGTAATTATAAGTAGGCATTATCGCCCAAGAGACTTACTGGCATTGATTTTGTCCTCCAAAGCCTTGACTTTGCCAATCGCCTTTACGATGGTCAATGTCTTCGGATCCGGTCCATCGATGGCCACTCCTGGAATTATAAAAGAGAGGATAATTAAACTTCTGAATGAGTCAGAATTACGAACAATCAAGAACGGAGTTGATACACCCGCTTACTCGCATCTTCCGAGGTAATCTACCTGTTACTGAAAGTAACGACAAAAACTGTGGGTAGGTAATTAAAAAGGCCGAAAGTATTTGATAGAAAAAAATCGGGTCTACTTAGTGATAGAACAAATTAGGGGGAACAAAACTCACGGTAAGGGAGGGTTTTAACACTTTAAGGTCGTTTATGACGGCTCAGTAATACTCGCAGTTATTTGCCTGAATCGCAATACAAAATAACGACCTTTGGAACTGAACCACCTTGACTCTCTACATCATCAGGTTTTAGTGGAGCATAATATTAGTGAACGAATTTCAAAAGAACCTTTTCATCGAATATTTAGCAATAATTTGAACTGTGGGTATTTTATATTATTGATGAGTAAGAACTTTTGACTAATTCAATATGTTTTTATGTTCCTACACTTGAGTTGGTAATATTCTCTAAACCCTATACAATTCCTATTTCTTCCTGTTACAAATCAGGGAGAAAAGGAGTTGTAGTACAAGCAAAACAAAGGAAGAGCGTGAAAGTCAGAAATAATGCAGCGACTAATAAAATATCAAAAGCATGAGAACATGGAACAATTGATCGTTTAATGAAGCTCAATCTATCAAGCAGACTCAATAATGGTATTCTCAGTGATTTTTTTCATCCTGTGAACTGATGATTTTCGATCACATACTACTTATATAAGAGGTGGCGGTGAGAAACTAATCAGAGTCTCACTCTCATTATTATCCTTTCTGATGACTTTATTTGATACCAGTCGTACAAATATTTATGATATAGGATATTCTGGAAGGCAAAGGCAATCAATTTTCACAACTACATTTCAAGGGGTTTAGAGACTAGAATACCAAAATCACATTTGGTGGACATATAAGAAGAACTGCAGATAGAGCAGCACAAAAAACTGCAGCTCTTTGTCACCTTATGAAGAATATAAACGGCCCTAGACCTTGCAAGAGACGCCTAATGATGACAGTCGTACAGTCAATCCTCTTGAATGGAGCGGAGGTATGGGTAGACGCATTGAATGTGGCATATCTCCGACAGAGATTAATAGCTGTGCAGCGTAGAGGAGCCCTACGAATCGCCTGTGCCTACCGAACAGTATCAGAACCCGCTATCTTTGTCCTCACGAGGGTCATACCCAATCAGCTGATGGCTTCAGAGAGGAAAAGAATCTTTGACAGAAGGGATGAAGGAGACAGGGCCTGCATAGCCAAGGAAGAAAGGAGCGCAAATGGCAAATTGGCAAGATATATGGACGGGAGAACTAGAGGAAGGTGGACTGCACGGTTGGTGCCAAACGGTCAGACGTGGATGGGAAGAAAAAATGGAGAAGTGAACTTCTTCCTTACGCAGTTCTTTACGGGACATGGACTGTTTTATGCCTACCTGCATAAAATGGGAAAGGTATCTGCCCCAACATGTTTACATTGCCAGAACAAAGAAGATGATGATGTGCTCCACACCTTCTTCAAATGCACCAAATGGGCACCTGAAAGATATCAGCTGATGGCAGACCTGGAGATGGCTCTCCAGAGTTCAAAACCAGAGGCTGTTGTCAGCAGGATGCTGGAAGGTGAAAGGAGCTGGACTGTTGTGGCAGAATACACAGAGAGTATCCTGACAAGGAAGATGCTCTTAGAACGAGAAAGAGAGAGGAGGGAGCATCTGGTCCGCCCCCTCACCCAGAACTGATTAAACGCCCCAGGACTCAGCCCGAAGTATTGTGCTAAACGGTTCCGGGCTGAGCTCCAACATGGGGGAAAAAGGAGGTGTTTTTTTAGTGGGTTTAAATACCTACCACATAACCTGGAGGACGCAGACCCTTCCAGGTATCTTACGAGATCCAACTCCACCTATGGATCTTAAAGATTTTCTCACCTGCCTGCCGGGGGAAAAAAAAGAGTCTAGAATAGCGTATCTAGCTTTATTATTGTGGTACACAAGCATAAAAGAGCGATGCACAGAAGTAGCGAGCACCCAGGTCAGTGTCCGGTAAGACTATAATCCAAGATCGATCTTTAGAAATTCCTGGTGTCCATCAGCGGGAGAATTCAATTAACAGGAGGTCCTCATTGTGTCGGAAAACAAAGATGGAGAGGGAATGGACGCGAACTACCTGCACCAGCGAGGTCAGTGTCCGCCCTGGCTCGCACGACAGGATGCCAAAGAATAGAAGAACGTTGCACTATAGGAATACATGCAAGTTTCTGGATTACTTATACATTGTGCTAAAAATTCGTTATTTAACTACATTGAGATCGATTCACATTTTTTTAAAACTCAAAAGAAATGGGTTTGTATTTAGGAAGTCCCTCAGTTGAAAAATGTGTTTTTGAACTGAATTGGAAGGACAAATAAAACTGAGACAAGACACTGTAGATTGGTGGGTCAAAAACAACTTAATTCCTTAAGGGCATGTTTTTGTAGGAAGATGCGATCCATTCGTTTAACTCTACCGCCTTATAATAAAGATTCCAGCTTAACTTACTATAAACTAGCTACTATCATGCCCTACCATATCGCACCTCAAGAATAGTAATGTGACAGTCCAACAAATCGGTTCTCAAATTATCCCTTGAAGGTACTTAGATCCCGTCGAGCTCTACAAAAATATAAGTATCGTTACATTAATTTCTAATATCAATAGTTAACAACTGCGATCGGTGGTTACTGTGCAAGGAAGAGGAAGAACCCTCAATTTTGTACAATAAAATCATTCTTAAAATTATCTACCCATTATCATTCCGAATTGATTTATATCCAATTTATTAATCCAGAGCTTCAGCATGATGAAATTGCCATAAAAACACAAATAAACTTTTCTAATTTAATTCAAATTTACTGTAACAACTCAATTTTTTTCAAAAATCATGTCAAAATTTCACTCAGGATATCTTTTTCTCTTGTAATTGGAGAGACGACGGCTATATACCCTAGAAATTAGTGGTTGCAGTTTTTTTTAATGATCAAGGATTTGACAAGTAACATTGGAACTCAAAATATCAAATTCGTTATCTCGAAAATCGTGGTTTTTGACTTGTTAAGTACAGTCTTTTTCTTGAGGTGCGGTACGAGTAGTCCTCTACCTATGAGTATTCAAATTTCTCCTCTTACACTGAAGACCTGAAATAATTTAAATTTGGTATAAATCAAATTTTGTTAAAATTTGACCTCATGATCGACAAATTCGTACTTTGATATTATTGACATACAGGCATTTATGATTTCTTAGAACGGTTATACACTATTATAGCAGGTAGTAATTTCCATTCCAATAACTCTGAACCTACCAACCCACTGCAGCAGCTTAATTTTCGTTGAAAATTCGTTACATGAGATAATAGAATTTCTCCAATAAAGGAAACGAGTTTCGAAGGACAGAACCTTCACAAAACTCGAACGGAGTTTTCACTTCGGCAGGTCACTTCTAATCATCGAAGTGCCGACGCTCGCGAGAGCCACGAGAAAACCTGATGCGACAGCCATTCACGGGCACAATCAGGTATTCAGAGAGTGAGATGAGCTGAGGACAATGAGAGAATACGAAGAACAAGGGAGGTGTCTTGTAGCCATTGTAGAACCAACAGGACGAAGAATTGAGCTAGCTTGGGGCTTAATCTTCGCAGTGCAATGATCCAGTCCTTCGCAGTAGGTACTTATCACGCAGACAACGAAAATTCAGAAACCTTTCTAACAATACAGTCATGAACTAAGACCGCGCTTCGGAATCTGCAAGTAGGGGGTGAGAGAAGTATCTTGGGTATCAGTAGGTTCTTGAGAAGTTTCGATAAGGAGTGACTGTTGGCAACGATAAGGGTAGCTATTAGCATGCTAAATAATACCTATTGATACATAATAATAAATGAAAAACGCTGCAAATTATTACACAATGGTTCATTATTTTTATATAGATCACTCGTCTGCAAAGCCACAAACCATCCAACTTGAAGAAAAACATCGATCGTATTTCGGTCAGCTATAATTTTAACGGAGATTAAGCCTCTTTTGCAATTCACACTCGTGTTTCTGATTTATCGTACGTAAAACTCTTAAATTCGCGTAGCGAGCGAACGGTTTGTCCTACAGAGCTCCGCGTGGTCTCAAAAAAATCTAAAAATTCTATAGAATCCTAAATTTAAGGAAAAACAATACCTTTATATCAAAATTTTATGAGTCAGGGCGTTTTCAAAATTTCAACATTCATTTTGGAACCCTTAGAAGTGACCTACATCAACCAAAATCTTCGGGGCACAACTAGACCCCAAATAGAGCCTACATACCAAATTTCATCAAAATCGGTCAATGCTAAGTGGCAAAAGTGCCGCGGACGGCGGAGGGACGGCCAAATTTTTATTCGATTTTTTGGATTCTACGTTGAAACGTAAACCATCAAATTTTGAGGGGGTGTTAACAATTTTTTTTCTTGGTCGATTCCAAAGGTTTATTATTGAAAATAATAAACCAAAATTTGGGTCTTCTCCCAAACAATGATTATTTTTTCCTTTCTCATAGAGTTTCATGTCACTCATTTGTGCATCATTTCCTCAACAATCAAGAACCAAATTTCGAAAATGTTACTATTTTCCTGAATAGATCACACGTCTGCGAAGAACACGGCTTTTCCATTATTAGTATCTACCAAGAATATGATCGCGCAAGGTTTATAATAAAATTTATTGTGACAGAAAGTAGCTCTCAGCAAAACATCGCTAAACCGAAGAATCGAAAAAGATTGCATTTTCGGCCTAATTAATTTTTTCGAGTCAAAACGGGAATACATTCAACGAAGAAGGCCCTGACTGTTTGGAGGGTTGAGGGACCCCGAGGGAAACTCTCTGGAGTTACCATGGGCGGATTATGATGAAATTTGGGCTCCATTTTGGGTCTAGTTGGGCCCCGAAGGTTTTGGTTGATGGTTGATCACTTCGAAAGGGTGAAAAATAAGGGCTGAAATTTTCAAAACGCCCTAGCTCAAAAACTGCATACAAAGGCATTGTTTTTTCATCAATTGTAAATAGTACAGAATTTTTAGAATCGAATAAGGCCACCCTGAGCTCTGTTCACTCCCTATAAGGACTTGAAGTTGGGAAACTGATAAAGCAGAAACACGAGTGTAAATTGCAAACAAATGTTCACGGAAATTGCCGTTCAAAATTAAGCTGACAAATATGGTAGGTACAATGGAAAATCAGTGTTCTTTACTGGCGAGTGATCTATACAGAAAAATAATAAACCTTTGTGAAATAATTTGCAGCGTTTTACTCTTGCTCGATTCGAAAGGTTCATTATTGAAAATAGTATAGGAACCTAAATTGAGCGATCTCTAATCTTGCTTATTCTTATCGATTTACGAACAGCTTAGGCAGCTATTTCTTGTGTGCCGCTTATCCGTGTTCCCTTATCCTGTACATTGCGTAGTTTATTCGACTACAGGGAAAATACAGATTCATTCGTTGTCCATTTCATCTCAACAGACCTCGAGTTTCAGTGTGCACAACGTCATCAGTACTTTGAATAAATCAACATCTTCCGTACTTGTTTCCTTTCATAACTCAAAATGTTTGTTTTTCAATACCTACAAGCTAACTAATTAATATTCGTATTATTTCTTATCCTTGTGCACATAAACATGAAGTGGATCTTCATTCTATTTTGATTTGTTATTTTCAATAATTTTCATAATTATTGAACATTCGTGAAGTCACATAACAAAAAACGTCTGCCGAAGTGGGTGAGCAGTATAACTTCCTTACGTGGAACAACATAGACTATAGAAAAAAGAATTAGTTGCATTGTAAAAACGCTACGAATTATTACACATCGGTTTTTTATGATTCTTGATAGATCACTACAAAGAGTTCCGATTTTCCATTATCAGTAATTAACAGCGAAACATCGTTTTCTTGGAGTTGTGAGTGACCTCATACGAATAATTTGACGTGAAATAATTTGATGCGTTTTTATTGATTGTCATCGCTCACTAAAAAACGTCTGCCAAGCGGGTGTGGCACATAGCTTCCTCGTATCCATAACCCGGATTATATAGATGATCCGATGCATAGTAGTTAATCATAAAATACGAATCTCTAAGTACCTTTCACTACCCTCATAGGGGACCATCTACACGCTAATCTGGACAATCCTAGAAAATTTCATCAAATACGGATGAGAAATGTAAGTGAGTAGATGTATGTGATTGGATCGAAAAAAAATACTTAGCCTTGGCTGGGATTCGAACCCGGGATAATTCTATGCGCTATCTCTGACCTATTGAGGCCTAGTGATGCAATGAACAGGATTTGAGACTCTCACAGGGGACCATCCCTCTATGAAAAACCATTCTCTATGATTTTCATAGGGGGCCATCTTAACTTTTACTCAGTAACATCCCTGGAAATTTCATTGAAATCGGATGGAAAATATAGAAGTTATGGCTGTTACAAGGAATTCACGTTTGCGCATGCGCAGTGGCTACTATCAGTCCGAAAGTGGTGATTTTCATAGGGGAACATCTCAATACTAATCTGTAACATCCCTGAAAAGTTCATTGAAATCGGATGAAAAATGTAGAAGTTATGGCCATTACAAGGAATTCACGTTTGCGCATGCGCAGTGGCTACTATCAGCAGGGGATGATGATTTTCATAGGGGACCGTCTACACGCCAACCCGATCAATCCCTGAAAATTTCATAGAAATCGGACAATAACTTCGTATAGTTATGCCCGTTACAAGGAATTCATGACACACACACACACACACACAAACAGACAGACACGGAACCAAAATTGTTCAGAAAGGTCTAAAACGCAAAACGCGAGTGAAAATTTTGATTTTGGAGAACTCTTTTTTTCATCCTTGAAAAGTGAAAACAAAGCTTCCGCTACCTTGGTAGACTCGGAAGCAATATATTTTGGAGCAATATAATATAGGTATTAATAATTTCGTATTCCAATTTAGGTCCGCAATATATTATATTGCGGACCTAAATTGGAATACGAAACCTAGCTACTACGTGATATTTGATGAAACAAGAGGGGCACACTTTATTATCAGAAGCCACTACTGGTGATGATAACATAACGCAAGCCAAGAAAGCAACTATCTGCCTGCAGTAATGACCTGGTATCCACTGAAACTGAAAGCATCGGCACCACGAGTTCGGTTGATAACTATTTAGATATGAGCTATTACTGCGATTTTCTTACTAACGTCCTAAATGAAAGGTATACTGCCAGTAAATATCAGTTTTTAGCGAGGAAATTTCTCACGAAAAATATTCTGTTTTTAGGAGACTCACGATCAAAAAGTCAGACTAAAAGGTGAGTCATCTAGTTAATAATACGAGCACCTACAATAAATCATCTCATTCGGTTTCGAAGTGGTGTTATGCGTAGTGGTCCTTCAATTCGGACGAGGTAAAACAATTAGTGAGGTATTTGAAAGGCAACGCAGTCTATCACCGACAAACCGATGATTCATAAATATTTTAAACAATTAATTCAATGAAAACAAAATGTATGTAATTCACAACCGGTGCTCGGGAGTCATATCTATAGTCGACCAAAGATAAGGAAGCATTCGTACAGAGGGAAACAAAATTGGAATCTCCAAAGTCATAAGTTTTACTCCTATTTTGCGTTTCTGAGTTTTTTCGACAATTTTAGTTCCGTGTTAGTCTGTCAGTCCGAGACAAAACCATACGAAAATATACTATTTCCTCGGGAGTCAAAACTAACAAACTCCACCCTTCTAACGACGTATTAGCCTGAAATCGCTATAATTTGGAGGGTATTTAGACGTAGGTTTCAGTAGAGTGGCTGATGAATCTCATAGCAGTCCAATTTCAAGAAAATAACAAAATTTCAGGAAAATCGACATAAATTGGACAGAATTCTCAATATTGAATTGAATAGATAGAACACCACATTGCCATTGTTATGATTGTTTCTAGTAAAGAAGCAAAGCATCGGATCACAATCAGGTGTGTATACCTTGAATTAGGAGTTGATTTTATGAGATTTGTAAAATCCAGGGTGTCCAGCGATTCCCCGAAAAAAAAAATTCCCCCAGTTTTCCAGAGTCAATTTTCGACTTTTTCCAGGGTTCTAAATCAATTAAAATGAAAATAAATGTGATCATAATTTCTCAAAATTCTGTATTTTAAGGACATTTTGAAATGAAAAAGCATTATAAATATAGTAGTTTATCTCAAAACAACAATCTGAAGTACCTATCAGTCCGGGGCGATGATTTTAATCTACACTCCAATCCGCATAATCCCTGAAAATTTCATCGAAATTCGATGGAAACTGTAAAAGTGGGGGCTATCAGTCAGAGGTTGATTATTTTCATAGGGGACCATCTGCAACCCTTTAGTTTTGCCCGTTACAAAGATTTCAAGACAAAAACAACAGAGACTTCTTGGAGAATTCTTGGATAAAGTCGAGAATGAACATTAAATTCATCAAAACTTGTAGGTTTAATCGAGAGAGATGACCACTTCAAAGGCTTGTTTTCACCTTCGATTGTTTGAGAAAGTCGAGAATGAACGTTGAAATCTTTGAAACTTGATGGTTTACTCGAGAGAAATGACCACTTCAAAGGCTTGTTTTTACCTTCGATTGTTTGAAAAAGTCGAGAATGAACGTTGAAATCTTTGAAACTTGATGGTTTAATCGAGAGAAATGACCACTTCAAAGGCTTCTTTTCACCTTCGATTGTTTGAAAAAGTCGAGAATGAACGTTGAAATCTTTGAAACTTGATGGTTTACTCGAGAGAAATTACGACTTCAAAGACTTGTTTTCACCTTCGATTGTTTGAAAAAGTCGAGAATGAACGTTGAAATCTTTGAAACTTGATGGTTTACTCGAGAGAAATGACCACTTCAAAGGCTTGTTTTCACCTTCGATTGTTTGAAAAAGTCGAGAATGAACGTTGAAATCTTCGAAACTTGTTGGTTTACTCGAGAGAAATTACGACTTCAAAGGATTGTTTTTACCTTCGATTGTTCGAAAAAGTCGAAAATGAACGGTGAAATCTCCGAAACTTGTTGGTTTACTCGAGAGAAATGACCACTTCAAAGGCTGGTTTTCACCTTCGATTGTTTGTAAAAAATCAAGATTGAACAGTGAAATTAGGTAACCAGAATCAGACTAGTTGAGAAATTTATTAGCTGCAGGTGTGCCTTTATTGTAAATACCTCCAGCATTTTTTTTTTTTTAATTAAGAAATTTCTGTGGCATTATAAATGTTAATGACAAGAGTATTTTGATTTCCAGGGTTTTTCGGGTGAAAAAATTAAATTCCCAGAGCTTTCCAGTAGAGTAAAATTCCATGAGTATTCCCAGTTTTGCTGGTTTTCCAGGTCGTTGGACACCCTGAGAATCACATGGAACATATTAGTTATTGAAACAAGCTAAGTGTTGAATTAATTTCCCAAGCCCGTAGATGAATCTAATGCAGGTAGACACTCAGGACTAATATTTACGAAGTTGTGGCTCAATTTTGTTGGAGTGTTTCTGTTTTGATGCCAATGATGCTAAATTTTGTTAGAAACTGCAGATTAGTGATCCTTCTAGTTTGACCATTTCTCATTATACAGGGTGTCCCATGTTAAGGACCGAAAAACTTCGGGAGTCGATTCTACAACTAATTTTAGTAAGAAAGTGTCTCTTAGCAATTTTTCGTTAGACGCTTAATTTCCAAGTTATTTTAATTTTAAGATTTTTTTCGTGATTTCGACCTTAAGCCATAAAAATGACCATAACTCGCTTAATTTACAAGCAATTCAAAATATAATTACACCGTTGAATAGGGCGTTAAATTTACCATCTTTCTAGTGGTTATACAAAAAAATTGTAAGGTCGTGAGGGGTGAAAAATCAACTCGCAAAGTCATTTTAGTAAAATTGTCAAAATTTCCTACTTTTTCTTTTGATTGTTAAGGTTTTACTTCCCAATGATTTTTCACGTACCTCTACATCAAAAACTGCGCAAAGATCTCAGCTTTCTAATGGTATAATTTGTTTTAATTTTACTCGGCTAATTAGGGGTGAAAAATACGTTTTAATGCTAAAAAACGTGGTTGCGCTTATGGAAATCAAGGTTTCTGGTTCGTTGGGCCTCGGGCAGGTTCGACGAATTAGGGGTGGAAATTTTCGTCATTTTCAACGCTATTAGACTGATTCCATCACCGTTGGTATGTGAAAGCTCAGTATTGAATTTTGGTAGGTCCGAATCTCTTTTTTTTAAAATTTACTTGGTATTCATGCACTTTCTATTCATTTACTTTCTCGATTGTATGAAAAAAGAGATATCTCATAAAGAATATCGTGTAGATGTGAAATAAAAAATAAAGATAAATAATGATATCTTAGAGAAAGTAAAAATTATATTTATGAACAAAAATAATCATTATCTTCATCGACGTAGGTACGTTATTGACTAAACATAAATGCGATAATCAATTATCCTCTACTCCGTCTTTGACTTCGTTTGTCATTCGTCCGGATACCTGTAAATACAAAGCAAAGTTTTTTTACTGCCAAGTAGAAAACAATTGAGGAATGAGCTGTCAGGAGACGATGCACATCATGTACTGAAGAAGGAAGAGGTCAAAATTGAGCACTTACTCTGAATCGGTAACATGTATGATGACCACTGCTTCAAATTTTGACATTCCTCAATTATTTTCTACTTGACAGTAAAAAACTTTGCTTTGTGTTTACAGGCATCCGGACGAATGACAAACGAAGTCAAAGACGGAGTAGAGGATAATTTATTATTCCATTTATGTTTAGTCAATAACGTACTCCGATGAAGATAAAGATTATTTTAGTTCATAAATATCATTTTTACTTTCTCTAAAATATCATTATTTATCTTTATTTTTTATTCCACATCTACACGCTATTCTTCATGAGATATCTCTTTTTTCATACAATCGAGAAAGTTGCGAGAATTGAACATTCAATTCGTGCATAAATACCAAGTAAATTAAAAAAAAAAAGATTCGGACCTACCAAAATTCAATACTGAGCTTTCACATACCAACGGCGATGGAATCAGTCTAATAGCGTTGAAAATGATGTAGAATTCCACCCCTAATTCGTCGAACCTGCCCGAGGCCCAACGAAAAAGAAACCTTGATTTCCATAAGCGCAACCACGTTTTTTAGCATTCAAACGAATTTTTCACCCCTAATTAGCGGAGTAAAATTAAAACAAATTATACCACTAGAAAGCTGAGATCTTTGCGCAGTTTTTAATGTAGAGTTACGTGGAAAATAATTTTGGAAGCAAAACTTTAACAATCAAAAGAAAAAGTAGGAAAATTTGACAATTTTACTAAAATGACTTTACGAGTTGATTTTTCACCCCTCACGACCGTACAAATTTTTTTTGTATAACCACTAGAAAGATGGTAAATTTAACGCCCTATTCAACGGTGTAATTAGATTTTGAATTGCTTGTAAATTAAGCGAGTTATGGTCATTTTTATGGCTTAAGGTCGAAAACACGAAAAAATCTTAAATCTGAAATAACTCGGAAATTAAGCGTCTAACGAAAAATTGCTAATAGACACTTTCTTACTAAAATTAGTTGTAGAATCGACTCCCGAAGTTTTTCGGTCCTTAACATGGGACACCCTGTATTTTTCAAGAATGAGTCGAATGAGTTTATGAATAGTTGACATTACTATCGAAATCGAATTGTACGCCATAACACCGAATTATTTCTCAGCTACACTTTCAAGGATCATTTCAGAGAGCTGCCCCAAGAAGATGGAAAGTGAGTTATTTTTAAACCAGGTGGCGAGTAGGTACCCAATTACATTCTGCAATCCCTCAACCCGATCTACCCTAATCGATATCAATAACCGCCTTTGCATCAGAAAGTCCACTAATCCACCGACAGACTTGTGGCGTCACGTCCACTTGGGCAATATCCGACATTTTTTCTCTCATTCTCACAGATCTGGTTTGGTCACATCGGAAGGCTGTTGACTTGGTACCGCGTATTGGGGTACCTACCTAATTTTCTTCTTCTATTTATATTTTCTCCCTCCATCGTCGTTCTTTCAGATCGACCTTGAAAACGAGTTGCCTTCGTCCAACGCGTCAAAAAACTTCTTTTATTTTTCCGTTGGGGCGCTTCTCCGCTAAAGGTCGCCGAACAGATTATCAACTAATCTCAAAAAACACCCAAGTTTTTCCTCTTTTTAATTCAAACACTTAATTCTAGTAATCGTCTAGCAATAAACGAAAACACTGCATTTAAAAGGCCGACGCCAAATTTTTCCAGGATGGGTACTGGTTTCAGTGTTATGCAAGTTCTTGGAACGAAGAGAGAGAAAAGATAGGCAGTCGATATTCAGACGGTGAGCTGACTTCCGCAATGCATAAATTAGGTAAACAACTTGATTTATATCATAAATACCATAGTGCGAAAAACGTCCGGTTGAGTGATAATCAAAGCTTCCTGACAAGAATAACTTGGAAATAAAGAAACTGTTGGAAGAGATTAACAAGTTTTGCGTTGATCAGAGCACTAAATTCTTTGATATGAAACCAGAACTTCAATCATTTAGCATAACTTAAAAAAAAAAACGATTGAGAATTCATTCCAATTTACATCGAGTTTTCAGAATATCCAATACTGAGTGTCAACACAAGTTGACAAAACCTCAGGGTTAGATTCTACTTAGTATTTTGTAAAAAAAATGCCTCGTAGCAATTTTGTTTTAACCTCTTGCTATCCCAAGTTCTTAAAATTTTTGTTTTTTTTCGTGTTTTCGATCTTATGTGATTAAAACTGCCATAACTCCCGTAAGTACATTGGTAAGTACATTCAAATTTGAGGATATTGTAGGAAAGAGTAATAAATTTCCAAGCAACTCGGGCAAAACCAAAATCTTTTAGAAACAAAACAATTTGAAATTAAAAATTTAGCCTTTTGGTTTATTATTTTCAATAATGAACCTTTGGAATCGACCAAGAAAGAAATTTTTTCAACACCCCCTCAAAATTTGATGGTTTACGTTTCAAGGTACGTAGAATCCAAAAATCGAATAAAAATTTGGCCGTCCGACCGCCGTCCGCGGCACTTTTGCCACTTAGCACTGACCGATTTTGATGAAATTTGGTATGTAGGCTCTATTTGGGGTCTAGTTGCGCCCCGAAGATTTTGGTTGATGAAGGTCACTTCTAAGGGTTCAAAAATGAATTTTGAAAACGCCCTAACTCAAAAAATTTTGATATAAAGGTATTGTTTTTCCTTCAATTTAAGATTTTATAGAATTTTTAGAATTTTTTGAGACCACGCGGAGCTCTGTAGGACAAACCGTTCGCTCGCTAGGAGGATTTAAGGGTTTTACGTACGATAAATCAGAAACACGAGCGTGAATCGCAAAAGAGGCCTAATCTCCGTTCAAATTTTAGCTGACCGAAATGCGATCGATGTTTTTCTTCATGTTGGATAGTTAGTGGCTTTGCAGACGAGTGATCTATATAGAAAGATAATAAACCATTGTGTAATAATTTGCAGCGTTTTGGTTTATTATTTTCAATAATGAACCTTTGGAATCGACCAAGAAAAAAAACTTTTTAACACCCCCTCAAAATTCGATGGTTTACGTTTCAAGGTACGTAGAATCCAAAAATCGAATAAAAATTTGGCCGTCCGTCCGCCGTACGCGGCACTTTTGCCACTTAGCATTGACCGATTTTGATGAAATTTGGTATGTAGGCTCCATTTGGGGTCTAGTTGTGCTCCGAAGCTTTTGGTTGATGTAGGTCACTTCTAAGGGTTCCAAAATCAATTTTGAAATTTTGAAAACGCCCTAACTCAAAAAATTTCGATATAAAGGTATTGTTTTTCCTTCAATTTAAGATTCTATAGAATTTTTAGAATTTTTTGAGACCACGCGGAGCTCTGTAGGACAAACCGTTCGCTCCCTACGAAAATTTAAGGGTTTATATTGAAATATATATATATATAAATCAAAACACGAGTGTGAATCGCAAAAGAGGCCTAATCTCCGTTCAAATTAGAGCTGACCGAAATGCGATCGATGGTTGGTGATTTTGATTTTTTTTTCTTCTCTTCATATTGGATGGTTGGTGATTTTGTAGACGAGTGATCTATAGAAAAATAATAAACCATTGTGTAATAATTTGTAGCGTTTTTTTATTCGAAGTTTATATCCAGAATTTCCTGCTCATTTCGAAGGGCGCTCTTCGAAAAAAACATGTCCAAATTCAAATTACAGTGAAATTTGGAAAGGGTGTTTGAACAGGGAAAAAATTGATTTTTTGAAAACGGAATCAGGCTTGGTCAAAGAAAGATACATAGCGCCTCCCTTCGCCCAGCCCCGGACCTTCAAGTCAGAACGCTGATTTCGATTTTTTTAAAAATTCACGTTAGTTTTGCACAGGTAGCTTGGAAATTTAACGCTCTTTCCAACGATGTTCTCAAATTTGAATTTACTTGGTGAATAACGGAAGTTAAGGCAGTTTTGATGACATAAAATCAAAAACTCAGAAAAAATCTAAAAATTTAAATTGTTTTGAAAAACAATGGGTTTTAAGAATTGCTCGGATAATTTTGGTTTATTATTTTCAATAAGGCACCTTTGGAATCGACCAAGAAAAAAAAAATTTTAACACCCCCTCAAAATTTGATGGTTTACGTTTCAAGGTACGTAGAGTCCAAAAATCGAATAAAAATTTGGCCGTCCGTCCGCCGTCCGCGGCACTTTTGCCACTTAGCATTGACCGATTTTGATGAAATTTGGTATGTAGGCTCTATTTGGGGTCTAGTTGTGCCCCGAAGCTTTTGGTTGATGTAGGTCACTTCTAAGGGTTCCAAAATCAATTTTGAAATTTTGAAAACGCCCTAACTCAAAACATTTCGATATAAAGGTATTATTTTTCCTTCAATTTGAGATTCTATAGAATTTTCAGAATTTTTTGAGACCACGCGGAGCTCTGTAGGACAAACCGTTCGCTCCCTACGAGAATTTAAGGGTTTACATTGAAATATATATATATATATAAATCAAAACACGAGTGTGAATCGCAAAAGAGGTCTAATCTCCGTTCAAATTAGAGCTGCCCGAAATGCAATCGATGGTTGGTAATTTTGATTTTTTTTTTTTGAAATTTTTTTGAATTTTTTTAATTTTTATTTTTTTTATTTTTTCCTTCATATTGGATGGTTGGTGATTTTGTAGACGAGTGATCTATATAGAAAAATAATAAACCATTGTGTAATAATTTGCAGCGTTTTTTGTTGGAATTAGCTTGAAGAATAGAACTTTGTAGTGTTAATCAACTTAAGTGTAAACACCCTGTTTATTCTCAACGCAGTGTCGCCGATTAGATTGAAATTTATCGGCAACTTTTCTAAACTTCTCACTCCCTCCAAATTGGAGCAAAATCGGGAGATTATTTCTTGGGAAATCGGTGTTTTAGAAAAATCGAGTTTGCAATGTTTGCTCTTGTGCAGGCGGTTCTTTTGGTGCGATGGCGATGAAATTTATGTGGGACTATCTTTACACGTCGTAATAACTGGAATGTCATGAAAATCGTATAATTTTCTCAGTAAAATTTTCACTATTTACTGCTTTTCCCCGAACTAAGAGTTGTGGGTCCTTTAGTGACATTTATAAAATTATCTTTAAGCCTACAAAAACCACCAATTTTGGTCGATTTTTCCGCTCAAATTTTCTAAAATAAGATGTTTTTCCCATAAAAAATATCTTTTTTTTGTTCTCGGCAGAGTTGTGACAGATGCGGTCCGGTTACGTCTCTCGATCTTACGAGTAGATCACTTTCCCTCATGTCCGCTACTCTCGGGCCACCAAGGACGGACGGCGGCTAACTGTTTCGATTTCTGTTCACTTCACAAGTCCAAGGACTTTGGATAGGTGGCTGTCAGAGAAACTCCTGCTTCCTCGTTGACGAGGAAATTCTTCACTCTTCTCTCCGAAGAATGGACGAGAAAGAGTAGGTACTAACGCATTCATCTCAATTCATAATGAGCAAATTTAGTAAGTAGGAATCCTGCTAATATTTTCGAATTTGTTATCTCAGAATGTTAGAATAAGAAGAAATATCGTTCCTTCATCACCACCTAAAAACACTGCAAATTATTACACGCTGGTTTATTATTTTTCTGTATAGATCACCAGCCTGAAAAGAACACGGCTTTTCCATTAATTTACCCACCAACAATATTTAGGCTCAAGATTCACTATCAAGTTTATTTTGACAGAAAGTACCTTCCAGCGAATCATCGTAATCTGGGAGTTGTGGTTGTGAGTGCTCTCATTTATTCATAACGAAATTTGGTTCTTGGTTGCTTGGGAAGCACAACTGGGTGCATGACATTTTATCAGTTGAACTTTGAACGGAGATTTGGCCGACTTTCGTCCGTGAACATTCATTGGCGATTCACTTTCGTGTTTCTGCTTTATGTTCATCCCAACTTTAAGATTTCGTAGGGAGCTAACGATTGGTCCTACAGAGCTCTGAGTGATCTCATTCGATTCTAAAAATTTAATACTATTTAACCCTTAGTTACACGCTAGGTGGGGAGTTACGTTCGTACACGCTAGCGGGGAAATCCCCGCACATTTATTTCAACACAATTATTAATTTATGATACACTGAAAGGCACGAATTGGTTTTAAAAAGTCATGGATATAGGATGAGCTTCAACTCAATACATTTTTTTATTCAACAGGTAGGTAATAAAAATATGAATTTTGAAGTAGGAAATACATAAGTAACAAAATTTATATCTATCATAATAATCAAAATCATTATTATGATTATTCAAGAACGAGGAAACATGAGGAAACGTGAAACTATACCTATATCGAGCAAAAAATACAAACGTGTGAAATCATAATAGCAGAAGTAGTATGATTATAATCATAATCATATATGTGTATATCAAACTTCGCAGTCTGATTGCATACTGAAGGTAAGGTAAATAATTGTTAAGGGGATCATTTTTTACTCAGTTAAAGGTCTGAGAAAAGATACCTTGGACAATGGAGGGACAATAGTGAATGGTTCATCATTCTATTTCTGTTTTTCTGAAAATGCGGGGAAATCCCAGCCTAGCGCGTAACTAAGGGTTAAAGTAAAGGGAAAACAATACCTATACATCTAAAATTATTGGGCAAGGGCGTTTTGAAAATTTCAACCCTTAGAAGTGATTGACACTAACCAAAAGCTTCGGGGCAAAACTAGACCCCAAATGGAGCCAATATACCAAATTTCATCAAAATGAAATGAAGATTTTTTCATTACTCCGTGGTACTAAGGAAAGTTTTTTAAATTCGATTTTTGGATTCTACGTACTATCTTGAAACGCACCTACACCATAATTTTGGGCGTGGGGGGGGAAGGGTAAAATTCTTTTCTTCCCCAATTTCAAAGGTTTATTATTGAAAATAATAAACGAAAATTTAAACCGGCTCCGCTATGCCAATAACAACAAAATAAAGGGCATGTTTTCAAAAAATAGAGCCTAAGAACGTATTTTTTTGTGTGCAAATTACCGCACTGAAAACATAAATACCTTTATAAGGTATATCAAAAATCTATTCAAAATTTTCTTTAATAATCAACAATTTAAATCTTCACAGTTCAAACATGGCGTATTTTTAGATAACTTGATCTTTTGAGAAATTTAGGTGATAGTGGGTTTTGTACATAAGAATCGTTGAGAGATGTGAAAGGCATGATTTTCTCAAGCAGGAGTAAGAGTAAAAAATGTTCGACGTATTTCAACATTCAATTAATGTCTTCATGTCAGCAAAGTTCCTGGCCAGATATTGGTTATATGAGAATGCTGTGATCCTCTTCCTTCACCGTGAACTCGTCCTAATTTAGATCCTTCATTTCACTTACCTGCAGAATCGTATCCTCTGTATTCGAGTCTCTTCAGTCCGTTGACCAGGATTTCAAGTACTTCCTTCCGTGACTTGGGTGTTAGATAGTTCAGGTAAGCGAAGATTCCTGAGAACAAAAACATACGAATTTTCTTAAGATAATGCACCATTAATAAAACTCATCCAACATTCGGTATGAAAAATATTGAGTTTGAGAACAATTTCATATTCCTACCTAAAGGAAATAACCAAACCAGTAGCCGTTCTTAAGAACGGCTTTTATATTTCCCAATGTCATTCCTAAAAGCTGTTCTATATCAACCTACCATGTAGTTATCGAACATTAATAATTAATGTTCGCTAATTATTAGCGAAATTGGATCTGAACACATAACAAGATATAAGTATACCTTAATAGATTAAAAATGGATAGTTGCAGATCACTTCAACGGGTTATTGGACCAGAGATTTTCACCACAAGGTGCTCGCTTGGAATGCCCACCAACGGAATTCGTATTGCAAACTGTTAGTACGGTGAGAGGTGACCTTTAAGAAAGCTGAACTTTTGCGGTCTTAAAAAATTGTGCAACCGAGTAGGTATGAGGGAGCTAGCTATTGTTTTTACAACGAGAAATGCTCATCACAGGTGTCTAGGAAGGAGTACCTACGTAGTTACCGGGATTTTATTGCAGGTATAAACAAATCGCGATGTGGGCAACCGACCTTGGCATTCTTCATAAAGATTTATTGCCACGAGGGAAAGGCGAGTGCATTAATAAAGTAAGTGGCGCTTACAATAAAGAATGTATAATCGCCTTTTGCAAGTAGTTATTAGAAAAACTTGGTAGGACATTGAAATAGCGTGTACACCGCAATCAATAATTTCTATCAATATATCATCGCACCCGCATCCCACATCAAATTTTTTCGAAATTAAGGTTTTGATGGTTTTTATTCGATTTTACCCTATTCGTTGTTCGTTTTTTCATTAAGACTTCTAGCACTACAAATCGTAATTTAATCTTCAACGCACAAGAATAAAATATTTGACAGCATTTTACATCAACGCAGTCATAATTCACACCATTTGAGAAGTGACACAAGGCTCTAACCCAAATTTCTCATTATTTTCGAGTCTTTACTTGTTTCTTCTGTAAATTTGCTGGTAAATCACACACCTACTAGGGTTCTGAAGTTTACTTTAAGCAATTGAAATACTCTTAAAATATAATAAAAATTTATTTAAAAGTCGGCATTTGAAGTCTGAGGTGTACATTTGACATGCCAGGAATTTTTGATAATCTCTACTGCTATGTATAGCATGTATACATGTTTTTGACGAGTCGAATAACTATTCCCACAAAAAAAAACCTTTTTATGGAATGTGGACCACACCACTTCAATATGAGGAAGAATCTTGAACTTGTAAACTCCATGGATCGACAATGAAATGCTGATGATGCATGCTTGTAGATACCTTGCAACCTAGTTTGAATGAAATACATACGATTGAAACATAAAGTTAAACTAAAATGGAAGGCTTCCCTACTTTTATCTATAAGGAAAGTAAACAATAAGCTCCATCAGAACAAGAAATGGACAAATATTTTTGGGAAGAAAAAAAATACTAGTTGATTCCGACCCTTTAGAATTTTTTTTTTTTTTTTTGAGAAAGTCCGGAATTGTGATCCCGATTATTGATTACAAGAATTGGTAATGGTTATCAAATTACAGCAATCACCATTCCGTTTTTTTTTTTTTTGCTCTCTAGAGAAGTAGGCAATTTTTACATGCTGGTTCCTAACCGACGATATCATTCATTAGTATGCACTGCTGGGTGGTGTTAAGATCACCAGGTACTGAACGATCTGAAGCCAGAACTACTATTTTCAATGAACCTTTGGAATCTTGCAGGAAAGCAAAAATACATGTACCTACAATAAACTTGTTCTCTATGTCAGTGATCATACCTGCATTGTTCGGTGGGTAAATCAACGATCGACTCCAAAATCCGAGCAGGAGGCATAGGTTTGATTTTATTAACTAATCACCTGCTTCAGCGGCCAATAAACGATAAGACCGCTGCTAGTGGCGAGGTTCAGCAAGCAGTAGTCATAGATCGGTATTCCTTTAAAATGCACATTCCTTCGTTGTGCATTTTAAAGGAATACCGATCTATGACTACTGCTTGCTGAACCTGAACCACGCGAGAAGTTTTTGATATTTCTCACTGCTGTACCAACGAGCAGAATGTTTTGCCTAAAACTAGCCATATCTCCTCAACTACTGGTCCTACAGCGAAATTTAAAAAAAAAAACATTGAAAAGCTCATTGAACTTCCTTAGGGTAAATATAACTTTCCAAAATTCCCATTAAATTTTTGTAAGCTCAAAACAATAATTGTTTTGTTTAAAATTATTCTAAACTTATAAAATGTCTAAATAAAAGAAAATTTGTTTTGGAGCAAACAAATTACTCTTAACTGTGAGGATTTCTCAAAAACTTCCTTTTTTAATAAGCTTTCCAACGGTAATAATAAGAAGGTTGTACAATTGAATTTGGGGGAGAAATTTGTGTTTGAACGCGGAAAAATGAATGAATTTTCCGGAAAAGTGAACTTTTTTTACGTTCCGGAATGAGACATAGTCGATTGGACGAAAGGTGGGAGCGCTATCTACTGCACTTCTCCTCTAAATAATAGCTATGTTCATATTAGATACTATGCAATGTTGTGTGATCTACGTAATGATCAGTATAGGAATTCGTTTTTTGAGTCCATTTGATGTGCCAAGAATTTAACGAAAATTATTCTGATTCGATTTAGAAGGATAATAATAGCGATTTTTGAAAAATCTCCCATCATGCCATCAAATCATTGTCAAACATATTGTTTAGTAATGCTTGCACTCCAGGGGACGTCCCATTGGAAAAGCATCAGGTCAATTAATACCAGTTGGTGAGCGAAAAAACTGTTCACTCGATGAAATTTATTAAGTATTTTAGGCAAAAAATAGTGGTCTCCCCCCCCTCACTCTTATCCACCTTAACATTTCTAGCGGCATGGGAGCCTCGAATTTGAAGAGCATTTAAAAAAGATTAAAAAGAGAAGATTATGCCTAAAAACGCACGTGTTTTTGTGCATTAACCCCCCCCCCCCCCTTTCCTCCCCTTAAAAAGCAAAATACGAAATTCAGTCGACGTAGTGCACTACTAGTTTTCCGCTTCGAACAAAAAAAGAACCACGAAAGTCGGTTAAGAACTAAGGGCTGGGCATAACACAAGATTTTGTCACACACACACACACAGACATTCACCTTTTTTCGTTTTTTTCGCGGATTTGGATGCAGAATGGTCTAAAACGGATTAGTGTGTGGTTATTTTTTTATGTTAAGTGTTGTCCAAATTTACCCCGGAGCAATCGCATAAGGACGTCCAAGTCTTACTGTGGGACGTCCTAAAAATGTTGTTTACAGGGTGTGAGGATACTGTCCAAATTTGGATATTTTCTTTTAGAATTTGACTTGAGTTTCGGAGGAAGGAGCACCTACTTGTTGAGGCCTTTGTAAAGACTGGACGGGCTTCTCCCGGTCATATTGAGGAATTTCATCGGGACGATATTGCCCAACTAATGATCAGAAAGAGTCAGGACTGGATCGTTACCTAACGTTATGATTTTGAAATTACCCGGCGCGGCGCCTCCGTACGTCTGGCATTGGATACACTGACCCAAAGAAATTCAGGCTTCATACTTACAAGCCACCAGGGTCAAACAGCCAAATAATAACAATACCTACTGTAAATCACAATCAAGGAAATAATATATACTGTAAATCACAGATAAGACGTAAAATATTACATCAAAGGAGGGGTATTTTCTATCTAGGTTTGCGTTCTATTGTTCACTTCACAATAAATTCTTCATCTTATATTCTCCACAGAGATCTATGTCTCGCGGCCTCAGCGCTATTCATCAAAACACAAACAAATCAGCCCTTTTGCTAAGACAGTAGCTTCCAATTACCCTTCAACGGGGTTGTCTCACAGAAAATAGATCTCATCTCTCCCCTTCGCTGATTTTTCTCTGTTTATTTTCTCTCTATTATTAGTCATCCACATTATTAAAGCGTCGTTGGTTAAGTTCTAATGTACAGAAAAACGAACTACACACATACGAGAATTGAACATCAAGATCAAGAAAATGGATGAAATAGAAAGACTTTACTATTTATTTTTATTATTATTAATATACTGTGGAGAACTGGAAACTTTCATAAATCACTCAAAACATCCAAAATGAATACCCTTCACATCCAACTACTTACGTCCTACGTACTTTGGAAGAAAGTTTTGAGAAAATATTAATAGAATATTGCAAGCTAAAGGAGGCTGAAGAAAGACAGCGTACCATAAACTCTACATATTAATTAATTAATTTACGATGCCTTCCCCCCTTCATCAAACTCTTACTTGAGGAGAACTCTCCCATTGTGGAAGAAGCGTCTCCTGAGCCAATTAAGAACGCAAAGCCATGAAAAAATGTATTTTCTCTGTAATGGCCGTTGGATTTTCTGGGAAACATTAAAGACTTGCTAGCGATGCGCTATGGCAACGGACGACGATCTCTTTCATTTTTATTGGAATGTCCAACATTTCAGAAACCCCGCAACATATATTTCCAATTATATGTACCCGCTACAGTCCTACATATCCAGTAGATATTTTTGTATAAGACAGGATGGTGCTTTTTCAGAGCCAAAAGCTGGAGTGTCGCAAGGCAGCGTACTGGGCCCTGGGCCCAGTACACTTTACACTAAACCTGCTTTACACTCCTGACTTACCAGAAACAGGAGGTAATACCCTCGCTACGTTTGCGGATGATACTGCAATTATAGCGACTGGGGAAACAAACAGTGAATCAGTTACCAAACTAAATTTCTGTATCTCCCGCATTCACGATTGGACAGTGAGATGGAGAGTTAGAATGAATGAGACTAAGTCAGAGCATGTTGATTTCACGAATAAGAGGATCAACTATGTCCAGCCTTTCTCGATAACAAGGTGATACCGTATGCCAATGAAGCGAAATATCTTGGAATGATGCTGGATGCCAAACTAAGGTGGAAGTCCCACGTTAAGAAGAACAAAGCTGAGCTTTTGATTAAATTCAGAAAAATTTACTGGCTGATCGGCCGAGGTCAAAATTGTCTGTCCACAATAAGCTTATACTGTACAAGCAAGTCCTAAAGCCCGTCTGGACTTACGGTGCACAACTGTGGGGGTGCACAGCCCAGAGCAATCGAGACATAATTCAGCGCTTCCAGAATAATGTACTGCGATGCTGCGTTGATGCATACAGATACTTTAGAAATGACAGACTTTACTACGAGCTGAAGATAGAATCTGTCAATGAGGTCATTCGCAGCCAAGCCGTGAATCACCTTATGAGGCTCCAAGATCATGTAGGGTGGAGTGGGGCAATTGCGACCCAAAATGTCAATAGTTCAACTTTTATCCTCTGTAACTTTCCTTTGAAAACGCTATTTTCACTTTTTTTTTAAATGAGTAGCTTATTTTACGTAGATTACGATGCACTCTTCAAATTGTACAAAAGATTTACTTCTCATGGTCCAAACTGTGTTTTTTAACATTCCGACCAACCTTCTCATTTGCTCCACTAATCGGGGCAAATGCGGAAACGACCTGCGAATCCCATAAAAACATTTAGTTGCATTAATGGGGTAAATGCAAACAAAGCCCATTTCAATACGAAAAGAACGCTATATTCAATTTTTTTTTCTCCTCCACTTTTTTATGACCAAAATGAACTTTCCTGCTTCGGTAAGGGTTACCAACATAACTGGGTACACATTGAGAAGGTTTCTGAGGCAAGGCGCTCAAATGGCGCCATTTTCAAAACCATTTCCGCATTTGCCCCATTTCCACATTTACCCCACTCCACCCTAAATGAGGATGTCATCCAGCTTCTCAACACAGATGATCTGCTTAGAAGACTTAAGAGAACCAAGCCACACGATCTAATCCACTTAGTGTGACCATCATGAAGTGCAAATTTCAGGACAATAAGAACTAAGTGAAGTATCTTAGTTTTATTAACATACACTACCTATGTATCAGAAGAATGTTGCTTATAAGTTGTAACTTGGTGCAATAAAACAAGTCAAAAAAAAAAAAAAAAAACTTTCGATCAACTGCACAACGTACGAAGGAAGAGGCTAGTTAGCTACAACGCCCCTCATTTAAATCAGCCTCATGCTCAAACATTGACAAGCTAAGAAAATAGTCAGATATTCGTTCAAAACTACAGGCTACGTAGCAAATAAAAACAAAAGACGTATCAAAACTTTAAGTTCCAATATTTTTCCCGTGACAAGGACCTGCGGACACATAGACAGCCAGGAAGAAACAGAAGAAATCTTTAAGGGTGTTGGAAGAAAATTGCTCAAAGTTTGACTGCCGATCATGCATGAGGGCATCAGTTATTTCTGGATTGTGTACTATACCGTGGACTTTCAGATCAAAGGAAATGAGATACATGCGTTTTTTTGCAGTAGCAGGAGCACTCCTATAGTTTTGGAAATGCGTATTTTTTCAATGGGAAGGCGAAATCGCCGCCAATTACCTGAGAGCCCAGGTCTCACCTTCACCCTGGTTTGTGCTTCCTCGCCCACTTCCTAAATCGAGTAACCACAGATGTTTCCGTCCTTTGGGACTTCACCTCCGCAAATTGTAATTTTCCAAGGAGTGGCCGGGAGAATCAACCTTCACCAGCTCCTCAAGGATATCCAGATCGTCGCGACTGGTAACGGTCAACTCGGTTTCTACCGTTCCCAGTGCAGTTTTATTGTAGTAGCACAACTAGTGCAGTTAGACCAATAGTGAATCATTGTCTAGCGTAGTTAGTGAGATTAAACCATCGTTGTCAAACTGCGTAGATTTTGAGTAGGGACGAAGGGAGTCACTGCTGATAATTATCGAACAGTATAACCATCAATACACTTGCATTCACCATGACTATCATTGTCCTAAAGCAAAAAACCGGTGAGTGTAGCAAATTTCGTGAGTCTACGACATCTATAAAGCAACAAACCCCAATAGTTTTAATGGAATTCTGATCCGATTACTTGTGGTTGGCAAACAAAATTCCAACTCAGTCGGTCGCCGTTCATTCCTCGTTCCGGGTTAGTATTTCACGAAATCGAAGGCGCAAAAACTTAAAACCTTTTACCTAAATTTGAAATTTTAAAGGATTTTATAAATTCATTAGTGCCCGGCTCTAGGGAATTGAAAAACTGAAATATTGTCGCTGGAATCATCAAAATCGAACAATAATTGCCAGAGAAAAACGCTGCAAATTATTACACAATGGTTTATTATTTTTCTATATAGATCACTCGTCTGCAAAGCCACCAACCATCCAACATGAAGAAAAACATCGATCGCATTTCGATCAGTTATAATTTGAACGGAGATTAGGCCTCTTTTGCGATTCACACTCGTGTTTCTGATTTATTGTACGTCCAAACTTCAAATTCTCGTAGTGAGCGAACGGTTTGTCCTACAAAGCTCCGCGTGGTCTCAAAAAATTCTAAAAATTCTATAGAATCTTAAATTGAAGGAAAAACAATACCTTTATATCAACATTTTTTGAGTTAGGGCGTTTTCAAAATTTCAAAATTGATTTTGGAACCCTTAGAAGTGACCTACATCAACAAAAATCTTCGGGGCACAACTAGACCCCAAATGGAGCCTACATACCAAATTTCTTCAAAATCGGTCAATGCTAAGTGGCAAAAGTGCCGCGTACGGCGGACGGACGGCCAAATTTTTATTCGATTTTTGGATTCTACGTACCTTGAAACGTAAACTATCAAATTTTGAGGGGGTGTTAAAATTTTTTTTTTCTTGGTCGATTCCAAAGGTTCATTATTGAAAATAATAAACCAAAATGGGAAAACCCGTTAATTCAGTTATGTTTTTCCCATAAAATGAAGCTAAACTTGAAATTTTCAAGGATTTTAGAAATTCATTAGTGCATGGACCTTGGGGATATAAAAACTGAAAGATTGCCGCTGGAATCATCAAAATCGAACAATAATTGCCAGAGAAATAAGGGAAAAAATGGGAAAACCCGTTTACTCAGTAGTTTTTCACATTTTTCTTTGGCAACGGGGTATTTCAGTCAATTTTTAAAAATTTTTTTTTTTCAAAAGAGTATGGCTCAGGAATAACGGTAATCGGGTATGTTCGTCGAGAAAATGTTGTTAAAAAATCAGAAGCTAAGGAAAGTTGAAGATTTGAACGGTGTGACGTAGCTAGCCAAATGTCTTTGAAAAAAGTATCCATGCACAGAGAAGCGATGAAACCCTTGGAGGACCTGTTGGATACTAGAAAATACTACTCACACACGCGCGCGGCGTAGTGTGTGTGCGTTAAGGGAGGCCCGCCTTTTTTTTCAAACGTGTGATCTCTTTAATTAATTTTTCTACCACATGTCATAGTATCATTGGGCTTAAAGTTGGAGTTTATAGGTTTTCAAGGGTGCTGAATCCAAATTTGAGGACAAAAACCTGAATTTCCGACCCACCAAAGTACCCCATTATCTTTCGAATTAGATGATTCCGGCGGCAATATTTCAGTTTGGCACTAATGAATTTCTAAAACCCTTTAAAATTTAAAATTTAGGTACAACTTTTTAAGTTTTTGCGCCTTCAATCCCGCGAAATACTAAGAACGAACGGCGACCGACTGAGACCCCCTTAAGTCTCGACATTTGTTTCATGTAAAAAAAAATTAATGTTCTACATGATAAACACAGAGAACAAGTTGAAATGAACCAGAATTGGGTCCGGAACTTTGTTTAGTAGGTACTCAAGGTTAAGAAATATCAAAGAGATTCCTAATGTGTTTATAATAAATTATTTTTACTCGAATTGATTGAGTCTGTTGTGAGTCCTTGGGGCATGAGAGAGTAGATAGAAGGGAACGTTCATCCAGGAAACGAAAAATATTTATAAGCACGAGTAGTTTCTAAAAATTAGATGCATTTCACAGATAGATAGATCAAGGATTAGCAGATTTGAAGGAAGATGGTTGAATATGGAAGTAGAATAGGTAGGAATAATAAAAATGTAGGTACACAACATAGGTACCAGTATTTCTCAATGTCAACATAATCTAATCAACGCCACGTTGGGAATCCAGTGTCACGGAATTTCTCTTCTTCAAACGTATCTGATTTTCAAGATATTTCAAACTTTTTGAGATTGTTAGACGATAGCACATTCCTGAATAGCTAAACTTCTGCGTGATAGGTAGGCACCTAATTTTAGATCCCGTTTTTTGAAAACTACATTTTTGAAAAATACGAGATGGGTAGTTCCGGTTCTCTTGGTGCAAACCTATAATTTTCAAGACAATCAGGTCGATACAGTAGAAATTAAATTGGAGGTTCGGCAGTGAGCAGTAAGATGTTTCGACGGCCATTCAAGTTAGGAATTTGTTCGCATAATTATAATTCCTGACTTGATAGGTAAGTAACCCTTATTTTTCAGAATTAAATACGTGAAACTGGTGAAACATGCTGAGTAAATTACCTATAGGTAGGTACTTCAGTCTGCCACCACCTGAATTGAATAGTTGATTCCCACCACATTGTAGTACTCAAGGAGGAAAAAGTCTCAGAAAAAGCAGTATTCATCTCAGTTTTCAAACAAAGTAAGTCAAATGGGCCTGGCACATAATCGTGTAGCTATTAATTTGATGACTTTCAAAAACGTTCACGTTACCGACTTGGAAAACATCAGTAACAATATTAATTATGGTCAAGAATGTATTGCTTACTCGTTATTAAGCATAATTTAATGCCGCTTTAACCCATTAACGCCCTAAACTTTTGACATTTTCATGTCTTTCATATGGCACATAAAAAAAAAATCGTCACGAAATTTGATGCGACGAAATTTGTTGCAACGAAATTTGTTGCGACGAAATTTGCTAACGAAATTTGTCCCAAGTCGCCACAATGATGATTATGACCATCAGAAGTGAAGTTGTTAGGTAGGTAGGTACTTTACAGATCAGCTGAGTCGAAAATTGAGCTCCCAGATCAGCTGAGTCGAAAATCGAGCTCCCAGATCAGCTGAGTCGAAAATTGAGCTCCCAGATCAGCTGAGTCGAAAATCGAGCTCCCAGATCAGCTGAGTCGAAAATCGAGCTCCCAGGTCAGCTGAGTCGAAAATCGAGCTCCCAGATCAGCTGAGTCGAAAATCGATCTCCCAGATCAGCTGAGTCGAAAATCGAGCTCCCAGATCAGCTGAGTCGAAAATCGAGCTCCCAGATCAGCTGAGTCGAAAATCGAGCTCCCAGATCAGCATGAAAATGTTTCAATGTGTTGCAGACTCGTATGCAAGCGTTTTTGTGTTTCACCTTGAATACGGATGTGAACTTCGACGGACTGCCTACCAAAACTAACAGATGAAAGTTCAATGTTACGATTTGATACGTTTTGTGGAAAATAGGGGGTTTAACACAACTTTACTTAAAAACTAAGTACATATTCGGATTCCACATGAAATTTCCGATAAGTCTGAGTACTTTTTTAAAAATATTTTTTGAAAATCGATCTGATATTTCGACTCCAAATAGTCTTTACAAGACGGGAAAAATAATTTCAAAAATCTCCTGGTTGAATTTCATGGGTTTACGTGGCCATATTGCAACGCAGAGGGCCACAAGAACTGATCTTTGTTTTTCAAAAACTTTAAGTATATAATATTTCTTTATAATATAATATTTCTATAATATTTCTATATAATATTCTTTATTCCTCATCCAATATTCTAAAAGAGTTCCTAGTAGATCCGGTGAGATCACGATACAATAACTGTATCGTAATCTCACCGGATCTACTAGGAACTCTTTTAGAATATTGGATGAGGAATAAAGTAAAAGTAAAATGTACAATAATAGTGGATGAGGAATACTTCCTATATTGAGTGTAATTCATCCACTCAATTGTAACATTCATAATTAGTCAAAAAATACCACTAAAGGATTAGATAAAGCATCAAAGGTGATTAAAACGTGGGTTTTTGGTAGGGTATTTGTTAGTTCTTACAATCTCCAGCCAGGCCAAGAATCAATCAATTTGAAGGTGACGCATCGTGCTTTGTGAGCATCCAATGAGCTATGTGCAACACCCACTTGGCAGATTATTCGTTACCGCGTATTTGGCAAGAAAATTGGTAGTTCTGATGACATCCAATCAGGTCATTTACCCATTGAATTTGTAGATGTAGGTACGTGCTTTGTGCCTCACCCTCTTGGCTGGATAAGGAAAATTAATTGAATTATACACCAATATGATCAGACACATCTGGAGAAAAGGATCCCCAGGATAAAGGACTTTTCAATGACTCAGGAAGGTGCCCAGCAGCCTCCAAACAGAAAGGCTCTCTATATTGCCATATGGCAGCACTGGGCGTTAATAGGTTAAAGGGTTACCACAAATTGACCATACCAACGATGATTCAATAGCGAATTACTTTGTAGCAAAAGTTTAGGCGAGTTCGGGCTATTAGATGCCTATCGAGCATTGAGCCTTTCTTACAAGTTCGATTTATATTATTGCATGAAAGAGATCTTTAGTTCGAGAAATTTTACACCATCTACATTAAAATTTGATCTTGACTGGAATTTATGCGATTTTTAAAACGATGCAAACTGCTACACATTGGTTTATTTTGTATTAATTTTTACAACGTAGAACATCTGCAAGGAGCAGGACTTCTCCATTATTAATTACCTAATTGCAATAACATTGGTATCATTAAGTTGTGGGCACCTTTATTACGACATTTGGTTCTTGGTTGCCAAGGGTGCACAACTGAGTACAACACGGAAATCTACACAAATAAGCAATGAATCAATGATCGCACTCGATCAGCTGAAATTTGACCTGAGATAAGAAATTGGTAAATACTGAACAGTCTTTTGTGATTCACACTCGTGTTTCAGATGTAGGTATTGAAAGTACAACCATTAAAACATTATACTGCCGTCCTTAGCAAGAAGGGCGTACTCGGATTTTGGCGATTTTCAGGTTTTTGCACATCTAGAATCTTTGGAGTCTTCTGCACCTTATGATACCTCATTCATGTACCTATGGGTACGAAAAGGTACACAAAAACGCTAGTGAAAAAGGGCGTATCTCTGAAATTTATTGAAATCCTTAGGCGATTAGGCGTATGTCGTTTTTCCTAAGCCTAAAAGGCGGATATCATGCCGAATACCTTTCTCTACTAAGTAAGAAAGCCGCATCTCCTGAGATACGGCTTTTTTGCTTGGCAAAAAATTGAAATATGTTCTTGGCAACCAAAATCCTTAGCGGAAAAGCCGGATTTCGTAGGGTGCTCGCTTATTAATGATAAGTCACCAAACAAACTGGGCTGGAGGCTCGTCACCGAACTTTTCCATATGATTAAATTTAATAATCTGCGTAAAAAAAGAAGTAGTGTAGAAACAACTACCTAACGAATCATGTTAAAAACCCCGGCTAAAATCTGCCAGGAAACCGCTTGAAGTGCTTGGAATGCTTAACAAAAAAGGCGTATATCTCGAATATCACCCTCATTTACTAAGCGGAAAGGGCGTATCTCCTCTAAATTTGTTATGACGTGAATTCTCATGAAAAAAAGGCCGTAGTAAGTTGGAGAATGATTGGACCTACCGTATGATGTCCCGAAAATGGGGTAAAAGTATAATTAACTGGACGCGAAACTTAAAAAACGAAAAGTGCTTGAACTGAAAATCTTGATTTTCGGAGATGCGCCCTTCTTGCTAAGGACGGCAGTATAGGGAGTGAACGGTTGGTCCGACAGTGCTTGGAGTTCTCTTATTAAATTCTAAAAATGCAATACTATTTCAAATTGATGAAACAGAATACCTTTAAATCGAGAGTTTTCGAACTAGGGCGTTTTAAAATTACAACCTCTATTTTTCACTCCTTAAAAATGACTGACACTAACCAAAAGCTTCGCGAACCAACTAGACTCCAAATTGAGCCCAAATACAAATTCTACCCCATAGTTGGTAACTAAGAAAGAGTTGCGTCAATTTTTTATTGGATTTTCGAATTGAAACGTAAACCATCAAATTTTGATGGTTGAAAATTTTTTCTTTCTCGATTTCAACGGTTTATTATTGAAAAAATAAATTGAAAATAATAAACCAAAATCAGGCTGAGTGACATCACACTTGACAGGAGCCATCATATACATATGATGTGTTTTACGTAACTGCACGTAAAAATTAGGGACAAACGTGAAAAATTAGTTTTTTATTGTAGGAAAGATAGGTGAAGATGCAAAAAAAACTCGGGTTTCACGATGATGAAAAAATAAATAAACTGCAAACATCCCATTTGGAACCAGCGGTGCCATACGGCACTGCTGGAGGCAACCACCTTTGAACATCATTTAGAAGTAAATTTTCGACTTAATTATTTACTTCTGCTTATTTTCTTGATCTGGAATGTTCACCTCAAACCCTACCAGCGTTAGTTTAGTTCAGAACGTGATTCAGTACAATTGTTTCTCATTTGAAAATGGACCAATCTGTTGGTGTTGAATCGCTGCTGAATAGCTTGATGTAAATAATCAAAATATATTTTTTTGTCAGTCTTTTTTTCATTTTCTTTTTACCAGAATGTTTATTTATGGGATAAAATTGTTTTGTTGGAATTTGTTCCACTTATAACTTCACAAGAAGTGGTTTTACATCAGGGATGCCATATGGCACCGCTGGTCTCTCAGGGGCTCTCAGTTGCTGTCTCATAACTCCTACACTTCTCATCCGATTTTGAAGAAATTTTCAGAGATTGTGCGGGTAGTTGATGTTCCGAGATCAACTACTATGCATCGGATCATCTATTCAATCGGGTTAAAGATTGAAGCTATGTGAGCTATGTGCCTCACCTACTTGGCAGACGTTTTTTCATTGCAGGCCTGGATTTTCTGTTCGAGAAGCCCTTGATGTAGGTACTAATTGGGGATACCCCTGATTGAATTAGACAATACACCCGATGGAATGTTGAACCACCTGAGCCAAATGTACTGACTGATGAAGAGTCAGGCGATTTAACAAGGTGCAGTTGCTGGCCACAGCAAAATTATTCAGATTTCTGACAATCGCTGCTACTTGGATCAGAAATCTGACATGAATTACGAAATGGTTAGCAATGTTAGGCGACGAAATAGTTTTTTTTTCAAGTATGCAATGTCAAGGAGACTTTCAGGATCGTTTGTGAGGTACCTATAAATACCGTCTTCCTGAGTGTTGGACGACATCCTGTTTGATCGCAGGGACCATTATGTCGTGAACACCTATGAAAAGAAGGAGAAGAAGTGGGCTGGCTTTAACTGGAAGTCCCAGACTAGAACAATGTGCCACAAGTCATAAGTGGGCTTATAAGTGGTTTGTTCTGTTATTTTATCGAAAATTTTAATGTTCCATAATAATATTTCTCTCATAGGATTTTCAAATGTTTCGTTTTGTAGTAAGAAAATACAGTATTGACTAAAATTTAGTCAATACTGTATTTTCTTACTACAAAACGAAACATTTGAAAATCCTATGAGAGAAATATTATTATAGAAGGAATTACAATATTCACATGAAGGAATTACAATATTCACATGAACATAAAAACATAATTTAATTATGTTTTTATGTTCATGTGAATATTGTAATTCCTTCTATTTACTACCAGGTAACAGTTTATTTTTGTTGAAAAAACTTATATCACATGCACTCCATCGGGCGTGTCATATCTTACCAGCGGTGCCGTATGGCACCCACCAATTTCAGCAAATTGGCTATTGGCAGAATTTTTTCAATATTTTTCCCTTGTTCCTGAGGTCAAAATTAGTGAAACTACAAAGTTTTGTGTGAAAATTCGATCAACAAAAGACACGGTTTCAAATGGGTTAATATAAATATTGTTATTTTTGATATTCATCCTTATTCATTACCTGTTCACTCACTTGTAGACATTTTTAGGGCTGACATTCGGCAACATCGGACATACATTATCAGCGTATGAACAGGGTCATGCAAATATATTATGTGACTTTACTTACACATCAATTTCTCAAGATCAGATAGCTTGATTTTGTCCTAATTTGGAGGGACGTTTGGGGCTGGGGCCTAGGAAAATGCTTATTGATTTCATCAAGATCCGATCAAAAGGATAAAATCGCGAACGACTTCGCAGTAGTGTTTCTGATTGTTTACATCGAAGATCATCCACAAGATTGTGAAAATTATAAACAGCATTGGGTACCTGATAAGTAGAGCTCGGAATTTGCATATTTTTTATTATGCGGTATATCTTTGTATTTGAACGTTTTGAAGGTTTTTGAAGGGTATGCGGTGGTTTAAATTGAAATTAAAATTGCATATTTTTGCATATTTCGGTCATTTTGGGGATTTTTGCATTTTTTGGTCATTTTGGGGATTTTTGCATAATTTGCAGCATATTTTACCAGCACTGGCTATTCGAAAAACCATGGACGCTCTGGAGGACAGGCAGATCGCCCATCGTTTGGCCTTTATAAATGCCAACTTTAGTACCATACCCCATTTGATAAACCACCTGGAGACCAGGGGGATGGATCTCTGCTCTGCCGTAGGTGCTGATTCCGACCTGCTCGAAAAAAGCTCCCACTGGCATGGAATAACTGGAAAAGCCGTCAAGGATAAACTGGAGGGGGTCCTATCGAAAAATCCAGGGTGGTCTTCAGTGGTTAAAATCGCGAAAATTCTCAAAGGAGAAGACAGCTCATGGGACTCTCCAAAAGAGATTTCCACTTTTAAATTTTTGCCCATTGTATCTTGCGATGTAGAGAGATCGTTTTCTGCATTGAAAGAAATTTTAAGTGACAGGAGACACTGTTTTACACCTGATAATTTGGAGCGTGTAATTGTTGTCCAATATAATATCTAGTTCATCTTTACATTTTATACCTAGTTCGTATAAATGTATAAAAGTAAATAAAAAAAATGTATAACTGATTTTTTGAATTGCTTGTTTACTTTACCTGATGCTTTATAACTTTTTTCTAGGAGAAAAAAGGGCTAAACAAATGTAATAATATGGAACATCCTTTCTTAAAATACTGAAATTCCAAAGTCGTATGCAGTTTTAAGGGCAAATGCATATTTTGCATATTTTTCCAGTTTCCGGTGCATATTTTCGGGAAATTTTCGCGCATATTTTCCGAGCTCTACTGATAAGTAATAATGCCTAACATTTATGTTCTTCAACGTGAGGAAGTTATATTGCCCACCCAACCTGGAAGACATCGGTAACAATATAATTGATTATAAATGGCTGTCAAGTAGGTATGTACCTAATAGGTATTAATACGTTTACTGATAGGTAGGTACCTACTAACTAGGAAAGCCTGGATCTAGGAGAAAGTAAAAAATATTTGGCGAAAATGAAGCGTTGTTTTATGGGAGCCTCAATGCCGACGCTGGGCATATTGACATGGTTGTACCGCAATGTAAACAACTAGAGATTAGCCGACTGAGACGCAATTTATGACGGCAGTAAAACTCGATCGACTTTTAAAATTCAAACTAAAATGCAACACAACGACGACTTGGAACAATCGAATCCCCACGGATAGGAAATGAACGATACGATTCGAGTGTTCGGGAGATCCAACAATCAATATGGTCGGATGGCCCCGACATGGTGGCACCGAAACAAGGACTATTGGAAACTTCATTCGCAGGTAAAAACGAAAATTATGATGCATTTCTTACCACACATGATGACGGCGGGATCGAACCTACAGCACGGAAGGACTGAAGATTGTCGAATGAAGCGTTCAGAAAAGCAACTGAGTCCCCACCCGGAGGAAACCAGTCCCACTCATGATGCAAAACGAAAGGAAGCGAGACTGTGCTGTTATCAGCGTGGTGAAGGGGGCTGTGCTGTTATCAGAGGAAACAGCTGGTTGCTACGGGGTTCGTATCGATTAGTCGAATCGAGTCTGCAGCACGGTTTGGAAGGGAAAGTGGGCGGATCCCCCGAAACCCGGGCAAATTCAAAATAAGAATAGGATCTGGTGAAAGGCTTCATGCCACATTTCCCACTCATATTCAAGGCGAATTGTCGTAGAAAGGGGGGTCTTGCGTGGTTATTTTTCTTGCATAGTTGTACATGGAATAATGTCGCATAAATGAATAATCCAAGTTTTCGACCTCGAAGGCATCCCGCGTCATGTTCAAATGCATTCATAGTTTTGGTTTATTAGGTATTTTCAATAATGACCCTTTGGAATCGACCAAGAAAAAAAAAAATTTCAACACCCCCTCAAAATTTGATGGTTTAAGTTTCAAGTTACGTAGAATCAAAAAATCGAATAAAAACGCTGCAAATTATTACACAACGGTTTATTATTTTTATATAGATCACTCGTCTACAAAATCACCAACCATCCAATATAAAAAGGAAAATAAAATCAAAAAATCAAAAAAAAAAAAAATAAAAATAAAAATAAAAATAAAAAAAAATAAAATAAAAAATCAAAATCACCAACCATCGATCGCATTTCGGTCAGCTCTAATTTGAACGGAGATTAGGCCTCTTTTGCGATTCACACTCGTGTTTTGATTTATATATATATATATTTCAATATAAATCCTTAAATTTTTGTAGGGAGCGAACGGTTTGTCCTACAGAGCTCCGGGTGGTCTCAAAAAATTCTAAAAAATCTATAGAATCCAAAATTGAAGGAAAAACAATACCTTTATATCGAAATTTTTTGAGTTAGGGCGTTTTCAAATTTTCAAAATTGATTTTGGAACCCTTAGAAGTGACCTACATCAACCAAAAGCTTCGGGGCACAACTAGACCCCAAATGGAGCCTACATACCAAATTTCATCAAAATCGGTCAATGCTAAGTGGCGAAAGTGCCGCGTACGGCGTACGGCGGACGGACGGCCAAATTTTGGTTTATTATTTTCAATAATGAACCATTGGTATCGACCAAGAAAAAACGCTGCAAATCATTGTTCAAAGGTTTATTATTTTCTGTATAGATCACCCTTCTGTATAGATCACTGTTTCTCCATCAACAGCACCTACCACCATCTGTATTCTCCATTGACCCGCCCTCTCAAATTTCAGCTTCCTGCGTTCAACAGAAGAGAAAATGGCCTTGGAGCTCACTCAGCTGATCAGTGACCACTCATGCGCCTTCAACATTCTCCATTGACCCGCCCTCTCAAATTTCAGGTTCCTGCGTTCAACAGGAGAGGAAATGGCCTTGGAGCTCACTCAGCTGATCAGTTACCACTCAGGCGCCTTCAGCATTCTCCTTTGACCCTGCCTCTAACATTTCAGCTTCCTGCGTTCAACAGGAGAGGAAATGGCCTTGGAGCTCACTCAACTGATCAGTGACCACTCAGGCGCGTTCAGCATTCTCCATTGACCCGCCCTCTCAAATTTCAGGTTCCTGCGTCCAACAGGAGAGGAAATGGCCTTGGAGCTCACTCAGCTGATCAGTTACCACTCAGGCGCCTTCAGCAATCTCCATTGACCCTGCCTCTCAAATTTCAGGTTCCTGCGTTCAACAGAAGAGAAAATGGCCTTGGAGCTCACTCAGCTGATCAGTGACCACTCAGGCGCCTTCAGCATTCTCCTTTGACCCTGCCTCTAACATTTCAGCTTCCTGCGTTCAACAGGAGAGGAAATGGCCTTGGAGCTCACTCAGCTGATCAGTGACCACTCAGGCGCCTTCAGCATTCTCAATTGACCCGCCCTCTCAAATTTCAGGTTCCTGCGTTCAACAGGAGAGGAAATGGCGTTGGAGCTCACTCAGCTGATCAGTGACCACTCAGGCGCCTTCAGTATTCGCCATTGACTTTTGATTATGGAAATTTGATTACTGGTTACGCAGAAGGCAAAACTGTATACAAATCGAAGAAATGAACAGCGATCGCATTTTAGTCAGAAAAAATTTCAACGGAGATTAGACCTCTTTTGCGATTCACACTCATGATTCTGTTTCATCGAAGGAAAACCTTCAAGTACTCGTAGGGACTGAACGGTTTGCCCTACAGAGCTCCGGGTGGTCTCAAACATTTTTTAAAATTCAGTACTATTTAAAATTAGTGAAAAAACGATACCTTTATTTCGAGAGTTTTCGAGCTAGGGCATTCTTGAAAATTTCAACCCTTAATTTTCACCCCTTAGAAGTGACCTACATCAACCAAAAGCTTCGCGGCACAACTAGACCCCAAATGGAGCCCATATACCAAATTTCATCGAAATCGGTCCATGGTAACTAAGAAAAGTGCCGCGTACGGCGTACGGCGTACGGCGTACGGCGGACGGACGGAAATTTTTTTATTCGATTTTCGGATTCTACGTACCTTGAAACGTAAAACATCAAATTTTGAGGGGGGGTTAAAAATTTTTTTTTCTTGCTCGATTCCAAAGGCTTATTATTGAAAATAATAAACCAAAAAAATTTTAACACCCCCTCAAGATTTGATGGTTTACGTTTCAAGGTACGTAGAATCCGAAAATCGAACAAAAATTTGGCCGTCCGTCCGCCGAACGCCGTACGCGGCACTTTTGCCACTTAGCATTGACCGAATTTGATGAAATTTGGTATGTAGGCTCCATTTGGGGTCTAGTTGTGCCCCGAAGCTTTTGGTTGATGTAGGTCACTTCTAAGGGTTCCAAAATCAATTTTGAAATTTTGAAAACGCCCTAACTCAAAAATTTCGATGTAAAGGTATTGTTTTTCCTTCAATTTAAGATTCTATAGAATTTTTAGAATTTTTTGAGACCACGCGGAGCTCTGTAGGACAAACCGTTCGCTCCCTACGAAAATTTGAGGGTTTATACTGAAATATATATATATAAATCAAAACACGAGTGTGAATCGCAAAAGAGGCCTAATCTCCGTTCAAATTAGAGCTGACCGAAATGCGATCAATGGTTGGTGATTTTTATTTTTTTATTTTTATTTTTTATTTTTTATTTTTTATTTTTCTTCATATTGGATGGTTGGTGATTTTGTAGACGAGTGATCTATATAGAAAAATAATAAACCATTGTGTAATAATTTGCAGCGTTTTTAGGACGTCCCACAGTAAGACTTGGGCGTCCTTATGCGATCGATCTGGGGTGAAGTTGGACAACACTCAACAGAAAAAAAAAATAACCATACAGTAATCCGTTTTAGACCATTCTGAATCCAAATCCGCGAAAAAAACCATAGGTGTATGTCTGTGTGTGTGTGTGTGTGTAACAAAATCTTGTGTACTCATCACAGGCCTTAGTTCTCAACCGATTTTCCTGGTTCTTTTTTTGTTCGTCGCGGAAAACTATCTAGTTGTGCACTACGTCGCCGGAATTTCGAATTTTGCCTTTAAAGGGGGGGAAAGGGGGGGTTAATGCTCAAAAAACGTGCGTTTTTGGGCATAATCTTGTGTACTCTGCCCAGGCCTTAGTTCTCAAACGATTTTCGTGGTTCTTTTTTCGTTTGACGCGGAATACTATCTAGTTGTGCACTACGGCGCCGGAATTTTGGATTTTGCTTTTTAAGAGGGGGAAAGGGGGGGTTAATGCTTAAAAAACTTGCGTTTGCGTGCACAATCTTGTAAACTCTGCCCAGGCCTCAATTTCCAACCGATTTGCGTGTTTCTTTTTTTGTTTGACTCAAATAACTTCCGAGTTGTACATGATTTTATCAGAGTACCAAAATTCGCAAGGGGAGGGAGTGAGTGGGGGGATAATATTCACAAAATATCCGATTTTTCAATATTTCGGTTCCTTTACTGCTTACTAATTGTACCCAACCTTTGAGATTGAGGAAAAATTCTCATTATACCTCCGGATTTTCATGAATTATTCTCTGTACCACCATGGAACTAACAGTGGTGCCACCGTGGTGCCAGGACATGGTGCCAGGACACCATAAACCGCATATTTCGTGTTTTTTTTTTCTTTTTTTTTGTGTTTCACCTTGAATACGGATGTGAACCTCGACGGACTGCCTACTAAAACTAACAGATGAAAGTTCAATGTTACGACGTATTCCCGCTTTGGTGCCAGACTGGCACCATTTTTGGCGTTGGGGAGGTGGGGGGGGGGGGGGGGGTGAACTCAAAATCGCATATTAGGTATCGTAGATCATGGATTTTAAAATGCTCTTCAGATTCGAGGCTCCCATGCCGCTAGAAATGTTTTGGTAGATAATGGTGAGGGGGGGGGGTCACTATTTCTTGCCTAAACTAATAAACCAAATTACATCCAGTGAAACAGTTTTATCGCTTACCAACTGGTTAACTGATCTAATGCTTATCCAATGGGACGTCCCCTGGAATGCATGCATTACTAAACAATATGTTTTATTCGATTTTTGGATTCTACGTACCTTGAAACGTAAACCATCAAATTTTGAGGGGGGGTTAAAAATTTTTTTTTCTTGGTCGATTCCAAAGGTTCATTATTGAAAATAATAAACCAAAAGTCGCTCAACGTGTGCGCTGGAGGGTAGTGGTGTGTTTGTCTGTTTGAATATGTGACTGACACTCGGATAGATGTCCAGTGTCTCTAATCCAGTTCTCTGGTCGTTGAAATATGCCTCCATGATGGATTGAGCTTTGTAGTCAAGACCATCTGGAGGCACATTGACTTCCTCGGTGCCAAAATCGTAAAACTCTTCTAGGGGGATGTGCGTTTTCAACTTCCATAGGGAAGTTTTCTGCATTTCCCGAGTCTCTCAATTCTTTAGCCAAATACTTACATATTCGGCTTTTGAAATGTATTTTCAAGTTATCTTGTGCCTGTTGCTCGATAAGTGGGAACCACTTCTTTTTGAACTTTGGGTAAGAGAGTGCGGCAACCGCAGCGTCCTGACCTTCCAAACTGTCAAAACACAGGATTTTGAAAACCGATGTTGAACGCTGTCGAGGTAGGCCTCAGGTAATGGGCTACAGAATTCCAAATCTGTGTTAGCCAATGATCGTAGTTTTTTTTTACCACTAAGATTGTGGGCACCAACATTCCATAGTACGCCGCCTTTTCGCCTTGGAGTAGGTCCAAGGCTTCAGCCACTGTCGCAGAACATTTGACATACTCTTCAATGTATGAGTATTCCTCATCGCTCAGGATATCCCTTTCTGGAAGATTCAATTTTTGAACTAGTTCCTCCATGGACGCCCTGATTTGTAAAATTTGATTAAACGCGTCATAGAGACTGTTCCATCCGGTGTCGTTCGGCCGTGACAAAGATTTTTTCATCATCATTTCCATAACTTCCGCAGATTTTGGGCGATTCGCCTTCTTCCACAACACGTTGCACTTTTCCAGGGAAGTTTTGTGCAATTCCTTCATAGTGGGGTTACTGTTTATTGTTTTCAAAACATCAGACGTGGATGTAAGAGCTGTTGTGTGGGCAGCACATCTTAGATGAGATGGTAAGGACAACCTATCCGCATCTGGAGCTGCCAAATAATCGCCAAAGGATACCCACCGCTCTTCGTCGTTCACTTCTATCTCAATATCGGCTCCCATTTCGCCAACAGCAATAGCCCCATCATGGTAAAACACTCTAAAGGCCTTCACAAAATTTGCACCGTTGTCGGTAACCGTGGCTATGATCTTATCCGGGGTTAATCCGAAATCAAGGTTTATTTTAAAGAGCATGGACGCGATGGAATCGTATGTATGGCTTCCCCTGAATCTTTTACAAGCCAAAGCCACCGATTTTCTCTCATTCTTGGTGTCGATCCAATGGGCCGTCACACCGATGAAGCTCCTTTTTCCTCCGGACCAAATATCTGCTGTAGTGCAGATCTACGATACTGATTGTAACATCTCCTTGATGCTAATCATTTGCGAAGCAAACATTTCGTCGATTCGTCGACCAAAGGGGCGCCTGCTCATCATCTGCAAACATAATCTCTCTATATGGAGAAAATTGAATATTTTTTTAAATGAGGGATCATCGACTGAATGCAGGGGGATCATTGCATGTATTACATAGTCAACAATCAGTCGTTGAAACGTTGATTGAGAAGATTCGGCTGTACTTCTATTGCACCTCGTTCCTCCTGCACGGTTAGGATGGGCTTGGGAAAATTCGCTCCTGTCGTGTGTTAACATTTTTTGAAACTCCTTGAACGTTTTGAGGTCATGGTGCCGCTTTAGGTGCGAAAATATGTTAGAATTTGATTTTATGTTAATTTTAATCATTTTTATTTTATTGGGTGCATTAATACTACACTTCAAACAGGTTGCTGTTATGGAGTGTGATGTACTTTATTCCGTCAGTTCATTAATATCAGCTGCTTTGAAAAATCTTCCGTCTAGGGCACATTTAACAGAAAAACATAAGCGGCTGCGCCTGAAACGTTCATTTTGCTCACCGTTAATGATGTCATACTCAATTCTGGGGTATTGTATTCTTTTGAGTAGAATTCTAAATAGGATTCTAAATACTGATTCGTTGAGCTTACCAGGGATGCCAAAAACTCGGAGTTCCGTCGACCGTTTTCCTCCAGTATTTTTTGTAATAACACAAGCAAATTTGGATCACAATTCGAATTGTTTTCAACCGCCTGAACTACCGGTCCTACCGACTGCGCCATAATTGTAGCTTCTGAACTATAATTCAATAATAGATACAGAACTATGTTAGTAAAAGTATACAAAATTATAGAGAACACAAGATTAAGGCGAAGTCATAATTCGAACTCATGTATTTTTGGTTTCAATCATTCTCATTGTTTATGTAACTGTTATTAAGGTGATGACAATTTTTTTTTTTTTTTGTTACGGAAGTGGGGAAACTTTTTAAGAGCGAAGGGGAAGTCACCCCAACAGTGTTGGACTCCCCATGAATTGGGGCTACCAACTAAAACCCCACTCCTTCTGCTTAGGACTCACCCCGGGACCACTTGTACAGTATTACTTCAGGGTGAGCCCTTTTTTTGTGCCAAATGGCTGCTCCTACTTCTGGTCTCCTTCCATTCTATTCCTCATCTTCTTCCTCCCATCTTCCATCCAGCTTTTTTGCTTTGAGGACTGATGTGACAAATACTGCCATTGCGTCCCAGCTCGACTTGTTCTTAATCATCTCATGAGATTGTCTATGGACGCAATGTTCCGATGACCTCCTCAGCACTAAGGTGATGACAATATGACCGCTACTGTAGTAACACTACATTGCTTTTCAAAATGAATGATTTCATGTTGGCAATATTGTGAATAACGCCGAAACATATAACTTTTTCGACAATCTGACTTCACCAATGGATCCGGCGGGAAATTTTGTTTCAAGATTGATGTATAACTCATTTTGGTAAAAAATTGAGTTATTGCATGTTGCCGCTTCACCGGCGATATGTTGTTTAATTTACTTTACTCTTATTTTTACCCAGTCGATCAAGTATGAGCAATTATTGTGAAATTTATTTGACCCACACGATAGTATCCCTGAGAGCTAGTACAAGAGAACTGAGCTCCCCCCCCCCCCCCCCCCAAATTCCATGTCCACAGGAGGGTTGGAAGGATCCGTTTTCTTCGTAGACGGGTGATCTTTACAGGAAAATTGTGAACCGATGTGTAATCATTTCCAGCGTTTTCGAGAAGGGAAGGACTCGACGGTTCATTTAACTGTAACTTCTGCGTCTCGTTTTCATGGTCCAATCATTTCATCTCTCTGAAAATTTGTCATTCAAAAAAATCGCGGGATGGAGGAAGTCCGATTTGAACCCATCAGGGCGTGCTGATGAAGGCGGTGGGCGTCCGAGATGCCACGAACTCGAAGAAATCAATACTGAGCCCTGAAGGAGGCGCAGCGCAGCAACGTTGCGAAACAGTCACCCTTTCGTTTTGTAGCTGTTCACATCCCTCTGAAAGGGATGATGTTTTGATATGGTGTCTCCTTCACAGCCACTCCTGGGTTTAGGTAAGTCACGGAAAGGATGGCGCTCGGTATTTTAACATGTTGATAGTTTGAAAGAGATGAGTTACTCGTAGTTAAGCATGAATAATAAGGATGCTTCCTCATCTTCCCCAGAGATGCAGCATCCATGTTTTGAAAGACACATTGGGATACCATGACGCATAGACACTTTCTAAATTTTGTAATTTACCAAGTCATACTGCATCTATCACGATTTTTTCAAAGAAAAGATATGAGGATTTTCTTAAAATTGAAGAAGAATTATTCTTTAAATGGAGGGACCAGTACGGTCTGGCAGAAATTCCTGTCCAAGTACTTATTGGCAAACTGCTTCAGGGTCAATCCCAATGTCTTAACGTAACAGAGTTTTGTATAGGCTGCCTAGCATACAAAATGTTTTCATCGAATTTCCTTTTACACTGCTACTCTAACCAAAAGCTCTTTAAATTCCAAAGCTCAAAAAATGAACGAGAGAGAATTTGGGTGTCTCTCTCATCCTATGACTCTCTCAGTGGCTGACTGTTCGACGACTCGATGGACTTGTTCGATGTCTCTTCCAAACTTTTTTAGTGGCGTTCCCACTGGAATGAAGTTAGGTTCATCGCACTCACTGCAATAACTGATATGATTTCCTATCGAGCATTTATGGTTGTCTCGATGAGGCTAATAATTACTGACTTGATGAATGGGAATTATTTCTTGAGCTTTGAGATTTCCTGATGCATAAAATAACGGATACAACCTGATTACTCTTATTATGCAGTGAAGAGGCTAACGATTTTGGTTTATTATTTTCAATAATAAGCCTTTGGAATCGAGCAAGAAAAAAAAAATTTAACCCCCCTCAAAATTTGATGTATTACGTTTCAAGGTACGTAGAATACGAAAATCGAATAAAAAAATTTTCGTCCGTCCGCCGTACGCCGTACGCCGTACGCGGCACTTAGCAACACTGGACCGATTTGGTTCAAATTTGGTATATGGGCTCCATTTGGGGTCTAGTTGTGCCGCGAAGCTTTTGGTTGATGTAGGTCACTTCTAAGGGGTGAAAATTAAGGGTTGAAATTTTCAAGAGTGCCCTAGCTCGAAAACTCTCGAAATGAAAGTATCGTTTTTTCACCAATTTTAAATAGTATTGAATTTTAAAAAAATTTTGAGACCACCCGGAGCTCAGGAGTAGGACAAACCGTTCGGTCCCTACGAGTACTTGGAGGTTTTCCTTCGATAAAACAGAATCATGAGTGTGAATCGCAAAAGAGGTCTAATCTCCATTCAAATTTTATCGGACTAAAATGCGATCGCTGTTCATTTTAACACAGAATGTGTTTTTGCGATGACCTACCGAAAACAAATCGTCACGAAAAAGCGACAGAAAAAACCGTTACGCGCCTTTTATAATGATTTTCACGTGCAACCAAGCCGTTGGTAAGGAAATCACTGATCAGCTGAGTGAGCTCCAAGGCCATTTTTTCTCCTGTTGAATGCAGGAACCTGAAATTTGAGAGGGCGGGTCAATGGAGAATGCTGAAGGCGCCTGAGTGGTCACTGATCAGTTGAGTGAGCTCCAAGGCCATTTCCTCTCCTGTTGAACGCAGGAACCTGAAATTTGAGAGGCAGGGTCAAAGGAGAATGCTGAAGGCGCCTGAGTGGTCACTGATCAGCTGAGTGAGCTCCGAAGCCATTTTCTCTCCTGTTGAACGCAGGAACCTGAAATTTTAGAGGGCGGGTCAATGGAGAATGCTGAAGGCGCCTGAGTGGTCACTGATCAGTTGAGTGAGCTCCAAGGCCATTTCCTCTCCTGTTGAACGCAGAAACCTGAAATTTGAGAGGCAGGGTCAAAGGAGAATGCTGAAGGCGCCTGAGTGGTCACTGATCAGCTGAGTGAGCTCCAAGGCCATTTCCTCTCCTGTTGAACGCAGGAACCTGAAATTTGAGAGGGCGGGTCAATGGAGAATGCTGAAGGCGCCTGAGTGGTCACTGATCAGCTGAGTGAGCTCCAAGGCCATTTCCTCTCCTGTTGAACGCAGGAACCTGAAATTTGAGAGGCAGGGTCAAAGGAGAATGCTGAAGGCGCCTGAGTGGTCACTGATCAGCTGAGTGAGCTCCGAAGCCATTTTCTCTCCTGTTGAACGCAGGAAGCTGAAATTTTAGAGGGCGGGTCAATGGAGAATGCTGAAGGCGCCTGAGTGGTCACTGATCAGTTGAGTGAGCTCCAAGGCCATTTCCTCTCCTGTTGAACGCAGGAACCTGAAATTTGAGAGGCAGGGTCAAAGGAGAATGCTGAAGGCGCCTGAGTGGTCACTGATCAGCTGAGTGTGCTCCAAGGCCATTTCCTCTCCTGTTGAACGCAGGAACCTGAAATTTGAGAGGGCGGGTCAATGGAGAATGCTGAAGGCGCCTGAGTGGTCACTGATCAGCTGAGTGAGCTCCAAGGCCATTTTCTCTCCTGTTGAACGCAGGAAGCTGAAATTTTAGAGGGCGGGTCAATGGAGAATGCTGAAGGCGCCTGAGTGGTCACCGATCAGCTGAGTGTGCTCCAAGGCCATTTCCTCTCCTGTTGAACGCAGGAACCTGAAATTTGAGAGAGAGGGTTAATGGAGAATGCTGAAGGCGCCTGAGTGGATTGAAAATAAAATAAATAATTGTTAGACATTTAATTTGGTCTAAAACCCTATAAATGTGCGCATCCACAAAGCAGGATATCCCACGCACCTTAGGAGTAAAGCTCATACAAAACAAACCCCCATTCCTTCAAAAGAAAATAAAGAAAATGTAAGTGGGGGAGTAGATTGTAGGCCAACAACGTTATGTAGCGTTTGTAACTCATTGGTTGATAAGTCTAACCTTCCACGACATCAGAAAACCTTGAAACATTTAAATAATGAACACGTAAATTAATTGTTTTCTGAACGACTTTCAACGTTTGATTAACGATTCGTTAACGACTTTCAACGTTTTACCTATTATTTCTGTAACGACTGTCTAACGACCTTCAACGTTCATTCAACGTTTTACCTATTATTTCTGTAACGACCTTCCAACGTCTTTCAACGTTCTCTCATTTTTTCGGGGCAAAAAAAGAAGAAAAGTTCAAAGTACAACGTTTATTTTTGACAATTATGTTTGAGTAATGCTCAGTATAGGTTTATGATAACTGAAATAACTGACGTAGTTTTTACATTCCAATTTATATTGCTTCCTCACTACCGAAGGTAGGGAAGCTTTGTATTCGTGAAAGAAGTGGAAAAAAAAATGTCCTCCAAAATCAAAATTTCCACTTGCTTTTTGCGTTTTAGAGCTTCCTGAACAATTTTGGTTCCGTGTCTGTCTGTCTGTCTGTCTGTCTGTCGGTCTGTCTGTCTGTCTGTGGTCAATCCTTGTCCCGGGCAAAACTATACTAACCTGTGGTCCGATTTTGATGAAATTTTCAGGGATTGTGCGGGTTAGGTCCTAGACGGTCCCCTATAAATTTCAGCACCTTCGGACCAATAGGAGCGAGTGCGCATGCGCAAACGTGAATTTCCTGGAACCTCGGTTTCTCGGTTTCTAATGAACCGATTTTGCTCAAATTTGGAGGTTAGTTAGGGACTAACTTCTAAGAGACACCCTATAAGTTTCAATCAAATTGGTCAAGCAATAGCCGCTGCGCATGCAATGGAGAATGCTGAAGGCGCCTGAGTGATCACTGATCAGCTGAGTGAGCTCCAAGGCCATTTTCTCTCCTGTTGAACGCAGGAAGCTGAAATTTGAGAGGCAGGGTCAATGGAGAATGCTGAAGGCGCCTGAGTGATCACTGATCAGCTGAGTGAGCTCCAAGGCCATTTCCTCTCCTGTTGAACGCAGGAACCTGAAATTTGAGAGGGCGGGTCAATGGAGAATGCTGAAGGCGCCTGAGTGATCACTGATCAGCTGAGTGAGCTCCAAGGCCATTGTCTCTCCTGTTGAACGCAGGAAGCTGGAATTTGAGAGGCAGGGTCAATGGAGAATGCTGAAGGTGCCTGAGTGGTCACTGATCAGCTGAGTGAGCTCCAAGGCCATTTCCTCTCCTGTTGAACGCAGGAACCTGAAATTTGAGAGGGCGGGTCAATGGAGAATGCTGAAGGTGCCTGAGTGGTCACTGATCAGCTGAGTGAGCTTAAATATTACAGTGGAAGAAAGATAAAGAGGGAGAGGGAGCAAAAACCTTTTCAAGGTATGTCACATTTTAGCCATTAGGCTCTAAGCGGAAATCGCCAACTGATTCTATACGTCCATGTTACAATGAGTGAGGAAGCTATACTGCCCACCCAACTTGGCAGACGTTTAGTATTTTTCTTGTAGTTACATATTTATTTATATAACATTTATAAGGTTTTAGACCAAATTAAATGTCTAACAATTATTTATTTTATTATTGCCAAAGACTCCACATTTATTATTGTTGTTTTTTATTTAACGGATGACTAGCATCGCAAAAACACATTCTGTGTTCCTATGATTTCATACAGAGTATGGAAAAAGAAATAAACCGGGGGGTGCAGGGGGGCGGAGCCCCCCGTCGAGGCGCAAAGCGCCGAGTTTTTTCGATTTGTATACAGTTTTGCCTTCTGCGTAACCAGTAATCAAATTTCCATATGAAGCTTTCTATTTTTCGAATCGAGTGTGAAGCGTTTAGTTCTTTCTAGGTAATAAACTTGATTGTGAAGGTGTGAAGCCAGTATGGTGTGGTAGGTAGTACCTAGCTGGTAGGTAAAAAAAAGTTGGTAGGTAAAAAAAATGTTGGTGGGTAAAAAACGCTGCAAATCATTGCTCAAAGGCTTCTTCGCTCTTCAGATCACTGATCAGCTGAGTGAGCTCCGAAGCCATTTTCAATCCTATTGAATGGAAGTGCTCTTCCAGGCGTCTCCAGCATTGCTCAAAGGTTTATTATTTTCTGTATAGATCACCCTTCTGTATAGATCACTGGTTCTCCATCAATAGCACCTACCACCATCTGTATTCTCCCTTGACCTTCCCTCTCAAATTTCAGCTTCCTGCGTTCAATAGGATTGAAAATGGCTTCGGACCTCACTCAGCTGGTCAGTGATCTGAAGAGTGAAGATCTCCTCGAATGCTGGAGACGTCTGGAAGAGCACTTCCATTCAATAGGATTGAAAATGGCTTCGGAGCTCACTCAGCTGATCAGTGCTCTTCCAGGCGTCTCCAGCATTCGAGAAGATCTTCTTCACTCTTCAGATCACTGATCAGCTGAGTGAGCTCCGAAGCCATTTTCAATCCTATTGAATGGAAGTGCTCTTCCAGGCGTCTCCAGCATTCGAGGAGATCTTCACTCTTCAGATCACTGATCAGCTGAGTGAGGTCCGAAACCATTTTCAATCCTATTGAATGGAAGTGCTCTTCCAGGCGTCTTCAGCATTCGAGGAGATCTTCACTCTTCAGATCACTGATCAGCTGAGTGAGCTCCGAAGCCATTTTCAATCCTATTGAACGCAGGAAGCTGAAATTTGAGAGGGAAGGTCAAGGGAGAATACAGATGTTGGTAGGTGCTATTGATGGAGAACCAGTGATCTGAAGAGAACGGTGATCTATACAGAAAATAATAAACCTTTGAGCAATGATTTGCAGCGTTTTTATTAGTTAATCTATAAGGCCTCTTCGGCTTGAATACCCATGAATATTGCTGGAGCCGCTAAACTTGCCAAAATAAACATCATCTATGGAATTGGACTGAAAAATTAATGGGCAACTGGATAGGTTTTGCCTTGAAACTAACTTTCAGATTGGTTTTGATTTGTGTGCCATAAGAAACGCAGAATATAGTTAAGTATAGGCACCTACGCAAAACACGATCACGAATCGCCTAACGTTGTGAGTCTATCTCACGCCTCCCGTCAGAGTGGTCTAATGATCACTATAATTATTTGTTTTGACAAAACAATTTGTGCGCTACACAATCTATTGTAGCATTACGTTGTTTTTATTATTTATGAATTCCGTAATTCGCTTTTTTGAGAGGGGAGGGGTTGAAAAAGAAGTCTGCCAAGTCGGTGTGGTACATAGCTTCCTCGTATCCATAACCCCTGATTGTATAGATGATCCGATGCATCTCAAAACATCAATCTCGGAGTACCTTGCACCACCCTCATCGAGACTATCTGCATGACAACCCACACAATCCCTGGAAATTTCATCGAGTTCGAATGGGAAAAGAAGAAGTGTTGTGGCTGTTACAAGGTTTTCATAGGGAACCATCTACACGCCAACTCTCTCAATCCCTGAAAATTTTATCAAAATCAGACAATAACTTCATAAAGTTTTTTCACTTACAACAATTTAATGACTGACAGAGAGACAGAAACGTTAAACGCAAGAAGAATTTAAAAAAATTTAGACATTCCATTGTTTTTGTTTAGGAGATTTTTTTTTAATTTTGAAAAGTGAAAACAATGCTTCCGCTACCTTTGGTAGACTAGGAAGCAAAACTCGGATAAACCATAATAAAGTTGTGCACTACGGCGCCGGAATTTCGAATTTTGCCTTTTAAGGGTGGAAAGGGGGGGGGGTTAATGCTCAAAAAACGTGCGTTTTTGGGCATAATCTTGTGTCGTCTGCCCAGGCCTTAGTTCTTAACCGATTTTCGTGGTTCTTTTCTTCTTCGACGCGAAAAACTATCTAGTTGTGCACTACTTCGTCGGAGTTTTGAATTTTGCTTTTTAAGGGGGGGGGAATGGGGGGGGGGTTAATGCTTAAAAAACGTGCGTTTGCGGGGGTAATCTTGTAAAATCTGCCCAGGCCTCAATTTCCAACCGATTTGCGTGTTTCTTTTTTTGTTTGACTCAAATAACTTCCGAGTAGTACATGATTTTACCAGAGTACCAAAATTTGCAAGGGGAGGGGGTGGGTGGGGGTATAATATTCACAAAATATCCGATTTTTCAATATTTCGGTTCCTTCACTGCTTACTAATTGTACCCAACCTTTGAAATGGAGGAAAAATTCTCATTATACCTCTGGATTTTCATGAATTATTCTCTGTGCCACCATGGAACTAATAGTGGTGCCACCATGGTGCCAGGACACCATAAACCGCATATTTCGTGGTTTTTTTTTTTTTTGTGTTTCACCTTGAATACGGACGTTAACCTCGACGGACTGCCTATTAAAACTAATAGATGGAACTTCAATGTTACGACGTATTTCCGCTTTGGTGCCAGACTGGCACCATTGGTGAGTGGAAGGGGGGGGGGGAGGGGAACTCAAATTCGCATGTTGGGTATCGTAGATCATGGATTTTAAAATGCTCTTCAGATTCGAGGCTCCCATGCCGCTAGAAATGTTAAGGTGGATAATGGTGGGGGGGGGGTCAGTATTTCTTGCCTGAAGTAATGAATAAATTACATCGAGTGAAACAGTTTTATCACTTACCAACTGGTTAAACTGATCTAATGCTTATCCAATGGGACGTCTCCTGGAATGCATGCATTACTAAACAATATGTTTCATTTGAATCTTATAATATACTAGGTAGCATTCTTTCCAAAACGTGAACTCTGGTTCACGTCAAAGATTGTGCACCACTTTCCTGTCATTTACCAGGATGGAGTTAGTGAAGCACTAACATCGACGAGCAATGTATTTTCCTATATCTGGTGTACATACGAGTAGGTACCTACACTTAGTGACGATTCGATGTACCTTTCGATGCGATATTCAACATCGAAATAATATCGGAAAACTGTATCGATATCAATAAAATATCGGAAGAAAAATATCGATATCACTAATATCGATAGAATATCGAAAGAAAATATTGATGTGTCAAAGTGATTGATATCGAATACGTTTTTGCATCTTTTTTTATCAATATCAGTGAAATCAGTAGAATTTCGTATGAAAAATACTGATTTAACTGATATCAAATATGTTTTTGCATCTTTTTTTATCAATATAATAAGTGATATCGAGAGAATATCGAAAGAAAAATACTGATTTCACTGCTATCGAATATGTTTTTGCATCGTTTTTATCGATATCTACTAACATATTGTCAGTTCAAATTATACTCATACAAAGTTGTATTAATTCATAGTATAGTAAATTAATACAAAACAAAAACTATGTCGGACATAGTCATGGGTTGCCATGTTATTTCAACATTGTTGTTTATGTGTTGCGTTCATCTTCTGTTTCTATTTATTTTGGTTCTTTATTATTTTTATATTTTAGGAGAAATTGATAAATTTGGGAAGGAATATAACCATCACAACCGATAATTTTTTTTCTTTCGATATCAATATTTTTCTTTCAATATTCGATCATATCGCAAGAAAAATATCGATACAAATATCGGAAATATCGAAACAAAATATCGATATCAATAAAATTTATATTTATTTAATTGATATTTAATTTAATTTAATTTAATTTAATTGATATTTAATATCGAAAGTATCGAATCGTCACTACCTACACTGGTAGTCTCCCAAACGTGACTAAAACCCAAACACACATAAGTAGGTACCTAAAGGCACACTGACACATATTATAAGGAATTTGAGCATCAACCATTGTTTCGCTAATCAGCGTTGAAATGATCTAGCTTTTCGCACGATTTGACATTAGATTTCCAACGAGCTGATTTCAAGCAGAATCACTCGTGATTACATTCAAAGCACACAATGGGTATGGCCTGGATACCTGTTCGCCAATCTCTTCTTGATTTACTCAAGATTTTAAGTGCACCAACTAATTTGGTTCGACTTATCGTTATATACCTACTTGGTAATCGCACAAGGTAGGCCTCCATTGTTGAATGGATGTGGGTTGAACTTGGGGGCGGTGGTCGATCACACGTTCTTTTCCCGACACTGAAGGTCGATCACCTTTCATTTTCACTCTTTCACACTTCCATCACTCTTGATTACTGCTGCTCTAGTTTCTTAACTCAATTTGGTTTGTATAGATCAGCTTCTTCGTCCTAAGCGTACCACTGATACCGTTCATGGTAGTTTCTGAAGTTTAAAGAGCCCTGTCATCTCTGAAAAGTAGGTACTTACCAACACTTCATTTTTCATCTTTATGTTTGCTTCGAGTCTAGCAGGGATTTTAGCGAAGGATCGATAATTTCGCGAATAAAACCTTCTTCAAAGAAAAGCTCAAGGCACACTTCTTTAGCCTACAAACGGAAATATGTGGTTTTTCGAGGATGTAAGGATCCTTCTAAGGATCTTCCTCCTTTGAAAGAATTACAATAAGTCGGTGAGGAGGTTGACGGTTCTTTAATAACCAAAGATTCAGCACCACGATGATTTACGAGCAAATTACGTCAATAATATTTTATTATTGATTTAACCGATGAATTTCCTGTAAAAGTAAACTGCCAATACACGCCGATGTGCCTCAGCCCATCAATAGATGAGAAAGTACAAATTTACAACAATTGATGGATTTTTTCTTGCCCTACATCGTTACCGAATTTGGTAATAGTGGTGTGACATACCAGTATTTATTACATAGGATGCGTAGGTATGACAGGCTGTATTGCTTCCGAGTCTACCAAGGTAGCGGAAGCTTTGTTTTCACTTTTCAAGGACGAAAAAAAAAGTTCTCCAAAATCAAAATTTTGACTAGCGTTTTGCGTTTTAGACCTTTCTGAACAATTTTGGTTCCGTGTCTGTGTGTCTGTCTGTCTGTGTGTCTGTCTGTCTGTCCGTCTGTCATGAATTCCTTGTAACGCGCATAACTATACGAAGTTATTGTCCGATTTCAATGAAATTTTCAGGGATTGTGCGGGTTGGTGTGTAGACGGTCCCCTATGAAAATCATCATCCCCGGACTGATAGAAGCGACTGCGCATGCGCAAACGTTAATTCCTTGCAACGGCCATAACTTCTACATTTTCCATTCGATTTCGATGAAATTTTCAGGGATGTTACAGATTAGTATTTAGATGGTCCCCTATGAAAATCATTACCCCCGGACTGATAGTAGCCGCTGCGCATGCGCAAACGTTAATTCCTTGTAACGGCCATAACTTCTACAATTTCCATCCGATTTCAATGAAATTTTCAGGGATGTTACAGATTAGTATGTAGATGGTCCCCTATGAAAATCATCACTTTCGGACTGATAGTAGCCACTGCGCATGCGCATACGTAAAATCCTTGTAACAGCCATAACATTTACATTTTTCATCCGAATTTGATGAAATTTTCTAGGATTGTCCAGATTAGCGTGTAGATGGTTCCCTATGAGGGTAGAGTACTTAGAGATTGGTGCTTTGAGATTAACTACTATGCATCGGATCATCTATATAATCGGGTTATGGATACGAGGAAGCTATGTGCCACACCGACTTGGCAGACTTTTTTTGTGTATTTTTAGCTCAAAATTTAAATACGATAGTTGGTGCCTCAACGTCAATCTCGACTGATATTATGTATAAGTAGATAGGTAACAGCGAGTTGCAAACACCCGTTATTCCAAGGTCACTCAACCAGCCCACCTTGATTTGCTCCTTCGGAATATTCATCAGATATCAGATCTATTCTATATGGAGAATTTATTTTGCCTATCGTAAAAGGCAAAAATTTAGCATAGCTAAATACCTACCTGGAATACATACATTTTCTAATCTACTGTGGATTTTACGAAGGTTATCACCTAATACAATACCCCCAAATATCTATTTTTAAATTTATTTAAGCGTACCTATTTGGCGTACGCCAAATATGGCGTTTTGTCAAAACTGAACATTTAATGAGAAATGCGCCATAATGGTGACCTAAAATACGATAAAAGGAAACCAAATAATTTTACTCGCCAACTTGAATAGAATTAAATTTTCAGAATCGAATGAGACCACCTAGAGCTCTTTAGGACGATCCGTTCACTCCCTATGATGACTTGATGGTTGAACTTACAGTAAATCATAAATACAAGTGTGAGTAGCTTATTTCTATTTTTAAATTTATGTAAGCGTACCTATTTGGCATTGCAGGATCATGGACGCTAAACAGAACATATTGAAGTACCTAAGTATTTATTATAAATCAAAAATCGCCAAAGACTTTTACTGACGGATATTGCCCTATAATCCGCTTAAATTTCAGCTGATCAAAAAATGCTATAATAGGTATACCTATCGAGTATGCTATAATAGGTATGCTATAATAGGTATACCTATATTATAGCATCGAGATTGTGCTATACATAGCACAATCTCGATGCTATAATATAGCACAATACCAGCAAATTTAGTCCAAAACATGAAATATGGCGTTTTGTCAAAAATGAACACAATCGAGTACAACACTGAGCTATATAGCACACAATATTATTGTTGTTCGTTTCTTTGAATTATATAGCTCAGTGTTGTACTCGATTGTGCGTCCCTAGCAACCAAGAATCAGATTTCGTAATGAATTCACCCTGAACTGTCAGACAGCGATGTTATTGCTAGTAGGTTAGTATTTCAATGGAAAAGCCGAGTTCTATGCAGACCCGTCCTTTATAGGTCACCCATATAGTAAAATAATAAACCATTGTGTAATAATTTCAGCGTTTTAAAATCTAAATTGAAAATTTTAGTTGCGGTTAATACCTACCTAACAGTTTTGAATATTTTCATGTTTGCATAGCGGTATACGCAGCAGGTAGGTACCGCAAGTAGGTGCATAGCAAAAAGACATATTCATACCATAATCAGTGTAAAACGCTGATACTTTCCCCAATTATTTCTGTATTTATTTTTATTATTTCAACTAGGTACATCACACGAATAAACGCTGCAAATTATTACACAATGGTTTATTATTTTTCTATATAGAAAAAAAAACAAAATCACCAACCATCCAATATGAAAAAAAAAAAAAAAAAATCAAAATCACCAACTATTGATCGCATTTTGGTCAGCTCTAACTTGAACGGAGATTAGGCCTCTTTTGCGATTCACACTCGTGTTTTGATTTAAATATATATATATTTCAATATAAACCCTTAAATTTTAGTAGGGAGCGAACGGTTTGTCCTACAGAGCTCGGCGTGGTCTCAAAAAATTCTAAAAATTCTATAGAATCCTAAATTGAAGGAAAAACAATACCTTTATATCAGAATTGTTTGAGTTAGGGCGTTTTCAAAATTTCAAAATTGATTTTGGAACCCTTAGAAGTGACCTACATCAACCAAAAGCTTCGGGGCACAACTAGACCCCAAATGGAGCCTACATACCAAATTTCATCAAAATCGGTCAATGCTAAGTGGGGAGAGTGCCGCGTACGGCGGACGGACGGCCAAATTTTTATTCGATTTTTGGATTCTACGTACCTTGAAACGTAAACCATAAAATTTTGAGGGGGTGTTAAATTTTTTTTTTCTTGGACGATTCCAAAGGTTCATTATTGCAAATAATAAACCAAAATAAAAAGATACATCAATACAACTAAGTAGATAGATACATTATTTTCATAAAGATTAATATAGTTGGGGGTTTTCATGGGTGATTCTCAAATAATTCTATACAATTCTTATTGAATTTTAATTATGGAGTCCTTTATCATGGAAGTTCATTCAGGTACCTACACATGATTGTTTTTCACTTACAATATTATTATAAAAGGTACCTATATACGTAATACTACACTGATATTTGAGATTTTGTAGGCAACCGCATACTCATACAAGTTTGGGTTCCTTAGTACCTACTAATCAGCCATATTGGATGGGAGAGAATCAATTAATTTGTCCACGAAGAATTATAACAAGCATGGGTAACTCATGTATCTATAGGTAATACACGACTAGGTATAGGTAATAAACTTTCCTAAAATTGATTCCGTCAGCGATGCTTGGAGGTACCCAACCCACACATTACCCAACAAGGTTCAACTATCTTCGTAGCTTAATTCATTAACCCATTTCAAGCCGAGGGTAGAAATAGCAGAGTAATGGTGAGAAGGAAGATGAACTATTTTACAGAATGCCGGCCAAAATAAGGCATCATTTGCTCACCAATCGAGAGCAAAAATGCTCTAAATTTTATGAATTTGACATTTTATAAGATTTGAGAGGTCTCAGATTTAGAAATCGATATAATTTAACCATTTCATTGTTAAAAATCTAAAAAAATCTAGGTAAAATGTGAAAATCTATTTATGGACCGGAATCTGTTTCAACTCATGGCCCAGAACGCTCACTCCCCCAGGATCGAATTTGAGCCACCATAATCACGCTTTCGGCTAAAAGGCCTATTTCAAAAAAAATTCCCAAATCTCATCAAGCTCCCGAATTTCGAAAAAAAATTCAAGTTTTGGAACTGCGTGAACGAGAAAAAATTCTACTACAAAGATTTTCCATTATTTCAAAATTCAAAAAAATCATTATTACGACGATGCAAAAATGCATCAGTGGCCGGAAATGGGTTAATTTGTAGATAAACGATCTCGGATGAATTATACTAGTTATTAATCTTTGGGGTTATTTTTGGTTGTTTAATGAGGCAAATCTCAGAAGAGACGGACAGTAGGAAGGAACTTTCTAAGTTATGGTGGCGACGTGTTGCTGTGGGAGTGTTGGTAGTTACGTAAGACCGCGCGCGATCGTTGAATAACGCCAACGACCAACTCACACCCCTTGTAATGACCCCCACAAACCCATGACCTACCGTACTTACAATAATTGATAATCTTTCCTTTATGGCTTCAATTCAACACTACTTTGAGTCAGAGAAAAACGAGTGAGCGCAAATTGAAATCCTACCAACTATAGACCCAGTCAAAGGAAGGTCAGAGTATTAGATCTGAGAATAAGACAACTAGGTAAACAGATTTAGTCAATATTGACTATGATTTGTTCGTATCAGCATTTAAAAAAATAAAATCTGTTGACCAATTCATTTTAAATAGAAACATCGTAAACTCCCCGTTTTCCAGGTTGGCACTAAGTTTATTTTGAAAAATCCAAAGTTCTTCACACCGTTACAACGTTTTGCAACAGTTTTGGAATATAAATAAATCTCCTATGAAATACAAGTCGATTTCCGATGCAAAAATTGCAATGAATTGAGTGTTTTCCCAAACAATAAAAATGTTTGAAATTTTAATGTTCTGTCAATTTTGAAACACTTCTGCATCGGTAAAAGCAAATAGCTACTCTTCATGATATTTAATTATTATTGAACTTTTAATTTGAGGCAATTCTCGATAACTAGATAAATACATAATACTAATGCTAATTAATATTGTAATTAATAGAATATTATGATATTCAAAATGAATGTATTAATATTCCTGTAATTACTGTGTTAAAAGTGTTTGTGTAATCAATATTATGTGTCCTAATTGGAAACACCTACTCGCACAGCAGTTTTTTGCGGAAAATGGTAGGTAGTCGAGGATGCAGAATTGTTTGGCAACATTTTGGTTTATTATTTTCAATAATATTATTATTATCAATTTTCAAAAAAAATTTAGGGTGTCATCCGTTTTGAGAAAAACCAAGATTTAAGAGGAAAAATTAACATTTCTTTCACGAAAACATCAGTTCTGAGGTCGAAATCATGTTTATTTTTTAATTTCTCACCTCCTTTTGAACCACGGGCTTGGGGCCGTCTACGGAGGAGTTAAAAATAAAAACTTACAGCATGATCATGATTGAACTGAATAAAACTACCTAAAAACTCATAACGATTTAAAAAGAGCGATTTTTTCACTAAAAACAACCGAATTTTTGGCCTCTATTTTGAAAAATTCCAGTCAAATTGAAAAACGGATGTCACCATGTGACTGAGCGTTAAAAAGTGGTGAAAAAACATGTGCCACACTTAGGGTTCTCCAAAATCTAATTTTTGTGCAATTGTGGAGTTGCGCAACTTAGAGCGTTCAAAAAGCCAGGTTGCGCGCAATAAAACAAATCGATGTGGGTATGAATTTTTCATGAAATTTGACGTAGAATCCGAATTTGTAATAAAAAAGGGGGGGGGGGGGTTCCATTTGAAAAAATGAAGTTAGTGTCAATTGCGCACGATTGCGCGCAACTTTTTTGCGCAAAAGTATTTTTCCTGAGATCCTCACAAAAAATCATGAAGTATTGCGTTGGTCGGAATTTTTTAAGCTGTATATTGCGAAAATGAAGGGGGGTGTAACCTTTTCGTGAAACACCCTGTATAGAAAAATAATAAATCATTGAGTAATAATTTGCAGCGTTTTTGTAAATGCCGTAGAACGAGAGCCGTCAACGACCATTGGAAGGAAATCACTGAATGAAATCTACAAAATTCGAGGGAGACTCGGTGAAGTTTACTAGGTACCTATATCTCGAATTATGGAGTGTAGAGGATTTAAGTTGTTGTTGTAACCCATTTTGTTAGTTTACTGTGAAATTTAAGGAAGAGAACGGTGTTTAAATGCAAAAAACTTGAAAATTTTAGAACAGAAAAGTTGATAGGAGGGAAAAGTTGTTGCAAATTAGTTGAAGGACCGATTCCTGAAGTATTGCTGATTCGTTTCGGGATTAACACTTGAAAGGTGAAAAAAACATTTAATTTTCGCGGACATCACACGTTTTAAAACATTTCACAGCGAACCTGAAAAATGGGCTACCGTTGGAAAGCTGATGTAATTAAACAAGTTTTAAGCTTCTGAGGACCTTTGAAGAAGGCCATGTTTTAGCCGGAAAAAATGCCAAAATGTGTTAAAAAACCGAAATTGCGTTGGAAAGACTATCCTTGAGGCAATTTATCTGAACTGGTCAAGAGCTCATTTAATGGGTAATTTAACTCTGTTTTCAACGGTGTAATCAGACTTGGGTTGGCATGGAAAATGAGAAAGTTATGGCCATTAATGTGCCTCAAGGTCGAAAACGCGAAAATAAAATTCAATGTAAAAAAAGTGACAATTTGAGCGGGGAAAGAAAACGCTGCAAATTATTACACAATGGTTTTTTAAAATATATTTTTCAATGTAGATCACTCGTCTGCAAAGAACACGGCTTTGCCATTGTTACCACCAACCAACATGAAGAAAAACATCGATCGCATTTCGGTCAGCTAAAATTTGAACGGAGATTAGGCCTCATTTGCGATTCACACTCGTGTTTCTGATTTATCGTAAGTCCAACCCTTAAATTCGCGTAGAGAGCGAACGGTTTGTCCTAGAGGGCTCCGTGTGGTCTCAAAATTCTATACTATATCAAATTGATGGAAAAACAATACCTTTATATCAACATTTTTTGAGTGAGGGCGTTTTCAAAATTTCAAACCTTATTTTTCAACCCTTACAAGTGATTTACATCAACCAAAAGCTTCGGGGAACAACTAGACCCCAAATGGAGCCTGCATACCAAATTTCATCAAAATCGATCAATGCTAAGTGGCAAAAGTGCCGCGTACGGCGGACGGACGGAAAATTTTTGACATTTTATGTCTTTACTATGGCACATAAATGAAAAACGCTGCAAATCATTGCTCAAAGGTTTATTATTTTCTGTATAGGTCACCCTTCTGTATAGATCACTGGTTCCCCATCAATACCACCTACCACCATCTGTATTCTCCCTTGACCTTCCCTCTCAAATTTCAGCTTCCTGCGTTCAATAGGATTGAAAATGACTTCAGAGCTCACTCAGCTGATCAGTGATCTGAAGAGTGAAGAAGATCTCCTCGAATGCTGAAGACGCCTGGAAGAGCACTTCCATTCAATAGGATTGAAAATGGCTTCGGAGCTCACTCAGCTGATCAGTGATCTGAAGAGTGAAGAAGAATTTGAGCAATGATTTGCAGCGTTTTTTACCCACCAACTTTTTTTTACCTACCAACTTTTTTTTACCTACCAGCTAGGTACTACCTACCACACCATACTGGCTTCACACCTTCACAATCAAGTTTATTAGAAAGAACTAAACGCTTCACACTCGATTCGAAAAATAGAAAGCTTCATATGGAAATTTGATTACTGGTTGCTCAGAAGGCAAAACTGTATACAAATCGAAGAAATGAACAGCGATCGCATTTTAGTCCGATAAAATTTGAATGGAGATTAGACCTCTTTTGCGATTCACACTCATGATTCTGTTTTATCGAAGGAAAACCTTCAAGTACTCGTAGGGACCGAACGATTTGTCCTACAAAGCTCCGGGTGGTCTCAACAATTTTTAAAAATTCAATACTATTTAAAATTGGTGAAAAAACGATACCTTTATTTCGAGAGTTTTCGAGCTAGGGCACTCTTGAAAATTTCAACCCTTAATTTTCACCCCTTAGAAGTGACTGACATCAACCAAAAGCTTCGCGGCACAACTAGACCCCAAATGGAGCCCATATACCAAATTTGAACCAAATCGGTCCAGTGTTGCTAAGAAAAGTGCCGCGTACGGCGTACGGCGGACGGACGGAAATTTGTTTATTCGATTTTCGTATTCTACGTACCTTGAAACGTAAAACATCAAACTTTGAGGGGGGGTTAAAATTTTTTTTTCTTGCTCGATTCCAAAGGCTTACCTACTTATTATTGAAAATAGTAAACCAAAATCGTCACGCAGGGATCGTCACGCGGGGAGCGTTATGAGGGGAGCGTTACGAGGGGAGCGTTACGCGGAAATTTCTGATGATTTTCACGTACAACCAATCGTTCCTAGGGAAAACTAACTTCCTCATTTTCCACCCCACAAAAATCGTTCACCACTCATTGGAAAGCTCTCAATTTATTAAACATAAGACATAAAATGTCTCTCGTGGTTGCGTACTTGTACGAAAGCTGTAGCCACCGTTTGTGTTTGGACTTTCACACAAATTTTAATTTCTTAACCATACCTTCAATTTATGCTTCCGTTTGAATGAAACTGATGACGGGTTCCATGAAATTATGAATGTTCCAGTGTTCGTCATCGAACTGCTCCAGTTTTTTTTTTTTTTTTTACTCATGTTAATCACAAGTTAAATATTTTTTGTCTTGTACTCGTACCAACAGAACTGGAGAATGACAATCCTATACCCTATGTGTACAATTATCCGCTCATTATAAGTGTTTAATGTGTATAATTATCTTCTATAAACATGTGTATGGTTCCTCTATAAACATACGAAGATCTATAAACATGTCTAGGGTTCTGGCTCAGGACCCTGAAACTTTGTTTGAATAAAGAAAACCTCATCCTGAAGACCATCTTCATCATTTCTCCACCTTCATAAATGATAAATATATGAAATATAAATAATATACTAAATGATAACAAAAGAAAATATAATTTAACTTTTCTTTTGAGTTTTTGATTTGTTTTTGTTAAGGGGGTTTCCCCAGTTTTCTCTATTTAAATGTATTTATCTTCATTGAAGGTAGGTAATATATTGTGTGATTTAGGTTTGTGTTTTTAAAATTTTATTAGATTTTCGGATTCTACGTACCTTGTAACGTAAACCAACAAATTTTGAGGGGGGTTAAAAAAAATTTGTTTTTCTTGGTCGATTCTTAAGGTCATCTAAAGGTTCATTATTAAAAATAATAAACCAAATAAATCCTAGGAGGAAAAATTTGTTGCAAATCAATTGTAAAATTGATCACACTTTGAAAATTACAAATTTCCCGAAGAGATAAGGCCAGAAATACACTGCTACGCAAGTTCGTACAACAATCATACTGGTTTGATCGCAAACTAATTAGGACATCCCTTCTGTGACAAGGGAAGATCTCAACAATCATTAAAGGGCATGTATATGTGGAGGTCGTCACAATTTTTTGTCTCACTCGATCGTATGTCTCACTCACTCGTCGTGCAACTTGGGTGTCCCAAATCAAATCGGAACCCCTAGAGGTTCAAATTAGGCGACCATTTTTCAATAGCAAGGCTTTTCCCACAAAATGTCTACCCCCTTCCATTCGTGATTTTTCGAATTTGAAAATTGTTAGATAGGAACAACAAAACTTGGAGCAACTCAGGAAGAAATGCAAGTTTTATTATTATTTTTTTTTTTTTATAAATTCTTTATTGGCATCAGTTTTACCCTTACAGCCAGCGTTTCCTTATGTAGCTTACATCAAACATAAATATACCTACTCAGATCTTACGTCCTATGTCTGTAAGAAACTTAAAAATAATACTGTAAACTTCTGAACTTTGAGACAACAATAAAACATTTAAATTAAATGGGTTGGTCACCAAATCTGACAATTCAGATAACGAATTGAACATAATACTTAAATGCGATATATATTCTGGGCAAATCATTATTATATGTTCCAAATCCTCATAGCTACCACAATTTTCACACTCACTGCTGTCCGTTTGTCCTATTTTGTGTAGGTAGGCTCTGCATAGGCCATGCCCACTTCGCAGTCTAGCCAACGTCGAATAGAAGTTTTTTCCCTTGTCCGAAAATTGTAGGTACCATGGTGATTTAGGTACGTTCGGGAAGAGAGTTCTGTGCTGGTTCGTCGATGGGTAAGTATCGTGGTACTGCTGCCACTTCTTCCTCATTTTTCTTCTTAATGTGGGCTTTAAGTCAGTATGAGGCAGGAAAACTGTGGTCAAGCTACCGGAAAGAGCACCATTTTTCGCTAAGCGATCGGCGATTTCATTTCCTAAAACGCCCACGTGTGCCTTCACCCAAACAAATCCGACTTTTATTCTCTGGGTATCAAGTTGAGATAGCTGAGAGAGGATGCGGCTCAAGAGGTGAGACATTTTCGCTGAGGGTCCTACATTTTGGAGAGCCTTGCTGACGCTTTGGAAGTCGGTTACTACAAGTATGGTACCTGCTTCACTTTGTTGGGCGATTGCCATATTTAAGGCTTCGATGACTGCGGCACACTCAGCTGTGTAGATGGATGAATATTCGTTCATAGAAAAACATCGAGACATTTTCGAATATTCCTCATAAACACCACATCCGACTTTACGCCGTGATTTGGATCCATCTGTGTAGTTCACTCCACGAAGAGATACTTGCTTTGCCATTGTTCTTCCTAGTATTTGTTCGGCTTCAAATCGAGTAGTACTAGAGCTCATGTTGGGGATCAGTACTCGAGGATGTCTAGTTATGAGATTGTAGGGCAAAAGAAACTGTGCAGGTTTTGTGCTCCTGTGCAACAGGTGAGTTATGGACGATGATTCTACAAAGCTATCACACAGTAAGGGTGGTTTCTTCTTTTTCCAGTAGTCCTTAGTTAATACGTCGATTGATAGTCGAGCAACTTTGGAGAATATACCGTAATGTTTTGTGTATAGAGCCATGAGGTATCTGTCTGATAACATCACTCTTCTAACAGACGGTGGAGTCTCTCCAACTTCAGAGTGAAGTACATGAATTGGAGTGGAGTTCAGTAATCCAAGAATTAGTCTCATAGACCGATTTTGGATCTTGTCTAATTTTTTCAATGAGCATTACCATATAAGATACTCCCATAATCGATTATGCTTCGAACTGTGGCCCGGTAGAACATCAAAGTAACTGCTGGCTCAGCTCCCCAGTGAACCCGAGAGATGGCTCTATGGATATTTATGTACATTTCAACTTTATTGCATACATGGTTCACATGATAAATGCAAGTTAGTTTCATTCTAAAAGTAGAAATCCCAAATATTAGGTCTTTCACCTGAACACCACGCGTGCTTATAAATTCCTCCTTTTTATTTTGTCCGTAGTGTCGCGGAACTTTATTGGTGTAGATGGGCCAATGTACATCGTCTAAGTCGGCCCAAATCTTCAACCACCAGCCATTCGACGAGTCGAACCAACAAGAAAACAGTTCGAAAAAGAAGAAGCACAAGAGCAGCAGCCCTCTTCATCTCCCTGCCAAACTTTTCAAGGTCAGCTTCACAAAAGTATTATTATTTAATTAAAGCGTATTCATGGATTTTTATAGATCTACCCTCGAAGTTTTCAACATACATGATGAAAGAGGAAAAAAGCTGCAAATTATTACACAATGGTTTATTATTTTTATATAGATCACTCGTCTGCAAAGCCACAAACCATCCAACTTGAAGAAAAACATCGATTGTATTTCGGTCAGCTATAATTTGAACGGAGATTAGGCCTCTTTTGCAATTCACACTCGTGTTTCTGATTTATCGTACGTAAAACCCTTAAATTCGCGTAGCGAGCGAACGGTTTATCCTACAGAGCTCCGCGTGGTCTCAAAAAATTCTAAAAATTCTATAGAATCCTAAATTTAAGAAAAAACAATACCTTTATATCAAAATTTTATGAGTCAGGGCGTTTTCAAAATTTCAAAATTCATTTTGGAACCCTTAGAACTGACCTACATCAACCAAACTCTTCGGGGCACAACTAGACCCCAAATGGAGCCTACATACCAAATTTCATCAAAATCGGTCAATGCTAAATGGCAAAAGTGGCGGCGGACGGCGGACGGACGGCCAAATTTTTATTCGATTTTTGGATTCTACGTACCTTGAAACGTAAACCATCAAATTTTGAGGGGGTGTTAAAAAAAATTTTTTTCTTGGTCAATTCCAAAGGTTCATTATTGAAAATAATACTCCAAAAGTATTAGTCAAATGTTAAACTAAAGTTAAATGTTAGCTAAAGTTTCAACGGAGATTAGACCTCTTTCGTGATTCACACTCGCGATTCTGACCTATCGTTACTCCAACCCAGTTCTCGTAGGGAGCGAACGGTTTGTCTTACGAAGCTTCGGGTGGTCTCAAAAAATTCTAAAAAATGCAATACTATTTAAAATTGGTGAAAAAAGATACCTTTATTTCGAGAATTTTCGAACTAGAGTACAATTGAAAATTCAACCCATAGTTTTCACCCCTTATTAATGACTTACTACCTACCAAATTTCAACCAAATTGGTCCATGGTTACTAAGAAAAGTACCGTGTACAGTTTACAGACGGAACATTTTTTATTCGACTTTCGGATTTACGTATCTTGAAACGTAAAACGTCAAATTTTGAGGGAGGTTTAAATTTTTTTCTTTCTTGCTCGATTCCAATGGTTTATTATTGAAAATAATAAACTAAAATTGGCAATGTCTAGCAGAAATTTCTAATTGAATGTGAGTGTTAACATCCATTTGAATTTGTGCCATTAGATTGATAAAACATCACTCTTCAAACAATTAATTTTTTTCTGGACTCAAGAAATTTTGGATTTTGCTGCGTTTTTGAGAATCCTGAACCATTCAAAGGAACAGCCATCAACATCACACCATCATCCACTGCGCAAATAAAATATTAAAAACTGATTGAATACCATGGATTGGCTACTTTTCTGCTAATTAGCCATGTGAGTGAATATTAGGTATTCCAAATTACAAGCTTATTATAATATAGAAATTTTCCGCTATTTGCTTGTGCCTTCTTGAAAGATCACCAACCTGCATCGACCCACCATGGGAGGTGCCCCGTCCTTGATCTCTGCTCTTCTCAAAGGCTGAACTGCAGAAAGGAGGTGAAATGGAATGAGATTGTTGGGGCACGCGATCAAGAGGGCGTCCCAGTCTGGTTTCGCAACGGAAAAGCGGTCGTGAAGTTGCGGTTTCAGGTCACGTATTCGACCTACACGTCGCGGTATCCTACTGATGCATCGGATCGTATTTGCAGCTTCCTGGTGCTAGAAGAGTCTCTCTATCTCTAGTCCATTGGCTGATTTTCCTAGTTTCCTACGATGGATTAATCCCCTGTCTCCAGTTTCAGATTTCACTATCACTAATCGAGTCTTCTCTCTAGGGTTTTATTATTTTTTATTTTTATGTAGAGTAGGAGGTCTTAGATGAGTTGATATACGAACTCCTTCCACTGCGACCAGCAAGATCTATTGTGGAGTGCCTCCAGGCTATGTTAGCCCACTAAGAAGGGTTTACTGAACACCCCTTCTCCCCACTTTTTGGCAAAGCAGAGAAGATCGGTGTATGCCACCTTAGAGATGGTGTCAGGAGCTAAGACATCACTTCCGAGGATTGTGTATCTAGCTCGACCCAGTGCTTCACAGTGGCACATGATGTGTTCGGCATCTTCCGTTTCCATGTCGCAGAAGCGGCAGATGTCCGTTGTTAGTTTGCCTATCTTCTTTAGGTGATAGCGAAGTGGGCAGTGACCTGTTAGCAGACCCACAAGTATTCTGACGTCCTTCTTAGGCATAGCTATAAGTTCTTTAGCCCGTTTCTTAGAGAACGTCACAAATAGTTTTGCCTGTCTCAGGCCTGGGAGGTTCTGCCAGTATTCTACTCGCTCATTTCTTTTCCAGTTGTTAACCACATTCTGTAAGCAGCTTTTGGTGGTTCCCAGGAATGGTTCCGGCCCGATTGGCAGGGACTCTGAGCCTCTTTTCGCAAGACGATCAGCAGTTTCATTACCTTCATAACCCTCATGTCCAGGAATCCAGAGTAGGGTGACCTGGTTGTCCTGGGCCACAGTTTTGAGGGTATTCAGGCATTCCCAGACCAGCTTCGAGGTTATAGTGTATGAAGCAATGGCCTTCAGGGCAGCCTGACTGCCTGACAAGATGTACACTTTGGCTCTGTTGATATGCTTGTTCAGCATTTCTTCAGCGCACAGTTGAATTGCACGGACCTCTGCCTGAAAGATTGTGGCATTCGTCCCGAGAGACTTTATAAGGCTGGCCGTAGGGCCTTTAATGCCTATGCCAGATCTTCCACACATGACTGATCCATCTGTATACCATACAAGAGAGCCCGGTGCAAGGTTGGGCACCTCCTTTTTCCAGTGGTCTCTATCTTTAATGACCACCTTGAAAGGTATTTCAAAGTTTTGTTTTTCTATCATAAGATCAGAGACTGTCAGAGCCATTCCACCTTCATAATTCTCAAGAATTTTGTGGTGGTTGACCCTGGATCCCAGTCTTATGTATCCCAGCCGTAGCAGCCTTGCAGCCCCTAGAAAGGCCCTAGGGGGTTGCCAAAGGGGCAAACATTTCTGACATCCTGAGTGGTATCTTCACATTCAACTTGCACAATATGGACGTATACATGTCCCTAAAGATTTATACTGCTCATGAGCAATTGCTATCACTTGATCCAATCGTAGAGAAATTAATTGTATTGATAGTATGTAGAGATACTATTTTTTGTTGCAACTTCCTGAGAATCACTCCTTTGAAATCGTTCGATGAACCAATGAGAGAGCGGCTCAACAATCCAGCAGTTCGGACAACCAAATCAGTTCGTACTGACTAGGCTATTAAAGTAGTTACCTTCCAATTTCACTCTGCGGTGGGCCGTCCGTTTGAAACCTGTGGCGTCAGTAAACAATGGGATCCGCAAAATAAATGGTTTACCGTCTATCGACTCATGAAAGGTCAGACGTCATCGGAGGCGGACGATGGGGTGGTATTGTCTGGAACACAGATATATGAGGGATGAGCTGAAGAAGCGCGCAGGCGCTGAGTCCAAAGGGCGACAGGCGGTCTCAGTCGCGGTCGATAGGGCGCAGCACCACTGTTTCCCCCTTCTTTTCATTCTCATTCCGACCCCCAACTTTCGCTCGAACAATTTATCCACCAAAAAAAAAGAATGAAAACCCCCCTAGATTTATTGCAGAAGTTTAGGGGTTGTGCCTTCAGGGTAGTAGGAGGTAGAATGGCTTAGACGAATTTTTCTTGGCGATGCAGTTAATTAGCTGTGATGAATAGCTCTCGCTGAGCACCCATGAATAATGGGGTTACTTTCATTTACATTTCTACATAAATAATTGTTTGTACCTAGAACAAGTACATACCTAGGTATCCAAGAAATATCCCATTGTCTCATTATGCGATGTTACTCGGAGTAAACTTCCTTTCCATGCAGCAGCAGTCTGCATCAGTGTCAACTTCATTGACACTTTACTGTGAAGACTGAAAATTGTAAATTCGTGGGAATGCAAATTATAAATTCGCTAACTTCCAGCACCATCAGAAATGTACTAAGCAAAATATGACGAACATGATAACAAGTAAAATATGGTTCCGTTGTAATTTCAACAGTTCGTATCATGAATTACCGAAATTGAGTTGACAACCTCGACAATATAACTACTTACTTATAAAGGTGTTTATTGGTCTGCAATAGAATAATATTGGTCTGCAATAGAAGATAGGTACTCCTGTTATAAAAATGATACTGCACTGCATTACTTGTCAGTACTGCGAAATAAGCTAGCTCTTAGAAGAAGGCGAATGTAACATCTTCCTACTAACCACATCAAGATAAACCAGTTTATATTGGCTCACTGATATCCTCTTGGTATTACTTGTTATGATCTGTTGATAGTGTAATTTCCAGAAATTAATAAGTACGATCATTCGTATTCAGTTGTATTCAATCAGTAAAGTGTACTTTGAATAATTACACGAACATATTTATTATTGAAGAAAGATACAGCACTGGCATACCAAATCATCAAGTAGTACATCATGTACCTAACTACTCCCAGTAACAGAACTGACTGATAGGGTGCATTATGATTCGAAGGTTTCCTTCTACCAAGCTTCCTAGCTGATACGGATGTAAACTTGGTGAGAACTTGCGAAAATCCATCATTTCAGCTGGCTCTATGAATTCATCGCTTCCGGATCACCCTACAAATTTAGCAAAAAAATCAAAAACAACCAATCATAATTATTTTTCCCTCACTTTTTGGTCGTTCGATTTATCTTGACTTGGAGGGAATTGAGGACTGCCGGTTTGGCAATCTCCCTTGAATTAATCATGATCGTATTATAATTGCCTGGCACTGGGGATGCACAAACAAGAAAAAAAGTCTGCCAAGTGGGTGTGGCACATAGCATCCTCGTATCCACAACCCGATTATATAGATGATCCGATGCATAGTAGCTAATCTCAAAACACCAATCTCTAAGTACCTTCCACTACCCTCATAGGGGACCATCTACTCGCTAATTTGGACAATCCTAGAAAATTTCATCAAATTCGGATGAAAAATGTAAGTGTTATGGGTGTTACAAGGATTTTACGTTTGCGCACGCACAGAGGCTTCTGTAAATTTTAAGGCCTTGATTTTCATTGGGGACCATCTACAACCTAATCCGCATAATCCCTGAAAATTTCATCGAAATCGGGTAGAAAATGTGGAAGTTATGGCCGTTACAAGGAAATTCATGTTTGCGCATACGCAGTGGCTACTGTCATTCCAAGGTGGTGATTTTCATAGGGGACCATCTAAATACCAATCTGTAACATCCCTGAAATTTCATTGAAATCGGATGGAAAATGTAGAAGTTATGGCCGTTACAAAGAAATTCACGTTTGCGCATGCGCAGTCGCTTCTATCAGTTCGGAGATGATGATTTTCATAGGGTCCGTCTACACACCAACCCGCACAATCCATGAAAATTTCATCAAAATCGGACAATAACTTCGTATAGTTATGCGCGTTACAAGGATTTCATGACAGACACACAGACACACAGACGGACAGACACACAGACAGACATACACGGAACCAAAATTGTTCAGGAAGGTATGAAACGTAAAACGCGAGTGGAAATTTTGATTTTGGAGAACTTTTTTATTCATCCTTGAAAAGTGAAACCAAAGCTTCCGCTACCTTGGTAGACTCGGAAGCAATACTCGTAACCAGTACCTAGGTATAAGTTCCACGCTATCTATCTGATTTCGATGACACTTTTTGCGCTTTAACGAACGTTTCGTAGGTAACGTTATTACCCCTTATTGTGATTTATTATAAATTGCTTCCGAGTCTACCAAGGTAGCGGAAGCTTTGTTTTCACTTTTAAAGGACGAAAAAAAAAGTTCTCCAAAATCAAAATTTCCACTCGCGTTTTGCGTCTTAGACCTTTCTGAACAATTTTGGTTCCGTGTCTGTCTGTCTGTCTGTCTGTGTGTCTGTCTGTCTGTGTGTCTGTCATGAATTCCTTGTAACGCGCATAACTATAAGAAGTTATTGTCCGATTTCTATGAAATTTTCAGGGATTGTGCGGGTTGGTGTGTAGACGGTCCCCTATGAAAATCATCATCCCCGGACTGATAGAAGCGACTGCGCATGCGCAAACGTAAATTCCTTGTAACAGCCATAACTTCTACATTTTCCATCCGATTTCAATGAAATTATCAGGGATGTTACAGATTAGTATTTAGATGGTGCCCTATGAAGATCATCACCCCCGTACTGATAGTAGCCGCTGCGCATGCGCAAACGTGAATTCCTTGTAACGGCCATAACTTCCGCATTTTCTATCCGATTTCGATGAAATTTTCAGAGATTATGCGGATTAGGTTGTTGATGGTCCCCTATGAAAATCACCACCTTCGGACTGATAGTAGCCACTGCGCATGCGCAAACGTGAATTTCCTTGTAACGGCCATAACTTCTACATTTTCCATCCGATTTCAATGAAATTTTCAAGGATGTTACAGATTATCTTGTTTTGATGTTCTGATGTTTTGAGATTAACTACTATGCATCGGATCACCTATACAATCGGGTTATGGATACGAGGAATCGATGTGCCACACCCACTTGGCAGACGTTTTTTCGTTATTTCGTTCTATACTATCGAGAGTTGATGGGTTTGCATTCGGGTAATAATCGATGGTTATAATTGGCTGGCAGATGGGCATACCAAGAAAGTTGTTTTTTGGTGAAAATTGAGATATCTTCACTGTAGGCGTTATTTTGTGTCAGCTTTCGTATTGGCTGGTTAACTCTCATTCCCAAAATTTCTGTTTCGAGAACAGACCGGTAACTGAGTTTACCTACTTTTTCCTAGTGTACTAAATTGTGCTTAACGAGGCAAGTAGGTTTTCTCATGGTGGGAATTCCATTTTGTCCCCCCCCCCCCCCCGCCAGCCAATTATTGAACTCAGTTTCGCTTAAACGACTGTTTTACCTTCTTTACATCAGAAATGAACATTTTCATAAAGGTTCTGGAAATACCCAACGTCCCATGCTTGGCAACAGCTAAATCGCCAGAAAATATGCACAAATAATTTCCTCGACACTTTTTGAGAGTGCCGAATTCGATGTTGAGTTTCGAAACAACAAATAAGTCCAACCCACAATATCTGCCCATTCTAGGCTATTACGGGTTATTTCATTTTCAAAGTCCTTAATTTTGATCCAGAAACCTCAAATTTTTTCAAAAAATCTTGAATTTGGTTTTCAAAAACCTAAAATTTCCTCTAAAATAACCTTGATGCATTATTTATTTATTTTGTTTAGAGAAACTTGTTTTTGTGTTGGAAATAGTTGAATTAGACTTTAAATTCGTACTTACCTCTTTTAAGTGAGTGTGTTGTGTGACTCAAGTTGATGTCATTATAGATTATTATTGTTGTTGCGCAAAGTGACTGGGTAGGTGCACGGATAATGGAAAGTGAAATCCTTTCTTCTCGAAGCCTGACGGTGGTTTATCGCGGCCGGGCGATGTGGCGACAAAAACTTTCATTCAAAGAGGCAGGTGAACAGAAGAAAAACACGCGAGCTGAGTCCCATTCACCTCGTAGGTTTCGCACAACAACAGACGTCGGTCAGAATTTGGAACTTACTGAATCTGATTCAACAGTTTCCATCCACAACGAATAATTTTTGAACAAGAGAGATTTGAGAACTATTGCCCAGTGATAAGGGATAGGTAATGAAAGAATAGGTACTCCATTGAAAAGGAATGGAGGAGCTTTTCATTGATAAGGAATTGGGAATATTTTTTGTATTTCAAATTGAAAATTTTTGTTGAAAATTAGGAATTTTAATCTCATTTGCATTCAGGCGTTTTCTAACTGATATACCTATTAATAATATTATTACAGTACAATTTCAAACCCTAAAGGAAGAATTGCCTCTCCCTCGTCAATTTGAGGATATTGTTGTAGTGTCACTTCATTAGTTGGTGATCACCTGTATTATCGTTACCAAGACAAACTGTTTGCTTAGCGACGAGTCGATCAATTATGCTTCTTGTAGAAATCGGTTATTGAAGAATTATACCTATTCTATAATTTCGTATGATGTTATTGTGATTCCTTACATTGGCGCTGCGGACAAAGCATGCAGTCCAAGAAGACAAGAAAGATGAGGAAGCGTCAATCTTTCGAAGAGCAGGCAAGCTCGGATGAGGAGGTATTAGTAAGCAATCAAGTAGCTCAAGTTGTTAAAAATTTTCGTTTCAGCTCTTATGATGAAGACGTAGAGAGATGGGACTACTACTTGAAACGATTCGAGATTGAGTTAGGTCGACGGAGTTTTGGCGTTGTCTTGCCTGATGAAGCTAAAGCTATGCTTTTGCTTTCGGTAGTAGGCCCTGGTCCATTTAAAATCTTAGTGGATCACTTCTTACCACGAAACATTGAAGAGATCTCATATAAGGACTTGAGGGAGGTTTTGTCAAAGTTCTTCTTGAAACCTACCTGTATTTTTGCGGAACGACGAGCTTTCATGAACTGCGTTAGACAGGAGAATGAGCCAATTGCCCGATTTGTGAACTCGCTTCGCACACTGGCAGGAACGTGTGAATTTGGGAGCTCGTTGGAGGAAAGGCTTAGAGATCAGCTAGTAATGGGCATAGCGGAAGAGAGGTGGCAAGAAGAGCTTATTCGGTTACATCCCTCAAACGAGGCTACTTTTAAAGATGTTGAAGCGTCGGCTCGGAATTTGGAGAGAGCAGGAGAACAAACAAAGATTCTGAATGCGAGGCAGGACAGAGCAATTTCAAGTAATGTGAATCAGCTGGAGGGGTCAAGAGAAGATTCAAGAGGAGCATTCATGAATCCAAGAAAAAGGCTGGACCCAAATAAGCAATGCCTTAAATGTGGGTTCGAAAAACACGATGAACCCGGGAAATGCCCGGCAAAGGGTAAAATTTGTAGTGCATGTCAGAAAGAACATCACTTCGCTCGAGTTTGCGTTACGAAGAATAGAGCCACCATTCTGAGGCCAAAAAACCTCGAGGGGAAAAGGCATGTAAGGCAATTTCGAAAATCAAGATATGAAGAGGGCCGTGAGTCACCATCATCTGGGAATGAGAGCATGGGTACCTTGAACAAAATGCAAGGAAAAGGAAATAGGATTATGCTCAAGGTGCAGTTAAACGGGTACACGATTGACATGCTTTATGATCCGGGAGCAGTTCAAACGGTCATTAACCCCAAAGTGTGGAAGGCTATGGGTTCGCCAAGATTGGAACCTACTGAACCCTTATCAGCCTATACCGGAATTCCAGTTGAAACTTTGGGCAAAACCATGGTAAACGTTTACGCCTTCGGAAAACAGTTGGAGTTGCCTGTGGTGGTAGCCAAGAAAGACGACATTCCATTATTTGGGTTGGATTGGTCACTCAGATTCAACGTTCCAATGCCTGAGGGTGCACGTTTGTGCTCCATAGGAAAACTTCCAACGTCTAATCTTGCTACACAGGGGGTACAGGAATTAAGCAAGCTGAGGAAAAAGTATGCAAACCTCTTTGACGGGACCACAGGTAGGATATTAGGGCACAAGGCAAAAATTTTTCTGAAGGAAAATGCCACCCCGAAGGTGTTTCGTCCACGACCTGTTCCTTTTGCAATGAGGGAACCGGTTGAAAGGGAATTAGAGAGGTTGGTGGGGATGGATGTAATTGAGCCGGTTGACACTACTATGAATCCATTGACATGGGCATCTCCGATTGTATTGGCCATAAAATCAAATGGGGCACTGAGAATTTGCAGTGATTTCAAGGTGTCAATAAATCCACACATCATCACAGATATTCATCCACTTCCCACATTTGATGAAATCATTTCAAAGGTAGGAGGAGGGAAGATATTCTCAGTCATAGACTTGAAAGATGCCTATTTACAGTTGGAGGTAGAAGAAGAGTCTCGCCAATATTTGGTCATCGCTACACATAAAGGTTTTTATCGCTACAGAAGATTACCTTTCGGAGTCTGTTTTGCGCCGAATTTATTTCAGAAAATTATGGACACAATACTGGCTGGAGTAGAGAATGTGGCATGCTACCTCGATGATATCATCGTAACTGGGAAAACCGTGGAAGAACACCTGAAATCCATCGAAGAGGTATTCAAGAGATTGATGGCTGCAGGTATAAAGACACAAGAGTCCAAGTGTAAGTGGTTACAGGAAAAGGTGAAGTATTTGGGGCACATCATTGACAAGGATGGTATCCACCCTGCACAAGACCATATCACAGCAATAAGCCAGATGCCAGCACCAAAAAACATCTCGGAGTTAAAGTCATTCCTGGGGTCAGTAAATTATTACGGACGTTTCATTAAAAACCTTCAGCAGTTAAGTACTCCACTGCACAGGCTGACCAGGAAAGGGATGCGATGGTCATGGGATTCGGAATGTGAGAACACATTCGAGATTTTGAAGATGGAGGTATCAAAATCTAGTTCACTGGCTCATTACTCTCTCGATTTACCATTGGTAATTACAACCGATGCTAGCCTACACGGGCTTGGAGCAGTACTATTCCATCGGATGCCAAATGGGGAGGAACGCCCTGTAGCTTTTGCCTCGAGAGTGTTGAAGTCGTCGGAACAAAACTATTCTGCATTGGACAGAGAAGCGCTGGGGATCATTTTTGCCTTGAAAAAGTTTGACCAGTATATCAGGGGTAGAAAGTTCATCTTGAAAACTGACCACAAACCACTCATGCAGATCTTATCGGAGGATAAGGAGATACCAAAACTTGCGGCTAATAGACTAATCAGGTGGGCCATCATCTTAAGAAGCTACAATTATACAATCGAGCACATACATGGGAAGGACAACGGACCGGCTGATGCTTTATCAAGACTACCTTTGGGGGAAGTTAAGCCCAGTGGGGTGGAAAACATGGGAGAGGCAAGGAGAGCCCACTTGTTACATTTACGCCTCCAGGACACACCAGTTACAAGCACAGAACTGAAAAAGGCTATTGCTAGTGATAACAACCTTCAAAGAGTTGCGGGGTATGTGGAATTGGGATGGCCAGAAAAAAAGGATGTTGAATGTTCTCTCTTACCTTACTTTGAGAAGAAGAACGAGATATCAATAGAGGAAAACATACTCATGTGGAATGGGAGGATAGTGGTTCCGAGTGCCATCAAATCGACATTTTTGGAAATGCTACACGTGGGACACCCGGGTATCAGAGCAATGAAGGATATTGCACAACTTCATTGTTGGTGGCCTGGAATAAACTCTGACATCGAGCGTTTTGCAAAGAACTGCCATCCGTGCCAACAAACAAGGGCCAAGCCTGAGGAACTTCCGGTTTATTCTTGGAATCTGCCATCTCAACCTTGGTCAAGGGTGCATGCAGATTTTGCTGGACCATTTGAAGGATCATACTGGTTGTTGGTTGTGGACTCAACTACAAAATGGTTGGAGGTGATCCCAATGAAAACTACAACTGCACTAGCCACCATTGAAGCCTTTAAAGAAATATTCTGCAGACTAGGTCTACCGTATTCGCTGGTAACAGACAACGGGCCACAGTTTTCGTCATTTGAATTTTCTTCGTTCTGCAAGAGTAATTCAATAAAGCACATTCGGATAACCCCATACCATCCAAGGTCAAATGGGTTAGCGGAGCGGGCGGTTCGGACCTTCAAGAGCCGGATGTCGTCATCAAAAAACTCAAACAGAAATATCAAGGATCGACTACGTGATTTTCTGGTTGGATATCGGAACACGCCACACTCCACGACGCGAAGATCGCCTGCAGAGTTGTTGTTCAACCGTAGAATGCGGTCTCATTTTGATTTATTGAAGCCAAATTTCGATCGTACAGTCGATGTGGCGATTTTAAATCAAAAGCAATACCAGGAGAAAGGAAAGAAATTCAGGGACTTTGAGGAGGGAGAGGAAGTATGGGTGTTGAACAAGATGAAGAAAGGATATACCCTGGGACAGATCAACAAAAGAAATGGGGATGTTTCGTACTCCGTAATAGTAAACGGGAAAGAAGAGCGGAAACACGCCGACCAAATCAGGAAGAAATGAGGGAAGAGGACGGCGGGATTTCCATGTAGGGGGAGGAAGATGTAGTGTCACTTCATTAGTTGGTGATCACCTGTATTATCGTTACCAAGACAAACTGTTTGCTTAGCGACGAGTCGATCAATTATGCTTCTTGTAGAAATCGGTTATTGAAGAATTATACCTATTCTATAATTTCGTATGATGTTATTGTGATTCCTTACAATTGTTAAGTTATACCGGGTCATCATTCTATACTATAAACTATATCTGTATAGACATGTGAAGGATATGAGATAGCTGTGTGCCTCTTCTTTAATTTTGTAGGCACGTAGATGTTATAAAGCAAGAATATTTTGGTGGAAGCGTTTGAAGTCGATAGAGGCTGTCACTAATCTCATTCGAACCGCCTGCCGGAATTAGGTCAAGGCGTACCTACTTCAGCCCCTTTTTCCAAGTATTTGTACATCGTGTTCATCTTTTGGTTTATTATTTTCAATAATAAACCTTTGGAATCGACCAAGAAAAAAAAATTTCAACACCCCCTCAAAATTTGATGGTTTACGTTTCAAGGTACGTAGAATCCAAAAATCGAATAAAAATTTGGCCGTCCGTCCGCCGTACGCGGCACTTTTGCCACTTAGCATTGACCGATTTTGATGAAACTTGATATGTAGGCTCCATTTGGGGTCTAGTTGTGCCCCGAAGCTTTTGGTTGATGTAGGTCACTTCTAAGGGTTCCAAAATCAATTTTGAAATTTTGAAAACGCCCTAACTCAAAAAATTTTGATATAAAGGTATTGTTTTTCCTTCAATTTAAGATTCTATAGAATTTTTAGAATTTTTTGAGACCACTCAGAGCTCTGTAGGACAAACCGTTCGCTCCCTACGAAAATTTAAGGGTTTAAATTGAAATATATATATATAAATCAAAACACGAGTGTGAATCGCAAAAGAGGCCTAATCTCCGTTCAAATTAGAGCTGACCGAAATGCGATCGATGGTTGGTGATTTTGATTTTTTTTTTGATTTTTTTTTCTTTTCTTCATATTGGATGGTTGGTGATGTGATCTTGTAGACGAGTGATCTATATAGAAAAATAATAAACCATTGTGTAACAATTTGCAGCGTTTTTACTTTCTTGGCTTTAACGTCAGTTGGTATGATATTTGAAAATCAAAAGTAGGTACGTTTCCCTAGTAAAACAGTTTCAATCCCGACCAACGGTAGTATTTCTTGAAAGGTTGTATTCTTCGCATGAAAAGTCTGGAATCGGATTGGTCTCAGACGTTGTGCTAGACCAAGGTTATTTCTACAGTGACAATCCATAGTAGCTGGTGGTGGAAAACAATTTTCATCATTAAAGTATAGATAGTAGTACCTTAGTTCCTCGCTGATTTGAGGCAGTTCTTTGGTGACGTTTAGCGAATTCTCAAAGAAAATGTCGCTATTTTTCATTAAAAGTTGGTATACTGAGACTTATAAACTTGCGAAAGCCGAGATGTGAAAATAGTGTTTACTCTACATCAAAATTTACTCTGACGTACGTCAGTAGAAATTGTGTAAGGTAAAAATCTGGTATCAGATGCTTTCTGATCAAAAATTGGTTTTCTATGGCTCCAACATTCCTAAGGTAAATTTTAGGTTTTCAGAAACCCTCTATGAAGAAGCAGCTTCTTCATGAATGTGCAACGTGAAAAAATATGAAAAACATGCTACACCGACTGGTAGAAATTTGAGCTTGAGCGACTCTAACCGCTTCAAATTCACACCACAGGTAGTGACTTCCATTATTATCGTATCAATTCCCTCACTCCTCTCCTACAACTGCTGAATCACCAATATAGGAAGGAGAGAGTCGGAGCTTAGAGTTTTTACAGAGTCTGCGTTTTAGTAGTAGATTCTTTGTCAGTCCGTTCCCAAGCCGATTGAAATATTTTTTCCACCCTTGGGTTAAAGAAAAAAACGTAAAACTTTGCAAAACTCATTAAATTTAAATAATTAATTTTTATGAACAAAAACATACTAAACAAACTATTTAAACTTTCTAGATCAATGAAATATATCTGAAATAATGCCTATACTTAATATGTGTAGAATTATCATGCTACACAACCGCCTTCACCTAATTAACTGTGTATCGTTCATACGTTGAGGTCTGTCCTCCAGCCATGTTTCTGTAGACGAGGATAAAGTCAAAGAAATGACATTAAGAAACGGCATTCATCACAATTTTAGGGGAACAGGCTCGAAAAATAAGATTTTAAATAAACGAGTTTTTTCACCTATTCATTTCACGTTACGTCCTTCACCTTCATATTACGCGAAGACATTCTTTAAAAACCCTAGCAAAAATTACAAATATTTTTGGTGGAAAAAAAATGGCGTACAATTACCTGATGATCTGACTGTAGAACCGTAGGTCTACCTTCCGTAGTTATTTTTATTCATTTTTTTCATTGTGATTGTAGCGATGCCGCGAATACCTACTCTGTGCAAAAAATTTAGGTATTCCTGTCAAAATGAGAAGCGTTGATACGTTCCCCAATTTTTAATTCTCCGTCTACTCTTTATATAACCATTGAGTGAGTATCAACTCTGTTGTGCTTATAATAATGTTTGTTACCATATGGATTTTATCAACAAAAAAAAAAACGTTGTTCGAGAATTATTCCGATTGCCTCATTGAATATTTCAAGGCATGAAGACACCCTTTTATCACTAGGAACAACGTCAAGAAACAACAGTTTTTTCCTCTCCAGGAAAACAGAAACTCAGTTTTGAGTTGAGCTGAGAAGATAAAAGTTCTGACTGCAACGAACTCGCGGCCCCAAGCAGATTGCGAAGAAATGGGTCGTTGAATTGGTTTCCTTCGTCTCCCCATGGCACGGCAATTTCCTCTTAGTTTAGCTTGCGAAGATAAATCCACTCGGATCCTATCATAATGTCCTCAGCATTTTTCCTGCCATTTGCGAAGCAATCGTAACATCTGCTTTTGCTAATATCAAGCACATTTTGCGTAGTTTTGCCAATTAGGTATCACTTGCAAGTAAAGAAAAACATAGAATGCAACCCACACAATTATTTAGTTAGGAAACTCGGAAGAGGACATGCATTATGAGAAAATCACTGCTCTAATCACTATGTATGCTTTGCCTCTAATAATGTATGATAAGCTTCTAACTTTTTTTAAAATCAGTATTACACCACTTTTCAGCGAAAAACATAATAAAGGTATTGCAGTAGGTTCATAAACGACGTTAGTACAGTGACGTGGCTAATGTGTCAATTCTTCCTATCCAAGAGAATTACTATCTATATTGTGTATACATAAAACGCCAACCGTACGTACGTACGTATGTAGCCCGAACGTCCCGGATTCGATTCCAGGCCGCGACATCAAATTTTTTTTACATATCTACAATTTTGCTTCCGAGTCTACCAAGGTAGCGGAAGCTTTGTTTTCACTTTTCAAGGACGAAAAAAAAAACGTCTGCCAAGTGGGTGTGTCACATAGCTTCCTCGTATCCATAACCCGATTGTATAGATGATCCGATGCATAGTAGTTAATCTCAAAACATCAAAACAAGTTAATCTGTAACATACCTGAAAATTTCATTGAAATCGGATGGAAAATGTAGAAGTTATGGCCGTTGCAAGGAATTCACGTTTGCGCATGCGCAGTGGCTACTATCAGTCCGAAGGTGATGATTTTCATAGGGGACCATTTAAGTACTAATCTGTAACATCTCTGAAAATTTCATTGAAATCGGATATAAAATGTAGAAATTATGGACGTTACAAGGAAATTCACGTTTGCGCATGCGCAGTGGCTACTATCAGTCCGAAGGTGATGATTTTCATAAGGGACCATCTACACACCAACCCGCACAATCCCTGAAAATTTCATTGAAATCGGATCGAAAATGTAGAAGTTAAGGCCGTTACAAGGAATTCACGTTTGCGCATGCGCAGTCGCTTCTATCAGTCTGGGGATGATGATTTTCATAGGGGACCGTCTACACACCAACCCGCACAATCCCTGAGAATTTCATTGAAATCGGATCGAAAATGTAGAAGTTAAGGCCGTTACAAGGAATTCACGTTTGCGCATGCGCAGTCGCTTCTATCAGTCCGGGGATGATGATTTTCATAGGGGACCATCTACACACCAACCCGCACAATCCCTGAAAATTTCATTGGAATCGGACAATAACTCCGTATAGTTATACGCGTTATTAGTTATACAAGGAATAATAATAATAAATACGTTATTAGTTATACGCGTTATTAGTTATACAAGGAAGAATAAATAATAATACGTTATTAGTTATACGCGTTATTAGTTATACAAGGAATTCATGACAGACAGACAGACAGACAGACAGACACACAGACACTGAACCAAAATTGTTCAGAAAGGTCTAAAACGCAAAACGCGAGTGAAAATTTTGATTTTGGAGAACTGTTTTTTTCGACCTTGAAAATTGAAAACAAAGCTTCCGCTACCTTGGTAGACTCGGAAGAAAAAGTTCTCCAAAATCAAAATTTCCACTCGCATTTTGCGTTTTAGACCTTTCTGAACAATTTTGGTTCCGTGTCTGTCTGTCTGGGTGTCTGTCATGAATTCCTTGTAACGCGCATAACTATACGAAGTTATTATCCGATTTCTATGAAATTTTCAGGGATTTTGCGGGTCGGTGTGTAGACGGTCCCCTATGAAAATCATCATCCCCGGACTGATAGAAGCGACTGCGCATGCGCAAACGTGAATTCCTTGTAACGGCCATAACTTCTACATTTTCAACCCGATTTCGATGAAATTTTCAGGGATTATGTGGATTAGATTGTAGATAGTCCCCTACGAAAATCATCATCCCCGGACGGATAGAAGCGACTGCGCATGCGCAAACGTGAATTACTTGTAACAGCCGTAACTTCAACTGTCCCCCAGGGGTCGCGGGTTCGAATCCCAGCCGAGGCTAAGTATTTTTTTGATCCAATCACATACATCTACTCACTTGATTTTTCATCCGAATTTGATGAAATTTTCTAGGATTGTCCAGATTAGTGTGTAGATGGTCCCCTATGAGGGTAGTGAAAGGTACCTACTTTGAGATTGATGTTTTGAGATTAACAACTATGCATCTGATCATCTATATAATCGGGTTATGGATACGAGGAAGCTATGTGCCACACCCACTTGGTTTTTGCCTGCGTTTAGCAGGCTTTTCAGCTAGTCTATAATGATTAACAATTATGAAGATTGGATCCAGGAGAGAGAAAATATCCATTTCCGAATTTTTGAAGTACCTACTATTGATGAGTACCTACCGTACCCTCATTCAAACACATGCAAGTATCTATTCAAAATCCTTTTTTATAATGTTGATTTTGTAGTAAGTAAATAGTTTTTTTTTATTACAATTAGATACAAATTATATTCAGTAATATATTCAATAATGGTAATTATACAAAGTATATTCATTTCATTGGAAAATGTTCGGCTCTGGTTACCTTGAGACGGCGATAACTGGGTAGGGCAGAACTTGGCTGGGATGATTATTTGGGGATTATTAAGTCTGGGAATGTTAGTTTGATTAGGTACTGCTTAGGTGACTTGTTTGATTTGATCGATTGATATTAATTGTTTTCTATATATAAAGGTTGCAAGTATATATTTAAGGTAGGCAGTTCTATTAAGGTTGTTGGATTCTGTATTGTATTAGAGTTGTAAGATGTATTAATTACGGCAAACTCATCGGACGGCCCTATGTGGCCACGATTATTGCATGGCTCCTTGTTAACAAGAATTGTATTATTTATTGTTTATAATAAAGGCATGTTTTCATTCATTCATTCATATATTCAGTAATGGACCTTTGGAATTTTAGTGTCCTGGAAAGGGGTTTATGCAAGTCAAAAATAGCTGATATTTAATTCGGAAAAAACTTCTCCAAAAAATATGTGGGTGATTCTCAGAAAAAGCTCAATCTTCCAGGCTCAAACTTTGAGTAAGTGAACCGTCTCCAAAAAATTCAAAAAAATTCTTGAAGTTTCCTGGGAACGTTAAGAAGAATTTGTAATGCAAGACAGAGCTCAATTCACAGTTTTTAGTCTCAAATTTAAATTTTGAAAATTTATAGTGTGGCGGTAATGAGAACTTGATTTTTTTTAAGTCGTTGGTATTGAGAATATCGTATTAGTTTCACAATTCTGTTTAAAAAAATTCATTAAGTTTCCTGGGAACTTAAAGAAGAATTTGTAACGCAAGATAGAGCTGAATTCACAGTTTTTAGTATTAAATTTCAATTTTGAAAATTGTTAGTGCGGCGGTAATGAGAACTAATTTTTTTTAAGTGATGGTAATGAGAAGCGCAGTTGGTATTGAGAATATCTTATTAGTTTCACAATTCTGTTTCTACCTTTGAAGCAATGAGCTTGTCCAGTTGGTTGGACAAGATGATTATATTGAAAAATCTCTATTTCTCTTTTCTATAGATTGATAGGGAGGGAATAAATAAACTAAAATCAATGAAAATCAGAATAGTATCAATGTATTCCAAGTAAGTAAAGAACTGTAAAAAAACTGAAACACTCAGTCAAATGATATTCAAAAAACTCTTATCAGTCTACAACATAATGTATATCAATCTTCAACTCTTTATATTAATTAACTTGACAATTTTGTTAATATTCGTCACATAACTAACTTAATTACATCACAGATTTGTTTCATTAACATAGTAAGTAGGATAGTAAGTAGGCAAATATTTTTTAAGAAACTCTTGACCATACTCTCTTCTCTGCGCCTTCGACCAGCCTCCCTTTTTTGTTCATACAAAAATTGTATGAAAATTATTGTTCCGCTGTGTAAAGTGTAGGGTGAGTCATCTCTGAGGGTTACCTAAGGGAACGATAATAATTTTTTTTATTCTAAGGGCTTAGGGCAATATGAAGATAACAATATCAGAATTCAAATACCTAAAATCATTTTTAAACATTGTGTAATTACCTACCTAAATTGAGAAGGTATCAAAGATCAAAGATCTAACTAACTAACTAGGTACTTCTATATTGTACGATACTAAATTCAGAGCAACAAAAATCTCCCTAAAAATCGAAAAATACCGCACTTCACACTAATTTTTCTAATATTTCTCCTCTAAAACGTGATTTTACGGGCCGGGGACCGCGTCCCATCGACGATTATACGTCAAAAATTGCGTGGGGAAGACTCGCCATGGACCAGTGAACTCAAAAACCTCGAATAACGCTAATTTTTACCCTCATTTTCGTCTATAACTTCCCAGGATGTTAACCTATCGGAATGCCCAGGTAATATGCACAACTAGACTTCAAATGGAGCATCTGTACGAAATTTCTGATTTTTTCGAGCAAATCTAGACCCCAAAATGGCGAGGACGGGGTACGGCGAATGGACATTTTTTCAACTTTGCATTTTTGAAATCTACTCATCAAGAAACGTGTGAATACAAAGTTCGAGCGAAATCGTTTATTATTTTAAGAATTATTAAACCAATAGAACTAGGCTTGCATAAGGTGATTATCTCATTACCGCGACCATATCATCATTACCACCGAACAAACATAGAATGGTGGTAATGAAAGGTATGGATGTGCGGTAATGAGAATTTGAGGTTAGAGAGCTTGTCATTGCTTATCCTTAATAATTACAGTTTTCACTCAACGCCATTTTTCGTAGGCAAGAACGATTGAAGAAGCACATGTGATTAAAAAAAATTAATTGGAAACATATCAGCAGATCCATAAAAGGGTGGTAATGACATGAATAAAAATACGTACCTGCCGCGTGGCCTTCTTTTTCACCGTCCTCCAAGTAACTGCGTGGGCGAGCAGGGGGGTATGGTTTCCCGGGTTCGTGAAGTGCTGCCACCACTGTCCATGGCAACAGTTGAGCGAAATTCCCTCTTTTGAGATCAGAGAGGGGTAATTTTGATATCGGCGCGGTAATGATACTTTTTTCGGATACACAGTTCATTATCACTTGTTGAACCCCCAAGTAAACTTAAAAATAGAAAAAAGCTGTTTCTGTGGAGATTTGTTGGTAGGCTTCCAATTTCACTGAATCTTTTCAACATAAGGACATTTCCCAAGGCTTGGGAGAGAACTTTCATCAGTAAAACAAAATAGTTACAGGCGGTGGTAATGAGAATTGAGTCTTTCAAGACGCAAAAAAATGCATCCATACCGCAAAAATAAATAGTTTTTTCAGCGAGAAGCGCAGGGAGTGGTGAGATGAACACAAGGGGAAAGAAAAAAGCAACCACAGGACTAGTTTGTATGGAGAAAACCTCGAGATACACTAGGCTTGAGCTTTCTGTAAGAATCACCCATGTATATTTATGAAAAAACAAATCAAATTTGCTGTACATTTTGTAGTTTTTTTTAAAATTCCCTATTGGAGGACTTGAGTTTACCTATCAGAAAAGTGGGAACCACTTACTGGAAATGTTCCGCTTGGAGAAGCCTCCTCCAAATTAAATAACACAAATTTTGTTCCTAGGAGCCACATAGAACCTAATCATGGACTACGCAGTGAAATTCGTAGAGAAGGTTTATAGGTTAACCCCCGCAAACTCTGAAATTCAAAATCGGATGATATCAGGTAGGTGGTAATGGGTAGGATGTAGTGACCCCGTACATGAAACAATCATTTTTCAGGAAGCCCTCTTCAGAAAACCTACTTTATCAGAGATTTTATTATCGCCATTTTCCACTAATTTAAGTTATCAATCATAGTTCCTTGATACTAATACTTATTCATTCGTTCCTCATTCAAACACTATCTACCTATTTGAAGCGACCCAGTATCGATTCTGATACTATAATTCATGGCGAAACAAACTGTACACATTCGATTTTCCAGATAATCCTGCGACTGTGAGTTGCTGTACTTCACAGTCTGTTAAGCAGCCCGACCGTTGGTCTTACGGGGATGGGCCAGATTAATGGAGCACAACGTAGGTAGATTAGCCTCAGGGTGTGAAATGAACATCAGCTCAAGAGAAAAATCAAATTATGCCAGTACAGAGCATGTTGAAAAGCTCCAGGAAACGAAAAACAAAACCGATTGGGACATAACTGAACAGTTTACCCCCGAAAGTAAAAGGTATTCATGCCAAAATGTTTATAGGGGTACTTTGAAAAGCAACAGTAACAGAAATTGGAGGCGTTCACGATAAAATAACCTAATTTGGGCCGATAGGATGTGCGCATGGGTCGGAAAAACTGTTTATTGTTTTTTTAATATAAACTAGATCTCATTCTGAGAATTTTTACACCAACCATTTTTATACCTTCTAGCATGAGAAGACCCCTTTCTTCAATTTTTCAAAGTTTCGAATTATTATGACGTCACAGTGAGCTGTTTTATTTTTATTTAATTATTCGAAAAAGATCTACTCATCTAAAAAGAGAACGGCTGGTATCAAAATTCTCAGGATGAGGTCTACTTTCGATTAAAAATCTTTAAAAACGCTGCAAATTATTACACAGTGGTTTATTATTTTTCTATAGATCACTCGTCTGCAAAGCCACCAACCATCCAACATGAATAAAAACATCGATCGTATTTCGGTCAGCTTTAATTTGAACGGAGATTAGGCCTCTTTTGCGATTCACACTCGTGTTTCTGATTTATCGTACGTCCAAACCTTAAATTCTCGTAGGGAGCTAACGGTTTGTCCTACAGAGCTCCGGGTGGTCTCAAAAAATTCTAAAAATTTTTTAGAATCTTAAATTGAAGGAAAACAATACCTTTATATCTAATTTTTTTGAGTTAGGGTGTTTTCAAAATTTCAAAATTTATTTTTGAACCCTTAGAAGAGACCTACATCAACCAAAATCTTCGGGGCACAACTAGACCCCAAATGGAGCCTTCATACCAAATTTCATCAAAATTGGTCAATGCTAAGTGGCAAAAGTGCCGCGTACGGCGGACGGACGGCCAAATTAATATTCGATTTTTGGATTCTACGTACCTTGAAATGTAAACCATCAAATTTTGAGGGGGTGTTAAAAAAAAATTTTCTTGGTCGATTTCAAAGGTTCATTATTGAAATTAATAAACCAAAATTAGAATAATTTGCATTTAATCATTCTTTATACTATTTAAAACGTAATCATTGCCATTTTTATTAATATTGTAACGTATCCTATCAACTTTTCTTATGAGTTCCTCACCTGATTAAACCCAAACATTGGGGCTTTTAATAAAGGAAGTGTAAGAAAGTATTTTGGTAAGAAAAAGTTAGGGTAAGAAAGTATTTTGGGTAAGCAAGCAAAACAAAGGATAGTCGGCCTTGTGGTCTTCTTGGAAGTATGGATCGTCAGTGTCCGCCTATTTTCCAGGAAACGGCTCTGAACTATTGTTGTTGCAAACCTGCCCTACGCGCATGCGCAATGCCATCCATCCCTCATCCAACTGCCAAGGGCAGGACAACAATCAGTCCAGTCAATCTTTTTGTCCAAGGTCGTTGTGGTGCTGGTAGGTTGTGATGTCAAAATCATGGCTGATGCTGTGAGTTGTTCTTCGGTGATCTTTCAGACGTTCTTTTCGATCAGGCCGTCGATTTACATTTCGCGATGTGATAAGCTTTTCGAAAAAACCGGTCGCTGTGAGTGTGTCGTGATAAGTGACCAACGCCATCGATATCATTCATCTTCAACTTCACTCCAATATCCAATGCCACTCGAATTTTGCTACAGGTACCTACCTAGCTCATCTTTTCCCATTCGATTGTTAATGTGGCCAAAGCAAATGTACATTTTTAAGAATAAGATAGAAATGAAGGGGTTTACTTGAGGTAGGTGACTACTTGAAAGTGAAATGGAGTGATCACTGTGTAACAAGGAAATTCTGATAGCTAGGTAACTCTTACTATTACTAGGTACTAATTGGGATCTAAGGGGCGGTTTATCAAAGCTCAGGTAAAGCCTGGGTAGCTGTCTACCTCGGATAACCTCTCGGGCAAACCAAACAGGCAGTTTATCAACGCACTTTTAACACCCAGGTAGCGCTTTTATGCTGGATAACTTTACCTGGAGATCCGACCCTCCGGTAAAGGCTTTATTCCTTGGATAACTTCCATTTTGTCGTGATTTGGAATCCTAATTGGCCTTGATTTGTATTCATAATCATTCGTGATTCTTTCGCACTTCATAATGTTCCACAACGTACTTAGATTATTGATAGTTTCGGATTTTTCAGATAAGGAAATAGTTTAATTTCTCGAGTATGAACAGTGGTCATAATATGACTTGAAATATATGCTGATATTATTAATATTATAATATGCTGATTAATATTATTAATACGGTTTGACCTCGTCCAGACTATTTCAACATGCTGGATGTCAAATTTCATACCCATTTTCATGAAATTTCGAATTTCATACCGACTCTCCCAGGAAACCGTCTTGTATAGTGTTGTAGTCGATAGATGATAAAATTGAAATTCACAATGACAGAAATCACTCCATATCGATCTCTTCATACTCGAATTCTATGGCCTTGGTGAGTAGATTCCAATAATACCTATGGAACGACAATAGTGTGGAACAGAAGCCCATAATTAATCGGAATTATTATTGGAATACGACTGAAACTTTCGACGACCACCATGTTTATTTTGGTGACAGCAGTACTCCGCTTTGCACAGAGACAACCTACCTCATACGGATCCAGAAATAAGCATACTTCTCGAAGAAAATACTAACTTATGATGTTTTCATACCTGACGATCACCTTGAAGACTAGACCAGTGCAGCTAGGGATCGTCTCGTTCATGAGTATTTTGCAACAATGGTGAATTTAGGTTTGACGGGTAGAGATATAAAAATATGATGAGCATACATTTCAAGTTTATTACAATATTCATAGCATGTAGTAACAATAATTTTAAATGATATGATATTATCAATTTTCTTAACGGATTTTTATCAATATTGATCATGATTTTGTTTTATCACTGAGACAATGAGGTCCCTACCCCCGAAACCAAGTTCCGGCCTGAAGTTATTCATGAGATTTGATCGCTATTTGGTTCGAAACCATAGTTATCCATCACTGATGTGAAACAAAAGTACCTTCTATCGTTCAGTTCAAGAATTTCTAACCATCAAAGGAAAAAGAAACTTGTTGATCCGTTGCCTACATTCATATCAATAACTAGTTTTCAGGACTGGACTCGGAGTACCATGAACTCATCGCTTGAATATGCATCAGGGGCCAAAAAAGTTGTTGGGAGCATCTTCGGGATTATGAAGGTCGAACCGAATACTTCTCATCTCGTGATTAACATAACAACTTTCCCTTTGACTTTTGCTACGTTGAAATTAGAACACTGGTAAAAGTAAAAGCACGAATGAGTCTCAAGAGTCCTTACCTGAAGAATATGCACATTCCACTATGAATTATTCATTGACGTTTCTAGGAGGCACCTACGTCGTTGTACCTTTTTTCAAGTAGAGGCCTATCTACTGTGCCTTATTTTTAATTTACAAGTTTTTTACCTTTGCTCAAGTGTTGAGGCTACTATCAATCTGAGAGCCATGATTTTCATAGAGGACTATCGATACGCCAACCCGCACAATCCCTGGAAATTTCATCGAAATCGGACAGTAACAGTCAGAAACGATACCATAAAAATCCGGAGCTCTGTAGGACCAACCGTTCGCTCCCTATGAAAACTAAAGTGTTGGGCTTACGATAAATCAGAAACACGAGTGTGAATCGCTAAAGAGGCCTAATCTCCGTTCAAATTATAGCTGACCGAAATACGATCGATGTTTTTCTTCATGTTGGATGGTTGGTGGCCTTGCAGACGAGTGATCTATAGAGAAACAAGTGGGTGTGGCACATGGATTCCTCGTATCCATAACCTGATTGTATAGATGATCCGATACATAGTAGTTAATCTCTAAACATCAAAACAAGTTAATCTGTAACATCCCTGAAAATTTCATTGAAATCGGATGGAAAATGTAGAAGTTATGGCCGTTACAAGGAAATTCACGTTTGCGCATGCGCAGTGGCTACTATCAGTCCGAAGGTGATGATTTTCATAGGGGACCATCTAAATACTACTCTGTAACATTCCTGAAAATTTCATTGAAATTGGATGGAAAATGTAGAAGTTATGGCCGTTACAAGGAATTCACGTTTGCGCATGCGCAGTCGCTTCTATCAGTCCGGGGATAATGATTTTCATAGAGGACCGTCTACACGCCAACCCGCACAATCCCTGAAAATTTCATCGAAATCGGACAATAACTTCGTATAGTTATGCGCGTTACAAGGAATTCATGACAGACACACAGACAGACGGACAGACAGACACGGAACCAAAATTGTTCAAAAAGTTCTAAAACGCAAAACGCGAGTGAAAATTTTGATTGTGGAGAACTTTTTTTTTCATCCTTGAAAAGTGAAAACAAAGCTTCCGCTACCTTGGTAGACTCGGAAGCAATAATAAACCATTGTGTAATAATTTGCAGCGTTTCTAGAATCGAAAGATAACACCCAAAGCTCTGTAGGACAAGCAGTTAGGTCCAAGGGGAGAACTTGCAATAAATCAGCAACACGAGTGTGAATCGCAAACGATGAATCAAATAGGCCTAATATCCGTTCAAATTTTAGCTGACCAAATTCTTTGAATAGTTAGGCGGTTAGAACCGTTCGTTTCTTTTAATAGAGTTTCAAGTCACTCAGTTGGGCTTTCTTATCTACCAAAACTTGGAAAACTCTTGGTAGGTAGTATTAATGGAAAACCCGAGTTCTATGCAGAAGGGGGATCCATACAATAAAATAATACACCTTTTTATAATGATTTGCAGCGTTTTCAGGTTCCCTATGAAATTTACGGAGGATGATGGAGTTTTATTGCGAAAAAACAAACTTTCAACGAAAATTGAGTGTTTTTTGAAAACTATTTCATAGTGAAAACAGTTGCGTTGCAAATGCAAAGAGGGAAAAATTGTTGCTAATTATAATTATTTATTTGTAGAATCGATTCCTGAAGTGTTGTTGATTGGTTTCGGGACACCCTGAATGCACACACTCAATTATCCAAATAATAGAGCCGTATCAAGGTTAATATTTCCAATAATACAAGTACTCTACATAGTCGTAAATAAGTACCTTAGTTATATTATTTACTTGTATGTCCCGTTCTAAACTCACTTAAAAATTCTTCTGAAACAAATTTTGAATTCAGAGCGGAATTCAAAAACTTGAACTTTTTCAATTAGTTGACATCTTCGGATTAGGTCTTGTTATTCGGGAAAATGAATTTGAATGTCATTTATAATAAGTGTCAGGGTCATGATTATTATAATACAGTATAACTTTCTTGTAGGAAACATTAGGAAGAGCCAGGAACTGATATCCTCTACATATCCCGAAAACCTTACTTGATTCTTCTTCTTAACCCATTTCAAGCCAAGGGTAGAAATAACTGAATAATGAGGTGAGGAGGATGAACTTTTTTACAGAATGCCGGCCGAAATAAAGCATCATTTGCTCACCAATCGAGAGCAAAAATATTCAATATTTTATGAATTTTACTTTTTTATGAGATTTGAGAGTTTTCCAAAGCGATATGATATGTTCATTGTTTTTGGTCAAATGTAAAAGTCTGAGGATCGTAATCTCTTTCAACTCATGGCCCAGAACGCTCACTCGCCCAGAATCGAATTTGAGCCACCATTTGAGCCATCCTTTGGCCAAAGGGCCTCATTTTCAAAAAATTTCTAAAATCGCATTCAGCTCCCGAACGTCAAAGAAAATTTTTTCTAAAAATTTTAGGAACAGCATGGACGAGAAAAAATTCTTTTGCAAAGATTTTCCACTATTTTCAATATTTTAAAAAATCATAAAATACGACGATGCGAAAACGCATCAGTGGCCGGAAATGGGTTAAGGATTTCAATGTATAATATCCGTCTAAAATATATCTAGCTACGTTGGGGTCGATACGACTCGGGTTGGGTCCTCTTGAAATAAAAGGCTCTTGGATTTTTTCTTTTTTAATTAGCAACAGTTCCACAGAACAGCTTGTCTGCATCTTCAGGCTAAAAATATTCATAAAACAAAACAACGAACTTAATTAACTATAAAATGGAACAAACTTTAACAGTGTAATATAAAATAAAATTTCAGACAGTTCAAAAATCTTATGTAATATACTAATACTTCATATTTACCTTATATTCTCTAGTGTAGTATTCATACATGTGGGTATGAAATTTTTTCATCAGTCTTATCAGTTTTATCAACCTCTCTTTCATCTGCTTCAGGCACTATTAATCAAAAACGTCTGCCAGCAGGCTGGAAGGAAAAAGGGGGTAGGTATTTGTGAACAACAGGTGTTCCAAAATAAGTAACAGTAGTGTAGGTAGCTGGTATTCACTTTGAAATATAGTATCATATTACCTAATGGTTGGCTTAGGGATGCCCAGACCACCACCACCTCCTCTGAGGGCATTCAAAGAGAGAGAAACTAGATGGGCTATCCAGAAAACTTCAAGCAAATCTTCACGACTGAAAAACAATTATTAGCTACTTAATAACAACATATTGGCATATTTCAAGTTAAATATGCAACCACATGAGAGAACAAAAGTAACCCAGGTAGGTTTAACCTTAGGCTGAGTCAGCTATGACAAGTACCTACAGCAAATGTACAGGTACATACCTTGTCCAGTTTAAAATTGTTGTTCAATGTCAAAAAATATTCCTCTGTACATAAGTCACAGTTCAGTGGGGAAATTTTGAAAAATACTGAGGCTACAGAGCACATAAAATGAAAAAACTTTTAACAAAGGATAATGAGAAAAAACACCATTTTGAAATGGAGAGGCAGTGTTGTCCCTACTACTGCTAAGCACAGGGCCTCCACGTGGCAGTATAAAAAATTATTTTTAGAGCATTTTGCAGTATTTTTTTATTTCAAGAGGACCCAACCCGAGTCGTATCGACCCCAACGTAGCTACGTTCATCCACGACTCAGAAATCCACAACAATTAAAATATATCTACTACTTATAGGAGGATTAATTATAAACTTGAGAGGTAATTCAATTTCCACTCTTGGCTTGAGTTGGCTTGGTAATTAGGAGTAGGTAAGGCTTTATGATTGGTAGTTGTGGATCGATTATCAACACGGAACGGAACAAACCAGTTTTGTCACAAACTGGCCGGTAGAAAGAGTTTTGCTACGACCTGTTTTTTTCAGTCGATTTATTCGAAACAACATTTTTCACCCGAACTCGTTGAAATTTACAGGGATTGTGCAAGGTAAGTAGGCATTTAGAGATTGATGTTTTGAGATCAGCTACCATGCAATGGATCATCTATATAATCGGGTTATGGATACGAGGAAGCTATGTGCCCATCGAGTTGGTTGGTTTCGGGACCCCCTTTACATTACGATGATACAAAACTTTTAAATTTATGTTCAAACTTTATTTATGCTGAAAGTACTACAATAATTGTAGCACTTTCAGCATAAATAATTTGAATAAATAAATAAATTATTTGAAGAGGTTTTTACGGTAAATAAGTACCACGGTAACAATTTATTCTTGCTGTCTGGCGACACTACTTGGTCGTCCATCATTCTGTATGTACTTACCTCAGTCGGTGTATCCGCTAGAACTCACAACTGGTACTACTGGTTCATATTTATCACATCAGGAAGCTAATATTCGTACGGGGATGGGACGTAGAGCAGAGGACCTGGTATTGATCTTGACTTAGTGGCGATGCGCGATGGTGCTGTGCTATCACGGTAATGCTTTCCCAAGGAAAACTTGCAACAATCAATCTCTGCTGAATCCTTTCAAAGGAAGGTAATAGGTAGGGCTCTGCAGGCTATTTCCGTGATACCGCATCCCGCTGAACTTGATCAGATTGATGCAGTGACCATGACCTAGACAAGACTAAGTAATTAATGGTTTTTTCAACTTCAAACGCTTTCCATGCAATACGAAACATTGGAGTGTCCAAGTTAGCTGAGGTATAAAGTGGGTTGGTGCTTTCGATAAAAGTAAGTAATACGTCTTATAAACTAATAAGTTGATCATTTTTAAATTGATGAACATCAGCACGATTGAGAATTTGTTCCCAATTTATTTTGATATTTTTTCCTCACATGGCTCCTATTGATTTGGTCGCGATGAAATTATTATGCAATGATCTTGAAGGTGTGAGGTAGCACTTTTCTTGGTACATTGGTCTATTTTCCAAATTTCCATGAGTCTGGCGAAGAAAATCTAAAAACAACAGTTCAGACATGAATAGGGATGGCAACGATATATCGATATATGAAATATATCGATATATTACGTTTGGTATATCGATATATTTATATCGATATAGAGAACCGATATTATCGGTCAATATCGATATATTTAACGATATATCGCGACCTGTTTTCAAGTAAAAAAATTTTTTTTTTTTTTTAGTAAAAATTAAATATTGAAATGAATGGACGAGAAGGGACGCCTGTACTTGTAAAAACATCAAGTAATTTTATTTCAATTTTGTGGGTACCTACTGATGGGTTGATTTCAGACTGTTGACTTCAGCTCAGACATGATTGTGTTCATAGTATTCACCTACAGTGGCTCTCAAGGCTCAAATACTTGACTTAAGCCAAAATTAATGGAGGCTCGTCCAGCTTAAAACTACCTACTATACGAAGTGAAGCAGGTTTTCACAACAATTATTTTCAATTTTGAAGGATCATGATCGTCCACAGTACCTATACCCCTGTCAATTTATAAATTAATTTAACATTGCAATGACATTTTCGCACTTTTTTCCAGTTTTTAAACAATGAATTTCGATCATTCATACCCAGTAACTTTTGAAAGTAGGTTAATACGTATTTCACACGGTTTTTCCAAATAGATCTTCCGATATGTCGAGTATATCGATATAATTCCCTCAAAATGATGTTAGTAACTTTTCTATTCACCTACCTACTTACTTCTTCAAGTTTTTCCTAGTAGATACTCCGATACGTCCATAAATGTCATCCTAAATTATTTTTATATTGTTTTAAAACGATTAAATTCACATACCTACTTCACATGTGACATTTTAAAGTAGATCTTCCGATACGTCGAAAAATCGATATATTTTCTCCGATATATCGAATTATCGATATATTTTCTCCGATACATCGGAGGTATCGATATCTCATTTACGATATATCGTTTGATCGATATATCGATATATTTCATTCGATATGCCATCCCAAGACATGAACTGGAATATTTCAGACATTAACACCATCAGACCATCATTACCTAACTATAATTGCGTTGTCTTCTCAAATTGACCACTTTGATGGCAACAACGCATTATTAGAGATAAACAATAGCTTTTTCCAGTAAAATTAATGATTTTTTCAACCATTTTTATAATTTTTTAAACCAATTTCACACACTTTTTAAACAATTGTATAGGGAATTGTACAGTTTAATGAACGAAAAAGGAAAAAATACCGAACGAACCAGGTTTTATTTAATCGATCACAAAATCTCGGAAATTCTCATAAATTCATAATTCACATCTCACATCTCACACTTTTCAAAGAACAAAATCAAAACGTCTCGCGACCGTCTCCATGGAGATTGGACGCTCATAACTGCAATCACTGGATTGGTCATCATCATCAGTCAAGGATCCCACAATTGTATAAACTTTTCAACCAATTTTATGATTTTTTTCAACCAACTTTATACACTTTATTGCTGAGGTATTGTTTCCAAGAAATCATAGGTGGAAAGGAGAGAAGGAACATGCTGGGACATGCAGCCTGACGTTTTGCTGATACTGCCTCAAGCTGCCTTCATTAGATAATATATTTATTTTTTGGTTTATTATTTTCAATAATAAGCCTTTGGAATCGAGCAAGAAAAAAAAAATTTTAACCCCCCCTCAAAATTTGATGTTTTACGTTTCAAGGTACGTAGAATACGAAAATCGAATAAAAAAATTTCCGTCCGTCCGCCGTACGCCGTACGCCGTACGCGGCACTTTTCTTAGCAACACTGGACCGATTTGGTTCAAATTTGGTATATGGGCTCCATTTTTGGTCTAGTTGTGCCGCGAAGCTTTTGGTTGATGTAGGTCACTTCTAAGGGGTGAAAATTAAGGGTTGAAATTTTCAAGAGTGCCCTAGCTCGAAAACTCTCGAAATAAAGGTATCGTTTTCTCACCAATTTTAAATAGTATTGAATTTTTAAAAATTTTTGAGACCACCCGGAGCTCTGTAGGACAAACCGTTCGGTCCCTACGAGTACTTGAAGGTTTTCCTTCGATAAAACAGAATCATGAGTGTGAATCGCAAAAGAGGTCTAATCTCCATTCAAATTTTATCGGACTAAAATGCGATCGCTGTTCATTTCTTCGATTTGTATACAGTTTTGCCTTCTGCGTAACCAGTAATCAAATTTCCGTATGAAGCTTTCTATTTTTCCAATCGAGTGTGAAGCGTTTAGTTCTTTCTAATAAACTTGATTATGAAGGTGTGAAGCCAGTATGGTGTGGTAGGTAGTACCTAGCTGGTCGGTAAAAAAAGTTGCTAGGTAAAAAAAAATGTTGGTGGGTAAAAAACGCTGCAAATCATTGCTCAAAGGCTTCTTCACTCTTGAGATCACTGATCAGCTGAGTGAGCTCCGAAGCCATTTTCAATCCCATTGAATGGAAGTGCTCTTCCAGGCGTCTCCAGCATTCGAGGAGATCTTCTTCACTCCTCAGATCACTGATCAGCTGAGTGAGCTCCGAAGCCATTTTCAATCCTATTGAACGCAGGAAGCTGAAATTTGAGAGGGAAGGTCAAGGGAGAATACAGATGGTGGTAGGTGATTTTGATGGAGAACCAGTGATCTATACAGAAGGGTGATCTATACAGAAAATAATAAACCTTTGAGCAATGATTTGCAGCGTTTTTCCACACATGATTACTTATATACAACAATACCTCATTGAATACAGTGTATAAAATTGATGAAAAAATTGTATTTTACTGAAAGCGGCTGTACATCATGGCTCCTCCCAGATGATCTTTGACCCTTAGTTGACATTTAACGCATGAAACCATAGAACAACAGTGTGTGTTGTAAGAAATAGTGAACACACATATCAAATACCGGTGAGTGTAAACAAATCTCATTGAAAACCCAGAACAACCTTGCTTTGAGTAGGTTACGTTTGCCAAGTTTTGAGAATACGTAAAAACAAACCAACAAGCCTAATGAAGTCCGTCAAAAATGATCATATTCATAGAAACGAAAGAGTTTGGCATTCAAGGGAAGTAAAATAATATTGTAATTAGCAAATAACGCGAAGTCTGGTTTACGGTTTGTCGTCACACCAACTCGAGTTCTGTTTAGTTGCCCAACCCTGCTCTGTTATCTCGGAAGGATTTTGTGAGGATTTTTGGTTTATTATTTTCAATAATAAGCCTTTGGAATCGAGCAAGAAAAAAAAAATTTTAACCCCCCCTCAAAATTTGATGTCTTACGTTTCAAGGTACGTAGAATACGAAAATCGAATAAAAAAATTTCCGTCCGTCCGCCGTACGCGGCACTTTTCTTAGTTACCATGGACCGATTTCGATGAAATTTGGTATATGGGCTCCATTTGGGGTCTAGTTGTGCCGCGAAGCTTTTGGTTGATGTAGGTCACTTCTAAGGGGTGGAAATTAAGGGTTGAAATTTTCAAGAGTGCCCTAGCTCGAAAACTCTCGAAATAAAGGTATCGTTTTTTCACTAATTTTAAATAGTACTGAATTTTTAAAAATTTTTGAGACCACCCGGAGCTTTGTAGGGCAAACCGTTCGGTCCCTACGAGTACTTGAAGGTTTTCCTTCGATAAAACAGAATCATGAGTGTGAATCGCAAAAGAGGTCTAATCTCCGTTGAAATTTTTTCTGACTAAAATGCGATTGCTGTTCATTTCTTCGATTTGTATAGTTTTGCCTTCTGCGTAACCAGTAATCAAATTTCCATAATCAAAAGTCAATGGAGAATACTGAAGGCGCCTGAGTGGTCACTGATCAGCTGAGTGAGCTCCAAGGCCATTTCCTCTCCTGTTGAACGCAGGAACCTGAAATTTGAGAGGGCTGGTCAATTGAGAATGCTGAAGGCGCCTGAATGGTCACTGATCAGCTGAGTGAGCTCCAAGGCCATTTCCTCTCCTGTTGAACGCAGGAACCTGAAATTTGAGAGGGCGGGTCAAAGGAGAATGCTGAAGGCGCCTGAGTGGTCACTGATCAGCTGAGTGAGCTCCAAGGCCATTTTCTCTCCTGTTGAACGCAGGAACCTGAAATTTGAGAGGGCGGGTCAATAGAGAATGCTGAAGGCGCCTGAGTGGTCACTGATCAGCTGAGTGAGCTCCAAGGTCATTTCCTCTCCTGTTGAACGCAGGAACCTGAAATTTGAGAGGGCGGGTCAAAGGAGAATGCTGAAGGCGCCTGAGTGGTCACTGATCAGCTGAGTGAGCTCCAAGGCCATTTTCTCTCCTGTTGAACGCAGGAACCTGAAATTTGAGAGGGCGGGTCAATAGAGAATGCTGAAGGCGCCTGAGTGGTCACTGATCAGCTGAGTGAGCTCCAAGGCCATTTCCTCTCCTGTTGAACGCAGGAACCTGAAATTTGAGAGGGCGGGTCAATAGAGAATGCTGAAGGCGCCTGAGTGGTCACTGATCAGCTGAGTGAGCTCCAAGGCCATTTTCTCTCCTGTTGAACGCAGGAACCTGAAATTTGAGAGGGCGGGTCAATAGAGAATGCTGAAGGCGCCTGAGTGGTCACTGATCAGCTGAGTGAGCTCCAAGGCCATTTTCTCTCCTGTTGAACGCAGGAACCTGAAATTTGAGAGGCAGGGTCGAAGGAGAATGCTGAAGGCGCCTGAGTGGTCACTGATCAGCTGAGTGAGCTCCAAGGTCATTTCCTCTCCTGTTGAACGCAGGAACCTGAAATTTGAGAGGGCGGGTCAAAGGAGAATGCTGAAGGCGCCTGAGTGGTCACTGATCAGCTGAGTGAGCTCCAAGGCCATTTTCTCTCCTGTTGAACGCAGGAACCTGAAATTTGAGAGGGCGGGTCAATAGAGAATGCTGAAGGCGCCTGAGTGGTCACTGATCAGCTGAGTGAGCTCCAAGGCCATTTCCTCTCCTGTTGAACGCAGGAACCTGAAATTTGAGAGGGCGGGTCAATGGAGAATGCTGAAGGCGCATGAGTGGTCACTGATCAGCTGAGTGAGCTCCAAGGCCATTTTCTCTCCTGTTGAACGCAGGAAGCTGAAATTTTAGAGGGAAGGTCAAGGGAGAAGGTGGTGGTAGGTGCTATTGATGGAGAACCAGTGATCTATACAGAAGGGTGATCTGTACAGAAAATAATAAACCTTTGAGCAATGATTTGCAGCGTTTTCTTTCTTAGCGGGGGAGTTTTTTCCTTCGGAACACAGAATGATCCGTTCTGGGACTGAGAGAGTCCACTAACCCGGGTAATATCCCGGAACTGAGAGCTCCCTTCCAACCAGCTTGAACTGCAGGTCGTTACCTACTCTTCTATTACCATGTTCTTAGAGACAAGAAAAATCGTCTTCCAAGTAGGTGTGACACATAGCTTCCTCGTACCTAATCTCAAAACATTAATCTCCAAGTACCTTGCAGGGGACAACCTACACGTCAACCCACACAATCCCTGAAAATTTTATTGAAATCGGAAAATAACTTACATTTACCATATTGCATCTTTGGGCATAGTAGTTACGTTCTTTAGCTTTATAGTATAATAGTATATAAAGTTTATACAGCTTTCGATATTTACTCTTTTCCTTGTTATATAAACTTCGAGTGAACGGTGTGTCTTTCGCTCTTACTATTTCCAGGTATCTGAAACATCTATCTCGCATTCTGTTACATTCCCAGTCGAACCATTTCTTCTCAAATTTACAATTCCCTGGTCCTCCCTCTCTATGTCCCAAGTAGGCTGCCTCTTTAACTCTTGCCAATAGTTGCTTCATACGCTCCTCTGGATCTTCCAGCACTGGCCCCTCAGTCATCATAGCCAATTCCAGTCTCTGTTTATAAAGCACAAACTATCTTGGGTGGTCCACCTCAATCTGTTCCTTACCCCTACCCCTGACTCTGCATCTCTAATCATCGCCAATTCCACCACCAATGGCATGTGGTCCGAAAAAAACTGAGCATCCACCCTCATAATCACCACATTGTCTACAAAGGCTGTTGAGATGCAGGCGTAATCATTCACTGACACCCCCAAATGACTAATGAACGTCAGTCCTCCCAGCTCATCACTCGGCGATCTTCCATTTAGAATAACCAGCGACAACTCGTCGCACATCTCAACTAAGTGCATACCTCTGCTATTCACTATTTCATCCTTGGATTTCCTCTCTTCAGTCAGTACTGAACCCTGACTCAAAAGCTCATCAGACACCACCTGCAGCGATCCTGTCCTGGCATTCATATCACCAATCCACAGCAACGGCTTATCCCCCACCTCCTCCAGCACCCTCCTTACCCTCTGCAACTCGTCATCCCATACTTCTTGTCTTAGATACGATGGTACACAGATTAACTCGTTCTCAGAGTCCCCCTTCCACGTGATTTTCAAAATCCACATCCCAAAATGCTCCTCGAATTTGAAATCTATTCTTTCATTTCCCACCATCTTATGTGCTGACAGAATTCCTCCACAGGCCCTTCCCATACTTGAGTATCACTTAGCTTCTAACCACCTTAATTCATAATTACTAGCAAAATAATCATTAAATTTTTCAAACATCCCAGGTTCAACATGGGTTTCACACAAGAAAAATACATCAAATTTATTAATATAATTAACAAAACCAGGAGTATTAATACAATTTTTAAGGCCGTTTACGTTTAAACTCAGTATTGACAGGTTAGCATTGCTCCGCTCCTGAGTACTCGTTGCAGAAACTTTTAGTCACCTAGGTGAGTTCCTTTTGATCATCGGCTTGAATTCCACAATATTCTTCACAGTCTCCGAGAAATCTCTTCCGGTGATCCCATTCAAAATAACAAGACCGTCTTCTTTGTCGCCTACAAGACGATCTCCAACCCACCTCAAAGCTTTAACCTCTATCAACAGCTCGTCTCGAATGACTTTAGGAGTGACGTTAGGGCATATTTTCTTAATTTCGTATCTTCATTTCAAACTTTTGTTTCTATTCAGTCTTTGTGCCGGGGTCAGGTCTCGTGAAATATACAACTGAGTGCCCTGCAGTTTACCTGTCACCCTGAGAACCGCCTGTACGTCTCCTGATGACCCAAACTCCAACATGATAGGGGGCTGTGCTCCCGCGCCCATGGTATTTACTGAGAGGAGAGAAAACGCTCCATCTTCCATCCCAAGCACATCGTACTTCCATAAATAACTTCGTACAGTTTTGCCCTTTACAAGGATTTCATGAGATACACACGGACAGACAGACACGGAACCAAAATTGTCCAGGAAGGTTTGAAATGTAAAACGCGAGTAGAAATTTTGATTTTAGAGAATTTTTTTTTTTCAACCTTGAAAAGTGAAAACAATTTTTCCGCTACCTTGGTAGACTCGGATGAAAAAGAAAAAGAGGAAAATAATTTCGTTGGTTGATTTCGAGATCAGTACATAAATAAGAGTTTTGAGGTATTGGTGATTTTAGGCGATAAATAGGGCGTAGGTACTCACTACCATAGGTCCAACGGATATTTTACCCGTCTTAGTGATAACTCGCATGAGATTTCTAAAAATGTCATAATAATAGGACACAAGTTGATCACAGCTGTACATCTTTTCCGGGCAAGAAACTGGTCACAACTGACCAGTCTGGGGCTGATACATTAACGTAGTAGTAATAGTAACGCTCCCCTCATAACGCTCCCCGCGTGACGATTTTTCATTTATGTGCCATAGTAAAGACATAAAATGTCAAAAAAAAAAAAAACACGATGAAAAGTTTGATTTTGAAAGGGCTATTTCATAAACTTTTGGCGTACATGTCAAATAAGGTCCGTGAGAAATGGGAAGTACCAACCTAATGGCGACTTGGAGTCGAGAGAGGCAAAACTCAGTAACGCCTCAGTTCAACGGGAAACGAGTCGGGGAGACGCATCGGTTGAATGAGACCTTACGATGCATTTCATCGGTCTTCGTGAATATTTATCACGTTTCTCATTTCACCGGATCCTTCCAGCGACTAACGGTCAGTCTGTGAAGGGGAGTTTGAAGGGTATGATTGCGAGGAATCTCTTATACACCGAGAGGTCATGCGGTCTCACAAAACGTGGCTTTTCCAAGAGGTGACTTGGATGAACTTGAATTACCTTCAACTGTGGTTACAGTAGCGAGCAAAGCTAAAAAAATTATTTTCTGACCGAATTTCCAAAAAAAAAAATTCCGAAAAGGTGTTTCCACAGTATGTTTCCGTACTTTGAGACGTTAGTTTTCACAAAAACCCATTTTACGTCAATTACTAAATCTTGGTGCATTATTAGTAAATATTGGAGTGCATTCTTCTTCTGATGAGTAGGTACCCTTTATGTTTCATGACAGTCAAGCTCTGAAGAAGACACTAAAAAGGTATTCATTAGAAGAAATGAACAGTTGCAAGTGAGAAGCCATGTATGATTAGGGCCGTAAAAGTGCGAGAATGCGTTGGATGAAGCACATTAAAAATAATAGAGGTAATCCCGGAAAATGCAGTTTGCCATGAAGGAAGAAGTGGAAGCTGGGTGTGAAGGAAGATATAACGGTCAGTTCGAAGGAGAATCAAGGTTAACGACAGGCAATCAAGACGAAGGAAGAGAAACAATTTTGTACAATAAAAGTTAATGGGCCGTTGGTACATGACTTATGGTTTGGTATTTGTGAGTGCAAAATCCCTTTCTCATGAAATATTTTCTCAAATGCCAGATCTTTCAACTTTTTTTTGAATGGACCCCCAAAGCCGCCCGTGTGGTTTAGGGCCCAAATGCACTGAAACCTCTTGTTGAGAACGGAACTAAATTACCTACCTACTTACGTGTTTAATTTTGTGCAAATAGTAATAGAAAACTAGAAACAGGTCGTGATTCCTCCTCAAGAATTTTTATCTTCTAGGATTACGTGGGGAAAATAACGGGCTCCAAAACTGTCGTTCCCTCTTACAGAAGCTTTTACTCTCCCCAATCCCAATATCCTCAGCGACAAATTGCATTCGCCACACCCCCTCTTCAAATTACCCTTGGAAACTCCATCCCCTTCACAATCACCCTTGGAGTATCGAACGCCCCAAACGGCTATTGAGCAGAGTATTTTCAAGTTATAAAAATCACTATGAAGATTCCTAGTTTATCCTGACAACATTGTAATCAACGATTTTTGAGTGAAGCTTCGTAGAAATAGCACCAAAACGCAAGGACAAAGATAATATTGAAAGCGGATTATAATGGTCAACGATACTTTTGGAAGGTGTTAGATTGTGAAGGGCTTCGTTGTGTATGCGGTAACTTGCGTGTTTGTGACTGCAAGGTTTCTGTCGAGGGGTTTGTTTACGGCGGAATTCAGGAAGAAGAGTTGAAGTGGTTAGAAGAAGTTAGAATTCCGGCCCATGAAATGATGATTTTGGTTTATTATTTTCAATAATGAACCTTTGGAATCGACCAAGAAAAAAAAATTGTCAACACCCCCTCAAAATTTGATGGTTTACGTTTCAAGGTACGTAGAATCCAAAAATCGAATAAAAATTTGGCCGTCCGTCTGCCGTACGCGGCACTTTTGCCACTTAGCATTGACCGATTTTGATGAAATTTGGTACATAGGCTCCATTTGGGGTCTCCCGAAGATTTTGGTTGATGTAGGTCACTTCTAAGGGTTGAAAAATGAATTTTGAAATTTTGAAAACGCCCTAACTCAAAACATTTTGATAGGAAGGTATTGTTTTTCCTTCAATTTAAGATTCTATAGATTTTTAGAATTTTTTGAGACCACCCGGAGCTCTGTTGGACAAACCGTTCGCTCACTACGAGAATTTAAGGTTTGGGCGTACGATAAATCAGAAACACGAGCGTGAATCGCAAATAGGCCTAATCTCCGTTCAAATTATAGCTGACCGAAATACGATCGATGTTTTCCTTCATTTTGGATGGTTGGTGGCTTTGTAGACGAGTGATCTATAGAAACATAATAAACCATTGTGTAATAATTTGCAACGTTTTCTTGCTATTACTGCAACTTCCTAGTGACAAGACTTCCTAGTGAGGGCAGAGTTTGTGTAACATTGTTAACTTATTATTTTTGTTCTGCATGAAAATTTGGCCGTAAGAGTAGGGAAAAACAGCCTCCAGGTATCTATAAATTTGAAACTTGGGCAGGCCTAGTAGTACAAGTAAGTAGTTGGGTCATGATGTCGATACCTCATAGTTGATACATTTATATAGACGATCCGTGGATTTCAGATGTCGTAGAGATTGGCATCATAAGTCCAAACGAAGAGAATGGAACAATATGAAAGGCGATGAAGGTGCCAAGATATGAAAATGTGGACGTTCAGAGGGTTCAGTAAGCTGATTCGCAGAATAACTGAAGTGGGTAGAGGGTATCTTAGCTACATTGTCTTTCCAAGAGAAGATTGTGTTGACACAGAATGCAAGTAAGCTATTCCTAGTATATCTTGTTTGAAGGCTTTATTAAAAGATGACTTTTGAGAGGGTTGATTCTTTGATTTCTGTACTATATTTATGTAGGCTTGAAATAGATGAATATCAACATATTCTCTTGTCATCTCATCAATTTTTCTGGCGCAAGCTGATAGCTGAGTAATTAAGTTGAATACGAACATCCGTTTAGACTCTAAAAATCCCCGCAATTTTCATGAACCGCAACATTGTCAGGTTCAAGTAGAGCGGAAAACTACTCGAGTTGTCTCCAAGATCTGACCATTTACCTACCTTCTTCTTCTAGAGAAGTTCTGGGTCTGCCCATGGGAGCGGTTATTGGGGTCTGTTGCTGTTATTATACTGCCTGTCTAGGAGTTTCTCATCGAACCTGGAGCTCTCACGAATCCTATGATAGTCTCCTCAATTCTTTTCTCAAGAGGTTTTCGACACGATTTTCGTGATTTCTCTTGTTTATGGATATTGAGCGTAGGAGTTGTGCTCTGGAGCTCCATTCTGTTATCTGATGGAGGATCCCCAACGGGACTAGGGTTGATGAGTTCCCTACTGTCTTGACTGAATTGTTTTCCTGTCGAATCCATTCTTCGATCGCATATCTTACGTAGCAAGCAATTCATTCAGCGTATACAGTGTGGAGATCGGTACTTCTTGGAGAGTGAGTGGCAATTAAAAGAGGGTATTTTTAACTCAAAAATATCACTATTCGAGAGGATTTGGGACATAATGATTTTGCTGTCTCGGTATCGAACGAAGCTTTGTGTTCGTGTAGCACGACAAAAACATTGGAGGCCTCCGAAATCGAAATTTCCAAATTTTGGGTTTCAGAGCTTTTTGAAAAGTTTTAGTTCTGTGTCTGTAGAGGTCAATCCTTGTCCTACCCATATTTACACGAAAACATTGTCTGGTTTTGATGAAATCAAGATCGATACGGTTCACCTATGAGTACTTATTTCTATTATGAGGCATATTAATGTATTTTACCTCGGTCATAGCCCGAGTGGTCTCGAATGTAGAGAGTTTTGGGTCTTGGCCCAAGAAAAGTAAACTTTGACTTCATCACGACGGCGCTAATGTGTTGCTGATTGTTTGCTTTAAAAATGCATCAACATGATCGTGAAAATATATACATTTTATAACAAGGGATTTGTCAGTAAACTCCTCAATTGAAGATTTTTTACCTCAACTAAAAATGCCTGTATGTTTTTTTTTGAACCGTGCATACAGCCCCAAAATCGAATTAAGAATTTTCCGTTCGTCCACCGTGTGCTGCACTTTTCTTAGTTACCATTGACCGATTTTGATGAAATTGGGAGTATTGACTCCTTTTGGGGTCTGGTTGTGCCCTGAAGCTTTTGGTTATTGTCATTCACTTCTAAGAAGTGAAAAATAGAGGGTTGCAATTTCCAAAACGGTCTAGCTCGAAAATGTTTGATGTTAAGGAATTTTGCTTCCGAGTCTACCGAGGTAGCGGAAGCTTTGTTTTCACTCTTCGAAGATGAAAAAAAAGTTCTCAGAAATCAAAATTTCCACTCGCGTTTTACGTGTCAGACCTTCCTGAATAATTTTGGTTCCGTGTCTGTCTGTCTGTCCGACTGTCATGAAATCCTTGTAACGCGCATAACTATACGAAGTTATTGTCCGATTTCTATGAAATTTTCAGGGAATGCGCGGGTTGGTGTGTAGACAGTCCCCTATGAAAATCACCACCTTCGGACTGATAGTAGCCACTGCGCATGCGCAATTGTGAATTTCCTTGTAACGGCCATAATTTCCACATTTTCTATCCGATTTCAATGCAATTTTCAGGGATGTTACAGATTAGTATTCAGATGGTCCCCTATGAAAATCACCACCTACGGACTGATAGTAGCCACTGCGCATGCGCAAACGTGAATTTCCTTGTAATAGCCATAACTTCTACATTTTCCATCCGATTTCAATGAAATTTTCAGGGATGTTACAGATTAACTTGTTTTGATGTTTTGAGATTAACTACTATGCATCGGATCATCTTTACAATCGGGTTATGGGTACGAGGAAGCTATGTGCAGACGTGTGCAGCTGTGTGCACCTACTTGGCAGACGTTTTTCCATTAATTTTAAATAGTATTTAATTTTCAGAATCGATTGTGATCTGTAGGGCAAACCGTTTCTTCCTATGATGTTTTAAAGTTGGGAAGGATGATGAACCAGAAACACGAATGTGAATTGCAAATCTCCGTTCAAAGTTCGGCTGATGAAATGCAATCTTTTTATTTCTCCTATTAGAGTTCCAATTTATTAAGTTAAGTTCCAATTCATTCATTAATTGTGCCTAGCAACCAAGAAGCTAATTTCGTTACGAATATGAGGACAATCACAACTCCCAGATAACTATGTTTCGCTGGTAGGTATACTTTCTGATAGAAGATACTTGATAGTGAACCTTGATCGAAAATATGTTAAGTAGCTACTGCTTATATAAAAGTCGAGTCCTTTGCAGGTAAGTGATCAACAGAAAATTAACTATCTATAGAAAACTAGTAAACTATTGTGTAATAATTTTCAGCTTTTTTTTCTATGAGACCAAGATATATACTGCCAACCCTCGTTGCAGTCGTTTTTATAATAATACCTAGCCTAGGTAGCCAATGAAATTATTATCGTTTTGAAAGCTCGATATTTTGTAATATGCCATAATGATTAACTCGAACTGAACACACCTTTACTTTGAAAATATTACCTACCTTAGAAGTTTATGATCAAAACGTGCCTCAGCATTTTAAAGGTATAGTGCTGTTCGTGTTCATGAAAAATTACCTAAGTATACATGGGTAGTAGTTGTTCTTTATTACCGCCGAAAGAACACCAGTTATTTCGAATAAAGATATTCCTCGATCCTCCACGAAAAAGGTGGTGGATCGGATAAGAAAAGGTTCACAACAATGGGAGGTTATTTTTGGGGGGAATAATTAGAGTCTGCGGGCGATATAAATTCCTCGAGCGATCTTGAGATTGTCAGAGTAGAGAGAGCCAACGGGATTTCGCTTAGTCAAAGCCGAGGGAACTAAGTTACTTTCTACGAGTGGGCGTGCTCATGCTCTGCTCACCCAGAGAGGTTCCCTTTGTGTTTCTACTAAACTATAGGCTATACAGAAACCTGCAAATATCACACAATAGTTAATTATTTTTCATTATAGATCGCACTTCTGCAAAAAACTTCCATCCAACCAACTAGAACTTTCTTCTTCTTTTCCATTGATATCATTGCTATTTACCTATCAACAATATTATTGAGCAAGATCAATAATAGGTACTACAGAGCACTCCGTTGTCTCATTCGATTCTAAAAATTCAATTCTATATTAAATTGGTGAAAAAAGATACCTTTATATCGAAATTATTTGAGCTAGGGCGTTTTGAAAATGTCTACCCCAGTTTTTTACCCCTTTAGATGACCAAAAGCTTCAGGGTTCAACTAGACCCCAAATGGAGTCATATATATCATTTCATTTTTCATTCATTTTTGTATATATACCAAATTTCATTAAAATCGGTCTGTGTTAAGAAACCCCATACGCGCAGTCTGTCGCTGCAAATAGAAAATTTGATCAAATGAACCGTTTTTCGATCTGAAAATTAATTTTAATTCTGATGGTAATACTATTAAAAGGTAAGTAATAATAGGTACCCCTGTTATTTCAAAAAATGTTGAAATTTGGATTAAAAAAATTTGAATACCAAGAAAGACGATTTTTTTTCAAAATCAAAATCGAATGTTCAAACCTACGTTTGGTGAAAACATTCACAAATAGGTTTACAGAATAAAAATCGATCAAGCCGTTCCAGAGAAAATCGGAAAATAATTTTTCGTTAAATTTGAAGCGCGTTTCTTAGAGGCTATTTACTTACTAAACTTCAGCGCTCCACGATGACCAGGAGAGACTTCACCACATGGACTTCTGCTTGTCAATATCGTCTACAAAGTTTCAAGAAAATCGGTCGAGAAAAAATGGGTAGGTGGCGAGTCAAAGTGATTGAAAAAAACCAAACGCGAAAGAAATGGCAGTAATGTGTATCACGAACGAATCTTTGACGGTGTTCAAATTATTTTCACATTTATTTTTATTTTTTGTAAAGATAACTCGCCTGCAAAAAACACGGCTTTTGGTTTATTATTTTCAATAATGAACCATTGGAATCGACCAAGAAAAAAAAATTTTAACACCCCCTCAAAATTTGATGGTTTACGTTTCAAGGTAGTACGTAGAATCCAAAAATCGAATAAAAATTTGGCCGTCCGTCCGCCGTACGCGGCACTTTTGCCACTTAGCATTGACCGATTTTGATGAAATTTGGTATGTAGGCTCCATTTGAGGTCTAGTTGTGCCCCGAAGCTTTTGGTTGATGTAGGTCAGTTCTAAGGGTTCCAAAATCAATTTTGAAATTTTGAAAACGCCTTAACTCAAAAAGTTTTGAAATAAAGGTATTGTTTTTCCTTCAATTTAGGATTCTATAGAATTTTTAGAATTTTTTGAGACCACGCGGAGCTCTGTAGGACAAACCGTTCGCTACCTACGAAAATTTAAGGGTTTATATTGAAATATATATATAAATCAAAACACGAGTGTGAATCGCAAAAGAGGCCTAATCTCCGTTCAAATTATAGCTGACCGAAATGCCATTGATGGTTGGTAATTTTGATTTTTTTTTGAATTTTTTTGAATTTTTTTTATTTTATTTTTATTTTTATTTTTATTTTTATTTTTTATTTTTATTTTTTTTCCTTCATATTGGATGGTTGGTGATTTTGTAGACGAGTGATCTATATGTATAGAAAAATAATAAACCATTGTGTAATAATTTGCAGCGTTTTCATTATCAGTACCTACTCACCATATTTATCAATATTTTCATCTACATATTTATCGTTATCTGGGAGCTGTGGTTGCTCTTATTTTGCATGAAGAAATTTGGTTGTTATTTGCTAGGGAAGCACAAGAGGGTGACTTGAAACTCTAATCGAAGAAAAGAAACAGGTCGCTTTGATCGTCAGCTGAAATTTGAACGGGGATTTGGCCTGCTTCCGTCAGTGAATATTCATTTGAGCTTCACCCTGTGTGTTTTTGCTTTATCATTCGTCCCAACTTTGAGACATCATAGGGAGCGAATGGTTGGTCCCACAGAGCTCTGGGTGGTCTCATTCGATTCTAAAAATGCAATACTATTTTAAAATGACGAAAAAACAATACCTTCAAATCCAACACTTTTGATCTGTGGGGTTTTGAAGATTTCAACCCCTATTTTTCACCTCTGGGCACAACTACTAGACATGGTGATACAAGTGAGTACTTAACAAATCATACTGAGCTAAACATAAGACAGATTTGTATAATGAGTAGAAAGGCGCCTCCAGTTCATATACATCTTGGTCGGACTCTCTTTTCCTTAGAACTGCTCGAGCCTTGAGGGGATGGTGGGATGTGGATTCCCTATCTCGACTAGAGATTGGAAAGGTGGGTACAACCTGCGAGTAGAAAAGGTACCAGTCATGCGATGATGGCTTTTCGGAGATTACGACTCACATACGACGGTCATGTCTAAATTACACGTCTCTTCAGTACCTGTGAGTTTGATTGCGATTCGGTGTCTGACGACTCGATCGGAAATTGGGCACCTACCTAGATCTAGATTCCACTTTAGCTTTCAAACTACATTCTTAGCTTTCTATTTTTACGAATGTGCGAGAAGAAAAGTGTAACGTGAAAAAATTATAACAAAAATAGCGCAATCCCCACCAAATCCCAAATTTGAATGGAAACCTGCGCAGGGATGCTGATTACAATCGCTGGATTGATATTTTAATTTTTCAACTTCTTCATAGCTCTCAGCTCTATTTTTTAAAACGGCCTCCTTGCTACACATTTCCCCGGTGAAATGGCGCAAATGTGTAAGTGGTTCTGTTTTCTAATTTCTTATCAACTCAAATATTTACGGGGCAAATGCGTGAAAAGGCCACTAAAAACAAACAAAACGGGATACTCAGAATTTTTTTGCGACTTTTCTTCCAGTAGAAACAAACTTTTTTCTCCAACAAGTGCTAACAAGGGGGAAATAAAGGAAGGACATTAGTGATAAAAAGAAAGGTCAAACCAAAAATAAGTGACTTAGATCAAAAGGAGAAGAAAATTAACCACCAAACAAGCAAAAAAATATTTATTTTATAAAAATAAACGTAAAATCACATTTTACATCACAGCTGCATTTAGCATTACAGAGCTTACACTTTTCCCCCAACATGGTAAAATCAAGGGGCATTTGTATACCACAGCCAATTCTACAGAATACGGAAGTTTCAAGAGTTGTATACTATTATAATCATTAAAAGTACTTACCAGAATATGAAAACTGGACGGAATGACACACAAAACTTATATTGACAGTCCATTTACAAGAAATTTGCACAAAGCACTAGTGATGCGACATCGACATCGATGTTTTCAAAACATCGATGTTTTTAACATCGATGTTTCGATGGCGATGTTTTCACAACATCGATGTTTCTTACCGATGTTTCAATCGATGTCGTACTTCCCCTGATTTGTTGTTCTCATTAGTTTTCTCAATAGTTTACACATTAAAATAATGAATGAAACAAGCGTTAAAATACCAATCGCGATGAATTATTACATTCTTATCTCTTGGAGGAATAAAAATAATAGCTAATTTTCCTACCGATTTTTCAAGTTGTTTTGAGTTGGTAACCCTGGTGCTCCTGGCTCGAGTGTATTGTGATAGCTTATCTTACAATCTTACTCCATTAAAAAAATGCCTGGACAAGTGCCATAAAATAATGAACAATATATACTTTTGTTATTCACTGAGGTGTGTTCCTAACTTATGGGGGGTGTAACTGCTTTAAATGTTCATTTGGCGAATGTACTGGGGTAGAAATTGACCTAGTGGCTAGAAATTGATTCATCAGATGAAAAAAAAAAGTCTATTCGAGTAGGTACCTACAAGCAAACGATCTCGAATATTTGTATAATTATGATCGGGCACATCGATGTTAAGAAACATCAATGTTGAGAAACATCGATGTTTTTGGTCGATGTTTCCACTCGACATCGATGGTGGATTTCAAAAACATCGATGTTGAGAAACATCGATGTTTTCTATCGATGTCGCATCACTACAAAGCACTGCACTTGACTCACGAGTGAAAAGGGACTCACCACGAAAACAAGTTGGTAGCACATGAGAGCGCGGTCAGAGTACAACCAACTTTTGTGATAAGACGTATCAGATGTAAACACAACCATAGAGAAGACATTCGAAAATCCAGTTTCATTTGGCGCCATTTTTTGAACCACTTACACATTTGCCCTGTTTACACAATTACCCCACTCCACCCTATCTTTATTTCTAAGGTTTTTTTTGTTTTATTTGGCATTAATTTTTTATACAGCCATAGTTACAACGTTTGCGTTATTATACAGTTAAATTACAATCTTTGATAAAATTAAATACCTATTTCTCTATAAATTAAAACGTCTTTCTCATATAAAATTGTTAAATAATTAAAAGGGTTTTCCAGTTTCTCCTCTATATTCCTGATCATTTCCTCCCTGCGGTCACTAAAACTACAGCAATCCATGATAATGTGTTCCAGCGTTCCATTGGGGTATCCACAGGTGCATGATGGGTCGTCCTTTTTATTTATTTTGAAAAGGTAGGCGTTGCATATTCCATGGTTGGATCTTATCCGGGCGATGGTTCTTCCAAAATCCTTTCCCACTTCTTTTCCCACGAACCATGGCCGAGCTGATACCGAGGGTTGAATGCGCTTGTAAAACTGGCCTTCTGGAGTCAAGGAATAGGTTTCCTGGCAAACCGATCGGTTATATCGTGTTATGGATGGGAGAAAATCAGATTTTGTAGAACATTCTTCTACCTCTATGTTGTACTCCAAAAACTGTCCCGCTTCGGCACCTCTCTTAGCCAGCCGGTCCACGATGATATTTCCCTCCAGGCCGGCGTGTCCTTTCACCCAGAGAAATTCAATCTTTCTATTTCCCGCAGAACAGACGTTGAGCACTTCCATCAAGCTTCTGCTCAGCCCACTAGTGACTCGAGCGAAGGAGGATGATCCAAACTTCCGCAATATGCTTAACGAATCCGTACATATTAAGTTAATTTCTTCAGTATGTTCCTCATTTAATATAAATTGAAGTGCCTGAACAATTGCTGCAACTTCTGCATTGAAACTTGAAGTCAGGGGCGGAAGTTTGTAATTTGCTTGAATATTCCGTTTTCCATTCCAAAAGGCGCAGCCTACCGTCCCCCCACTTTTGTATTTCTAAGGTTAACCCTCAATATTCAGTTAGACCAAAGTTTGGCTAGGAGTGCAAAAACCTACTTCCGAGCTCACCCGAGTGCAAATTAATACGGAATCTTGGTAGTTCTTAAAACCCCTGAAAAAGAACGTTGGTACTCATAAAACTCACCTATTTATTCAAGGTACAAATATTTTGGAAAATCCCATCTTTTGTTCATTTAATTTACCCACAGTTGGTCATTCCTGGTAGGTAAGCACAGAAAAGTTTGTTGGCGGCCATGGTGAGAGGATCGCAGGATTCTGTTGTTACCCGATGGAAGGAGAACCAGGGAGGTCCAGTTCTATTTTGTATTACCTGAGGCCCCCAGATTCAAAACCGGACTTATGCAAAAAATCGATTTTCGTTTTTCTATCTTATTCAACAGAAAACCATAGGGCGCATTAGCCTGCACAATCTTAGTTTCAAAAGCGGCTTCCTTCCGCCTTGAAATCGATCCAGAAGGTGAGCCTCAGGTTCAAAACCAGCCTTATGCAAGTTGCGAGTTTTCCCGCTAGGAGCTCCCCGTTCCCTCGGAATGCGTGTGAGGCACCTGTGGGGTTATCCTTTATTAAGAAATCGGGACAACATTTTGATTAAGGGAGAGCCAAACTACAACGCAGAAACAGGTGCGTTTAAAAACGTTTTCAAAGCTGGGAAAAAAGCTCAAAATATCAGACCCGACGAGATAATCCAAGGCAACCCTATAACACCAGCGAAAATAAGAGATATTCATAATTTGCTCGTAAAACGTTTCGGGGACCAATGGATGGAGGATGAAACCTTGAATTTCTATCGAAACCTCCGTTCCAACCAAGATGCTGCTGAAGAGCAGCCTGACTGTCTTGACACCTGAAGAAGTGTGAAAGTCGCAATATTTTTTACGTGATTATTTTTTGTCGTTACCAAGAATTTTTCGTTACCGAGAAACCAATGAGAGCTTGTAGAAAAAGTGAAATTTTGATGCACTGTTTTACTAAAAAAACTTTATGAAACGCATCTTGACGTGCTAGTTGAAGATAAAAACAGTTCTTTTTTAAAACTTTAAGAATTTTTTTTACTAATAGTTTATTATGTTTTTACTAAAATTTTAATTTTGATTACTCAAAATTATTTTTAAATAAAGGTTTTTGGAGATTGGGTAGCTTGGCTTACGTTTTTATTCCATCCTTAGTCATTTCAAAAATGCATTTCAAATTGAATGAGGTTCCAAAACGGACTAATACAATTTTAGTTTCAAAATCGGACTTTTTCAAATTTCAATAAGCCATAACTATTGATTGAATGAATTTAAACTTTTGAAATTTTGGCTAATTAATGCTGTAACTATTTGCAATCATGAGAAATTATTAGAACTTACAGAAATCTAGTGACTCTCCTGAAAACAGTTTTTTGTTTCTCCTGAAAAAATTGGTTTTTTGCATAAATCCGGTTTTGCGTCTAGGGGCCTCACCTAACAGATCGTTCTGATGTAGCATTACCTACCTACGTAAATCGTTGGTTGCTATTTCAGTAGGTACCGCAATTCAGTACCGAAATGTTGATATCGTTAGTAATTTTTAAATACCGTCAAAAGTCAAAAACATGTTTTGGCAGCTCAAACCTGTTCTGTTCTGGATGAAAGTTCGAGCTCGAGTTTGGATATTTCTGAATATTACGCAGTTCGATTCATAGATTCATAATATACTTTAGCAAAAGTCAAAGTATTTTTTTCACATTTAAGAAAATTTTCACATTCTGAGATGTTTTCTCAGTTTCACGAAAATAACAGGATAGTTTTCAATGATCAGCTCGCAAGATACTCCGAAGTTGGGCCTCGTGATAGACGATAAACGTTCCCGAGGGGGTCGTAAAAGGGTGCATAAACCCTTTCAAACTCGACAAACAATTTGTGGGTTGTAAAAGTCCAACGCTGTCTGAGATGGATCCTTGAGGCTTGCGTGCCTTCTAGGGGCAATTCAACTCACAAGCTTGTGGTTTTGGAGTAGGTATTGCAGATTATCAAGTCTTGAGAATGGTGAGATTCAAGATTCTCCAGCTTGATTCCTCACATGTTGAGTACTTAATGGACTTTTGGGAAAATATCAATAGGTACGTACCTATACAATAGGTACGTATAAGGCGAATTATAACCGAGAATTATTTTTGAATATTTCCATCATTATTCTGACATCCTGAATATTTTGTGTTCCTACCGTTCAAGATCTAAATGTAATATAATGTATATACATATAGGTACCGTAAAACCGCCAAACTTTACCCCACCAGGGGTTTTACCCCAAAAAGTGAGAATCTTCAATTGTGACGTAAGCGTGGTAGAACTTAGATAAAAGTTAGCTATTGTTTTCGTTATTCTCCACATCCCAGAGAATCGATACGGCTTGCGATGGCGCCTTTATCCATGTTATCAGCTGTTATCAGTCATTGTTTCCTGTTCAGCTGTTTTGGTCCTGTTTCTCGTGCTCCAAAATTTCTTCCATATCAGGTGTTTGGAGTGGATTTACCAGGCAAGCCCTCATCATATCACTTTCAATATCTTATTTTGAACAAAATGCACTAATCAAATTCTCAAAAAAGGGTTTTCTTAGTTATGCCTTTGTTTACCAAAAATTTGATGGTAACTTTACTCCAAAAACCGGGTATCTTTACTCCACTATAAAGGTTGGGATAAAGGTAGCCTCACTCATCTTTTTCTTATTTAATCTCGAAAAATATTTGAGTTTTATAATTTTCGCAGTGTTCAATGTAAGGTTTCTAGTGTATCTCTCATGTTGCAGAAGTAAGAGATGGGGAGAAGAAATGAGAAAAAGCTTGGTACGCGCCCCTACTGAAACTTTACAACTGAACACCTGCATTATGATATGAACATAAACGTGTTTTGGTCTCATAAGTTGTGATTTACCATATTATTTACTCGTGGGTTAACTTTGAAATTTACCATTGCAATTCATTTGAAAGTTATCGAGTGTGAGACAGACTTTTTCTGTGATTTTGTTAAGTCATTCGTTTATCGTTTATTGTCCTTCAATATTTCTTTACTTGTAGAAAGTTTTGCTCGATTACCTACATAAGTCTGTCTATACTGGAAGACTGAAATTGTGATCTCTTAACCAGAAATATTGCATTTCAAGCAAATTCGTTTGAATAAATGATCATTGGAATTTATATTTTTCTTAGGTACAACTTGTATTTTTCAAGCTAAAAAGTTCAATTTTTCAGAATATATTTTATAATAATATTATAAATACTTGATATTATCAAGTATTTCTGGGGTAATGAATTCAATCCCGACTAGTATCATTGCACCACTGCCCGTTTCTGTAGCGATAACCGTGAGTTTTTCAGAGTGGAGTAAAGATAGACGCACTCGTAGGTAACTTTACTCCAACATTTAAACAATTAAATAGGGGGGTTACAATTATCTGATCAATGAGCTCGACCACTCAAAATGTTCAGGAAGCCCTGAAGATCAATTCACTTATTAAAAAAATCAATTTAACCAATTTCGAGTGGGAGAAATTGTATTTGGAAATGTTTTGGAGTAAATATTGGGGTAAAGTTTGACGGTTTCACGGTGTATATATATATAGATTAGATAGTTCACTTTATTTTGTAACGGCTGTATACTTGAAATAAAGCCAATAAAAAAGGAAAAAAAAAGATCTAAATATTCCAGAAGATAAGATATGCAATTCTGTTCTAATCGAGTCGTACCTACTCATGAGTAATATTTCAGTATTATAAGATATTTCAATACTGAATCCCAGAGGAAGGACCTGCCTATAATTGTTGTTATCTACATTCTTATCTAATTTCCTCTCCCGCTTTTCTGTAGGGTACATAGGGGGAAGTTCTTGAAAGTTCAAATGGGTGATTTCCCACTAATTCAAATTTATTCCATTTAAAATGATAACGCACTGCGACATCAACAAATTGTCAGAACCTTTCCGTCTTGAAAATCCGATCCCTGAAAATCCCCTACTAATGGGAAAGAACCACGGAAATATTTGACATTTGTTTAGTACGCCTTATCTCGAAAGGTTCAAAAATTCTCTTTTCCGTGTTCCTACCAAATATTCTGTAGTCAGTAACATTTCGTATCTATCACGAAATATTGGGCATGGAATCTTTCTGTACAGGAATATAGAACAATAAGAGTATTTCAAAATTATTGCTTCAAATGTGAGACTTCTTATTAAATCCGATAAGAAGAATCTACGGAAAACGTACTTGGAGCTATCTCACATCTCGAGTTACCCGTTCACCGCCATGGGGTTTCGTACTTCATTACTGTAAAACTGCAATCAAATTAATGTTCAACTCTCTTCGCATTACCTTAGGAGTGAGACGAAATTATCGAAATCAAAATATGAATAGAGAATATCAGTACCTTGTTTCGTCAAACCAAATGGATCAATTACCTATCACACTGAAGAACAATATGAGTTGGTAGGTAATTAGGTAAGCATTCCAGTCCCAGTTCTACTGAGTGTCAGTTTCACATGACATCGAGGCCATCATTCCAAATAAAGGAATGGTTTCCAAACAAGGGGGAGTCTATGAGAACTTCTGGGAGAATCATCATCACTCAGAAATCAGTACGTCTTGTGGCACTGAGAAGGTATCAAAGGCAAGGTGTTTCCCACGACCATTTTCTCTCCTGGGTAACTAACCAGATTTCGCTGACAGGTAGGAGGTCCTTTGTGGAGCTGATGAGTTTCAGAGGTGTGCAGACCAGATGAATATCATTAACTACTAATGGTGAATTTTACTGATTTCTCATCAGATGGCACGATGGATGGTTTGTGTCCCATGAATACACTTTAGAGCTGATTCTGCCCACATAGTACCTAAATGAACTGTGGAAACAGGAAAAGATGAAAAGTAGGCTCAATACATTCTATGAATAAAATAGTAAATTTTGGTGTTTTAAAATTCTATTAGAACTAAAACTTAACTATTTTCAATGACTAATGATTCGAAGGTGTCCAATGTGCTCAATTCATAAAATGAATAGTAGCATCTACTGTCGACTGTCCAGGAAGAGCATTGAGGAGATGCAGACTTCCGCATCTTGTTAACTCATCCGTCTGCCAAATCGCCTTTAGTTCTGGGACCGACTTCCTCCGATCGGTCATTGTCTCTCTCGAAAAATTGCGATCCTTCTTGACATTGACACACTTGCAATGACAAACCTTGAAGACGGCGTCAGCCAATGAAATGCTCCTGAATCAGTCACGCTCGTTCAAGCTAAAGAGACGACTTGCCCTCACGAAGAAATTATATCTCGACAAAAGTCTGGCGGCCACCTAAAGAACCTTAAAATGTACCGGCACTATTTCTTATTCGGGCACGAACGCACGGGTAATTATTTATGCATTGAAATCAGTCCTTGCAGAAGAGGTCAAGAGTTTGTCATCAAGGCACAATTTATTTATTCAGCTCAACTTTTTCGAAACATACGACAAATTATTTTTGTTTTTACTCTTGAGGTGACCATGTTTTTCAAGCCGATTTTGACAGGTAGGAAAGTATACTATGTGTACGAGGTGTGTAAATAAAGTAATGAGACTGATCTTTTTTCAATTTTTTATTCAAAGAATATTATAATGCAATACTGTCTCCTTCAAAATAGTTCCCTTGGGAAGCCACACAGCGCTGGAGACGGTTCTTCCAATCATCATAGCATTGCTGGAACTCCGATACTGGAATAGCCTTCAGCTGGTCGGTTACAGCTTTTTGAATGTACGCAAGTGTCCCAAAATGAGTTCCCTTGAGGTGATTTTTCAATCTCGGGAAGAGAAAAAAGTCACAGGGACTCAAATCTGGAGGATAAGGAGGCTGAGGAGCTACAGGAATGTTTTTACTGGCTAAAAACTGCATTATTGAGATTGCAGTGTGACATGGTGCATTGTCGTGATGCAACACCCAGTTCATTTTGATGTTTGGTCGCACTCGAAAGACTCTTTTTCGAAGTCTTTCCAGGACAATGCAGTTTTTAGCCAGTAAAAACATTCCTGTAGCCCCTCAGCCTCCTTATCCTCCAGATTTGAGTCCCTGTGACTTTTTTCTCTTCCCGAGATTGAAAAATCACCTCAAGGGAACTCATTTTGGGACACTTGTGTACATTCAAAAAGCTGTAACCGACCAGCTGAAGGCTATTCCAGTATCGGAGTTCCAGCAATGCTATGATGATTGGAAGAACCGTCTCCAGCGCTGTGTGGCTTCCCAAGGGAACTATTTTGAAGGAGACAGTATTGCATTATAATATTCTTTGAATAAAAAATTGAAAAAAGATCAGTATCATTACTTTATTTACACACCTCGTACACCTTCCTCTACTGTTGTGTGTATACTCTTGTGTGTATCATGTGTATACCTTATATTAGGAAATTAGTAAAAAGACGGGGCTTAGTAATTAACGAATCGCACGACTATTTGTATTCTGGAAATCCTATAAAAAGAAGATAACATGGAGCTGGCAGTGTAAACAACTTCACACTCTATTGGAATATTATTTATAAACTGATACTAACGCCACACTATGTATTTAGTTAAAATGAATATTCCTAAACTAAAATTGAATCTGTCCCGTTTTCGGAAGATATAATGCAATTTCTCTTAGTGCTTCAGTATTTCGGACTCAGTACGTACCTTCCAAGACTAGTACCACACTGTGCTCCTTCTCGTCAATGTGCCCGAGCCATCTACCTAAAGATTGGACTTGTGACACAGTGCACTGACTGGACTTGTGAAAAGTACTGAGCTGAAAGGTTCATTTATGCGAATTTTTTGAAATATCCTTTTTCCAACTATATTTTATAATTTTCCCAACCTACCGCTTTCTAATGTGCCGTTAAGCTGTAGTAGGTAGTTACAGCCAGTATTCTTATATTCTGTTTTTATATTTTTTTTTATGGCGTGCCCCCTTCGTCACACCAAATGTCTTTGAGGGGAGATCGAAAATAAGGCCAGTATTCGGTATTTTAAAAAATTTTAAAACTTGGCTAGGTCATTTACAAGTATAGATATTCTTATAGGATTAGTACAAGAATAAAATGGTTGCTAAGAAGATTTTTTATTTTTAAATTCGATTTTCAAATTCTACGTACCTTGCAACGTAAAACATCAAATTTTGAGGGGTGGGGGGGGGCGGTTAAAATTAATTAAATTATTATTATTATTATTATCATCACATTTGCGGTAGGATTTGGTATAGGATTTCGGATCTACAGCAGAACTAGGAATTTGTACACGCTGGATGTAGCTGTTTTCGGGTGGCAAGATGGGTTTCAAAATAGTAGGTAGGAAGTCTCCTGACTGGCTTCATTTCGCGCCATATTACTCTTAACTTCAATAATTCGCCTAATATAATACTTAACTTTGATATATGCTAACTGCAGGAAACAGCTCTAATCCTTGGCTCCTAAGAAATTTGCCAAAATAGGAAGGTATCCTGTATAATTTATGTAACTTATATTTCTTTCATTGTTCATTCAGTAAACATTTACCGATTTTCGGTCTCCAAAGTGGCACTAGATACCTAACACAAAAATTGTTGTTTTATTCTCAAGAGTGACTGAACAGTTGAATTGTGCGAGATGTGGATCTCTATGAAAATCATAGCCCTCGGATTGGTAGTAGCCTCTGCTCATGGGCAAAAGTGAAATTCTTGTAACAACCGTAACTTCTTTATTGACATTTTCATGTCTTTGCTTTGGCACATGAACTGAAAAATCGTCACGAAAACTAAGCAAGTCTTGCTCACGCGACCAATAAATACGACGAAGCTATGTGCCAAACCGACTTGACAAACTTTTAAAAATGTATCCATAGTTACCCACGATCTGAGTTACCCGCTTTCATTACTATTGTAAAAAGGAGGACACCAAACTGGCGGAAAATACTTTTGTATTAAGAACGATAAATTCAACATGGAACACACAAACTTTTCTAGATGTTAACAACTTTAAAACTTTGTAACATAACAACATACCTAGTAACACAAAAATCTGCCTTTATTTATTTTTTCGTTAAAATAAAAACGACGTTTTTAGCATTATTAAATTTTATTTTTGATTTTTCTACGTTCCTGGATCCATTTTAAAAAGACAATAAACATTAAACAAGAAATTAGCGACAGTCCAGTTGTTCTAGATTGGTGCCCATAATTATTCTCTTTAGATAGAACCATTGTTGCACCATGGAAACAACACTGAGGAAGCTTGTTGAGAACCTACCTAGTTAATCAACAATAGATTTCAGTTCGCTAAACCCTCATTACGGCGAATCCTCAATATATTCGTCATCAATCATTTGACGTTGATTTTGGGTCGGAAGGAATCCAATTTTGATCATAACCACTAAGTAGCAAGATCTCAACCTTTGAACTAAATTTCCAAAAGCTGGGATTTTGAGGTTATTGTTGCGAAATACTTCTCAACTTCAAGGGTTGAGATTGGCGCTATCTTTTGTACTCGTAATGGGGTATATTTTATCGGGAAGCGAGGGCTGAAATTAGAGAAATGTCAGGTGTATCGGACACGTTCTTGCGGTTTACCACTCATCTCTTCTTCCCTCTACCGACTACTCAAAGCCGCCCGGACCAGTAGAAGTAGGAACAACTACCGTCCAGAACCAGTGGTGAGGACAATACCGAGGGAGGACCACAACAGCTCGGCCGAAGTTTCGAATAAATCGATTTGTTTAAATAACAAACGAAAATATTTTACTCATATTTTGTAAAATGAGTTTGGATCTACTAATTTTACATTCAACGTGTTGTGTTAATTTTGGGTAGATATTGAAAAAAGTGTTGTCAACCCTTCCCGGCCCGTACCTGAGGGTTCTTATGGTTGAGGATCTTCTTGGTATGGCTGGCGTGTTGACATGATGTCGTTCTGTTGAAAGGTACCTGCTCCCATTAATCCTCTTCTTCGAATTGTGGAATTCGTAGAAGGAGATGAGATTGACAGGCGGTTCTACGAAAAAGGCCCTACTGCCTTTTGCTACCTACGATGACCATGAAATTATACTCATGGAATAAGGAGACATTTCAATAATGAAACTTTTCAAAATACGTAAAATCCGAAAATTGAATACAAATTTTCGGCCGTCTTCGTACATTTTCCTCAGTTACCTAGGGCCGATTTTGATGAAATATTGAGCTTATTCTTGGTATGGCGTGTTGACTTGATTTGAGGTCTAGTTGAGCCCCGAAGCTTTCCGTTAGTGTCGGTCACTCACTAAATAACGATAAAAATTTTCAAAGTGCTCTAGATCAAGAACTTATGGTATGAAGGTAGGTATTGTTTTTTCTTACACTCTTCTTGCATGCGTAAATTTAACAAATTCCGAAAGGTGAGTGTTCGATTCCACTCAAATTCGGAAGCAATTTAGATATTGGTCCAGCCATGCTTTATTCCTTTTCACTTTAGTTTGATGTAACACCCTTGTTATTGTCTGAAACCTTTTTCTGTGTCCACTATCTACAAAGCTTTCATGATTTGTTATGTTTCTACCTGAACAGGAACTGAAAGTCAGTACTTATTTTTATAGTTATACTTATTTTTATACTTGGAAACGCCAACTCTAGAAATATGAGTGTATTTGAGGTTGTACGACATTTTTATTATGGTAACAGGTAATTATGTTGAAGAATGCCGTCCTTAATCTGGTACTTGTTAACGTAAACTCCAAGAAACAGAACACCACTTGATAAATCTCTAGCTATGAACGTTGCTGAGAGTAGTGAGAGTACTCCCTGCTGATCTTAATCGTGTTGATCACTGTTTCTTTTTTGAATGGAATATTCGCCAAACTCGATGAACTTGATATCTATTCATAAAAACATCTGTACACATATAATCAATGTCAAAAGAACGTCTTCTTGACACAAATCTGACCAATAGAGCTCACGATTTTAATTTCGCCCCAGTGGAAAGCTGAATGATTTTGGAGCTTTCTACTAACAAGGGGTTCTACTTCCAAACCCAGCAGGAAGTTTTTTCGGCTAAAAGGTCAAATAGATTCCTAGTGGTGGAAATTTTTGCAGGCTTGTACGCTCATGAGTACATAGTGGATCGAGGCAGAAACCCACGTGACCTTAGTTCGATGACACTACTAAGTATAAAGTTACACGGAGTAAACACTGACTGTTGGATGTTCGAAAAAACTATGCAAATAATTACACACCGATTTATTATTTTTCTTTGAAGATCTTCCTTCTGCGAAAGATCGCAGGGATCTTTTTTTTTTCATCGGTTAGTGAACGTTCATATGCGATTCACACTCGTGTTTCTGATTCATCATTCGTCAATCTACGGAGCAATGGAGACAAGAACTTGCCTTCAATGGCCGGAAAATCCCTTTCTAATGATATGGGTAGGTAGTGTTATAGTCGATGAAATGACTTTCGAAGAAGTAACATAATATTTTCCATTATCACGTTGGCAAGACAGTCGTAATAAAGTATCTCCAAGCCCACAGTTATAAAATATATTTTGACATGGATATGTCTTAGTTCTGGGGGTCATTCCAAAATTTTCGACACACAAAACAATGCAACGTTTTTTCCTGATGCTGTTGAACGCAGGAAGCTGAAATTTGAGAGGGAGGGTCAATCGATACATACTTCTATACATCATCAAAGTTGATGATCAATGATCAGCTGAGTGAGCTCCAAGGCCATTTCCTCTCCTGTTGAACGCAGGAACCTGAAATTTGAGAGGGCGGGTCAATGGAGAATGCTGAAGGCGCCTGAGTGGTCATTGATCAGCTGAGTGAGCTCATCATTTAAATTGCCATGATAAGACATATCCATGTACAGATGTATCTGCATGCAGTGTAGATACTAATTTGTTTTAAACCTTATATCACTAAAATTACCACAACGCACTAAATTTTTGAGTAAATCAAAATCTGATTACAACGTTGGAAAGAGCGTTAAATGTTCTATCTTTCTAATGGAAATCCAAAATTTGGAAATCAGGACTCAAGGGTAAAAAGTAATTTGTGTTGTAATCACTACTTTCTTTCATACGTTGTGGATTACTTCAAATCTCTCTCCGGTGACGGGAAAACTTCCTCAGAATCTCAGCTTTTCAACAGTATAATCAAAACATTTTTTGCAACCCGGTTTCCTCTAAAATAATAAAGTTTCTACTTGATAAAACGGGTAGTATGAATGTAGTATGAGTAGGTAGTATAAATTTTACAGTAACCCATTTCCGCCGACTGTGCCAGATCTGGCACGACGACAGGGGTGACTTTCACGATTTCCTGTTCACTTCTGCATGCTGATGAACAATCCTACTCTGTGCCTCCCAATTCAGCAGGTCTCCATACAAATCCCCTACGATTTTCATTCGCTTTTGAGTCTTTGTCTAGGCATGAGTGAAGTTTGAATGTAATAAAGATTGTACCCGACTTTGCGCTGCTGTAAGCACTCTATTCGTGTATACTAATACTTTTTCTCTCAGTTTTCTACGAATTCTTGTTATTTATGGTCATTTGAAGGAATCAAAACATTTTTTTTTTCATTTTCGACTTCTTTTGGTTGGATTTGGCGTCCTTGGAAACTCAGGTGTGCCAGATCTGGCACAGTCGTCACATAGTGTCAAGAATTCGGAACTTTTTTTGAGAGCTGCAGAGCTGGAGAACGTGGGAGTTATGGCTGTTAAAACGATATTACGTTTGCCCATGCCCCCAAAATGCTTTCAATTCGGGGTCATGATTTTCGTAGGGGACCATCTCCACCTAAATTCGCATAATTCCTGGAAATTTCATCGAAATGAGATGTAACTTTGCAACTTTGTTGCAGATATACAACATGGAAATACACGTTTGCACATGCGCAGCGGCTTGCAATGAATGTTGAAAATTTCATCGAAATCGGACGAGAATTGTTGAATTTTGGCTGTGGCTAGGATTTCATGACAGACACACAGACGGACAGACAGACACGGAACCAAAATTGTTCAGAAAGGTCTGAATCGTAAAACGCGAGTAGAAATTTTGATTTTGGAGAACATCTTTTTTTTCAACCTTGAAAAGTGAAAGCAAAGCTTCCGCTACCTTGGTAGACTCGGAAGAAAAAAGAAAAGCGAGGCTCAAGCCACAAAATATTCGATCACATTTCATAGTGGGGTTGTGATTTGCAACTGGTTGGATAATGAATAGTGTGGTGGCTATATCTTCCACGAAATAAGGACATGAGCCCTAAAGTATGGCTAAGAGGTTCTCAAAAGCAGAAAAGGAAATTATTTCTGTCCCTCAACCACACCTTATCCATCAGTACAATCGTAATGTAGACTTATCGCATAGACCAGGACATCAACAGATATAATATTAGTATTAGAAGGGAAAAGTGGTAGTGGCCACTTTTACGTTGCTCATAGACGTTGATCTCATCAATGCTCGTCTAATGTCTGGTTATCGTAAAAGGCCTAAACTGGATTTTATAAACTTTTCTTATTCGTTACAAAGTACCCCCTAAAGCTCAGAGACCAACTGCTCACGCCAGAAATGTAGCCTTGAGCACTATCAGGTAAGACCGTTAGGATCACTTGCTTTCGCCGATCGAGAACAAAAGAAAGTGTGCATAAATTTATGAAACCTGCTCATCTCGCCCAAAATCTATTTGTAATAAATGTGATATTGGGCTTTGTGTCCCAAGTTTCATAAAATACCTATCGTACCAAATATCATATGAACCAATCACATTCCATTGACGTACTATACTTCATTATTCCTGTCAAAACATTGTTTGATAAAAATTTTGTTTCTGAAATTTTCTCAAAAAACTACTTTGAGTGACGACTGTGCCAGATCTGGCACGGGGGGTCACGCCCCCCCTATGGGTGCAAAATTTAAAATAATATTTTTCCTAGCTTATTTGAGGTTCAGTGACATTGATTTGAGGTAAATTTATATTATATCTCAAAATTTATAGTTCTCGGCGTAAATGGGGTAATATTGCTCATTCAACAATAGTTGATCACCTGGGTGGTTTCATTTGTTTTTTAAATTTTAACCCTATCTTAAATTGTTTTAAATAAGTCATGTAACACTCATTATTTAGGTAGGTAATTAATTAGTTGAGCTCACTAAGCGATCACTTAGTCCCAAAGAGCTCTGGGTGATTTCAAAAATTCTTAAAAATAAAATACCTAAATAAAAAAGCAATGCCTGTATATCGAAAGTTTTGAGATAAGGTGTTTTGAAAACTTTTTCCCCACTTCTGAGAATCGCCAAGATATTCGGGGACAAATATTCACAAGGACAAGATATTGGTCCTTGTGAATTGGGCAAAGTGCCCCTTACGGCGTATGGCGAACGAATTTTTGGATTTTACATACCTTGAAAGTAAACCAAAAAAATTTTAGGAGGGTTATAATTTTTTTCTTGGTCGATTCCAAAGGCTTGTTATTGAAAATAATAAACCAAAAAAAGGTCCTTTGCTCTCTCGCTAAGATTCAACTATCTCTAGTACCTACATAACTTATTTTATCTTTTTTCTTTTCAGGTGAGTTTACATCCCTCTGGTATGAAGTTGCTACGACTCGGTGAGCTATAACTTACTATTATAAAATTTGACAATAAAATAATGTAGTGTAGTGAATTAGCGATTCAAAACCACAGCTACAACTACTCTTTATTAATAAGTACCTACCTGTCAAAAAATAAATAAATAAATAAATAAATAAAAAAAAAAAAATTTTGAGGACCTGACCGATTCTGCCTGTAGTTGTTCTACTGATGTACACGTAACGACCAACTAGTAGTTCGTAGCCATCTTTTTTAGTTTTGCTTACCTACGTACACTAAATTCTTACGCCATTCGCTGAAAAACTCTCATTGAATCCCCAACTAAAAACCCGTCTGCACAGAGCACGGCTTTTCCATTATAAGTACCTATCAACCATATCATCCCGCTAGGTTAACAATCGAGTTAATTTTGACAGAAAGTACCTCTCCGGAAAACATCCCAAGTTGTGGTGCCTTCATAACGAAATTTGGTTTTTAGTTGTTAAGGAAAGAGGAACTGAGCGACCTATAATTGAGGTTTGAATTGATCAAAAGCGGACAGGTCCACGGAACTAAATTTTACAGGAGAGGCCAGAGTACGTTTGGATCCGCCAAATTGCATAAAATGGCAATTTTGATCGCTCGCAAGTATACCCATTTAGTTACTAGGTGTGCCCTCAATAATTTAACCCTCAAATTTTGGACCGATTCAACTTGTCTTTAATATGGCCAAAAAATAAAATTTTCTATCTGATTTTTAAATTGAAAATGGTGTTCATACGTGTTTTAAAGTAATTCTGCTACAAATATAAACTGTTATCCAGAAATTACTCTATAAAACTCACTCAACAACACTTTCGTATTCTATTTACTTTCTTACAGTTGAAGTAGGGGGGAGTAGTTGTACATTTTACCTACCTACTTAAAACGTTTCGAATAAGACTTCGAGTTTTTGAAATTAAAAATCAATTTGGTTTTAGTTCTTTTTTGAACATTAAGTTTATCGAAGAACCAAATGCTATATTGAACTTGAATTTTTCTGGATCTTCTGACATTTTGAAGTTATCCGGTTTTGATCCTCAACGCCTCAATTATTCTATTCGATGAAACGACAAATATCGACCTAAAAAAATTAAAGACCCCCCCCCCCCCATCTGGGGTTTTGAGGGAACGACCTTCAGGAGGGTCGCTTTAGTCACGGTAGTGGAGTATTAGTCCTATAGAGCTATGGGGGGCCTCATTCGATTCTAATAATTCAGTAATATTTTAAATTGAGTAAAAAACAATGGCTTTACATCAAAAGTATGTGAGCAAGGGCGTTTTGAACATTTCAGCGCCTTTTTTTCAACCCGTAGAAGTGACTGACATCAACCAAAAGCTTCGGTGCACAACTAGACCCCAAATGGACCCCAAATACCAAATTTCATCCAAAAAATCGGTCCATGGTAACTAAAGAAAGAGCCGCTCATGGCAAAATTTTTTATTCGTTTTCTGGATTCTACGTACCATGAAACGTAAAACATCAAATTTTGAGGGGGTTATAATTTTATCTGAGTACCCAGGTATCATAACTAATGGAGTTGTGTCTCAAGTTAGGGGCTCTGTTCCATCTAATTTTGGTTTATTATTTTCAATAATGAACCTTTGGAATCGACCAAGAAAAAAAAAATTTTAACACCCCCTCAAAATTTGATGGTTTACGTTTCAAGGTACGTAGAATCCAAAAATCGAATAAAAATTTGGCCGTCCGTCCGCCGTACGCCGTACGCCGTCCGCCGTCCGCCGTACGCGGCACTTTTGCCACTTAGCATTGACCGATTTTGATGAAATTTGGTATGTAGGCTCCATTTGGGGTCTAGTTGTGCCCCGAAGCTTTTGGTTGATGTAGGTCACTTCTAAGGGTTCCAAAATCAATTTTGAAATTTTGAAAACGCCCTAACTCAAAAATTTTTGATATACAGGTATTGTTTTTCCTTCAATTTAAGATTCTATAGAATTTTTGGAATTTTTTGAGACCACGCGGAGCTCTGTAGGACAAACCGTTCGCTCCCTACGAAAATTTAAGGGTTTATATTGAAATATATATATATAAATCAAAACACGAGTGTGAATCGCAAAAGAGGCCTAATTTCCGTTCAAATTAGAGCTGACCGAAATGCGATCGATGGTTGGTGATTTTGATTTTTTAAAAATTTTTTTTAATTTTATTTTATTTATTTATTTATTTTTTTTTTTTTTTGATTTTTTTTTGATTTTTTATTTTATTTTTTCCTTCATATTGGATGGTTGGTGATTTTGTAGACGAGTGATCTATATAGAAAAATAATAAACCATTGTGTAATAATTTGCAGCGTTTCAAAGTAGTTTCGATCCAGCGTTCTCGTCACTGAGAATAATACATCATACTGTCCGATATACTACTCGTCGTGGTGTGACGAAGTCGTAGGGTGATGGAAAGTGTGGTTCATCGCCCTTCCTATAGTAGGCAATGATGACCGAGTAATAGTCATGCTTTAATGGACATGAAAAACGAAGGGTGCGGTGGCTAGCCATCCCGTCTCTTTCAGTTTGATAACCTCTTCGCTCATGGCTCCACAAACGACACCTCGCAGATTTTTTTGCCCCCATTTTCATTTTTACTTCCACTTTCGTGGAGCTATTCTGCGGTCCACTCACTTTTGCGAGGGAAAAATACGTTGGGAAAAGAGCGGTTCTTTCGCTGAGTATCATTTCTCAAGAGCTCAAGGGAGAGTATCTACGAGTAGGTAAAGAAGTTATAAAATGTACCTAGGTATCGAACAGGATCTTGGGTAATCCATAGAGTGAGATTGGAAATAACCACCGATTGAAAACCAACGACACAATCACCCAGATACTCGTCTAGGTACTATAATTGAACATGTTGAGAGCCTCCCTCTTTATTTTTAATTTTGCATTTCCGTAGGTTTGGATTTTATGTGAATCTGATGTAAAAAACAAAAAATTAACCAGTGGATGTTTTGAACTACCACGTAGATTCGGCAGAATTGTTTCTTCTGAATCACGAATATATTGATGTCCTTCACTCCATAAGCAACTCATACACTCGTAAAATCGGTATAGGTATTTCAAAATCAACTTCTGCTTCATCGATTGCCATCAAATATCCAGTGCATTAACACCTTCAGGAAGGTGATGTACGGTTTAAAAAACTACGGAAGGTAGACCTACGGCTCCACAGTCAAATAATTTATTAATGATTAATTTTACGCCATTGTTTCCCACCAAAATTTTTAAAAGTATTTATTGCGAGACAAATGTTCGCTTGAAATTTGTTGAAATGAACGTGGTAATTCTTTCTTAAGTCGTGACGTGACGATCGGTCGCGAACGTGCGATATCAGCAGCAACGGTCGGAACAATAATGGAAACCTCCTGTTAATCATTATTTATAAAATGTTAACCTCCTGTTGCTCAATAATGACGAAAATGTATAACAACGTTTACAAAATCATCCCAGACGTGCCCCCAAAATTATAATGATAATAACTTTTAAGAATCAACTTTTCCGAAAATGTATTCACAAGTTTTTTCACTCCTCAGACAAACGAATACCAATAGAGACGATTTACTACAATTTTATCGAAAAATCTACAATTTTCCTTTTTCATTTGAGATCTAGTTTGTTGGGCCTAACATTTCGCCAGTTTGTTAGCCTTCGGGAAGCCTTTGGGTTTTATGGGTTGAAACCCGGTGCAAAAATGGGAACTAGGGTCATGAGGGAGGTCATTTTTCCTCGTAATTTTGGACGCTGAATCGATTCAGTGACCCTGGTTTGTGAAAGCAAACCCGAGAGAGCAAAATTCCATTTTTGTGGTTAAAAAATTCTGCGTCAACTTTAGATTTTCAACGTTAATTGAACCTGTTTTCGCAAAAAAAAAGATTAACGATTACTTTTGCATTTGTAATTTCTGTGTAAAATAGTGTAATTTTTATGACGGAGGATTCATATAAGATAACAAACCAAGTACCTAGGTATGTAATAATGTTGTAATTTAACGTGGAATATTGAATTGTAATGGGGAATTTGCCTCAATTTTAGATTCTGGAATTTCTACACTAATCCTATAATAGAGCCCTAAAATAACGTTCAACACCAGGAATAATCAAGGGAAAAAAATTACCGTAGAAGAAAATGCCTAAACAAGTGAAGCCTCTTCAAAAAAAAAAAAAAAAAGTGAGCGTTTTTGCAAAGATCTTACCCTTTCATGTTTAATTGTTCAATTATTTTTCTGCATCAAATAAATATCTATCTGTCTAACCTGTGAAGACTCGATTATTATCAGTAAGTGATACATGTTATGTACTATTACGTCAACGTTGCGGAGGGCGTTGCATTCCATGAGATCGCAACTCGATCTGCGCGGTGTACAGAAAATACGATCTCGACGACATGGCGAGAGGTCATGTATCTCCGTAAGGTATTTCTCAAGTTTTCAAGGGCGTATCGAAACTAACCTGCGCCTTTCCCTCACGATCACCCATCCAGTGAATGGGAGAACTTATTTTTAGTTAAGTTGAAAAAAGGAGCCATTTTGCGTGAAGAAATTTGAAGCTTTTGCATCAAGTTATTCATCATGTTGGTTGCAATATTGCAGGGGACGTCCCATTCGATAAGCATTGGGCCAATTAATACCAGTTGGTAAGCGAAAAAACTGTTCACTCGATGTAATTTATTAAGTATTATTGGCAAGAAATAGTGACCCCCCCCCCCTCGCCAACCATAACATTTTTAGCGGCGTGGGAGCATTTTAAAAACCATGATCTACGATACCCATCAAGCGATTTCGAGATCAACCCCCCACCCCCACCCCCCGCCAATGGTCCCGGTCTGGCACCAAAGCGGAAATACGTCGTAACGTTGAACTTTCATCTATTAGTTTTGGTAGGCAGTCCGTTGAAGTTCAATTCCGTATTCAAGGTGAAACACAAAAAAAAACTTTAAAAAAAAACCATGAAACATGCGGTTTATGGTGCCTTGGCACCATGGTGGCACCACTATTAGTTCCATGGTGGGACAGAGAATAATTCATGAAAATCCGGAGGTATAATGAGAATTTTTCTGCAATTTCAAAGCTTGGATACAATTAGTGAGCTATAAAGGAACCAAAATATTAGATAATCGGATATTTTGTGAATATTATCCCCCACTCTCCCCCTCATCTTGCGAATTTTTATACTCTGGTGAAATAGTGTGCAATTTGGAAGCTTTATGAGTCGAACAAAAGAAACACTCAAAACAGTTGGAAATTGAGGCCTGGGCAAATTTTACAGAATTATGCCCGCAAACTCACGTTTTTTGAGCATTAACCCCCCCTTAAAATACAAAATTCGAAATTCCGGCGACGTAGTGCACAACTAGATAGTTTTCTGCGTCGAACAAAAAAAGAACCACGAAAACCGGTTGAGAACTAAGACCTGTGCAGACGACACAAGATTTTGTCACACACACAGACATTCTCCTATGGTTTTTTTTAGCGGATTTGGATTCAGAATGGTCTAAAACGGATTACTGTGTGGTTATTATTTTTTTTCTGTTGAGTGTTGTCCTCCTTCACCCCAGATCGATCACATAAGGACGCTCAAGTCTTACTGTGGGACGTCCTAAAAACTACGGACGTTAGACCTACGGTTCTACAGTCAAATCATTTAATAATGATTAATTTTACTCAATTTTTTCCACCAAAAAAAATACGGACAGTAGATCTACGGTTCTACAGTCAGATTATTCAACATTGATTAATTATTTACGCCATTTTTTACCACCAATAAAGGCTTTGAGTTTTCTCGCACATCTGTGGCTCCACGGAACTATTTTTCTAGCCCTTTTTATTTACATCGTGATGTGACGCTCGCAAACCCCATCGTGACGTGACGCTCGTAACGTTCAGAAAACAAATAATGGAAACGCCCTGTTAACCATTATTAAAATGATAAAAGTTGACTGTCATTCTATCTTGAACAAAAATACCAGAACTTGCCCTTGTTTACTGATTGTGATTATATTAGGCTACAAGAGTTGAAATTAATGCCGTGGTTAAGTGATTACTGATTTGTTTGAAGAATAGGAACCAAAATATCACATATATGTCCCTATCAGTGATCAAACTTCCATTTCAATACTTACCTGATGTAATAGAGTGGTTTTAGAATCAATAACAAATAAATGTTCTGATTTCACTCAGAATGGAATTATCTAGATTCGCTCAACACAGGTCTCACTGATGGAGGTCCCATGTAATCATCCTAGGGGCTTGGGCGGGTGTTGGGTACAAGGTGATGGGTACTTCATCCTGTTGGTACCGTTGTCCTATTTGTTCTGGTACTCAGTCCGTAGGTAATTTCGGCTCTCCAGGTCCGTTTGAACCATCAATCATGAGTCTGATTGAGAAAACAATAAAACGATTTGAAATAACGAGGTCGACATTCCAGTGCTCTAGTACTTGACTGCACGAACGGCACTTCGGGCGAGCTCGTGCGTCCTCGGCCATCCCTCGGCGGCTCATTCTTGGCTCCTGAAGACTTCCCTGAACTCGAGTCCTGCGGTCAGTCCTTCGTGCCGGTCCTGCCAGTGGAGTTGAGCTTCCGTTCCCTATGTGTTTCCTCGACGTATTTTAGTTGTTTACTGGTGTCTGTTTTCTCTCGAGTGTCGTATGATTATGCGAATGTGCCATCATGGTGTTGTTTCCGATGTGCAGCTGCTCCTGCGGCATCTTTACTCGTCCATGGCTCTCCAAAAACCACGATCAGGTACTTATCCTCGATACTTTTTCTATATATCTGGTACCATATAATGTTAAAGTAACCTAGGTTGCTTGCGCATTTTGAATAAAGTGTACCACATGGTGATAAATCGACAAATTTGTGTCGATCTTTAGATTCAATTGTTGGCACCAACGAGCATTTTTGTTGTCTGACTATTTATTAGTGTTTGTAGTATCACATCTCCTCTCATAAAATTATTTATCTGAGCGTAGGATACTTGAAAGCCTCGTTTTTTCATGCACAATTATTACCACCGACGATGTTGATGAAAATTAATGTAAGACAGTATCTTCGGCTTACTTTCTTTTCCCCCTCATATTTGGACAGGATCGAAGGGTTCCTCGAATTAAAATGGCACTTTTAGTAGAATAGTAACGCTACCTTACTTTTTGGTGGAGTTGTAGGTAACCAAGGAAGCTATGGGCTTCAAGCTGAGGGCGTGAAATGCATAGCAATCGTTCAAGGATTATCAAAATCGGACCAATAAGTAAAACAAAAACTTTTACCCAGGGTAAGGAATAAACTGCAAAAGACCTGGGGAGATCTTTGGAAATTATGGAGATTTTTTTTCGGGCGTTGACGCATTACCAGTACAATGTTCAAAGTACGAAGATACCTGAAAAGTTTAGTACAACCAGGTTGAATTGTCGTCCGACTGCCATTCGTGGAGTCGCGGACGTCATTAGCTGCCTTTCAAAGGGAAGATCAGAATCGGTTCCCATCATCTTGCTCATGGCTACTTATTGCTTCACCCCTCAAGTCAAGACGGTTTCACCCAACTCGAAAAATTTTAAGGACATGCGATCCCATCCTCGAGCGGTCATCAATCCAAATAATCTCTCGGGCCGACTGACTTTTCTTTGTGATGTCAATTATTTTAGTTCCACAAGCGTTGAAAAATCATCTGATGTAAACTTTCATCCAGATTATAAGCTCTGGAATAATACAACTTGTTATCAAGCCTTGGTGATAAGTCTGCTTTGGTAGGTAACCTATCTAAAGTTATAGTAGTTAGGTCTACCTACCTATAGAGATAAGGTATGTAACTCAACATTCCAATTCGTGTATTAATTATTGTATTAATTTTTCATAAGTAAGTAGTACTGCTATTTTCTGCATTTTGAGAGCTTTTGAACGAATAAACACAATGTTCGTGTTCTAGAGCTCGGCCATTTCAAGTCGAATTTCCCATTTCCAGGTTGGGGCATGTCTTTGGTCAATGTCTATTTCTTACCACAGTTTAATTTTTTTTGATAATCTAGGATTTAGCAGCCTCGATGGCCCCCTAATACTTGACGTTGATATTTGACTGACAGCACATCTACGAACGATTTTTATTACTTTTTAATCATTTGTAGGTATCTATTCAGTAGAAAGGTGGTTGGTGCCCCACTTCATTTTAATCCGATATTTAGAAATTGACAACTCGTAATTTTGTCTGTACCTACAATGGTTGAAACCCTAGTCGTACCAATGTGCCATTATCCTACAGGTTTGTTCAAGCTTTCATTACAAGATTATGATAGATAGGTAGTCATTTCTCACCGAGTCGGTAATGTAAGGAGGCAAACAGAAAAAGGAAAACAAGTCTATAAATAGCCTACAGTCTATAGCGAGTTGGATGTTGTTGCTGTTGTGTGGGCTGCCTATCAAAACTAAATTTGTTCGTGCTTAAACAGCTGGATCGAAAATGATAGTGCTACATCAACAGTGTCAAAATTTATGCTTCAAAATCTTATGAGTCGAAATTTGAGTTCCTGCATAACCGGAATAATTTAGCTCCAAGAAAATACCTATATTGTATGGTTCAGTTTTCTTTCACGGAGGTGAATAGTTTCCTACAATCAACCTCTGTTCGTGAAATAACCAAATATGCACTCGACTCAACAAATTTTTCCATACCCTGAGTGAAGATGCCTGGAGTCACCTGGCCTACTCTTCACCTGGGCTTCCCCAATGTCAGTTGATGCACCCTAGAAGCAGGTGGAAAATTATGGCTTTACCTACCGATTATTCAGCGCGTGCCACCGGTCCATCCTCGACCTTCAACTGGTCAACAGATGGTATGTCTGGGAGATGCGCCCACCTGAGCCACCTGATCACATATCCCGATGTCTAACAGGTGTATCATACATTTACCAGCTTATACACACAAGTGTGCAAATGTAAATATCCTCTTCCAGCGTCCTAAAATCTTGAACGTGTCTTTTGCTTTGAAACATTTTCTCGTCTTTCTCGTACCTTTTTTGCTTCGCTTTTTTTCAGTTTTTGGGTGTTTTGAAGGCCAAATGGGTGGTTCTCTACCCCCCCCCCCCCCCATCACCCATAAAATTTCTCTAGCGACAATAATGAATTAGCAAAGTTGAATAACGTAGACGCTTTTTAATGTGGCCGTAATATTCTATTTTTCAAATGGATTACCAATTATTCGATCAATTTTGGTTTATTATTTTCAATAATGAACCTTTGGAATCGAACAAGAAAAAAAATTTTAACACCCCGTCAAAATTTGATGGTTTACGTTTCAAGGTACGTAGAATCCAAAAATCGAATAAAAATTTGGCCGTCCGTCCGCCGTACGCGGCACTTTTGCCACTTAGCATTGACCGATTTTGATGAAATTTGGTATGTAGGCTCCATTTGGGGTCTAGTTGTGCCCCGAAGCTTTTGGTTGATGTAGGTCACTTCTAAGAGTTCCAAAATCAATTTTGAAATTTTGGAAACGCCCTAACTCAAAAAATTTTGATATGAAGGTATTGTTTTTCCTTCAATTTAAGATTCTATAGAATTTTTAGAATTTGTTGAGACCACGCCAAGCTCTGTAGGACAAACCGTTCGCTCCCTACGAAAATTTAAGGGTTTCTATTGAAATATATATATATATATATAAATCAAAACACGAGTGTGAATCGCAAAAGAGGCCTAATCTCCGTTCAAATTAGAGCTGACCGAAATGCGATCAATGGTTGATTTTTTTTTTTCATATTGGATGGTTGGTGATTTTGTAGACGAATGATATATATAGAAAAATAATGAACCATTGTGTAATAATTTGCAGCGTTTTATTTTCAATTCTCCTAGGTATATTCTACTATCTAGTTCTAGAGGAAGCCGACGAAAATCCGTGGAAATCGAATAATTTGAAGAGCATGAATGATATAATTACTTAGATGCTTTGACCATCAGTGATGATCATGAGAAGGATTTTTGAATTGGGAACTCGGAGCTTTTTAGAGGAGGTTGATGAACACAATTGCCAAGAAATGGAACGAACCGAGGTCAGCAGTGTTGCTATCTGCCTTCGCTGCGAATTTGTTTCATTGGCTCAGAATTCTGCCGATTTTGAGGCACACAAAAGGAAGTCTCGGAGTGGAGTTTGAAGATGAACACCTCTCCTGTTGCTGAAAAGCTGGTACAACAAATGAGAGAAGGATTTTGAAGGGAATTAAACTAATTGAAAATTATGGATGAAAATTTTGCCTCAGCAGCTCAAAACTTCTCTCCTTTGCACTTGTGCAGCCAAATATCTAAAAAAAAATTACCAAAAAAAAAAAAAACAATTGCAAGGAAACGAAAATTTAATGTTATTGTGTTAACTGGAATATATTTAATGCTCAGTGGAAGAATAAATCCTGATATTTTGCTTCCCTTTTGTAGAAGCAAGAAAAAAGTTTGTATTGGAGTAGTAAGATTTAAGTCGAAAAATGTATGCGTCCTTCGAAATCACTATTTTTCCCGTAATTGCACTTTTCCGTGGAGCTCTCTGAACAATTTTGGACCAGTTTAATTCTTTGTCCTAAGCAAAACTATGCGTAATCATGGTCCCATTCTGTTTACATTCCCAGGGTTTGTGCATTTTTTCTCCAAGAAGGTAGTCTACGATTTCCTCACCTTTGAGCTATTAGTTAAGCAGGTGTAAATTACGTAGTTCTCCCGATTTACCTCGAATCGTGGGTCGTTGGGGGCTGACTCTGAGATGAAGTGCATCTCGATGCAATCGGAAGGAGCCGAGGTACTAGTGGAATACATAAAAATCTCTACGTATTCCAGAACAAAATCAATACCATAGACTGGGGTGATAGTGATCAATTTCTACAGTTTTTCCTTGAAAACCACCATTGTAATAATTCAAAAAAATAGTTTATATTCTCCCACATCTTATGAACAGTATCCTATATCATAATTTGAAATCTCGTTGAATTAAGCTCATTAAAAAAAATTAAATTGATCAGTATCACCTCGCACATAGGGGGTGATAGTGATCACTAATAATTAGTGACTAATTTAAAATCGAACTAAACGCTTTCGGTGTGTCTATGGGGTGGTACTGATCACTGTTGAAGAAAAATTGTTTTTCAGTACCCTGAGGTAAAAAAAAAACACTAACAACTCATTTCAGAACAGTTTTTATTGAAAAACTAATGAAAACCAACTCTTTACTTATAAAAATCAGAATAAAGCCAAAATTCAAGACTTGTAATATCCTCTTCAGTATTTTTCATTATAATGAGACCATTCGTGGCACATTCTTAGTAACTGACAAGAAACATCAGATGTATGTAAGATGTAAATAAGATTCTTATTTTAAAGCATTTGTTACTAAAAAAAAATGATGGACCTATCACTTTTTTATAGTTTCGGGGAATTCCGGCCGTGATCACTATCACCCCCTGAAAATGATTTTTTTTTTGTATTTATCAGATAACCAACTGTAGTAACACGGAAAAAACAAACTAATTGGAGATATTTCATGCTTACCTCTAGTAGAAACAAAATCTTTTCGCTGGAACTTCACCACACAACACCCGACACCGGCACAACAGAAGTTACAATGACAATGTCAGCTGGGCCCGATTTTGAGATTTGTTTATTTCCTCATCAGCTACCATGGTAACCTAGACTATCGGGCGGGAACGATATCCCCACAGAGAAGACATTGTTACGAACACATAACACGACCTAACATTCCATTTAGGACTGTGTGGGGCGCTACAATATATTTACATTTACAATATTTAAATGGTTCTCGTAGGAGTTTACCTTGAGAAGACTGTCAGACGTCGATTCAGTGGGATTCTGGGTTTGTGGGTGCAAGGTTTTCAAACGGCCTTCAATCGCTTAATTCCACTCGATGCATTTTTTTCCTCATTTGAACTATATCTTATTTCTTCAATGATCGTCTATTAAATATCAAAAGAGATAAAAGAAATCGCTAATAAAACTAATTGAAACAACTCAATACTACTTCGGTACTGATTAATATTGGTTAGTAACCTAGAAACAACCGTAAATTGAACATTCAATTTTAATAATACTTCCATTTATAAAACAAGATTGTACGATCAAAACAGGTAACTCAGCAGAACTCACTCAATTATCGAAAAATTGAAATAACCAATTACCTACTACGAGCTTAATTCAACGAAGAAGGGCAAAATGAACACTCATTCAAATTGTTATTACCACAGCCTTTATTCAAATAATTGAGAATTAATTATGGCCTAACACTAATTATGGTCTCCTGAAAAAAGACTCAAAATCAATTGTGTGCTGTTGCGGTACCGACGTCAAAATTTCACAGTTAACGCGCTTGATCGATGGGTGGTATTCGTATTTCGCAATTGAACTGTGTATTAAATTGATGAAAAACGTCAAGGGGTTACATTATTTTTCTTGCTCGATTCTAAAGGGTTATTTTTGAAAATATAAACCTAAAACCATCCACATCTGAGTAATTTTGATCTGTTAGGAACTCAACGCAATTCATTCACCGTCAATCTAAAAATAATTAAACCCATCAGGGACTATCAAGGGAGTAAACCGTACATTTGCTGAAAATTCCATTATATTTAGAAAGCTATGAATCACAACAACAAAAACATCAACATCACATCAAATTGCCAATTTTGATTTTAGAAAACACAGTTTTTGTACTGCTATACGATTACTAAGTTATTCATTATTCAATACCTAGTAAGGAAGCAAAATATTGTGAATTCCCAATTAAATTCTTATATAACATTAAAAAATTTCACTCACACAACATTTTCTTAATTGGCTTCTCCATTGTTCATAAGTAATTTTTGTTCGTCAATTGGTAGAAAAAGTATCTCACGATCCTCTGAGAAGCAGAGAAGGTGGAAAAGTGGTTGCCACAACTCGCAGCCCCTTCATCTTGTGCAACCTGACCGTGTCGAATTTTCAGGCGCCTATCGCTAGGTTCTGTGCCCACTTGGTTAGCAAAGAGGTCGTACCTACTTCTGTTGTATCACGTCTTTTCTGTTCGAACCCACCGCAAATCTTCCAACAGTTTCGTTCTGTTTTCTGTAGAAGCTAGTCGGACTTCAGAAGCGAAGCTGTACCAAGGAATCGAACTGGTTCTAGTAGCTAACTGATGAAAACATCATAATTTGATGCAAGCAATTTACGTAAGAAGGGGGGTCGAACTGGGCTTCACTCAGTTCTATTGAGGACTATATTTCTGATTGATATGAGGACTATAATACCAAGGAATTCTTCTGCTTGACTTATGAGATGCTCAGTTGCTCTGAAATTTCTTGTGCAGGGACCCTTTCGCAAATAGTATAATAAATGGCAAATAGTACAGTATAATGGCAAATAGTATAGTATAATGGCAATAACTATAGTATAGTATAATGGCAAATAGTATATTATAATATAGTATAATATAATATAAATATGGTATAATATAATATAGTATAATATAAACGCAAATAGTATAGTATAATGGCAATAACTCCCTCAATTATTGAGAAAATCAAATTATACCGTTGGAAAGAGCGTTGAAATTCCTCTCTCCCTAATGCGACACCAATTTTTTTAAAGTAGTAAAATGGAGGTCACATGGACGTGTGGTGCCACGGAGTTACTCGAGTTGGGCATCTCGGCAGGTGTTATCACCCCCTGGGTCCTGCTCGGCTCATATATAGCATTAGCAAACTGAATTAAACCTTCAGCAAACTGAATTAATCCTTTCGCAAACTGAATTAAACTTTTCGCAATTTGATTTAAACTTTTTGCAAACTGAATTAAACCTTTCACAATTAGAATTCAACTTTTCTCAAACTGTATTAACCCTTTCACAATTGGAATTAAAACTTTCGCGAACAGAATTAAACCTTTCCCAATTACAAGTGAACCTTACATAAAATTAATCCTCTGCACCATCATCCACAGAGGACACAAGAGTGAGTGAAGTCCCCAAAACAATACTTTATCTGTGGACAGTCATTATCTTCCCCGTGGAAGATCCCCCGTGGATCTTCCCTGTGGACTGGCAAACTTTCATTGACCTTCACTGTGTAGAGTCACCCTTCCCTTCCCATCAACATTCTCGTCATAAAAGTGTTCGTAGGTTTTTTCTATTTTTGTTTGGTTTTGTGAGGAACATTGTTGTGGTGATGAGCGACAGCGATTCAAATATTAGTTTGGTGAGTACCTATTGCTGAGTATTGTGAGTATTGCTGAACGCTCGAAGGAGGGACGGTCGAATTCCTTGAAAATTCCGTTGAAAATGGACATGTATCTCGTACTTCCTGCTGCAGCTACAGGCCAACCCCTCCACTGACCTTCCCCTTTCTTGAAAAATAGGACTATTCATGTGATAATTTACTTTAGAAAATGGATTTATATATGGATAGTTTGACGTGTTTATTTGTTGTTATTTTTGTTTATTAAAAATGTATTAAATTGTTTGTTCATTGCGAAAAGTTTAATTCAGTATGCGAAAGGTTTAATTCTATTTACGAAAGGGTTAATTCAGTATGCGAAAGGATTAATTCATTTTGTTAAAGGTTTAATTCAGTTTTCTTGTGCTATATAAACTTGTGGTCAATCTCTCCCACTCACACCTTCCTCATCTTTCGTTAGTCCCAGGGCCAGCACCAGATGGGTCCTGAATTTAAAAAAAAAATAATTCTGGCTGCTCCCTCCGTTTTTGAGGGAAGATCTCGAAGAAACATCCGGTATTCGAGTATTGAACACAAAATTAATGGGATATTGAAAAACTCCTTCATTGAAACATTTATTGTTATGTTGCTGACTCTAAACTTCATAATGAACGTAATATGAGTGACAATGTCAGGTCTACCTAAACTTTGTAATGAACGTAATATGGGTCATAATGGTAAGACTACCGGTAGGATAAAGTCAAGGAACACCCTTTAAATATCTGTCTTTTTGAATTCTAAAGGAAATGTTTGGGTGCTTGGCTCTAGAATTGGAAGTTAGTAATCCATGTCCCTAGAAGTACCTACCAAATATAAATATACGAGTTCTTTAACAATCTTCAAAATTTTAACAAAAGTGCTTTTAAACAAATTAAAAAAAAAATTTAATTTCATTTTTTTTAAATCTGGAAAATTTTGCTGGTTTTTCCTCACAAATGAAGAAACAAAGTCCCTAAATCAGAAATTTGTTGTTCTTAAAGTTGAGGCCTCACTGATGGATGCAGCGCTGAGAGGAAAACTCATTCGATGATCAGGCTCCTTTTAAAGAGAAAGGAGTCTTTGAATACCTCTAAAATCCAATTTATATGGATTGCAATTTATTGCTGGTTCACTTTCCTAAGGTTAAATTTTCAAGCAAGGTTGGTGAGTCTCTAGTGGAATATCGCTGATACCTACTGAAAAGAATTTCTCGGGACCCAACGAAATAGAAGAGATGAGTGGCCGGGAATTCCGAAATGAAAGCAAGCTCAAGGTAGTTCCCTCGTATCCTCTCCAAACTGCAGCTCTCTTGCCAGATCACGAAAAGATAATTTCCTTCTTTCCTTTTCATCTCGCCGTTTCATCACGTCCCTCCGGACTCTGAAGACAAAACGCTCGCTTCTCCCCCGTGGGAGACCAAAGGCTTGTGAGAGGTTCCTTTTGTTGTCGGTCGGATCAATGGCAGGCTGGTCGATCAATGTAATATCTTGGCTGTCAAGTTTTGGGGGCTCCTCGTGGACCCGAAGTCAAATTGGATGGAATATTGTTCCTCACTCGCTAAGAGATGCAGCTCGCTGTTTTTCCTTCTTCGCCGACAACAAAATAAAATGAGTAAATAACAAAATTAAATGAGTAAATGCACATCATTAGTGGCATCCTGTACAAATCTAAACACTCTGGTCAAATGAGGTCATATGAAGTGTTTAGCTTTGTACAGGAGCTTTTAGGGGGTTGATTCCTGCCCTTTTCTAGCTGGACAAATCTAAACACTCGGATTGGAACAGATAAAAACTGAACTTTTTATCCAGATGGGGGCCCGGTTTTTCTCCTGTACAAACCGAGTGTTAAGATTTGTACAGGATGTCACTACTCATATCACTGTTGCTTTCGCAGTGATATGAAATGTGGTATTTTATGTTGGGGCCATGCACCTTCGGCAAAAGTTATTTTTGCGGTTCAGAGGAAATCGGTTGGAGTATTGAGTCGTCCATAATACAGGGGAAAATGCCAAGGAAACTTTGAAGACATAAACATACTTCCACTCCCTTACTATATTTTCTGGAATGTTTGTGTTACACAAACATGCTCAAGTTACACAAGACAGCATTTGGATCAGTATCGCCGATCATGACTCAATAGGTCCTATGTTACTTTCAACTAAGCGAAATAGGCTAAAATAATTTCAGAACTCCACTAATTATTGGGAAGTCTAATTTATGAATTCCTTGCCACTTGATTTTCGTAATTTTGCCTACTGAGAGTTCCGCCATGGAGCCAAAATTCTTGCTGTTGCATTGTGAAGCATAGGATTCCCAATTCATTAATACCTAATTCATTGAATATTGTTGTGGACCATGTCTCGTGTCTTTCGCGTATTTTCAATATGATCGACAATGGAAGTAGAATATAATTAATGAAAGTTAATAGTAAGATGAACTATGGACAAGTAATAGACAATACAACAGATGAAACTTGCTTAGGAATTAATTAATGGAAATGCTTAGGAATTAATGAAAAACAACATAAACAACGAACAAATCGTAGTTCAACGTACACGTAACATCTTTAGCACGTCCTACATAATTTCTAAATCCTACAATGGAAAACTGTGGTTGAAATCACATATATCCTCAAGAGGGTCTCAGTCGTTCGAAAATCCTTGAAAATTTCAACTTTAGGTATAACTTCTTGAGAGAAATACTGACCCGGAACGTGGAACGAACGGCGACCGACTAAAACCCTCTTGAGGATATGTGTGATGTCAACCATCATTTTCCATGTAGGACGAGCTAAAGATGTTATTTTGGTTTATTATTATCAATAATGAACCTTTGGAATCGACCAAGAAAAAAAATTTTTTAACACCCCTCAAAATTTGATGGTTTACGTTTCAAGGTACGTAGAATCCAAAAATCGAATAAAACGCTGCAAATTATTACACAATGGTTTATTATTTTTCTATATAGATCACTCGTCTACAAAATCACCAACCATCCAATATGAAAAGGAAAAAAAAAAATCAAAAAAAAAATCAAAATCACCAACCATCGATTGCATTTCGGTCAGCTCTAATTTGAACGGAGATTAGGCCTCTTTTGCGATTCACACTCGTGTTTTGATTTATATATATATATATTTCAATATAAACCCTTAAATTTTCGTAGGGAGCGAACGGTTAGTCCTACAGAGCTCCGCGTGGTCTCAAAAAATTCTAAAAATTCTATAGAATCTTAAATTGAAGGAAAAACAATACCTTTATATCGAAATTTTTTGAGTTAGGGCGTTTTCAAAATTTCAAAATTGATTTTGGAACCCTTAGAAGTGACCTACATCAACCAAAAGCTTCGGGGCACAACTAGACCCCAAATGGAGCCTACAAACCAAATTTCATCAAAATCGGTCTAAGTGGCTAAGTGGCAAAAGTGCCGCGGACGGCGTACGGCGGACGGACGGCCAAATTTTTATTCGATTTTTGGATTCTACGTACCTTGAAACGTAAACCATCAAATTTTGAGGGGGTGTTAAAATTTTTTTTTTCTTGGTCGATTCCAAAGGTTCATTATTGAAAATAATAAACCAAAATTTGGCCGTCCGTCCGTACTTTTGCCACTTAGCATTGACCGATTTTGATGAAATTTGGTGTGAAGGCTCCATTTGGGGTCTAGTTGGGCCCAAAAATTTTGGTTGATGTAGGTCACTTCTAAGGGTAAAAAAATGAATTTTGAAATTTTGAAACGCCCTAACTCAAAATATGTTGATACAAAGGTATTGTTTTTCCTTCAATTTGAGATTCTATCGAATTTTTAGAATTTTTTGAGACCACCCGGAGCTCTGTAGCACAAACCGTTCGCTCCCTACGAGAATTTAAGGGTTGGACGTACGATAAATCAGAAACACGAGTGTGAATCGCAAAAGAGGCCTAATCTCCGTTCAAATTTTAGTTGACCGAAATGCGATTGATGTTTTTCTTCATGTTGGATGGTTGGTGGCTTTGCAGACGAGTGATCAATATACACTGCTGCTCAAAATTAGCGCACCACCATCCATTTTTTCGTTTATCTCTTTCCTTCTTCCCTTATAAATTTTGTATCCTGGACTGGCCACCAAGGAGCCTAAACATGAATCCGATAGAGCGTGTTTGGGACATGCTGAAAAGAAGAATTCGAGCCAGAGATCCACCATCAGACAATCTTCAGCAGCTGGAAACAGCAGCGAAAGAGGAATGGGACAATATCCCCAGGAAGGTATCCAAAACTTGATTAGAGGCATCGGTCGATAGCTCCAAGCCCTCATCCTAGCTAGAGGAGGTAATACCAAGTATTGAAAAGCTAAACTGGCATAATTCAAACCTTTTTTTCAATTTTTATAATTTTACCACAAGAAGTACATTTTTCTATAATTCATTAAAAACATATTTTTTTCTCGAATTTGTGCCTTTTTTGGTTACATTTTTTTTCTGAGTTTGCAAACAATGTGTGCAAATAGATAAAAACTTGATAAAGGAAAAAATAAGGGGGCAAACGAAGAAATAGATGGTGGTACACTAATTTTGAGCAGGAGTATAGAAAAATAATAAACCATTGTGTAATAATTTGCAGCGTTTTATGTTGAACTACGATTTTTTCGTTGTTCACGTCGCTTTTCATATTCAATTAATTCCTAAGCAAGTTTCATCTGTTGTTTTGTCTGTTACTTGGAACCGACTGAGACCCCTAATCAGATAACTGCTATATCGCGAACTGCCATTGCTTTGTAAACACAAACTTGCTTATGAAAGGTACTCTAATGACACTAGAAGGCTACACCGTACACACAGGTCGCAGAAACGTCAGTCTTATCCACCACTAGGCTATTATACTAACTAGTCACTGTCTGTTACTGGGCCCTTGTCTGTTACTGGTACCGTTTACCCTTGTTGGTTGTTGTCTTTCACACTGTAGTACGCCATTATTGACGAATTGGATGATGTACAGTTCCACTTCCACGATATTCAGTTGTTAAATTCTTTGCTGTACGAATTTTCCGTTAAAATTGAGCGAGGAGTGGAGGATAAAGGGTGTTTTATAGGGATTTAAGAAAACCCTCCGTTAATCACACGATTTCCTCTACAATTAATCCTAAAAGACAATGTTTCAATGTTTACACAAATAATAATATAAAGTCTACCTACTTATTTTATTGATAATATTTCCTTATTTAGGTATTTTCGGAGGGATTGGTCCCAATAAAAATGGAAACCCTAAAGCAAGAATTCCATTTTGGGGGAAAAAATAACCCCTAGTTAAGTATAAATCGTGCGTTTTCCTCTAAAATTGACCATACAAATCTATATTTTAACTAAAAACACTTTTTATCAAAAAATTATATTTTTTGTGTGTCTTAATTGATTATTATCTATCTACCGACCTATTTTTATCGACCTTACTAGATTATGTATTTAGACAGAGCAATGTGGGGGTGCGCCTTGATTTTTTAAGATTTTTAATCGAAAGTAGACTACATCCTGAGAATTTTGGCACCAACCGCGACCTTCTAGCGTGAGTAGATCTGTTTCTATGATTTTTCAGAGTTTCGACCGTTTATGACGTCACGTGCCCCTCTCGCCTGGGCGGGACCCCCCAGCCCACTGTGACGTCATAAACGGTCAACTTTAAAAATTCATAGGAAAAGATTGACACACGCTAGAAGGTCGCGGTTGGTGCCAAAATTCTCAGAATGAGGTCTACCTTAGATTGAAAATAACAATAAACAGTTTTTCCTACCCAGGCGCACACCCTATTACAAAATATAACTCGAATCAATTAGGAGGGAAACAACTGGAACACGTTTGATATACATTGTATGTAATATGGCATCAAATGTTCCTTCTGTTTGTCCTTAGAACAAGGAAATGATGGTTTCCACATCTCACGTCCTCTTATGATGGGAATGTCCTTTCACGCTCGATCGGTCACTTTCACGGCGTTACCTACTTCGTGTATCAAGTGGGTACCTTCACGAGTGTAGGTAGTTCTCGTCGAATTCTTACGAATAGTTGGATCACAATCGTAACTAGCGGAAATGGCGTTGAGAGGCGCAACAGGCACAGCTAGGTACATCATGGACACTGCGTGAGAGTAAGCAAGTCAAAAGTAGGTGGGTACTCAGGTCCCTTGGTATATCGGGAGTAATAAAATTATTCAATTACCAGAGCCTCCCGAACAAAATTAAATAATAACACGTAGACACGTGGACAGTGACTCGTAATTCAACAGTTTTTCTCGTTCATAATATGAACTGAATTATATTATAATGTGTAGGCTAGGCGTTGGATTGAATATAGTTTTTTTACCGCAAATTTGAAGACCTCCCCATCGAACAAAACTGTTGGAAACCTGGATAGCAGGTACGTGGTATGCGTCTGACCAAAGGTTGAGTACTTCTCATATCTCCGAGTGTTTATATCTACTTTTAGGTATTCCAAGAAGGGTCTGACGAAGCTATACCTACTGCTACTCCTCCGGGAACCGACGACCCAGTGTTCGCCATTCCGAGAATCGGGTCTCCCATGTTCCATTGTATGTCACAGAAGTAGTTTCCTTTGAACCCGCGAACTTCAAAACCTTTAGAACAAAAGACCTATAAAGACCAAATATTCAGGTACCAGGGAGCTAGGGCTTAGTGACCTTCTAGGAAATCCCGGTCCTTGATCATTGGAAATCTCGGAGACCTGGTCCTTCAAGTGTTCTGATTGATGCAAATTCCCTGCCTGAAATAAGCAGGAACTCAGTTTTTCGAGAACCCTCTGTGCATTGTAATATTGGGTCTGTTCGGAGAGGCAGTCCGGAACCAGTTCGGAACCAAACCGGAGCTGAAAAGGGGGGGGGGGGGGGGGGGGTAGAGGCGAATGGACCCCTCCGAACTCCTCCGGGCTCCTCCAAACACCTCCGAACCGTTCATGACTGCCTCTCCGAACAGACCCCTTATAGTTGGTAGAAACTCCAGAGTTTAGGGAGATCAGTTATTGCATTCATTCCCCGTGCGAACCTTTATGTTCAATTTTGGAAGTAATAAATTAGTAATCGGAAAAAGTTATTTTTGATACTGTCCCTTTTTCAAACAGTAATCAGATGACCAAAGAATTGTATAAATTTATTTATTTATTCAATGTTCAATAAGACCTGGATCCCACTACGTGCAAATCCTTGAAAAAAATGAAAAATGACTTCGAAAAATAATTTATAAAATATTGTCTAGATTAAAGTTTTTTAAAGTAAATTTGTATTATACAATACATGATTCACCTAATTGGTTTTACAAAAGGGAGAAGTAAAGAGAATTAAATGAAAACTAGAGGGGGGTGGGGGGTTAAAACGTAAACCAACAAATGTTGTGAGAGGGGGGGGGGGGGGGTTAAATTGTTTGTTCTTGGTCGTTTCCAAAGGTTCATTATTGACAATCATAAACCAAAAACGAGACCTGCTTCAAGGAAACGTACCATAATTATCACAAACTTGAAGAACACTTCCTCCGTTTTGTAAGCCATTTATTTATTATTATTAAAAATTATTGTCATAGAGGTGAATCATTTTTATGTATCATCCATTAGACAATTTTATTTTTAATGTTATTAAACTGTGATAGCTGACATAGGCATTTTCATTCAAACACCTCATTGCTTAGGTTCACGATTTTTGACTTTCTACTTATGAATACCCAGGGATTTTTTAAAAAGTAAATGAGCGTTAGAAAGGTCTCGAAACGGAGAAACTTAAGGCAATTTGCCAGTTCTTAGGCCTGCTTCAACCGTCGCAGGTGTTTTTCAAAATTATCACAACGTTGAAATTTGTAAACATATTTATTGTTTTGAGTTGAAAATACATTCAGGTTATTGACATATTTTAAGTTTAAATATACCTATTTTATAGGAAATTTAATGTCTACTCCAAAACTGCTGCTCAAAAAAGTTGTTGTAATGACTAAAAATCTAGGTTTTTATGAGGAAAAACATGATTATATTTTTTTTACCTCTGAAAAAATCATATCTTGGCAACGGTGGCATTCTGCTCCTCTTCATAAATAAATGTACTACTTATCACCTAAATTTTTTTATCAGACTCGGTTGTATGTATAGTGTAATGACTCACACTTGTAACTACGTAGTTCTTAAATAAAGGTCGAGGGAAACCCTGAGTGACTCACACCATGCAAGGTAGGTAAGGTGAGGTACGGGGAACAGTGACATCATTTGACGTCACCTTTTTCCACCCTCTCCTTGCCTTGTCAAGTCCATATAAAAGGAGGGCTCAGGGCTTCCCTGGCATGCACTCGTCTTCGAAAACTCGACTTGTTTATTTCTCAATCTACCTCGCCTCTTCTCTGAAGCCCACAGTTCATCAGAGGGTCTCGGTATGCGATAAAGCTCATCGCGCCGGCTTCTGCTCCCATTTACCCTAGTCGTCGTCTGCCCCCAACTAGGTATAGGTAAATGTGGTGCATCCCCCGGGTCGGCGAGCAATCGCGCCTAGGAATGTATCCGAGCTGGCGATCTTAACACTCCTGCACACGGTCTGCGGTCACCCGCGCCGGGCATCGAGTGTTGTCCCGTCCTTTGTCTTCGTTGAGTAGGAACCAATCAAATCGACCAACAGAAGGAAGCCGATCGCCTTCACGCTCCGACACGCAGTCATAACATATAGGTCTATTGTTTTTATCATTTCGGTTGAGTTTCTCCACATAGGACTCAAAATAAGATGGTACGGAAATTAATCCTAAATGTTTTCTGCTTTGAGATCCATCTCATCCGCGTTCCAATCAAAACCAATCAAAAAACGCTGCAAATTATTACACAAGGGTTTATTATTTTTTATTTTTCTATATAGATTACTCGTCTGCAAAGCCACCAACCATCCAACTTGAAGAAAAACATCGATCGCATTTCGGTAAGCTTTAATTTGAACGGAGATTAGTCCTCTTTTGCGATTCTCACTCGTGTTTCTGATTTATCGTGTGTCCAAACTTTAAATTCTCGTAGTGAGCGAACGGTTTGTCCTACAGAGCTCCGCGTGGTCTCAACAAATTCTAAAAATTCTATAGAATCTTAAATTGAAGGGAAAACAATACCTTTATATCGAAATTTTTTGAGTTAGGGCGTTTTCAAAAATTCAAAATTGATTTTGGAACCCTTAGAAGTGACCTACATCAACCAAAATCTTCGGGGCACAACTAGACCCCAAATGGAGCCTACATATCAAATTTCATCAAAATCGGTCAATGCTAAGTGGCAAAAGTGCCGCGTACGGCGGACGGACGGCCAAATTTTTATTCGAATTTTGGATTCTACGTACTTTGAAACGTAAACCATCAAATTTTGAGGGGGTGTTAAAATTTTTTTTTCTTGGTCGATTCCAAAGGTTCATTATTGAAAATAATAAACCAAAATTAATACTTTCAGATGACTCTCCTCATTGCCGCTCTGGATTAGCCCTTCCTGTCCAGTAGGGCCAATTTCTTAAGGACTAGTCGACCCATCACACCTGCCATGACTCAAAATAGGAATTTATTTGCATCCGTTCATAAGGTTCCTTCTGATTTTTTTCATAACATAATAACGTGCTGAGGATAAATCCAAAACGTGCAATCATTGCTGACAATTGCCTCCACCAATACAACAATTACTTACTGGCACTTACTATTGATCCTTTAAAGAAGTTGCTGGTGATCATCACTGTTCCCACAAGGAATCCCCGTTGCCCAAGATTTGGCTCTTGAGTGTTCTGCGTTCCCCTTCAAATCAGCAGTGCCGGTGCGGCGTGTCCAACTCATTTTCCCACATCCTGGCAGTCAGAGTTGCTGTTTCCGGGGTCTTGGAAAATAGGTGCATGAAAAAGACTCGTCATTCGCCTGACTCTTCTGGGAGGACTCAGTAGAGCGCTTCATTTGGGACAAGCGTTACTGCGGTTTGCACGGTTGCTTTGTAAATCAAGTCTAAGTGAGTATTGGAAAAAATACCGTAAACTAGGGGTTTTTTTGCGTTCCGTAAGTAAATTGAAATGGCAAACCTTACTTTGAGCAAGTTTGTCAAGCCAATCAACTATCTTGAGTTACTACTGAAGACATTTTCTGGTAAAGTGTCCTACTGTAGGGCAGTTGGAGGGCCGTTACAGCTCCAGATTCGCTCTATTCTGAAAGTAACGGGGCCAATTCTTCAGTCACTATCACTATAAAATACTCGTAATTTATCAATAATTATGAATTTTTGCTTGTATGACTTAGCATCTTGTTAGCTGAGACAACATCCGAGTACGTACACCGGATTTCGAAACCGTTGCTCACTTAGTAAAAGTCATAGAAGGTACTTGTTAATCTAAAACTCCCTATTTATAATCCCTGTTCCCATACTTCGACAGTAACTATTATTTAGTCATGTTTCATTCATCTAGTCCTTTAGTTACCGTTGTTATTCCATTTTAGTTGTCGATACATTAATACGAAGCAGGTTGAATTTGGAATTTTGATAATAAAAACGAGTTAGAGGGAAAATGAAACTAATTCGATCAGTTTTATTTTCATACTAAGGAGCAGCCAACAGGTAGGTTGATGAATATATAACTGGGTCATTTCAAAATTTGGGGTTATTTTGCCCTCGAACTTTTCCATAAATTATTGTTGAAGTTTTTATGTTTTTTCTTCCGTAAACGTCCTTTGTTCTGACCACTGAGGCAGATCCTGAAGTGGGCGCACACTTTATCAAGTAGTTTCCAATTTATAGAATTTTGAATTTTTTCCATAATTTCGACTTTGTAGGGAGAGATAAAACATTGAAGGGAGAGAGAAAACCAAGGGTGAGTTGAACTCATGAAACCTTTTTGTTCCTTCAAAATACGAGAATCTTAGTTTAGGACAGTCTCTTTTTGACATTTTCATGTCTTTGCTTTGGCAAATAAACTGAAAAATCGTCACGAAAACTAAGCAAGTCTTGCTCACGCGACCAATAACTAAAATAGACTCACTGTGTTGCGTGGAGAACAATCAACTGTTTTCTTATTTTGATGCTTGGGTACATGAACCTTACTTCACTACCTTGTTGTGTAGTGGTTGACATGAAAATGTCCCAATGTGTTGCAGACTCGTATGCAAGCATTTCTTTTCACTTTCAAAGGACCATCTTCCAGTTCATTGGGGACCACCCTCCATTTGATAATGGACATACTTTAATTCGTAGGAGACCGTCTTCCAATTCATAAAGGACATCCTCCAATTCACATGGGACCATCATTCATGAAGGGCAGCCTCCATTTCATAATTTTGTTTTGATGTGCCATCCCAATAAGGAAGCAAAATGAGTTTCCATTGGATCTATTCTCTTCCCAACAAACTGAATACTATGCCCGTTAGAAAACACTGATAAAAATCTAATGAGTCATTTGTTAATTTATTTATCGCAATCACAGTCCGAAGCTATAATCTAGGTAGGTACAACAGAATTATCAGATTCTTCAAGTCTTTCAATCAGTCTTAATTGTTCGTAAAATGTGGGTTTAGGAAAAGTCAGAATTATATGACCCAGCGGTGTAAATAGTTCAGGTAACTCTTAAAAATGTAAACGGCTTTGAAAAAACTTTGAGTACTCATAGTTTATTCAGTTTCTTAATAGTACATAGGTAACTCATTTTCTAAGTAATACATAGGTAACTCGGTTTCTTGATAATACTTAAGAAACTCAGTTTCTTAATAATACAATTCTCCTCAAATAAATTTACATCCTCTACTACAGGGCCACAATAAGGAGTCTTTTCGATTATGGGTGTTTCCTGTACGGATCAACAGCGGTGACGAATTTGGAAATTTTGAATAAAATTCAATCAAAAGCACTCCGTCTGGTACTAGGATCATTGCCATGTACTCCAATAAACGCCCTGCGTTCTGAAACTGGGGATCCACCTCTTTCTCTTCGACGGCAACAGCTAGCTTCAAGATTCCTCGCATCTCTTTACAGCCGCAATCCGACTATTTTTTCATTAATATACAGGCTAACCATCGACGTGCTAACCTGTGATTTTTGGAAGAAAAAGATTGATCCTCTACTTTGCACTAGTTTTACAGTACTATCACAAAGCCTCCCATGGGTTCAATCTCTTCAATCTCTTGTACCTTTTCAATACCTGGCGGACTACAAAGCGATTTGGCTAAGGCCTGTTATCTCTAAACTCCCTGAAGCAGCATATGCGTCACCAACATCAGCCAATTCTCATCTAAGGGAGCACTGCGCTGTCCATTACCCAAATGCAACATGTATTTTCACCGATGGGTCCATTATCAACGGTAACGTAGGTTGTGCTGTTTACGCACCCTCTATCAGTCAAACCCTTCAATATCGTCTTTGGGATCAGGCTACAATATATACTGCCGAGGCATTTGCTGACAGAAGGACCTATTATTAAGAGAAATAACAAGCAATATTTAATTGAAACGAGGAATTTTAATGTGAACGAGCGAACAAGCTTATCACGAACCATATCGATGTGAGTGAGATCGATTAGGGTGATCGATTGGGTGGTCGGACTACTAGATAATCGATTTACATAATCGTTAGAAAAATTCAAAATTATTTAAACTTATTTCCACACACCCCAGTAATTTTTACATTTTTCAAAAAAATTAGAAGCAAAATGAGATCACAATATTCAAAAATATTTCAAATCTTCAAAACTTTCAGTCTTTTAAACCATAAATCATTATTACAAAGAAATGTTTTAAAACAAAAAAACTACAAGAAAAATTCTCTAAACGGAATTGTTACTTAGGAATGACTAAAAAATGTAACATAGAAAATTACTGCTTTAAATCCAAACAATATTTAAATTTCAAGTATCAATTTTAAGATGTTAATCAATCAATTCATTTTTAAATCTTTCAAACTTAGTTGGCCCAAGTGGCTTAGTAAAAACATCAGCAATTTGTAATTCAGTAGGACAGTGAGACAATTTCATTAATCCTTCAACATATTTTTCATGCAAAAAATGATATTTAACATCTATGTGTTTTCTTTTTCGATTCATCACACCGGTTTCAATCAATTTTATGGCACTGGAGTTGTCCATCATCAATTCAACTTCCACAGTCTTCAGAGTAATTTCTTCTATTAACGCTTTGATGTAGATCATCTCTCTGCAGCATTCAGCAGCGGCAACAAATTCTGCCTCCGTGCTGCTGTCGGCTGTCGTTGGTTGTTTTCTGGTTCTCCAGCTTACAGGTCCATCGCAATAGTACATCACGAAACCAGACGTACTTTTAGTTGTTGCAGGGTCACCTGCATGGTCTGCGTCGCAATATACCTTTAGCTGTTCTGATCCATCAAACTTGAACGAAATTCCCTTGTCCATACTGCCTTTTAGGTACCTCATGATGCGTTTGATGTTGACCACGTCAAGATCGTCCGGATTTTCCACCTGTCTACTACAATATCCCACGGCGAAACTAATGTCAGGCCTGGTTTTAGTGCTTAAATACAATAAGCTCCCCACCGTCTCACGAAATGGGAAATTCGGTTGTTTATCTGGCTTCTTCAGATTGGCAGGTTTGTATGCAGATAAGGGTGTTGAGGCTGGATTTGCTTCTGACATGTTGTATTTTTGCAGAATACTTCTAATGTACGATTTCTGGGTGATTTTTACGGCGTTTTTGGACTTTTCCAATTCCATACCAAGATAAGAAGTAGGATTTTTCATGGTAGTAATTTCAAACTCTTCTTCCAGATTTTTCAATAGTTTGTTCATTTTCTTCTCATGCTTTCCAAGCAGAAGTCCGTCATCAACATGAATCGCCAGGATAAGAGATCTATCTTGATTTACAAAAATGCAACGGTCCGTTTTAAGTGGGACGAGACCTTGTTCCTTGAGAAAAATAACCAGTCGTTTCTGCCAACTAGCTGGGGCTTGACGTAATCCGTATAAGGCTTTGTTCAGTTTGCAAATCTTTCCACTATGTTCGCCATACCCTTCTGGTAAAGACATATAGATATCTTCTTCAATCAAACCATGAAGAAAAGCGCTTTTTACATCAAATGTCTTCATTTTCAAATTTTGTTTGGCAGCATGAGCAAACACTACACGGAGGGCGTCTGTACCTACCACAGCGCTGTAGGTTTCATTGAAATCAATGCCAAATCGCTGCTGGCACCCCCTTACAACAAGCCTCGCTTTGTGCCTGCCGTCATCCTTGATTCGAAATACCCATCGACTACTTAGTATCTTCTTTCCTTGGGCCTCTGTTTTGTCAATGAGACTCCAAGTTTTATTTTTATTTAATGAGTCTTTCTCTTCTTGGATCGCAGCTAACCATTTTTCCTTGTCAAAGCCATTCACAGCATCGGTGTATGACAGTAGAGCTGACTCGTCAATACTTTCATCGGTATCAAAATCCAAAACATAGTCCTTCAGTTTTGCTGGGGCTGAAGTTGTCCTTGTAGATCTTCTTAGTCCAGATGATTGAGATATGAAATCATTGTTGGCGTTACTTGAATTTCCTCCAGAAAACGCTAGCTCTTCGTCGTCTTCGTAATCTTGGGTATCACAGCTTGAGTTGGTGTCTTGTTCTTCAGAGTCCAATTCACTGCTTGAATTATGTTCAGAGCATGTTTCACTATCAGTTTCTTCTTTGCCATTGAACACTGACTGAAAGCTCCTCTTCTGTGGGTTGAGGGTTTCTCCAGTGAATTTGACGTCTCTAGAGATGATGATTTTACAATTTTTTTCGTCATACAACCGGTAGCCCATGGTAGTGTACCCAACGAAAATCAACTCGTGACTTCTTTGGTCAAGTTTCTTCAAGTGTCCCTTTTTGTGGACAAAGGCACGAGATCCAAAAATCTGCAGATTTTTCAAGTTGGGTTGCACACCGTTCCACATCTCATATGGAGTCTTCCCTGATAGCGCTACAGTTGGGCTGCGGTTCATAAGATAAGTGCTGACATAGAGAGCCTCACCCCAAAATTCATCACGGAGGCCTGAATCAAAGATAAGAGCACGCACTTTTTCCATCAAATTTCTCATCAGACGTTCACTCTTTCCATTTAGTTGTGGAACATATGGTGGGGAATAGTCAAACTTTATCCCCTTTTCCTTAGCCCATTGCTGTATTTCATGTGACGAATTTTCTCCTGCATTGTCACATCTCAGCATGTGAACTTTTGAGTCCCATTTTGCCTCAAATTCTGCTACAATGCTTTTTAGTTCTTCACCAAGCTCTGATTTGTGCTCCAGCAATGCAACAACAGAATAGTGAGTGTAATCATCAAGTACAGCAAGGAAATATGACTTCTTGTCCCATGTTTCTTGTATTGGCCCACATAAATCAAAGTGGAGGATTTCAAGAGGTCTTTTTGCAGTCTTACGGTCATTTTTGAATGGAAGTCGGGTTTGCTTTGAGTAAGAGCAAACTTCGCACACTTTCTTTTCATCAGGAATTTTCAAAGTCTCCATCCCTTCACTGATCCCCTTCAATTTTGCGATGTTCTGGAAGCCAAGATGCGCGAGCTTGCGGTGCCACTCCACAGCACATTCTTCATCAGCCTTGGCCAGAAACGCAGAATCTTCTTGATCGTGGATGAGCTCAATTTCAAAGAGATTGAACTTGTTTTTCTGCCCTTGCGCTTCAAAATTGTCCTTTTTAATTATCACTTTATTCCTCTCGAAATTGACCAGTCCACCAGACTCAATGATTTTGTTTACTGAGAGCAAATTGGTTGCTAACTCTGGAACATAGAGCACGTCTCTTAAAATACAGTCTTGAAAGTTAATGTCACCCTTTTTAATGGCGACCATCTTAATTCCGTCCTTGGCAATACTTATTTCGGAATTCACATGTATCACATTTGTCAGATACTTGTCACTATTACACATGTGACTGGAGCTACCAGAGTCAACTGTCCAGATATCACTGGTGACGTCGGAGACATCATAGTTTTCATGCACCAAAAAAGCGACTTTCTTATCAAATTTCGTTTGTTTCTTTTTGTCAGTACCATCAGAGGGCTTATTTGAACTGTTACTTCCTCTGTTTTTGGGACGAAAGTAGCAATCATTGGAGCTATGGTTTGTTTTTTTACAAAATTTACAACGTTCTCGGTCTATTTTAGGGCAGTTTTTGGCATAGTGACCCTTTGTTTTGCACGTGAAACAAACCACGTCATGTTTGTAATCATTGGTAGCCTTAAACGCAACATCATCTTTATTTGTTTTCGTAGTGCAATTTTTACTCTCAGTCTTTAACAACCGTGCAATTAAATTGGCTGAGGTCCTTTCAGCTTTAGGAGCAGAATCCCACGAAATGACAAAATTGTCAAATGACTGTGGCAAAGCTGAAATAATTCTTTGTGTTAACTCTTCGTCCTTTATTTCGTGACCGAGGTCATTCAGACGAGTGACAATGCTTTCTAACTCGGAAATTCCTCTTGCCACATTCTTTATACGGAAACTAAAGTACTGCGCAAGCAGACTGTCTTTAAGTCCATTATTATCCCCCTCATAAACACTTACTAGCTTGTTGTACATTTCTGCAGCATATTTACACGACATTATAAGCTGTTTATTTTTTTATTTATTGACATTACAATGGCCCTTTGTGCCTTAGCATCCTTCTTTTTGTTCTCAGCCTCAGTAGGCTCGGACTCATATGCAATTGCATCAATGACACCGGCCGCATTCAGCAAAATCTTAAGTTCAAACCGCCAGGCGGCAAAATTTTCAGGTCCCTCCAATATTTCAATATTGTTAAAGTCATTAATGTTATTATGGTTACTCATCTTTCTTAGTTTGAGAAGCAGAAATCGGCGAGATCCTTGTGGAAGCAGCAGCAACACGTGTTTTAACCTTACCACTTCGCGCACTACTTCACTCGTTTTTCAACGATTTTACTTTTACTAAAACGTGTTTTTACTTTTTTAACACAAATCTAGGCTCATAACCTGACAGAAGGACCTATTATTAAGAGAAATAACAAGCAATATTTAATTGAAACGAGGAATTTTAATGTGAACGAGCGAACAAGCTTATCACGAACCATATCGATGTGAGTGAGATCGATTAGGGTGATCGATTGGGTGGTCGGACTACTAGATAATCGATTTACATAATCGTTAGAAAAATTCAAAATTATTTAAACTTATTTCCACATTTGCAATATATCAAGGGTTGAAACTTGTTGCTCGAACCCAGACGTCAAATTGCGCCGTTTTTATCTCCGATTCCCAGTCAGTTCTATCCAAACTGTGGTCAGCCGATCCAAGAAAAAAAATGGGGAAATTAGAAATGGAAATCAAGAAACTGATGTTCCAACTTGAGATTGATGGCATCAGTGTTAGGTTTATATGGGTTAGAAGCCACAGAGGAATAGAGGGCAATGACATCGCTGACTTCAACGCCAAGATCGCAGCGCTAGAAGTACCACTCCCTGAAGCTACTCCATGGTTCCCTCCAACTGATTTGAAAAAGAAAATAGCTGCCGAATTAACAAAACGGTGGAGAGTAGAACATGAGAACTACCATGCAGGACAACGGTATGTAAGGATGTTCCCTCCACCACGTCTGTCTGCCTGGTTCAGCAACATGCCACTCAGGCCCAAAATGTTTTTCAAAATAATTTCTCGGCTAAGAACAGGTCACTGCTGCACAAAAAAGTACCTCCTCAGAATTGGAAAAACAGACAGCGAACTGTGCGAGCTCTGTTCAGTCACTGAAGACGAGCAGCATATATTTATGGAATGTCCAAGGTTCAATATCACCCGTGAAAAGCTCTTCGAAGAGGTATCCAAATCAGTCGCTCAACCCTTCAATCTCGAGCTCATTCTCCAACTCCAAGACGTCACGATTTACGACGCTATTGTCAAGTTCTGCGAGGATAGTGATGTGACTCTATAACTACAAGTGACATTTTTATTTGATCTAATTGAAAGTGTATATATATCTATTATGTAATTAATATACAGCTATAATATGTAAATAATTATGAAAGGCTGAATAGCAGACTGAAGCCAATAAAAATTTAAAAAAAAAAAAAAAAATACAATTCTCACAAAAACGCTCGATTCCAAAGGTTCGTTATTGAAAATAATAAGCCAATAGTGTCTAACATTAGGGAATCAGAGCCTAACTAAAATAAAATGGGGTAAGGATAAAAAATCCAAAAATGTCAAACTAATGGGAACTGCACTAATGGGAACTGGGAACCTGAACAAAATCTCCTGTATTTATGACTCGAATATCATTGACATTAACCTCAAATTGTGCATGGATCCCCGGAAACGCCGTAATCCATTTTTACTACAACTACTATTATAGTACCATCGCCATTAATAGTATCGTTGCTGTAAACATAGTGATAAGGCGTAATGTTTTCCTTCCGAATCTACCAAGGTAGCGGAAGCTTTGTTTTCACTTTTCTAGGTAGAAAAAAAATGTTCTCCAAAATCAAAATTTCTACTCGCGTTTTACGTTTTAGACCTTTTTGAACAATTTTGGTTCCTTGTCTGTCTGTCTGTCATGAAATCCTTGCCACAGCCATAACTTCTACTTATCCGATTTGATGAAATTTTCAGGGATTGTACGGGTTGCCTTGTAGATGGTCCCCTATGAAAATCATCACCCCCGGATTAATTAATAGTTATTAATAGAATTCTTCTTTTTTTTGGACTCGCTGTTCAAGCTGGCCAAAATGAACATTCCTGGAGTGAGTGTTTCGGGCACAGGCGGTTTAGCTGAAGCTGGAAGTCCAGTAGAGGTAGAAGGAACAGCAGATGGAGACGGTTCATCCAAAGTTGACTAGAACTTGTGCACAAAATATGTTGATGTAATTACTGATGTAACCAATGGATAACTACTAATACCAAGAATATACACCAAGAGCTCAAATTTAAACCACTATCTTGGTGAACCAAGAGCAAAACTTCTCTCCCTGCAATTCCATCTCTCTTCCTACAAACCAGCCTCTTCCCAGAAGTTGTAGGTAGAGAGGTTGTAGGGAGAGAGATTTTTGAGGTTATCACTCTCTACTGGCCTCACCATTATTGATTCTGAACGTTAAAAAAAATACATAACACTATGGCATTCATAATTGTAATTTGAGTTTAATTATACGTAGTTGAACACTTACCCTGATGAGTGAGGTGGTTGTAGGGATGGAGAAAGAATTTACCTACTCTCAAAGCTTCAACACTTCACAACATAACCCACACAACTGGGAGCTTGGAAATTCAACAAACTTCAGTAGCTTCGGAAGCCATCTTGCAGCAGAGTTCACTTTAGTTTTTCATAACACAAAATAATCGTTTTCCAGGAGTGGGCGGGCATTTCAAAAAAATTGTAGGGAGAGAGATTAAAACCTTGTGACAGCATCAAAACATAGCAAAAACGCTTCCAATTCAAGGAATTTTTGTTCGTTTCTAATTTATTGCTGAAGAGGAGAGTAACTTGGACCAATAACATCTTTTACTTAAATTAAAACATGAATATAGAGTTCTCCAAAAATTTTCGAAGTTCCCAACCTACCCTTTGTGACAGGTGTAGGGAGAGAGAATTGGGATCATTAATGATTTTTAATTATCTGAGTTAATTGATTAGTGAAATTCATTCTCTGTGATCTTTGTAGACACCAACCTGCTGTATCTCCCTGAAAAAATTCTTAATTTCCAAGACAAATAGAGTGTTCACAAAAGCTGCGTGACAAGAAATAACCCCAAATTTTGAAATGGGGTTCGATAGTTCTATCGATAGGTGCTAGCCAGTTCAAAGTAAATCGCTTCTAGTGAACTACTGCGTAGTGGGCTGCTCTGCTCCTCAAGATGAAGTCACATAACTTTCTTGTCCTGTTTTTGTCCAAGCTGTGACGGCTGTGTCGTGACGTTTGCCCGGCCTTTTACTGCTTGAGCCGTAGTGGTATGGAAAGTACGGTGGCCACGGTGAGGCTGAGGTTTGGAATGCCCACCCGCTAGAAGAGGCTTGTTGTGTCTACCCCCCTCTAACCCTTCCACACCTGACGAGTCCACTCAGGGTCCTCGTGTCCGCCTTCGAACTCGATGAGGTCACGGACTCCCCGGAGAAGAGATAGAAACAGCGGAGCTTCCACTGAGAAGAGATGAGATGGAGTGAGGTGGCGGAGCTCCACCTGGAGAGGGGGTGGTGGTGAGAGGCGCGAGCTTTGCGGCCTCTACAGTGCCTTTTACATTTTACCTTCTCCCCATTCCTATACATATCTGAGTTTTGGTCGACTTTCACGGACTAAGAAACCGTACTAAGAACCTGAAGGGTATCCAAGTCAAACAGTACAAGAACGCAAGTTGGCGAAGTTCAAAATCAGTATGAGTTGAACATGAATGTAGGGGAATAATTCCTCCTTCCTTGAAATCCATTTCTAAATGATTCTAATTACCTTTCCTGAAATTCCTGAAAATCCTTTCCTAAATTTTGACTTAGCTACACTTATTTGAACTACGAGCACATGAGTCACGGTGGTCTTGAACAACTACTGAGTTCATTTTAACTTATTTATTAAAACTTGAAGGTGTACCTACTGTTTTATAATTTTAATATTCTAGAAAGATCGAACTCTCTTGTAATGAATTCTATCAAATTTCCAACAAGTTTTTTGAACTCACAATTTTTTTCAAAATTCTTTTTTTCGTAATCTTGGCCCCAAACTACAAGTTTGCCTTAAGTGTATTACATCATTAAGAATAAGGAAATATAAATATAGGATATTAGGGATAAGTATACTGCCGTGCTAAGCCACAAAGTCGTAACGTGAAAATTTTACCAAATTGAGTTATTTACCCTGGGGTTTTGGTGGTCGATTTCTATCGATTTTAGAAGTTTTAGAGCCGTATCTCTTCTAGAAATACCTCAAACCAGCCTCCCGATTATCGCGCGTGTTGACTTGATTCTGCTAAAAAACTACCTAGTCGTATCAGAGCGATTCAGAAGAAGAAAACTCGTATCTTGACAGTGATACTTCTTCTTGCATTAAATCGGCATGATACGACTTTTTGCGTCTGAAAACTCAGAATTTAGTGGTGACTACGTTTATTCTATACGTGAATAAACGTTCATTTTGATTGATTCAGCTGTTTTTTCTTACACTCTGAACACAGATCCGAAATACGATTGGCCTAATACGAAAATACGTTTTGAAAAATTGAAGTCTATTTCAAATCGATTTAAAAATTATACCTTTCCATTAGTTTATAGAGTCCGGTTTAGATGACGTTTTGAAAATCTAAAATTTTTGTTTTTCATTACTAAGTTTTTCCCTTATTTTTACGACTCTGGGGTAACCGACAGTCTGACGGATGGATTGTTTTGGGATACAGCTAGACCCCAATGTACACACTCACTTAATTTCGATCCATTGTAATGTAAGGTGACTAACAAAAACGCTGCAAATTATTACACAATGGTTTATTATTTTTCTATATAGATCACTCGTCTACAAAATCACCAATCATCCAATATGAAGAAAAAAAAAAATCAAAAAAATAAAAAAATAAAAAAAAAAATAAAAAAAAATCAAAATCACCAACCATTGATCGCATTTCGGTCAGCTCTAATTTGAACGGAGATTAGGCCTCTTTCGCGATTCACACTCTTGTTTTGATTTATATATATATATATTTCAATATAAACCCTTAAATTTTCGTAGGGAGCGAACGGTTTGTCCTACAGAGCTCCGCGTGGTCTCAAAAAATTCTAAAAATTCTATAGAATCTTAAATTGCAGGAAAAACAATACCTTTATATCGACATTTTTTGAGTTAGGGCGTTTTCAAAATTTCAAAATTGATTTTGGAACCCTTAGAACTGACCTACATCAACCAAAAGCTTCGGGGCACAACTAGACCCCAAATGGAGCCTACATACCAAATTTCATCAAAATCGGTCAATGCTAAGTTGCAAAAGTGCCGCGTACGGCGGACGGACGGCCAAATTTTTATTCGATTTTTGGATTCTACGTACCTTGAAACGTAAACCATCAAATTTTGAGGGGGTGTTAAAAATTTTTTTTTCTTGTTCGATTCCAAAGGTTCATTATTGAAAATAATAAACCAAAATGGCGTTTGTAAACCAAAAGGAGGTTTAAAAGATCTTCAGGAAGAACCTTTTTTTGCAAATTATGTGTTCGTTCTTTCATACCTACAATCCGATCATTTTCTTCCTTATCTTGGAAGTATTCCTAACGACCAGTCGTGAAAGGATTGTCGAGTTACCACAAGAAATACCGCACCAACCGCGACCTTTACAGCCTCACCGAGCGATACCTGCTATCCATCAAGAAAGTAGAAATGAGAATGATATCCTTTTCTCTGGTGATCTTTACTTCACTTTGCTCGATCATCGTGACTCTTCACCATTGTACAAAAGGCTTCCCCAATTTGTCTATTACATGTCGTGGATCATGAATTTTTTGGCATGCGGTTGGTTCCGGAATAATCGTAAAAAGAATCCTGCATATACCCACGGATGCAGAATACCCACGGATCCTATTCAGCATTGCACGTAGGTAGGTACTTGACTATTTTTGAACCCAATCTATCTCAATAGATAATTAACTCACTTTGAGGGCTTTCATCGCAGCGTCCTGAACTTCGATACATTTTGGTTTATTATTTTCAATAATAAGCCTTTGGAATCGAGCAAGAAAAAAAAAATTTTAACCCCCCCTCAAAATTTGATGTTTTACGTTTCAAGGTACGTAGAATCCGAAAATCGAATAAAAAAATTTCCGTCCGTCCGCCGTACGCCGTACGCCGTACGCCGTCCGCCGTCCGCCGTACGCGGCACTTTTCTTAGCAACACTGGACCGATTTGGTTCAAATTTGGTATATGGGCTCCATTTGGGGTCTAGTTGTGCCGCGAAGCTTTTGGTTGATGTAGGTCACTTCTAAGGGGTGAAAATTAAGGGTTGAAATTTTCAAGAGTGCCCTAGCTCGAAAACTCTCGAAATAAAGGTATCGTTTTTTCACCAATTTTAAATAGTACAGAATTTTTAAAAATTTTTGAGACCACCCGGAGCTCTGTAGGACAAACCGTTCGGTCCCTACGAGTATTTGAAGGTTTTCCTTCGATAAAACAGAATCATGAGTGTGAATCGCAAAAGAGGTCTAATCGCCGTTCAAATTTTATCTGACTAAAATGCGATCGCTGTTCATTTCTTCGATTTGTATACAGTTTTGCCTTCTGCGTAACCAGTAATCAAATTTCCATATCAAGCTTTCTATTTTTCGAATCGAGTGTGAAGCGTTTAGTTCTTTCCAATAAACTTGATTGTGAAGGTGTGAAGCCATTATAGTGTGGTAGGTAGTACCTACCAATAGTTGGTAGGTAAAAAAAAATTGGTAGGTAAAAAAAATGTTTGTAGGTAAAAAACGCTGCAAATCATTGCTCACTGATCAGATCACTGATCAGCTGAGTGAGCTCCGAAGCCATTTTCAATCCTATTGAATGGAAGTGCTCTTCCAGGCGTCTCCAGCATTCGAGGAGATCTTCTTCACTCCTCACATCACTGATCAGCTGAGTGAGCTCCGAAGCCATTTTCAATCCTATTGAATGGAAGTGCTCTTCCAGGCGTCTCCAGCATTCGAGGAGATCTTCTTCACTCCTCAGATCACTGATCAGCTGAGTGAGCTCCAAAGCCATTTTCAATCCTATTGAACGCAGGAGCTGAAATTTGAGAGGGAAGGTCAAGGGAGAATACAGATGGTGGTAGGTGCTATTGATGGAGAACCAGTGATCTATACAGAAGGATGATCTATACAGAAAATAATAAACCTTTGAGCAATGATTTGCAGCGTTTTTAAATCTAACTAACTTTCCAGATATTTTATTTCAGATTAAAAACAATTATTTCAGCCAGAAAACCAATGTTCAGAAACCTTTTTTCCCTTACGCCATTTGGCCCTTCGCCATACTGCCATTCAAATTTATCGTAAAATTGTACTGATTTGTCGCATAAATCAACCACTTATTGATATTTTATGTCTTTACTATGGCACATAAATGAAAAATCGTCACGCGGGGAGCGTTACAAGGGGAGCGATACGCGGAAATTTCTGATGATTTTCACGTACAACCAATCGTTCCGAGGGAAAACTAACTTCCTCATTTTCCACCCCACAAAAATCGTTCACCACTCATTGGAAAGCTCTCAATTTATTAAACATAAGACATAAGGGCCCGTATTCACAAAAATCGCCAAAGTGAAACTTGAAGTTGCACTTCCGAAAGTGATACTTCAGGCCAAAGTGAAACTTAAGGAGAAATCGCTATTCACAATCGTTTTTAGTGTAGCTGCTCTTAGGTCAGCTTTAAGTTCAACTGATAAGGAAGTTGAACTTCCGAGAGGGTAACCCTTAGGGCGACTCGCTCCTATTGACCAATGGGAATATTCAGTGATAATATTGATAAGCAGTTGGTGATCAATAAACGATTGTCCATCTCTGCTTCATTCCTTTCCAAAACATCTATTTTGGCGTTTTTATTGATTTGAATGCGCTAGTAGTGAACTTAATAAAATTAATTAATTAAACTGAATTAATCAAATAGACGCACTTCTTGTCAAAAGCTGTACTAAGGGCCAGTAAAGTATGGTAGGAGCCAAACTTACCCGGAAAGTGTAACTTGATGAAAGTTCAGCTTCGGTAAAGTGGAGCTGAAGTGACGCTTCTTCTAAAGTTCGGTTTGTGAATAGCGTTTTCTCTAAAGTACGGCTCTAAGTGGAGATTTCAGGCTTCACTTACTGAAAAGCACCACTAAGTGCGTTTTGTGAATACGGCCCAAAATGTCTCTCGTGGTTGCGTACTTGTACGAAAGCTGTATCCACCGTTTTGTTTACATTTTTACGGTAAATTAGGGTAGTTATGGTAATTTTAATGATACAAGTTCAAACACACGAAAAACTCTTCAAAATTGAAAACGCTGCAAATCATTGCTCAAAGGTTTTCATTCAATTTGCCAGCACTGTGCCCTCCCCTGATAGTGATTTTCTTTCTTATACCTCGTAGTAACAACACAAGAATGAGCCACAAAGGGTATTGATTCTACGTTTTGGTCGGTGTTGAACAGAAGTAAATGGAATTGAAGAGGATGAAGACCGTTCGTTGATACTCATCTAGTAGGTATGATGGGAAAATAGTGAGCCACGGTGCAGTGATGCCTGTACTAAAAATACCTTTATGATGCTATTAAGCCTGCTTTCATAAAAATACTCTAGACACCGTATTTTATGAAGTTTTTTGGTGTTGTTTCAAATAAACATTCCGTGGACGATTCGGTGAAACAATCATTAATTTTAATTACTTATGGATAGTTTGGTAAAACTGACTTGATGAATAATCTGTTTGTTGTCTTTTTGTCTGCCTGAACCTATTTATACCTTCATGGCTCAACCGATATTCACCAAATTTGGTATGCCTTGTAAGTAATTTTACATTATTGTGAGCAACAACTTCTAAACGGCTAGAACGATCTTGATGTGGTTTTTTTTTAGCGGAATGTATCCTAATCGATATTTAGTTGTTCTGCAGGAACTCATTTCAAACTCACACACGTGTGAGTGGATATGCCGTTTGAAGGTGAATATGGATGTTGAGAGAGTGTGGTGTTCACCCGTACTCCCTATCGGGTGACATCCGCCTCTCGTTTCCGCCTCGTCTGAAGGGAGTGTCAGGACGATCCGACAGGACGCAGACCCCCGCCGTTACTCTTTCACTTTGTTTATCGACACACACAACCCCTTTGTTATTGACAAGAAGAAGAACCTTCTGTACGGACTTCCTCTAGGGTTTTACCAAAGAACCCTCTGTTCCCTTTGCTATCCCCTGAATCTCCATAGGTCTTAATCTGTGGAGTGTGGGACCAACCCTGTCGACACAAAGGCGAGCAAGCAACGAAGTGTCTGGACACCCTTGAGATAGGGATAGTAGTACTTACATGCAATGAATTTTAAAGTAGACAATTTATTGTCTTATTGCCTAAACCAAAAAACCCTCCAAATTTGAGGGATCTTGGTCTAATAGGAATGGAGAAATCTTAGTTCCAATGAATTGGGCTGTCTAAGGACTACCCTTTCCTGAAAATTCCGTTATTACTATGATAATTTCGAGTGGTTTTGTTCGAAAAATCAGTCTTGTCTCGTACAAACCAAAAGGACAAATCAGACAAAGAAACAAATTGACAAGTCGGAGTTAGGGTAGGTAAAACCCATGCATTCAATCCTACCGGGTGAACGTGTCAATGGCTTTCCTGGCTGGGATGAATTAATTTTTGTTACACAATAAGTCATGAGAGAAGGAAGAGACTTCTCCGAACTCCTAACATGAAATTCAAAAGACCGGACTGGCTTCGAGAATTTTGTTCTCACTACTGCCACTGAAAAACAAGCTGCGCGCACTTGCATAGCGCATTGATAGCGCACCTCTCTTATCTCAAAACTGCAGGGCAAGTGCAATAAAAACGAAACGAAACAGCATCAGAAAACGCTTGCATACGAGTCTGCAACACATTGAAACATTTTCATGCTGATCTGGGAGCTCGATTTTCGCCTCAGCTGATCTGGGAGCTCGATTTTCGACTCAGCTGATCTGGGAGCTCGATTTTCGACTCAGCTGATCTGGGAGCTCGATTTTCGACTCAGCTGATCTGGGAGCTCGATTTTCGACTCAGCTGAACTGGGAGCTCGATTTTCGACTCAGCTGATCTGGGAGCTCGATTTTCGACTCAGCTGATCTGGGAGCTCGATTTTCGACTCAGCTGATCTGGGAGCTCAATTTTCGACTCAGCTGATCTGGTAATATCAAACTGTAAAGTACCTACCTACCTAACAACTTCACTTCTGATGGTCATAATCATCATTGTGGCGACTTGGGACAAATTTCGTTAGCAAATTTCGTTAGCAAATTTCGTCGCAACAAATTTCGTTAGCAAATTTCGTTAGCAAATTTCGTTAGCAAATTTCGTCGCAACAAATTTCGTCGCAACAAATTTCGTGACGATTTTAACACAGAATGTGTTTTTGCGATGACCTACCGAAAAAAATCGTCACGAAAAAGCGACAGAAAAAACATCTGGTGATATGTTTATTGGTTGTCATGTTAATGTCAACTCCACATTTATTATTGTTGTTTTTTATTTAACGGATGACTAGTATCGCAAAAACACATTCTGTGTTCCTATGATTTCATACAGAGTATGGAAAAAGAAATAAACCGGGGGGTGCAGGGGGGCGGAGCCCCCCGCCGAGGCGCAAAGCGCCGAGTTTTTTTTATGTGCCATATGAAAGACATGAAAATGTCAAAACCTAAAATAAAAAACATGATTTATTGTGACTTTTCTGTTCTTAAAAAGAACAAATTGAAGGCAATATTATTACTATACTAATATTACTATTAAATACTACTATTAAACAGTGTCTTAAATTTTAAGAAACGGCTAAAAACGAAAAAATAAAAAATGAGGTGAGAAAATAACCCATAAAACCAATTTCACGTGACCTACTGTGAAACTGAGTTAGAAGAGGTTTGGAAAATGGGTCATCATTTCCCTCACACCACTGCAAAAGAGCTCAAAATTTGATCAGAAGTCAATGAACACCTGATCTAATGAAGTAAATCGCTAGAAAGTTTATATGAGTAGCCTTGCTGGAGGTCTTAAAGTACTTGGCGATCGCGTTAACCTTGTTTGTTTGGGAAGCGTTTTTATGAAGAAGGAAGGAATTTTTTTAATGATTATTTATTTGGCATTACATTGTAGCATACAGCCACATGAATATGATGATTTCACATAATTATATTACAATTAATAATAAATTTAAGTAATTCTTTATATACAAATGTATTCTTACATGCTAAAATTGAGTCATAGTCAATATTAACAGTTGTTTTATTCGAAATTTCTCTGAAGAAGGTTGTTCTTGGCCCATCGTGGACCAAGCATTCCATGATAGTATGCTTCAATGAACCGTCTAGTGCCGACATTGAGGCTTCTCCTCGACTGATCCGATACAAACATTTGTCGCAAAAGCCACAATTTACTCGTAGTCGAGTTATTGTACGTACTAGACGTTTCTCAATGTTCCTTTTATAGAACCACGGTGCTTGAAGGGGTTGGGTTGAATCCTTTTATAGAATGGAGCATTATCAGAGCCACTGAATTTAGCATTCCAGTTTTCTTTGTGAATCTGATTTATGTTTGGAACAAAATCCTCAGCCATGGTGGTATGATTCAGAAGGGTACCATTGTCCGCCCCTTCTTTCGCCAGCCGATCTGCTTGTTCATTAGCCCGCAAGCCGGCATGAGCCTTCACCCAGATGAAGTCCACTTCAATACCCCTATCGGTGCATCGCCTCAGCAGTTTGAGCAACTGAGCAATGATATCGTTTTTAACTCTCTTCAAATTACATTATTTGAGTAAGTGCAGTGTGCAGAGAGTCGATGCATATTAGGTAAACATAGTCACCTAACAAGGAATTTCCTAGCTAAACATAGTCTAGGTAAACTTAGCCTAGGTAAACATAGTCTAGGTAAACTTAGCCTAGGTAAACATAGTCTAGGTAAACTTAGCCTAGGTAAACATAGTCTAGGTAAACTTAGCCTAGGTAAACATAGTCTAGGTAAACTTAGCCTAGGTAAACATAGTCTAGGTAAACTTAGCCTAGGTAAACATAGTCTAGGTAAACTTAGCCTAGGTAAACATAGTCTAGGTAAACTTAGCCTAGTTAAACATTGTCTAGGTAAACTAGGTAAACAATGTTTACCTACTATTTCATAGTCTTCCTAACAAGGAATTTTGTTCGAACGTTCGCATATTGGTGATGCTCGCAAGTTTTAAGAGTTTTCAGTCCAGTTGGAACTAATATGGATAATGACGATTTTATGAAAGAACCGTTAACCATTTTTTAGAGCTGCTCATAATCAAATAATGCTCATCTAACTCTTCCGGTTCTTCCAATGGTTACTTTAGGAACTGTAAAATGATTGCCGTAGATTTTCCTTGTAACGTGCGCCAACAGCTGTCCAGTTCCTAATTTCTCCTATTTTGGATTATGTGTATGTTGCTCTCAGTAACCTAACTAGAGCAAATATCCACCGGCTTCAAAGAGCACAGAACACGGCTATCGGATTTATTTTTTGGATGCGAATGGTGCTGAAGTGTAAAAATTGAAGATGAACCTACGAGTTTACAAAAAACAGTAAACCGCTACATAAGTAGGTACTTAGTGGTGTTTATATTGTATTTTTAATAGAGTGAATGTATTTTTGTGGCCAGGGGGAATGGTAGAGGGCCCAATGAACCTAATTCCCCTGGTGGTAAAATAAATCATTCAATCAATCAATTGAATCTTTTAACATGCAACTGCTGAGTACGACATACAAACTAGACTCCCCACATAATCATCTGAATCACTACGAAGCTGACATTTTATAGGGTGATGAAAACTACCTATTAAGGGGTATTACCTATTACTCATTAACCATTAATTTTAAGAAATGTCATTGATCCATTACAAGATGGTTTTTATCGGGCGAATCATGACGTAACGGTTTCTATCAACTAAAAGTGCGTAGAACGCAACTAGTATCGCTTCTATAGAGTGGTGTGGTCTATAACAATTTACGGTCATTGTTAGCCTGTAAATGAAGCTCTCTACACTTCCTCTTCTTATGGCCCCATTCATGCGAAGCTAATAGATTTTTTTTTTCTGTTCACAGGTGAGTTGCGGACAGGGTTATTATACTGCCCTTTTGTTGCTCGTTTCCTCTCCATATAGCTGGCCGGAAGGTACTAGTCCCTACCTTTACAGATACCTAATAGCTGATCTACGTACCTACCATTCCCTTGTGGTAATTTCTAAATTCCGCCGTCAATGGTGCTTGAAGTTCATGGAGTATTTCAAAATTAAAACTATTACCAAAATTAATTAGTAATATTATGTTAAGTAATCAATCGTTTTCACATGACAGATTACCTATGGTAGGTATTCCTTTTGGTGCAGAGCCCCAACCTCTTACGATTTTGGTGCTGATTATAATTTCAAGGTCGTTCCCAATGTTTAGTGTACCTATCTAGGTAGGTACTATACTCTTGCCTTTATTTAAAGAGCTCTGGACCGCGGGTTCCAAAACCCCTTCCCTGCCAAGAGGTGGCAATGTTGCAAGGTGCTCACCTTGCGGTGAAAACGGTCACAACCCTTCGCGGTCAAAACCCATCATCCCTCTTCCTTCTTCCTCTTCTATCAACATACAATTTAATTATTTATCGTTCGGTGAACATTTTTTGTAATTTAAATTCGTAACGTACTAATTATTCTGATGAAAATGAGTCCAAATTTCCTGTAATTCGGCGAAGAGGGCGTAATTCGTTTGGGTGGATTGGCCGGGAGAGGGCTGCTGAGTTTCAATCGTACCTGCCTCGAGTTTATACTCGATATGTTCAATTTTTCTCGCTGATCACGATTTTGGTGATGGGATGATCGAAATAATTTGTGAATCAAGTGTGCATTTGCAGAAGAGGGTAAACTGTTGGGGGGGGGGGGGGTTCACGGGCGGAGGGGTCGCACAGGTATACCTCGACCTTCCGCTGGGGCTCGGATTCTTGCAGTGATGCCGAACCTTCGGGGCCTTCAAAAATCCCAGAGCTCTTTAAATAAAGGCAAGAGTATAAGTCCAAATAATTTACCTCATTATTAGGACTTGAATGACCCTTTCTGCTCCCTTTGTCAATAATATTGAAGATGGAAGCGAATTGGACTATAATATGAACATAAATTTATTGCCGTTGGAATCATCAAAATCCAACAATAACTGCCAGAGAAATATGGGAAAACCAAACTGAATAAACGGGTTTTCTCATATTTCTCTGGCAATTATTTTTCGATTTTGATGATTCCAGCTTAACCTTTAAGGGGGTCTCAGTCTGTCGACGTTCGTTTTTCGTTCCGGGTCAGTATTTGGCCAAATCGAAGGGGCAAAAACTTGAAAAGTTGTACTTAAATTGGAAACTTCAAAGGATTTTAAAAATTCATTAGTGCACGGCCCTAGGGAATTGAATAACTGAAATATTGCCGCTGGAATCATCAAAATCGAACAATAATTGTCAGTGAAATAAGGGGAAAACGTTGGAAAACCCGTTTATTCAGTAGTTTGTCCCATTTTGGTTTATTATTTTCAATAATAAACCTTCGGAATCGACCAAGAAAAAAAAAATTTTAACACCCCCTCAAAATTTGATGGTTTACGTTTCAAGGTACGTAGAATCCAAAAATCGAATAAAAATTTGGCCGTCCGTACGCCGTACGCGGCACTTTTGCCACTTAGCATTGACCGATTTTGATGAAATTTGGTATGTAGGCTCCATTTGGGGTCTAGTTGTGCCCCGAAGCTTTTGGTTGATGTAGGTCACTTCTAAGGATTCCAAAATCAATTTTGAAATTTTGAAAACGCCCTAACTCAAAAAATTTTGATATAAAGGTATTGTTTTTCCTTCAATTTAAGATTCTATATAATTTTTAGAATTTTTTGAGACCACGCGGAGCTCTGTAGGACTAACCGTTCGCTCCCTACGAAAATTTAAGGGTTTATATTGAAATATATATATATAAATCAAAACACGAGTGTGAATCGCAATAGAGGCCTAATCTCTGTTCAAATTAGAGCTGAACGAAATGCGATCGATGGTTGGTGATTTTTTTTTTCTTCTCTTCATATTGGATGGTTGGTGATTTTGTAGACGAATGATCTAAATAGAAAAATAATAAACCATTGTGTAATAATTTGTAGCTTTTTTCTTTGGCAATTATTGTTCGATTTTGATGACTCCAGCGGCAATATTTCAGTTATTGAACTCCCTAGGGCCGTGCTATAACGAATTTCTAAAATCCTTTAAAATGTCAAATTTAGGTACATTTTTTTAAGTTTTTGCTCCTTCGATTTGGCCAAATACTAAGAACGGACGGACACCGACTGAGTCCCCCTTATACGTTTCTTATAAGCTGATTTTTTTACATTCCAGGTTAGAAAGACTGTTTCAAATGCCAGCCACTAATTCTCTTCAGATTTGTAAAATTCCATTCATATTGATTATAAAATTTTGGTTTATAGGTAAGTGAAAATTCTCCACGGGAAAAATAATTGCTGGTTAGGAAAGTCTCAGTCGATCAGCATCAGTTGATGAGCCAATTTCCAACAACCCTTGAAAGAAGAGCGGAGTTGTACAATATTGTTTTGTTTCGCCTTTGGTGGAGTTGGTTGGTCAGGTTATTGTTTTTTCAAATACCAGGAAGCAATTATTGCTTTTCGAAAGATTTGAACTCTTAAAAATATGGAAGGTTAGAAGTTTCAAGTCTGTCCAGGGGCGGATTCAGAATTTTTTCCCGGAGGGGGTCACAGGGTCGAACAATGTAAAAAAAATTAACAAAAAATTATATAATAACCAGACGAACAATATCAACCGAATTTTTAAATAGACTGACAAAGCCAGAATAAACTTATGCTTAAACAATTTGTCTACTTAAAAACTAATCTTGTACTTCTTTATAAAATTCGTTGATGTTGTAAAACAATTTGTTGATTATTAATTAGCTGATAAACTAATCACAAGTGTTGCTACAAACCAAATAGAGAAAACAATCAGTATTCTATATAAAGTTAATTCATACATTTTGTTTCCAATGTTTTTAGTTTTAGCTATATGATAAGTTGACTTCTGTTATTTGATTTTTTATTTCACAAAACCTGGGTTTGTTTTGATCGTTTGGTCTTTTAGGTTTGTGAGCAATATGACATATTTGGTGCATTTTGGTCAGGTAAAATTTGAACGGAGATTAGGCCTCTTTTGCGGTTCACACTTTTCTGATTAATGATAAGTCCAACCCTTCAGTTCTCGTAGGGAGTAAACGGTTGGTCCTACAGAGCTCCGGGTGGTCTCAATCGATTCTAGAAATTCATTATTTCTTCAATTTGTTGAAAAAACAATACCTTTATTTTAGGGGATTTCGAACTAGGGCAATTTAAACCCCTATTTTTCACCCATTAGAAGTGACTGACATCAACCAAAAGCGATAATATGGCTGGTTGGTAGTGGCAAAGCCGTGTTCTCTGAAGTCGAGAGATCTACTTAGAAAAATAGATTATAAACCTTTAGGTAATAATTTGCAGCAATTGTACTCTTTGAAATGCAGGCTGATTCTGGGGGGGGGATCATGACTTTGTATATCATGATCATAGTTTGTATGTATTGCACGATTTCATGGAAGAAATGAAATCTTTCTAGCGTGGTCGATTTTCTTACTCGGCTGTGATTTGCGTTTGTATCCCAGTAGATACTTTCCATTGAGGGACAGATACGGTGTGGGATTCCTCCCATCAATTAAAATCTCTCTTCGCATTACAGAAATGAGATCCTTTGGTTTCTGGGGGTAGTTGATGACACCTGTGAGGCCATCCAGAATCCAGGAGCTGACAATGTGTGAGCTTCCTTTCCCTATTGATTTAGATCAGGATTAAGATCGGAGGTTACCAAGTTTGAGCTGGTATCTGAACACTACTCGGACTTTCTGAAGATCCTGTCCTTTACAGGCGATCGAACCCGAACTCTGAACAGATCCTTCACTCCAGTTTGAGCTTCACATCCCTCATCCAGAGCGCAGTAGGTGCCGACTCTTTCCTCTGAAAATACCACCGCCTCCGTTAGATGGCGCTTCCATGTTCACATGAGCTGGTAACGCTTTTCGTTCTGGAAATATACTAAACCCGCAATACTTCCGTGAATTGCTGGCTAATGCATAACCAATAAGTCGGAGTTGGACAACACTACAGGTACTTTTATATTTTGCTGTAAGCCTGCCTTCTACATATATTATGTCATAATATGTGTAAATATAATTCTTTTGTACTGTTTTGTAACCGAGCCTTATCCCATTCAAGTTGTTCTGAAACTTAAAGATTTAATAGAGATCATTCAACAGATAAATAATTTCCTATGAATTTCATCTTGATCGGATCATCGTTAGCTAATGATTAACCTAAAGTCCCCAACATTTCTCAATTTTCATCCGAATCCTATGATTACCTATGTTTTGGAATATGTTGAGGTTATGTCCAGTGTGTAAAAATGTTATTTCTAAACATCTACTATTACCTCCCTAATTACAGTCCGATTTCGTCTAAACGTGGGTAGTTGACGTTCGATGATCCCTCATGCAAAGGATTACCTTCCAATCATGTTATTTGATGCGAGAAAGCTTCTCGTCTCATCCTTGGCAGATGGTTTCAGACGCCGTATTGAATCGATGGTTACAAAACGTTGAAGGTAGCATTCAAGTTCAAAATAATTGGGAATCGCCACCAGTGAAAACTGGGTTAGGTACCTATTTCATTGTTAAGAAAATTTCATTTTGGCGTCTTTATCAGTTCTGGCGTTTTCATTTTGACGTCCTTGTCAGTTCTGGCGCCACTAAAATCTCTGTTAGTCATTGAGTAACCTGTACAGGGAAATAACCGTGCATTCGAACCGTGTAAAAATAGGGAAAGCAAATCTATTTGAATTTGAATTTCTATTCCCCACGAGGTAGGGACGGCACGATACTCCAAAGTATCGATACTCCTTTCGATACGATATTTCTCAGGAAGTATCGGTACTCGATATTTTTTCGATACCGATATTATTAGATATCGATACTTCGATCGGCTTTAAGTATCGATACTTCCAAATAACCCACAAATGATTTCGCAAACCAAATAAAAACTCCATTAATCAAGAATTATGAATATTAACATTATAAATATATTAATAAAAGTCAATCATTTAAAATTTAGTTAAAGTCAGTGGTATTTAAATATTATAAAAGTCAATAATTTAAAATTTAATAAAAATGAATGATCATTTCATTTTATATTTATTCCAATTCTTATTCCCAGGAATTCTCCGTTCAGTGATATGATTTTTTCATCCACTACAAATAGAAAGGATCAAGTAATAAATCAGTTACATTACAATATTTTTTATCGAATCAAACAAAAATTTGACGTGAAGTGAATTTTGACTTGAATTTTAAAAAAGTAAATCAAAACCCTCCAAAATATCTTGTTTCTAGCCATTTCGATGTTCATAGGAAATTTTAAATGCTTGCATACGAGTCTGCAACACATTGGGACATTTTCATGTCAACCACTACACAACAAGGTAGTGAAGTAAGGTTGTTAGTTCATGTACCCAAGCATCAAAATAAGAAAACAGTTGATTGTTCTCTACGCAACACTGTGAGTCTATTTGATTTATTGGTCGCGTGAGCAAGACTAGCTTAGTTTTCGTGACGATTTTTCAGTTTATGTGCCAAAGCAAAGACATGAAAATGTCAAAAATTGTGAACCGGAAAGTAAAACAATGGTCACAAGGAACTCGAACTGTTCAAGAAACCCAGAGAAATGAAAATCCATGGACCTAGTATCCTAGGTCCATGTAAAAACCGCAAAAAAATGCGAGGCTACGAAGGACGGTTACTGTGGAAAGTTTTTGAATATCGATGAAGGATACTAGAAGCGATGTATCGTTTCGATTGATACTACCTATTCTGAGTATTATTCAGTGGCAGATAATATCTTAGATAATACTTAGCTAACTTACTATATTATAGTAAGTTAGCTAAGTACTTGATATTTGTTTTTTTTTTTACTATTCCACTTGGCAAAAATATCAATAATATCGTCAAGAAAGTATCGATACCTCCGATATTTTAGGCAAAAGTATCGATACCAATATATCGGTATGAGTTTTACATCAAAAGTATCGATACAAAAATCGGTATCGATACCAAATAAGTATCGATACTCCGATATATCGGTGGTATCGTGCCGTCCCTACCACGAGGTGAATACGGGGTTTCAATTAAATAAATCTACATCCGTGCCACATTTTTGTACAATTGCAGAGTAGAATTATTACATTTACAAAGGGCTTTCTTCCTTCAGTAAATTGCCATATACAGGGTGTCCCTGAAAAAGTCCCCTCCCCCCTGCTAAAATCCTCCAGATAATGGTTTTAAAAAATAATAATAAAATGACCTTTTTAAGGGCAAAACCATCCTATCTACTTGAAAACTTTTTCCTAGATAATCGGATAAGGACCCTTTTACTAGTGAGTATACAATGAAAAACGGTGGATACAGCTTTCGTGCAAGTACGCAACCACGAGAGACATTTTATGTCTTATGTTTAATAAATTGAGAGCTTTCCAATGAGTGGTGAACGATTTTTGTGGGGTGGAAAATGATGAAGTTAGTTTTCCCTAGGAACGATTGGTTGTACGTGAAAATCATCAGAAATTTCCGCGTAGCGCTCCCCTCATAACTCTCCCCGCGTGACGATTTTTCATTTATGTGCCATAGTAAAGACATAAAAGGTCAAAAATACCATTTTAGTAGTGATTAGTGAGTAAAAAGACCGTTTTCTGTTTAAAACGGTGCATATCATTGCTCTAAGGTTTATTATTTTCTGTATAGATCACCCTTCTGTATAGATCACTGGTTCTACATCAATAGCACCTACCACCATCTGTATTCTCCCTTGACTTTCCCTCTCAAATTTCAGCTTCCTGCGTTCAATAGGATTGAAAATGGCTTCGGAGCTCACTCAGCTGATCAGTGATCTGAAGAGTGAAGAAGATCTTCTCGAATGCTGGAGACGCCTGGAAGATCACTGATCAGCTGAGTGAGCTCCGAAGCTATTTTCAATCCTATTGAACGCAGGAAGCTGAAATTTGAGGGGAAGGTCAAGGGAGAATACAGATGGTGGTAGGTGCTATTGATGTAGAACCAGTGATCTATACAGAAGGGTGATCTATACAGAAAATAATAAACCTTTGGGCAATGATTTGCAGCGTTTTCTTTTCTTTCATTTCATTTCAGTGAGGGGAGACATTGTCCCTGGTTACGACACTGGCAAAAGATTTCAGTTTTTCAATTGAATTTCATTGTAGGTTTTCCAAAGTCTTGTTCTCTTCAATTTTTGAATGGTAAACATCAGGTCTGACGCAACTCTTGTTAGCGCGCTATTATTTGACCTCTTCCTAAAAACAAGCGGGTCGACGCGGTTTGTAGTTCCTTTCAGCCTTCAGTCAAACTTGGTTTCTATATTGACATTTCAATTCGCGAACAGCTGAGTACATGCGTTGAAGGTTGTTCTTTTGTTGTGTTTTCTACCGCGGATTCTGTTAAATTTATATTTTGATACTGCCAAATTTTTTAGATAACTAGGTAACGTTGAAACCTAAGTAGGTACCTACCTACTTCTTGAATCATTTTCCAAAATTCCATTCTTGAAAATCAATTTAACTATTCCGGGTAAAACTTTTACTGTATGTATTTATTTTCATTTCTTACAACCCACGTTATCTTAATTTATTTGATTTATAAAAATGTGCAATTAGATCAACATTTATTTTATATATTATTATATACCTAATTTATTTTATTATGTCTCGTAGATCTCAGATCCAAAACAGTAACCATATGGAAATGTGTGAGTGGAATATTTGCGAGGTCCCATTCGAAGAATGGGTTTTCAGTGCTCTCTCACTCCAAAGTATTCTGCTCACTGTCTTTGTATTCGTGTGTGTCTTTGAATACTACCTTCAACCTTAAAAAGCCTTACCGTCATGAAAGTACGAATATAATTACGTACTTGGACTAATTGTTCTTCAAGGATCACTACGATAATTATAATTTTCCCAATTTTATAGCCACATGGAGTAGGAAAGATAAAAAGTTCAGAGTTGAGAATACAAATGTTCAACCACATGAAAAATCGTTTAACAGTTTTCATATTAAATAAGTAATTAGAATGAAATGAGAATACTACAAAGATTTCATCCAATTCTGCTAACATTTTTCATAATGAATAACTCAAATGTGTGCGCCAAAAAAATCCAAATTTGTGTGCCCCATTTGTTACAATTTGGAAAAAAAGTATTTTCAGAATTCATAAGAACTCCATAGAAACTTGAGGGAATATAATTATATTTATCAAGATTCAACTTTTAACTAGCAATTCACGGTAATATTACTCTGGTTGATACATTGATATATTTACAGCCCCAGGAGCTAGGACTGCATTACTCAAAAATGTTCGTGAAAATAAACCAAAATATACAGGGTGTCCAAGTAACTACGCTGCCCCCACTTATTTTCTCTAACAGTGTAAGAAAAAAAATCGGATTAACGCTATTCTTCATAATTTTTTTCGTAGAATTCAAAAATGACAAAATTGCGCAGTGCGCAATCGCGCAACCATGCGCAATCATGATCAACTTTGTTTTTTCAAATGAGAACCCCCATTTTTTATTGCAGATTCGGATTCTACGTCAAATTTTATGAACATTTTACTTGGACAACTTTTTTTTTGGACGCGCGCAACCCGCACAGCGAGCGCTCAAAGATGCGAAACCCAGGGATTGCGCCACAGTTGAGATGAAGGTAGACCTCAAGTGCGGCACATCACTTAGCAGTGTTTTTCTACGCTGAATCGCGTGGTGGTGTCCCTTTCTTGATTTGATTTCATTTTACCTCATTTACAGCCAAAAAAGTCAATTTTTGAGGAGGAAATCATCGATTTTCTTACAAAAGGTAATGAATCATCCTAATAAAATGTAAAAAAAAAAATTAAATTTTTAAAATTGTAAAATAACGGAAAACTACTACATAATTATCGCAAAATTTAATTTTTTTTACATTTTATTAGGATAATCATTACCTTTCGTAGGAAAATCGATGATTGGATGACTTTTTTGGCTGTAAATGAGGTAAAATGGAATCGAATCAAGAAAGGGACACCACCACGCGATTCAGCGTGGAAAAACACTGCTAAGTAATGTGCCGCACTTGAGGTCTACCTTCATCTCAACTGTGGCGCAATCCCTGGGTTGCGCATCTTTGAGCGCTCGCTGAGCGGGCTGCGCGCCTCCAAAAAAAGAAGTTGTCGAAGTAAAATGTTCATAAAATTTGACGTAGAATTCGAATCTGCAATAAAAAAATGGGGGTTCTCATTTGAAAAAACAAAGTTGATCAAGATTGCGCACGGTTGCGCGATTGCGCACTGCGCAATTTTGTCATTTTTGAATTCTACGCAAAAAATTATGAAGAATAGCGTTAATCCGATTTTTTTAGACACAATATTAGAGAAAATAAGTGGGGGGAGCGTAGTTACTTGGACACCCTGTATATTCGAATGTACGTACTGTGGAATCCTTTCTACTTCGATCAACTACAATAATAGGAATATTTTCAAGATCGGTCCATGGTAAGCAATGAATTAAGGATATGTAATTGATCAATTTTATCTCCAGCTCTATCAAACAGCTTCTCCCTCAGTAGGGAAACTGGAACAATTGTAGCTTCTACTCTATTTATCTACTTAGATCTACCACATCTTATCAAATTAGCCTTAGAGGGAAACTGTTCCAAATAAATACTTTGGATGACTTTCCCCATGAATTCTTCGAACATTCCCTACTTCGATGGGGAAACTCGTCCAAAAAAATGGGCTGCCATTTTCGGAAAATTTATTATGAATCAATTTAGCCTCTCAAAGGCTTAAACTGCTCAAAAAGCTGTCTGTGATTGACTTTGGAAGGCAAAGTGTATTAGCTGTTCAATTTTTAGCCTATGTATAAACAGGTAGGTCTAGAATACCTTCTGGAACTACGAGACTCTTGAAGTGTATTTGGGTGAAGGACGTGTCGAGGTGCTTTTCGTTCTACACAGACACATAAAAGAGATGCGGCCCTATAAGGATTCTATTTCTTCACACGGTATTGCTTCACTCGGACTTAACTCCCCGCCTGCCCCCTTCTGCTCAGAAGATACTTTGTGACGGCTTGAAACCGCATGTCAGGCTTCGAGCTTCTATCTGGTTCCGCTCTGTCACCACCGCCTCTGATATATTGCTTTCTCCAGACTCCTCAAACGAGTATCAAGCGTCTCTAGCTCTTATGAGAGGTTTCATTGCGGTTGGTTTACTGATGGCAATTTCTACTTGGAACATCATAACGCGAGGCAAGAATTACCTGTTAACAAACGGAATTGGGTGAGGATGCAGTGCAGTGCCGGATCTTGATGGGTATTGATGAATAGATTTTCCTGGTCAATTTCTGACCAAATTCTCGTTCATTATTCAGCAAAATGGTGTATGCGTCTCCTTCCAGTACACTTCAAGGAAGACACCACTTTTACGTTTCTGCAAATTCTGCTATGCCTTTCAACGATGATTCCACAAATATTTGTATACTTGGTTGATTGTAATCAGTCAACACTAGAAAGAAAACTTTAGAAACTCATTGACTTGACTTATTAGAGACCGTCTTCATTTTCCCAGGATCCCAAGAAAGGACTTCTTAGGAAATGTGCGGGTTAGTTCCTAGACCCAATGTCAACCATTTTCGTACCAACTAATTTTATCCATTTTATTCAATGGTTATAGTTGATCAGCAAATAATATTTGCTGATCATATTATGATGATATTATGATCATCATATTATGATGATCGGCCCGACAAACAATTCTCTGTCAAATTGCAAGGGAATGGGCTCCACAGGAATAAAACTCCAAACTTTCTGTAAATTTATCACCTTCCTTAGAGTTTGAAGGATGTGTTACCGGATGAACATCACACATCGTCAATTAACTTCCAAGTAGTTAAAGATGCCACCCTAACTGGTGGGAAATGAAGTTTTGGAGCTATTGCAGGTTAAATATCAAAATGAAAAAGATTTCCAGATATAAATGTGAGGATCTACAGCTTGGAGAGAAGAGTGTCAATTTTCTGAGCCCTGTGTAAGGTGAAAAATTTACCGAAAGCTCGGCAAAGGTGGAGTTGTATTCCTAAGGACCTAATTCCTAATCAATTTGACAGAGAGTTAAAGTTGATGTTGATTATAGTTTATCAGTGTGAGGCTGCCTACATATTTGACGGACTTTTTCAGGAATTTGTTTACTTTAGAATCTCTTATTTCCACACTGAAGGTCCTACTATACTTTATTCATTCATTCGGTTGTCGTTTTCACATAGTGGACTCCACCCTAATCGATCGGTCTCGTCGTCAGTCGCGAAACTTCGGCACCGACCTGCCAGAACTCTGACTAACTTGATTCACCCACTCATCATCCCCATGCGATCCTTGGGGGGGTTGGGATTTTCCTTCTACTCACTTACCTCCAAAAGTGGTTCAGACTTCCCATGTGGAGTCAACATACGTCTCTTACATTTACTTCTTGTCGGCATCCAGATGCCCCCTAATGAATAATATCGAGCCTTGAACGAGGTTAGTCAGGGTCGAGGCAGACGAAGGGCGAGGGTTGGAGATGGCAGATCGCCAGAAATAGCGAGAAACAACGAAGAAATCGAAGAAACTCCCCAAACTCTGTACGTTCGGTCAGGAATGACAGTTGAACGAAAATTAAACATGATTTTTACGATCATGTTGGTTTTCTGAATTGTCAAACATCCTCAAAGTTTAAAAATAATGAAATAACATATTTTCTAAAGTTTAAAAATAATGAGTAATAAAAATAATGAAATAACATATTTTCTAAAGTTTAAAAATAATGAGTAATAAAAATAATGAAATAACATATTTTCTAAAGTTTAAAAATAATGAGTAATAAAAATAATGAAATAACATATTTTCTTTCAAGTTTTATTCATCTAGGACGTTCTGTTCCTGCATATCTGTTATTACCTTCTTGATTCTTCTCATTTCGTTTATTATTTTCAATATAACTCTTGATGTAAAGGTACTGTTTTTCCACCAATCTAAAATAGAATTGCATTTTTAGAATCGAATGAGACCAGTCAGAGTTCTGTAGGTCAAACCGGTCGCTCTCTATGAGGTCTTAAGGGTTGAACTTACAATAAATCAAAAACACAACAATGAATCGCAAAAGAGGCCTAATCTTCGTTCAAATTTCAACTGATCAAATTTTTCGTTAGAGAGCCGGTTATTTGGAGATTTATGTGACACAGTTGGGCCTCCCTGGCAACCACGGTTCAAATTTTATTATGAAAATGAGGGCACCCACAACTCCCAAATTACCATGTTTCACCGGCAGACGTAGTTTCTTCAAAATAAACATTGACAGTGAATTTTGAGCGAAAATATGGTAGGTAGGAGGTCTCCTTTTACCTGTACATTTCTTGTGTGTAAATGATTCTTTCATTGATTCCCTTCATAAATTTACTTTCCTAAATAGAAATAGAGAAATTTTAATTAATTCAAAGTAAAAATGTATAAATTAATGAAAGTTAGAAAAGGTTTAACGATGAAAGTTTTAACGAAAAAGAGGAAAAATAACTACTATAATAATGAAGTATGAAATCCAATAAACTAGATTTAAACTCTGTGTATGATAAGAGATAGTTCCTCCATGGCGGTTGTTCGTGTTTCAGCGCTTATCACTACATTCAGCAGGGTTGGTTCCTGCAGGAGATGCACTTGTTTAGTTTCGGTCTCGAATCTCTTCTCAATGGTACCTAGTCCTAAGAAACTTATTTCCTCGAAAAATTCTCTCGTACGATTTTCATATTCCATTCTCTCGCGCGGTGCTTCACGATCGTACGAGGTGTTGAGTAAAATTAGTACGTTTTACTTTACGAGCCAAGTACCAGTTTTCTGTGACTGTTTACGCCCGAGTTCAGGCTTTTGCATTCTTCTTTGCTTTTAAGGGTTTTGTTCATAGATTTGAGGAAAGGTCCATTCCAAATGAAGTGCCGTACTTACCACCCCTGAAACGATCATGCTATGCGATTTATGGTCATTTCGCCTTCGATACATGAGATTTGTGTTTGTGATTGAACAGTGCGTCGTAAAAAGGCTTCAAGCGCTTTAATTCAGAGGAGGTTGATCATCACGATTACAGCTGAATCATCGAACATTCGTCAATGTCATGAGGTTGGGTATGTTCCTATCAAGGTAGAAATTTATACGTAATTTCTATGGAGAAATATATAGAAATTAATATTTCGAGGAGGATAATTCATGCCACGCGATGGAATTGAAATAAATAAATAATATAAATATTATAAAATTAGATAAAATAATAATATTGAAGATGAAATGCGGCTAGCAGACGCCATAATTTGACTCCCATTTTATTTTATGGAAGTTCGATCCATCATTAAAAGATCAAGTTCATCAATCAATTGGTCAGTTTAATGTGGCATCACAGACTATCGATTTATCCTCCAAACTAATCAATTACATCAGCCTCCTTCGTGTTTCAGTCATTTTGGAATTCTTCCTCATGTATGTTCAATGCCTAGTTAAATGTGTTTCAGTATTTCCAACGAATGGTGAACGATTTTTCCACGAACACGAATGACGAAGATAAAGTTCCGTAGCGTCGACTAGGTTGTAAGTGGATATCATTAAACATTTTCGTGAGCAATTCTCGTGACGTTTTTTCGTTTAGGTGCCAAAGTAAAGACATGAAATGTCAATAAGTAATAATTACTGGACTATTCTATGTATACTCGTATTATATTTTGACCAAAATTATGACTGGACTGAACTGTAGGCGAACATGGTAAAATGGATTGCTATTATTCGTCGTAGTGGATACACTTGATCCTTCCACGTCAATATAGCGTTAAAACAGATCCCCAAATTCTTAACTCTATTCTAAATTCTTAATTCTTAACTCTTTTTGGTATGGATACAAAGCAATAAAGCACCGTTTTGAGTTTCAGTGTTATTGTAAGGTAGACTATCATTCATTTTGTGATTCTTTCCAACCGCTGGTTCGATAGTATTGAAGGTCTTCTCACTACTCTTGAAGGCCGTCAATCGAGATAAGGATTCCCTTATCGAATTTCGAGTGACCGGAGACAGTTGTTCTAAACACTAGTAGGGACTACAACACGGGTGGCCACTTTGCTTCCTCACTTGCTTGAGGAAAGCATTGAATTCGACTCTTTCTGATTTGTGACCCTCTTCTGCGGCAAAACTGTACGAAATCTTTGTCAGAGTTTGATTAAATTTTCATGGTTTGTGCAAATTAAGACGTAAACTGTTTGTGAACACCTACTTAGTATTATTCAAATTTAAATGAGAATTTATAAGGTGGGGAGTTTCTCTAAAGACTTAAGAATGAGTCTGAAATTTGATTAAATTTATCCATATTTTAGACAAAATAACATATCAATACTGATATATTTATGTTTTAGGTAAGTTTACGTTGGAAATGAAATCCTACCTAATTGTCTAATCTCTCTCAAACCTGGTTGGTAGTTTTGGGTTGACGTCTTGACTTAACCCCAGAAATTTCAACACAGCCACAGCGCTTGAGCAATTGTAAAACCTCGTTGAATTACTTCCCCAATTGAACAGGTGGGTGCTATCAACATCTCATGTTGCAGTTTTAGTAGTTTTTTGTTTTTTGTATTTTAATAATGTTGTGGCAAGCCAGATTGGAATATGTGATATATGAGTTAGTTTTCAAAAGTACCGATAGGATTGAACAAAACGGTATTGTGTTGCCCTATCTCCATGAAATGGAGCAACGTTGCAAGTGATAACTCTGGCACACTCTACACAAAGGGAACTCATTGCTCTCTTTGCTGCTAACAACAATGTCTCTGCTTATGTAGCTATCCCAAAAATCTATTCAACTCTTCTGCCCATTTCGAATGAGAAGAAAAAAAAATCTAATGGATATGGCAACTTACCTATCTGACAGACCAGAAATCCACGTATTTTATGGAAATATTCCAAGCGCCTAAAAAATCGTATTATTAATTTATTCACATATTGGTACCCAAGTTAGTACCACCCTGTTGGTACTAACTCAGTTTGTTAGTTCAATAATAATATACTCCCAGTTCCCTTCATTAATAATATACTATTTCCCATTTCCTCACTAAACCATTACTATTTTTTTTTTTCATGTTGGCGATATCGTTTCCATTCCCTATATGGAGCAACGTTATGAACAACATTATGAATAATGTGCTAATTTTGAACGCTCCTTATTAAAACAACTCCTACTTAAATTTTATTTTGTAATAATATTACAAAATTCTGTAATATTATGCGAGTTTGTTCCTGCCACCTATTCAATTGTGATCAGAATACGATGTTCGGGGTTCATGAGTCGGTACTAATCTAATACTTCTTCATGTACCTGTTTCTCTAGATATATTCATGATATCTTCATCCTTTTTTTAAAAGTATATTATATTATACTCTTCATATAACCACTGAGCGAGTTTAAATTCTGTTGCGAAAATATTATTTTATCTAGAGACAAACCAAGAGACAAAACGGTTTTTTCATATTTTTTATGTTAATGATTTTTTAATTCTAGCCATGTTTCTTTTGGGAATTTTTCGTCCAAACTTGTTCAGTGACTGTATTACTGTATTACACCTCTCGACAATATAAAAAAAAATCAAGTTGCCAGCTCTAATGGTTGCCGAGAAACAGGTACCTAAGTGACGAAAAACAGTGGTTTTCCGGTTTGGAGAAAAACTGCGATTTGTGAAAGATTGCCGTTTTTCGAGGTATTTGATCCGTATTTCGTAGTTATTTCATGTTTAAGAAATTCAAAATGAGGTCTAATTATTCCTTTGGTATCTATGATTCTTATCAGTCACTGTTTTTACCGTTTAGGTAAGGTTCATATCACTTACTGATACGTAAAAATACATTTTGTGCTTGGTTTTTGCCTTCTCCCATTCTCCGGTTGTTTTTGTATGCCGTATAGGTATTCCCACTTTTGTTTGTTTAGAACATTGTCTCAACTTGTAAGTATAATACATATTGTTTTCTGTACTTTATTGTAACTAATAAATAAATAAATAATGTTGCTTTTGAATGGTTATAAAGTATTGGTTCACTTGATTTTTTCGTTAGTCTAGTGCTATGTTATTTTTGTACTTTTTGGTGGCAACCTGTGCAGGTGACATGGAGTAGAACATAGTAGTTATCTAATAGAAGTTATGAACATCGAAAGAACGGTAGGTAGTTACAGAAATTAAAAACTATGAACAGTGCAGCTCCTGGAGCGGGAAACAGCTATCCCACGGAAACAGTGTTTGGCTCCTTAATCTTTGAAAATTCATACCTCGGTTTTCCACTCTTCAAATTTAATATTTTCATATACCAAAATGTTTGGGAAAACTTGCAGAATTACATAAAAATAAAAATAAAAAAATGAAAAATTTTCGATTTTGACTCATGAACCCCCTTAATAGAAAATGTTTGGAGATGGTGCAAGTTGAGCCGTGGGTGGTCTTGTCTCCAGTACTCTGTGGTGGTCCCTATCAATTTTACTATAGTCAAATTGATTTCATCTGTGAATGTTAAAATATCTGTCTACATAATTTTGTCATAACTTTTTGCCAACAATCATAACAATTTTGCCCAAACTTGTGGGGTAGAACCCTCGCACCCAGGAACAAATTCATACGACGTAGGTATCGAACCAATGCAATCGTGTTATGTGTAGATAGGTTTGAGCCACACTCATTTGTTTACACGCACCCTTTTCTTTATCCTCACAATTTCTTCCTAGAGAACTCAAACACCTCCAACCACATCAAAACACGAGTTGAAGCTTACTGTGAATAGTAAACAAAAGAGTTCCGTCACTGATATGGTTGTACAGAAAACGATCGATACTTCTCGGAGTATAGGTACCTCCACAGGGCGGTCGATCCGGGGGGGAGCGATAAGGCGGGGAAGGACTCTGCCTGAGCCCAACTAGACCTCCAGTTCGCGATCGCCAGCCGACCAGCTTTCTTCCGGAGACGTCAAACGTTTTCACGTGAATCGTCCAAAAACCGCGATTCGATCGATAAATTTGTTGATGCTTTTGAATCGGTGTGGGAAGTTCAATCAACCGAGAGGCCCCTCAGTGAATCATTCGGAGTGGTCGAGGATATGATCAATCAGTTCGCCTGGTCTCCCCCAACACAACAAGCGTAAGTGACTAACGAATGAGCTGTACTTTGTTTTCTCTGGGAACGAATGAGTTGAGGCAAAGGATGGAAGCATCGGTGAATTCTTATAAGAATCCAACTCCTTAGAACACCTACTTCGATGTTCAGAGTCACTAACAATACCTATCAATCATTATATTTGAGGTTCCAATGAACATTTTGCTCAGAACTCGAATATCTGTAAATTTGGTTACTCGATGTCGCATTGATTAAATGAATTCACATTACGTGGATTGGTGTAAAAGCGTATGTCTAGCCTCGCGATACCAAACTAGAGCCGGCTATATAGTTCTGAACAGAAACACCGTTTCATCCACCTCCTCGCGCTTCTTTATTGATCCAAAAATGACTGGGTTTGGCTTGTTCAAACTCAAATTGCCTTCCAATACCTAACGAAGGCTTAAAATCGTGAAGGAAGGATCTATTCCCGTTCGTTTGGCGATTCAAACGAGTGGGTGTGGCACATAGCTTCATACTATCCATAACCTGAATGTATAGATGATTCGATGCATAGTACCTAATCTCAAAACATCTTGCACTACCATCATCTACGCTCCAACCTGCACAATCTCTCTTCTGTTGTACTGCGGTCTCATTTGAATCAATGTTTAAAAATATCGGTAAAAAACTTCAACTCAGCCAACGTTTTTGATTGAAGTACCAACGCTTAAAAATCCTCAAACTGATCAGCATGTTATTCAACTCAAAATGCTCCTTATCTTCTATGAAAATTACCATATGGGTTGGGAGTTGGTCTCATTCGATTCTGCAAACCCCAAATCGCCAGTGATTTTATCAAGTGCTGGGAAAAAAAACTCCCAAGTGCTGTTTCAGTTTCTTTCTGACACCCATGAACAACGATTGGGTCGTTGGAAATCGACCTTTGATTATTCCATATGAATTTCATCGTTATCTGCCCATTGAGATCAACTCCGCTTGTTCAAAGGTAAAAGCATCGTAACATAAGCATAGTTAAATTTCCTCAGAGTTCAAAGAATTTTTTAAAAATTGCGCTGACTTGGTATATTATGTTTTATGAGTTTATTGTAGTCAGATTTATCATAATCAAATCTTCTTCATAATCATAGGAACAATCTTGGAACAGAAACGAGGAAACTATGTGCTTCACCCACTTGGGATGGAGAATCTAATTGTGTCTAGGTTGACATTAGCGGTGTATCTTTTTGAATATCTGGCAATGAAGTGGTCAATTATACTGAAAAGTGAATTGAACCAAAAAAGAGATTCCTACCCAAATCTGTTGACAATTATATTTTATTGAGGACTCGGTATTCCGAACAAATTTTGACAAAAGTTACTCGTTACGAGCTCAGGTCGACTATCTCCAAGTTACTAGTTAGCAGAACCTCTAAATTCAATGTATACTGGATTACTGGAACCATAAATATCTCAATAAGTAGTGCATCCTATTGGTAAATCTGCTATGAGATTTTCATTTGATTGCTCAATCTTTCTACTGAGTTAAAGTTAGCTTAATGAATATTTTAGAGGTCCGAGTCATCTTGAATGAAAGGAAGTGTGAGAAGGCGGGGCTGTGACAGACATCCTAATCTCCTAGTTAGTCATAATAACACATCTATCTCCCTTGCACTGCTTGCCTCTGAAAAGTGTCTCCTCTAAGTCAACTCTTAAGAGTTAAAATAACTAACATACTAACTAACAAGGGTATGTCAAGGACACAGAACTAGGATTTGAATGGGACTATTTTTCATTGAATCTACGTAGAGAAAATACGACACGCATTCTGCCGTTCGATTGAATGGGCCTTTGGGAACAATATTTTATGCAAAAAAAAAAAACTACTGAGATCAATTCATTTAATATCAGATCTTGATCTAAATCAATCTTAATTTCCCATAACATCGGCCAATATCATGGCTCTGAATTGATCGATGTTACTGGATATCACAGATGACGGTCTTGAAGTTAACACTAATTCGCTCTAAAATGCAAAATGCGAGCAGAAATGTTGTTGAGTTTTTTCATGAATATATACTCGTACTTCTCAATTTTCGAAGGTGAGAAAGTAAAAACTGCCAGGGGAGTTGGATAGTATAGAACTGTCGAGGGCAGGGTGGGAAATAACTATAAAGACTGCCAAAGAGACAGCAATATCCAATCGCTCGAGACTATAAATCATAACCAACTAGTCTAAACCATTTGAATGAGAAAGACCAGTGATCTATACACCCACTTATATGGGCGAGCGATACGAGAAAAGATGGTCGTTTCTTATCAAATTTCTCCCTTGCGAGGGAAAAACATTAAATCATGTTTAATGTTGCTTCCTCACTACCGAAGGTAGGGAAGCTTTGTATTCGTAAAAGAAGTGAAAAAAAAATGTCCTCCAAAATCAAAATTTCCACTTGCTTTTTGCGTTTTAGAGCTTCCCGAACAATTTTGGTTCCGTGTCTGTCTGTCTGTCTGTCTGTCTGTCTGTCGGTCTGTCGGTCTGTCTGTCTGTCGGTCTGTCTGTGGTCAATCCTTGTCCCGGGCAAAACTATACTAACCTGTGGTCCGATTTTGATGAAATTTTCAGGGATTGTGCGGGTTAGGTACTAGACGGTCCCCTATCAATTTCAGCACCTTCGGACCAATAGGAGCGAGTGCGCATGCGCAAACGTGAATTTCCTGGAACCTCGGTTTCTCGGTTTCTAATGAACCGATTTTGCTCAAATTTGGAGGTTAGTAATGGACTAACTTCTAAGAGACACCCTACAAGTTTCAATCAAATTGGTCAAGCAATAGCCGCTGCGCATGCGCGAACTTTAAATTTATTGTTACAACCAAAACTCCGCAACTATTCAACCAATTTCGATGAAATTTTCAGGGATTGTGTGGTTTACGTCCTAGACGGTGGACCGCTAAATAAAATTCTACGTTGAAAATACAAAATATTATAAACTATAATACCTTATAAAAATTATAAAAATATTATAAACATTAATACCTGCAACCCTATCCCGCATATTATCGCCAATATTTTGGTATTCAATAACTCTTTGAATCATAATTTTTTCGCCAACTGATTCTATACGTCCATGTTACAATGAGTGAGGAAGCTATACTGCCCACCCAACTTGGCAGACGTTTTTTCCCTCGCAAGGGAGAAATTAGATTGCCGATCACTCAGCTGATCAGTGACCACTCAGGCGCCTTCAGCATTCTCCATTGACCCTGCTTCTCAAATTTCAGCTTCCTGCGTTCAACAGGAGAGAAAATGGCCTTGGAGCTCACTCAGCTGATCAGTGACCATCTTGGTACAACTAGACCCCAAATGGAGCCGATATAACGTGGTAACTAAGAAATCGGTCCGTGGTAACTAAGAAAAAAAAACGTTGCAGATTTGCGTGTCGGAATTCACAGAACGACCCCCAGCCCTAAAACATTAAACATGTTAACAAGGACGATCTGCCCCTGCTTATTAGTATGTATATACTTACGCGAAGAAAGTATATTCATATCTGCATTCTTTCAATTGAAAAATATAATGAATTGGGTTATGCCAGAGAAAGTCTGCTGCATAACCCTTGTACCTGCCCAATGCATGCCAGAAACGTTATTTTCATAATTTGCACGTTTGAATCGACATTGTAATATCGTACGGCTCACCGTACGACACGCTCACGTGTCAGAGCCAATGACACGCAGTTACATAAGTGCTGTTTTTTCTATGGCAGTGTGATTCAACGGACAATGAGATTAGTTGACATAACGGATCTCCGGTCACTTCATCCATATCGATCCCTGATGGTATGAAAAGGAGCTAGGTCATTTCCAAACCTTGACCCCATCTTGGAGGTATTTTCGTCGTTCAAGTACGTTTGTTTATGTACTTTCTGGAAAAAGTTAACTTTATATATTTACACACTGATACGCTAGATCTTCGAAATTTTATATACGAACGACACCTATTTACCTTAATCGTATAATTAGACTGCAATCCTCTGTACTGCATCATCTTTGGAGTTAGTTTGTTCATTGATTCCTATTAAGATGGCTCTCGATACTTGTGGACAATGTGGAAATCAATAGGTGCAGAAGAACTGCACCTACCTGAATATGTGCTATATATTATGCATGTACGATTTTAAAAAACGCTGCAAATCATTGCTCAAAGGTTTATTATTTTCTGTATAGATCACCCTTCTGTACAGATCACTGGTTCTCCATCAATACACCTACCACCATCTGTATTCTCCCTTGACCTTCCCTCTCAAATTTCAGCTTCCTGCGTTCAATAGGATTGAAAATGGCTTCGGAGCTCACCCAGCTGATCAGTGATCTGAAGAGTGAAGAAGATCTCCTCGAATGCTGGAGACGCCTGGAAGAGCACTTCCATTCAATAGGAGTAAAAATGGTTTTGGAGCTCACTCAGCTGATCAGTGATCTGAAGAGTGAAGAAGATCTTCTCGAATGCTGGAGACGCCTGGAAGAGCACTTCCATTCAATAGGATTGAAAATGGCTTCGGAGCTCACTCAGCTGATCAGTGATCTGAAGAGTGAAGAAGCCTTTGAGCAATGATTTGCAGCGTTTTTGGTTTATTATTTTTACCCACCAACATTTTTTTTACCTACCAACTTTTTTTTACCTACCAGCTAGGTACTACCTACCACACCATACTGGCTTCACACCTTCACAATCAACTTTATTAGAAAGATCTAAACGCTTCACACTCGATTGGAAAAATAGAAAGCTTCATATGGAAATTTGATTACTGGTTACGCAGAAGGCAAAACTGTATACAAATCGAAGAAATGAACAGTGATCGCATTTTAGTCCGATAAAATTTGAATGGAGATTAGACCTCTTTTGCGATTCACACTCATGATTCTGTTTTATCGAAGGAAAACCTTCAAGTACTCGTAGAGACCGAACGGTTTGTCCTACAGAGCTCCGGGTGGTCTCAAAAATTTTTAAAAATTCAATACTATTTAAAATTGGTGAAAAAACGATACCTTTATTTCGAGAGTTTTCGAGCTAGGGCACTCTTGAAAATTTCAACCCTTAATTTTCACCCCTTAGAAGTGACCTTCATCAACCAAAAGCTTCGCGGCACAACTAGACCCCAAATGGAGCCCATATACCAAATTTGAACCAAATCGGTCCAGTGTTGCTAAGAAAAGTGCCGCGTACGGCGGACGGACGGAAATTTTTTTATTCGATTTTCGTATTCTACGTACCTTGAAACGAAAAACATCAAATTTTGAGGGGGGGTTAAAATTTTTTTTTCTTGCTCGATTCCAAAGGCTTATTATTGAAAATAATAAACCAAAAACTAAAGACAATATAATAGAAACTCTTTTTTTGTTCCTTGCGAAAATACAAAACCTTTACCGAATCTACAGTACCTATTGGCTGTTGGGGTGACCATTCCAGACCAGAGCTGGACCATGATTGATCACCAAGCTGTAAATTGCAACCAAGTTTGACTGGTAACTAATAACTACCTAATGCTCTTTATGTAACTCTGAATGCATAAATGAAAGAATTCATTCTAAGCGAATTATCCAAAAAAATCGATCAGCAATTACGAATTGATACTAAGTATAATATGCACAAAATTAGGCCAGGGCTGGTTGCACCATTTTTTTAAAAATAACATTAACTTCTTTAAACCAAAATCAAATTATTAGGGGATCTAATGAGATGCGATGCACGTGAGAGGCGATTTCTTGGTATGAAACAGCTCGAGCAGAATGGGAGGGAGAGATCAAGGAGTCAAGGATTGATGTCCATAATAAAGGCGTTTCTCGACTCCAATCGCACTATTTGGTAACTTGAACTCATGCTCGAACATTCGCGAGCTTATCAGACTTTTTTGAAGGTTCAGCATCTACATAACTGTGGATGAGGGTCAAGGCTGTTCTGATTACATGCATTAATGTCTGTATCCGGTTGTGGGTGCGAGTTACGACACAACACACTTTCAACATGACAGGACTCTTCATCATAATTTATTGGGCTCCCAAAAATCATCCATGCTTCCCATCCATGCTGAGTTGTCATTTTGATCTATTGAAAAAAATTCATAACTTTTAAGTGCCACACAGCTGCTAAATTTTTGGAAACGTGGACTAAAATCAGCTTTTGGAACTCTTCAAAAATTGTTTATGTCAACTTAGTTTTAATATTCCACGCAAACATGTATACGGTATAGAACTGTAAAATGTGGTTTAACCCTAATTGGACCATGGTGTCATTAGTGTCACGGTAAACATCTCAGGAATTTCACAGATATATCCCAAAGTGTCGCTGGAGTAACCAAAATTAAGTTACAATTTTAAATTTAATGGACAGTAGAATTTTTTGTGGCCTATTGGAATTCCCAAAATATAGTTATGATAACAATTTCCAAGAAAATAGATGAATAAAATTTCAAAATTTTTGTCATAACATTTTTGACATGTAATAACTTACAAAAAATTGTTCAAAATATTCAGCTCCGTCCATTAGTTTTTTAATTGCTAATTAAATCTAGTTAATCTGGTGAACCTTGGGACAGACGTGTAATTCCCAAGATGTATTCGGTGGCACTTGTGACACCATGGTCCAATTAGGGTTAAGGGATTACACTTCTTCGCATGTGCAATCTGGGGGCGATGAAATTTATTAGGGACCATCCTCACTCCTCTGCCAGATAATCTGTGAAAACTTCATATAGTTTTACCAGTTACACTGACTTGTGGACGCATAGAGGCAGACAGACACGAAACCAACATTTGTCAGGCAGTTCTACGTCTACATTTTTTTTATTTCATCCTTAATAGAAGAAAACAAAGCTTCAGCTATCTTGGTAGACTCGGTAGCAACAGTGAAGAAGGAGGCAGTTATCATTTGTTTCAAGGCGAACTTGATGACTTCTGTTTGCTGGCTCAGTGAGAATCAAGGCAATTGGGTAGTTGCATCTTCTTATTCCTGGCAATAGCATCAGTTTAATTGGTGTCGCGATTCCCATTTTCCGCGATTCATGAGATGGGCAGCGAAGATGAGTTGGTGGATGCTAATGAGGCAATGTATCCCAAGCAGCCTCGATGCCTACTTGACGAAGAGAGTAGGTAGGCATGTCGAATGACTAAACAACTAAACATAATGTGATTATGTAATCACTTAATTTTTTGAACAATCCTTTGACTGCTTTTAAGCAGGAACCTTTCCGGAGGTTTCTGGGTGTGTGCAATTCAAAAACTGAGTGACATGAAACTCCATTCTAAGAAACAAACAAAGATCACTTCGATCAGCTGACGTTTGAACGGAAATTAGGCCTTCAGTGAACATTATTTTGCGATTCACACTCGTGATTTGATTTTTTCCCTAGATAGTCCAACCATTAAGTCTATAGGGAATAAAAGATTTGTCATACAAAGCTCTGGGTGGTTTCATTCGATTCTAAAACTTCAATTCCATTAAATACCATTATAAGAACCACCATTACCATTTTAATATGCAGCGTTTTTACTTATGTTTTCATGAATCTAAAACGAAAAAATGGCGTCAGATTTAGAATTTCTCTGCTTCTTCAACACTAATGGTTTGGTACTACTTCCAACATGCTGAAGCCCCATGATTTTACTTACCGCAATAATTCCTCAGAAGAGATTATTATTATTATTGTGATAGGATGAAATTTAGAATCAAAAACGGTAGGTTCGGGTTAAAATTTTAATGAAAATATAAATTTTTTGAGCTGTTCAGCTGCCTCTCTTTCAGCTTTTAAGATGACTTTTTCCGCTGAGGTTCTTTTATTTTAAAAATTTGTTGACGAAAACGATGTTTCCCTCTATTTTTTCTTCAAAATTTACCAATAATTGGAATATCTGGACCATTCTGGATCAACTAAAAATATCATTATTGGATTCAACACAACTATACAGATTGATATATATATATCAATCTATATAAGAAAAATATTTTTACACAGATTACGAAGAAGAGACTATTTTTTAATATTTCGGTTGATACCGTTTTCAAAATCTATAGAAAAAAGTGACAAGTGGAAATTTCGACCTGTTGATAACGTTGGTTGTTTGTTGAAAGGTTGCTTGGTTTATCTTTTGATGTTGAGTCCTGGAGAAGTGAAGGCGCCGAGAACGTTGCAATGTGCTTTTTCAGACTGGAGAAGTGTGCTTTTGTTTTCATGTTGTTTCATTTTTCTCAAAATTTTGATGTTGTAACAATTGTCAAATGTGGCATCGTGTGACATGGCATGTCGGCTTACTGGGAGATCATCCACTCTTCTCACCACCGATGACCTGTGGTTATTGACCCTTAGGTTCAGCGGTGTCTCAGCCTTTCCAACGTAGAACGCTGAGCAATTTTTGCAGAGCAGCTCGTACACACACATCGGCGTTTGGCACTCCGCTGTCCCCTTGCATTTGTATGTATTCGGATTGTTGGGAGACTTGAACACATCCTCCTCCACCACCAGGGGGCAAACTTTGCACCGTGGTTTATGGCATGGATGAAGCCCTGGTGGTAGAGGAGAAGGGTCTGTCCTGGTTGATGATCGGCGATGTGTCAGGATGTCACCGATTGATGATGCTTGTCGGTAAGCCACTGATGGTACATTTTTGAACACACTTTTTGTCGCTTGATTGGTGGTCAGAAGAGGGTAGAGCTCTTTCAACAGTTTGTTCAACTTTTCCACTCAAAAGAAGTAAGTTGTGGTGAGTCTTGTTTTCTCCTCGGCATTTTGGGTAGGCGGATGGTGGTAGTCAATGTGTGAAGGAATCATTCTCTGTCTTACAACTTTTTCAGGATACCCTCTTGTAACCAGCTTTTCCGACAAATTTTTTAGGAATGCTTCTTTGTCTGTCTGTTCACTACAAATTTTGTGACCTCTTATTGACAAGGCAGACAGACAAAGAAGCATTCCTAAAAAATTTGTATTAGATCCTAAAAAAATTTCTATAGATTTTGAAAACGGTATCAACCGAAATATTAAAAAATAGTCTCTTCTTCGTAATCTGTGTAAAAATATTTTTCTTATATTTGCTCTAGTAGAGCCAATTAACTTCACATTCATATATCAATCTATATATGTATATATAGATTTATAATATTATACTGATTGATATAACTATTGATAGATATATAGATTGATAATATTCATCCAATTTAATTTCGTTTTTAAGAAACAAAACTCGAGCTGCGTAGTCCGATATATCCCTGTAACTAAAAATTCCTCGTATCCATAACCCGATTATATAGATGATCCGATGCACAGTAGTTAATCTCAAAACACCAATCTCTAAGTACCTTTCACTACCCTCATAGGGGACCATCTACACGCTAATCTGGACAATCCTAGAAAATTTCATCAAATTCGGATGAAAAATGTAAACGGTATGGCTGTTACAAGGATTTTACGTATGCGCATGCTAAGAGGCTTCTATAAATTTTAAGGCCTTGATTTTCATTGGAGACCATCTACAACCTAATCAGCGTAATCCCTGAAAATTTCATCGAAATCGGGTAGAAAATGTGGAAGTTATGGCCGTTTCAAGGAATTCACGTTTGCGCATGCGCAGTCGCTTCTATCAGTCCGGGGATGATGATTTTTATAGGGGACCGTCTACACACCAACCCGCACGATCCCTGAAAATTTCATAGAAATCGGACAATAACTTCGTATAGTTATGCGCGTTACAAGGAATTCATGACAGACAGACAGACAGACAGACAGACACACAGACACGGAACCAAAATTGTTCAGAAAGGTCTAAAACGCAAAACGCGAGTGGAAATTTTGATTTTGGAGAACTTTTTTTTTTCGTCCTTGAAAAGTGAAAACAAAGCTTCCGCTACCTTGGTAGACTCGGAAGCAATTCATCAGAATCGATCCATGGGAACTAAGGGGAGTTCCGCGGACGGCCAAATCTTTATTCGATTTTTTGATTCTACGTACCTTGAAACGTAAACCAACAAATTTTGAGGGGGGGGGGGGGGGGGGGGAGATTAAAAATTTTTTCTTGGCCGATTCCAGAGGTTCTTATTGAAAATAATAAACCAAAACGATCATCGCATAAAATACAACCAGGTTAGATGTTATCTCCCTCAGTGAGTAACATGAACAAATTATTGGTTGGTGAATTATTGAGTGATCATTGATTGAATTATTGAGTGATCAACTTCTTACCTTAACCACATTGTTACTGAATTAACTACCTGCCAGTTTTCTGAATTAACTAACATAAAAAAGATCAAAAATTTGTTCAAGATAAGGTCCGAATTCGGGGTCATCCCCGAACTAACTCCTAATTTATTTCCATAGGGGACCGTCTACACACCAACCCGCACAATTCCTGAAAATTTCATTGAAATCGGACGGAAAATGTAGAAGTTATGGCCGTTACAAGGAATTCACGTTTGCGCATGCGCAGTCGCTTCTATCAGTCCGGGGATGATTATTTCCATAGGGGACCGTCTACACACCAACCCGCACAATTCCTGAAAATTTCATTGAAATCGGACGGAAAATGTAGAAGTTATGGGCGTTTCAAGGAATTCACGTTTGCGCATGCGCAGTCGCTTCTATCAGTCCGGGGATGATGATTTTCATAGGGGACCGTCTACACACCAACCCGCACAATCCCTGAAAATTTCATTGAAATCGGACAATAACTTCGTATAGTTATGCGCGTTACAAGGAAATCATGACAGACACACAGACAGACAGACACACAGACACTGAACCAAAATTGTTCAGAAAGGTCTAAAACGCAAAACGCGAGTGAAAATTTTTATTTTGGAGAACATTTTTTTTTCGTCCTTGAAAAGTGAAAACAAAGCTTCCGCTACCTTGGTAGACTCGGAAGCAAAAAAATCAAAATTTACAGTCCCATATCTGCAAATTTTTTGGGTTACGAAGTACAGTTTTATATTTAGAATCCCGAACGAATCGTTTTGCTTCTGGATTGATATCAGCAAAGAGTACCGGAGAAATGAGACGATGTATCTGTGCAAGTGAGAACACAATCTCACTGTGATATCTGGAAGCTCTATGTGCCACAACCACTTGGCGGTCGTTTTTTCAAGTCGGCCAAAGCTACTATTTTGACCCACTTGAACTGACCTTATTACGCTCCGTATGAGATTATTTCGACTACCTGTCATTATAATTCTGAATGCATGTGATTATAGAGGAGTTCGAAGTTTGAAGGCAGCGGTTTTGAACTGGGTTGTAAGGACGTCCCGATTGGTTATGATAATCGCAGATATTAAACTCGAAAGATAAGCCCCGACACTACCGCGAAAATATAGATTGTGCGAGACGGAGACTATAAAAACGGGAAGTAGAGCTTTTTCCAAGTAACGGTTGTTTTGAAATTGGTTTTTACGGTGTAAATTAACTACTTCTCGCATTTCGAAAAGATAAAATCCTTTTCAGAAGTTGAATGGGAACATTAGAAAGTGAATGTCTTATCTATGTAACTGTGATAAGAGTGTTTGGAGAGATTTTAGGTACCTAGCTGTCGTTGCACTGTCAAATTTTTCAAATTCTTCCCCCACTGGTTCGAGGAAGTACATTTGAATTAGTGGAACGAAATCATGCTGCTCTCATCATAATTAAAATAAATTTTCTCCAAAATCGAAATTTTACTAGCTTTTACGTTTTACACTTTCTTGTATAATTTTAGTAAAGTTTGAAGTACCATAATGATGGATCAGATTTTGGTTTAAGCTTTACTTTCGGTTAAGCTGAACAAAGCTTCCCTACTGAGGAATACCAAGTATAGGATGTATAAATGAGGCTGAGTTATTAGGTAAATAAATTGTTAAGAATATTATAAACCAACAACCAACATTTAGCAGCTTAACTTAACTGCTTGCGTGTTTTACGAGTGTAGGAATAGCTTTTAGCTTACAGAAACATTTGAAGTGGTCTGCAAGAGCCGTATTTTTGTTGTCCGGAGATTCGGAGTTTATTGAGAAGTGGTTCCGGTGAAGTTATCCGTGTAGGTAGTACCTAACTAAATATAGACGTTACTCAATCGAATTACGTTCTTAGGAGACGGCACTCGCGAACTACGAGTGATACTCTCTGTTGTCGTTCCATCACGACTTCCAGCCGGCAAGTACAAACAAAGAAATGGAGAACCAATTAGGGCAGTTCGTTCAACGGATAATAGACCCCACTCGAACTCATCTATCCCACCACTTCACCCGAGAGCCTGTTTATATTGGTGTTCTCATTTCACGCAGCATCCTGATCTCGCAATTCGTTCGGGAGAAACCCGGTTCAATTGTTCGTTTTCATCTTGTAAAACTTCATCAAAAACTCGAAGAACTCTGCAAATTATTTCACAAAGGTTTACTATTTTCCTGTATAGATCACTCGTCTGCAAAGAACACGTATTTGCCACTGTCACTATCCACCAACCATTAGTACTACCTAACCACTACATATGTGCTTCACTATCAAGTTTATTTGGAATAAATAAGCGCTTCACACTCAATTCGAAAAACGATGCAAATCATTACCCAAAGGTTTATTATTTTCTGTATAGATCACCCTTCTGTATAGATCCCTCCCTACCAACTGTAAATTACCCACTACCTACTAGGGCATTTTATAAAATTTCAAACCCAACCACCAACCAAATGGAAATGAAGGCTTGAAATGTTCTAAAATGCCCTAGTACGTGGTAGGTGCTATTGCTGGAGAACCAGTGATCTATACAGAAGGGTGATCTATACAGAAAATAATAAACCTTTGGGCAATGATTTGCAGCGTTTTTTTTTTTCTTGCTCGATTCCAAAGGCTTATTATTGAAAATAATAATCCAAAATAGCTGTCAACGGCTTGTTTGACAAGACTATTTCAAATCAGAGGAGAAAAAAGTTTTGCTATGATCCTATTGGATGGATCCGTTATCGCAACTGTTCCCCTTAAACCCATAACTTAAACGCCCACTAACCTTGCAGCGCACCTAAAATAGTGCTGATAAAATAAATAGTTGCTACATCAACTTCTCCTTCCGAATCCTCAAGGTCGAATTAATTCAACATAAACCTTGCCTCAATCATTTCATTTCGTTCTACAATAACTGTAGACAGTATTTTGTGGTAAATTATATTGTTAATTGCATCCTTTACGCGTAAACGTGAGAAATGCAGAATGAGATTCATCCATTGTTGAGGGCCCATGCAAGTTCACGGCCTGTCAGTTCTCTGTCGCCTTCAAAGTTCTCTTGTCAGTTGCCTCGGTTCTTGTCACATGGTACGTGCCTAAGCATAGTCATTTAGATAAGGAATGAATTTTGCAACCTTGAAAAGCTGAGTAAAAGGAGCACCCTTCCCCACACGGTATGCAAATAAATTGTTACTTCTAACTTCATTCCTACGCTTCAAAATTTTCACTTCCTACTGATAAAGGGTGCCCCAAAACCAATCAGGAATCGATTCTTTAAAGTAATATCCAACAACTTTACTCTCTCAGTACTTTTTTCTTGTATTCTGCTCAAAATGTCACTTTTTTCACTTGACATTATTTCACCTTTTATTTTTTACCTCGCTGTACTTTCTTATTTTCCATGCAAATTCAAATCTGATAACATCGTTGGAAAGAGCGTTAAAGTTTCCATGTGATGAGCTCTTGACCAGTTCACAAAAATCTTTCACTAGGATACTCTTTTTACCTCAAACCTTAAAATTTGTCAATTTCTTTTTTTTTTCAAGCATTTTGGTGATTTTTTTTTGCTAAAACACGGTTTTATTCAGAGACCCTCAAAAGATTAAAACAAGCTCCATTTTATCAGCATTCCAACGGTAACTCATTTTTAAGGTATGCTAGGAAAGCTATGAAATTTGTGGCTGTTTTTTTTTTTTTTTTTAAGGAAATATACGTTTGCGCACGCGCAGTGGCTACTATCAGGCTGGGGGCAACTATTTTCATAGAGTGCCATCTACAACCCAGTCCGCATGATCTCTAAAATTTCATCGAAATCGGATGAGAAATGGAGAAGTTATTGCTGTTGCAAGGATTTCATGACAGACAGACAGATAAGGATACCAAAATTGTTCAGGAAGACGCGAATACGATTCCTGTGGACTGCCGGCCAAAGGTCTGAAACGTAAAACGCGAGTGGAAAATTTGATTTTGGAGAACATTTTTTTCAACCTTGAAAAGTTAAAACAAAGCTTCCGCTATTCTAGTAGACTCCACAGAGTACTGGAGAATAGTAGACTCGTAAGCAAATACGCTAGGAGAATGAGTCGTTGCCAAGTGGTTTAGAATTGATTCCTGAAGTATTGCTGATTGGTTTCTGGACACCCTGTAATAGCAGTTCACCAATACCCTTGATAGGTGGTCAATTTCCACAGAAATAACACGTTTTTCCACATTCAAACACCATTTCCCCCTTAAATTTCATGGTAACCTTAAAAATGGGTTTCCATTGGAAAGCTGATGGAAAGAAGCATGTATTTGAAGGCCTTTGAAGAAGAACGTGTTTCAGCAGGAAATTATCACTCACTAAAATGTTAAAAAGACAAAATAAAAAGGAAATTGAAAAAAAGTTATAAGACTGTCATGTTGTAATGTTTTTCAGAACTGGTTGAAAACTCATAAAATGGGAAATTTAACACTCATTCCGACGGTGTAAACAGATTTGAATGTGCATGAGAAATGAGGTAATTACCTAGTTTGTTTTATATTAGTATGAAAAGAATGTAGCTGAGTAATTAAATACTGAAATGAGATTCCTAAACAATAATTACAAAGCTGTGATTAAAGCTGGGTTCGTTTTTAATGATATATGAGATACAAAGTTTGTATTAAAGTGAACTGTCTACTAGTGGTGTATAACCCTGTCTACTTCAGGCAAACTGGTGTCATCTACTGGCAAAAACCTGTCTCCGAAAATTAACGAAAAAACGTTTTAATATAAACTTAAAGTGACATTTAAAAAGGTATTTACGTAGAGGAAGAGTTATTTTAGTAAAATAAATTGACAGAAAACCAATACAATAAAAATTAACGCATTGCAGCCAGAAAAACGAAATTTTTTATTAAGAGTGTCTACTACGGGTGCATTAACCCTATGGCACGAGAAAAAAATTCGAAATTAAAAAAGCTGCATTTTTGCGGGGTATTAAAAAAGTCTTAAGAGGAAGTTGTTGCAAACTAGTTGTAGAATCGCTTTCTGAAGTATTGGTTTCACAAAAAAATCATTTTTGAGAGAATTTTTCTTTTCAATTTGACTCTTGAATTTTGAAGTGATTTTACTAAAATATTTATTTCTCATAATAGGTTGCTCAATTTTGATCAAAAGGCTTGTAACTGAGCTCTCGACGAAAGCACATCGATTTCATCACGATTATCAGTTGGAGCCACTTTAACTCGCGAAAACGACTGTCAAGTGGGTATGGCACATAGCTTCCTTGTATTCATAACACGATTGTATTATAATGATGAGCTGATGCATACTAGATAATCTTGAAACTTTAATCTCCAAGTACTACTTCCAGTATGATGATCAGGCGATAATGGCATTTGTAGGGAACCAACCAGAGTGTACCCTATATACGATGATCAGGTGTTAATTTTATAGCATTTATAGGGATCCATCCAGAATGTCAACTAGAAAATCCCGTCGAAATCGAATGGGACTGGAGAATTTATGCATATTAAGGAATATACTATGGCATCGTGTTATATGCTGCAGGTTACAAAGCATAACTACCTTCGAATGTGAGGAAGCAATACATAATAATCACACTCTGGAGCAAGTTATGAAAGGCATTGTGAAATTTTTGATCCTTCCGAACGAGTAAAAGTCAATAAACGAAGAGAGTGTTTGGCCTGATCCAGTTGTCGCAGTGGTTTTATTGTCTCAGGTCCCTGGCCGAGCAATAAAACCAAGCGTTGTTTTGATGTTTTTTTCCCCGTCTATTCCCACCATCTTGTCAGTCTTTTCCGCGGTAGCGAGCGACAACATCGCTAGTAGAACGGGGCGACGTCTGGTGTCGATAGATTCGATTTCGGGCGCGATGTCGTGATTATCCTTGACGACAGCTCACTTCCGAGATGGGATCTTGCATGGGTGGGGTGAGAACCACGTAACGCTGCTTTTAAGCTGTATGGTTGATTTTCATCAATATTCGTAATTCAGGTTATTAGGAGAGAACCAAATGCTGCCCAAAACACTAAAGCTTGTTAGGTACCTACTTATCTACACTTGAAGAAGTACATTTAGATCCAAATACGGTAGTTGTGCAATTACGACACGAACAGCTGCTTCAATATCATAGTTCAATCATCTATTCCGAAGCTTCACACACTTTCGTACACTTCCGCCCTTCGAATAGGAGATTCGAGTTTTGCGTAAAAATCCATATAACAATGGCCCACTGCTTGAATATTAGGCTTGAGTAGGCACCTAGTTGCTAACAATAAGCAGAACTCGGAAATCAAGAGTACGTAACTACCAAATAGATGTAGTATTTAATTTACGAGTTGTTTCACACTGAATTGCATGGTGATGTATGTATTTCTTAAAAGTAGATACTTCTCATTTTCAACATTTAAGAAAAATTTTCGAACGCTCGCATAGAAAGTTAGAAGGATTGCAAATCGAAAAACGCAGCAAATTATTACACAAAGGTTTATTATTTTTCTATATAGATCACTCGTCTGCAAAGAACTCGGCTTTGCCATTGTCATCACCTACCAACCATAGATACTACCTACCTAACACGAACATACAGTGGTCGCATTTTGGTTAGCTAAAATTTGAAGGGAGATTACGCCTCTTTTGCGATTCATACTCGTGTTCCTGATTTAACGTAAGTCCAACCTTTAAGTTCTCAAAGGGAGCGAACGATTTGTCCAACAGAGCTCCGCGTGGTCTCTAAAAATTCTAAAAATTCAATACTATCTTAAAATGATAGAAAAACAATACCTTTATATCGAAATTTTTTCGAGCTAGGGCGTTTTAAAAATATCAACCCTTATTTTTCAACCCTTAGAAGTGACCGATATCAACGAAAAGCTTCGGGACACAACTAGACCCCAATTGGAGCCCATATACAAAATTTCATCAAAATCGATCCATGGGAACTAAGGGGAGTTCCGCGGACGGCCAAATCTTTATTCGATTTTTTGATTCTACGTACCTTGAAACGTAAACCAACAAATTTTGAGGGGGGGGGGGGAGATTAAAAATTTTTTCTTGGCCGATTCCAAAGGTTCATTATTGAAAATAATAAACCAAAACGATCATCGCATAAAATACAACCAGGTTAGATGTTATCTCCCTCAGTGAGTAACATGAACAAATTATTGGTTGGTGAATTATTGAGTGATTGAATGTAATATTGAAGATCATAACTGTTAACTTCTTACCTTAACCTCATTGTTACTGAATTAACTACCTACCAGTTTTCTGAAATAACTAACATAAAAAAGATCAAAAATTTGTTCAAGATGAGTCCGAATTCGGGGTCATCCCCGAACTAACTCCTCATTTATTAGTGAACGTCAGGAAGCTAACTCGCATGAACCCTGGAAACTTTAGCACCACGATTTCGTGTACCTACCGAGTTACGCCCACGACATGGAATTAACGACAAAGAATCACAACTGGACAAAAATCTGTAAAATAATAAGCGACGGAACACAAGAGGATCCACATTTTTGCTTCCGAGTCTACCAAGGTAGCGGAAGCTTTGTTTTCACTTTTCAAGGTTAAAAAAAGTTCTCCAAAATCAAAATTTCCGTGTTTTACGTTTCAGACCTTTCTGAACAATTTTGGTTCCGTGTCTGTCTGTCTGTGTGTCATGAAATCCTTAACACAGCCATAACTTCTACAGTTCTAATCCGATTTTGATTAAATTTTGTGCGGGTAGGCATGTAGATAGTCCCCTATGAAAATCATTACCCCTGATAGAAGCGACTGCGCATGCGCAAACGTAAAATCCTTGTAACAGCCATAACTTCTACATTTTTTATCCGAATTTTGTTGAAAGTTTCTAGGATTGTTCAGATTAGCGTGTAGATGGTTCCCTATGAGGGCAGTGGAAGGTACTTAGAGATTGATGTTTTGAGATTAACTACTATGCATCGAATCATCTATACAATCGGGTTATGGATACCAGGAAGCTATGTGCCACACCCACATATTTGACTTGCAGCACAAATACAAAGTAGGGGTGGAAAATGTCGTAAAAATGAAGAGTTCGTTTTGAAAAGGCTATTCTTAGCAGCAGATACCCATTCAGTAATGAAGCTTTTGCCATCGCTTTGTTCTCTTTGAGGATTATAGAGGCTAATGGGGATTCCACTCTGTTGTAAACTTCGGGGTGGACATTCGTGACGAACCACACGCGTTGAGTTACGGCGCGAATGCTCACACGCTTTGGTGATCAAGAGGGCTGCCTCTGGAGTTTAGCTACAGGGCATTCCTTCAATGGGTGATGTAATGCGAGTAACTAAGGCGGAAGGCCCTCTCTTGTCTGCATAACCGTCATCCAAGGCAAAACGAATCGCTCCTCAGACGGGATGCAGGGCGATCAAGATGCCAGACACCGAATTCTGCATCCGATCTGCGATGTAGAGCGTCTGTTAATTGCCTAATACCTCCGCTGGACTGAGGAAAACAGTTTTTTTCAGTCGTTTTATATGATTAACTTTGTAATTACAGTTGCTACTGTAAGTACATCAGAATTCCAAATTTATCATGTACGTCAACCTATGTACATGAACAAAATAGTAATCAGATTTGAATTTGCATGTAAATTAAGGGAGTTGAGACCATTTTTATGGCTTAAGGTTGAAAACACGAAACAAATCTTGAATTTGAAATATCCAGGATTTTAGTGGAGAAGGAAAAAATGTACAGGACACTTACCTACTTACTTAACCCTTAATTTCCCACTTGTTCAAAAGATTTGTTTTTTTCGGAGTTTTTAGAATTAAAATTTATCTGAATTTTGACAAATCTATAGAATATTTGAGCAGAAGGTACCTCAAAGGCCCTAATACAGTCTTTCAGCTCAAGTTAGACAGCTACCTGCGTCAGCAGAATCTTTCTATAAACCCATTTTTGTTGGAGTAGAAGAAGGAAAGTTGAAAAAATCCTTAGTGGGATGTTGGGGTCAGTTATTTCTTATAATGGACAGAACCAAGGAATAAGATGGAGAAGGTTCACTTCAAAAAGGGATGTATGCTGCCTCCGACAGTGGCGTCTTCTGTGACGAGGAAACCCAACTAATAGCCTACAAGGTGAGAAATGAGGGTAGAAGGTACCTCGAAGGCCCTTTTACAGTCTGTCAACTCGAGAATTATTTTGTTTTTTTCTCTGAGTTATTATGTTTTTGTTCAACTGCTATCAGTTTTGGTTCAAAAGTGGATAAAATGTTGCAGGTGAAAATCGGATTTCCCAAAAGATACTTCAGGATATTAAGTGTTAAGTTGGTTGTAGAAACGACTCCTGAAGTTATGGGACACCATGTGAACTTCCTTTCTCCTATGATAGACTAACGAACTGATTCGTTTCTGTGGTAGTTTTTCGGTTCTCATTGTCACTTGATCGTTTCTACTTTCGACTTTATGCCTTCCCTACTCTAGCTGGTTAATCGATTCGTCAGGAGCCTTTAATTATTGAAATGGTTCGAAAGCTCTTGTTGAAGGAATTCAATGCGCAAACACGCCTGTAGGTAGCTGCAGATGGCCCAGAATAGAATCTCACTGCGTGGGGGAGCTCTGAGAAATGTTTACAGTCTTGAGAACCCCACCGTAAAAACCAATCCTGCAAGTATAGCATGACGTCACTCTTGTAGAACGATGAAGCTCGTAGATTTTGATCTTCATCCACATAAGACTTATTGTAAGCAACCAGAACTTACATAAATGTAGTCATCACTAATTTTATAATTAGAAAATAAAGAAACATCTTTCTAGTAGTAACACGTAGAATCTTCTATATTTTTCCAGTCTTTACAAATCTTTATCTTATCTTACAACATCTGTCCAATTCACTTTCGTGGGGATGAAACCGGAGAGGAAGTATAGTAGGTAGGTAACTACTTACATTCCCCTTCTCAAGAAGAATCACTGCTCCTGCAGTGATAAGGAATTCAGTTCCGAACAGCAGCAGTTTTTAAATTTCCAACACTTTCTGCATAATAAAGGGTTTTTGGGTAGTTGTTCATCCTTATAATTTTTTTCACGATGTATGGACCTTTTACGATTGGATCTTTTCCTCTATAGCCAGCATGAACGAGGATGCGCCCTCTTCCTCAAACTGTGGGAGTTGCCTGGGATGACGCTTGTCGAACTGCCTTTGCTGAAGAAAGAGGTATCGCTTGGACAACATCAGCTCCTTACCATCCGGAAGGGAACGGACTGGCAGAACGGAAAATAAGGGACGTAAACACCTCCATCCCTCCCAGCAGATAAAAGGTTCGAAATTCCAGCTTCGATTATTTCCGAAGAGCCTTTGACTGATGAAGCCAAAGCCTTATATCATGAACGTCAGAAAAAGCAGTTCGACAAGCATCTCCCCAGGCAACTCCCACAGTTTGAGGAAGGAGGGCGCATCCTAGTTCAAGCTGGTTATAGAGGAAAAGATCCAATCGTAAAAGGTCCATACATCGTGAAAAAAATTATAAGGATGAACAACTACCCAAAAACCCTTTATTATGCAGAAAGTGTTGGAAATTTAAAAACTGCTGCTGTTCGGAACTGTATTCCTTATCACTGCAGGAGCAGTGATTCTTCTTGAGAGGGGGAATGTGAGTAGTTACCTACCTACTATACTTCCTCTCCGGTTTCATCCCCACAAAAGTGAATTGGACAGATGTTGTAAGATAAGATAAAGATTTGTAAAGACTGGAAAAAGGATAAGATCATTTGGGAGCGTAGGTTCGGGTACCGACTGCGCCAATGTAAGCCAGTGATAAATGTAGTTATCACTAATTTTATAATTAGAAAATAAAGAAACATCTTTCTAGTAGTAACACGTAGAATCTTCTATATTTTTCCAGTCTTTACAAATCTTTATCTTATCCTACAACATCTGTCCGATTCACTTTCGTGGGGTTGAAACCGGAGAGGAAGTATAGTAGGTAGGTAACTACTTACACTTATCCTACACCTACATACGAGAATAAGAATAACGTCAAATTGTAAGGCCGTCTGTTTCATTTGATCTGAATGAATTCTTCATTTTAGCTGATTCCCTTCTTCTCAATTCTCGCAAGCTGGGTGATGCTGTTTGGCTTAAGGCCTGGATGGCTATTCATTTAATTTCTCTGCTTTTGGCCAAGATGGAAGTGTAGCAAGTAGGTACCTAGATCGGCACTATTGTAATACCAAAATAAATTTGTTGCATTTTCATCTTATTGCAGTTCAAAGTGAATTACTCAACAAACAAAACTGAATGTTTTACTTATGCAAATCATGGAGCGATTGCGTGATTTCTGCTCTAAAATGTTCTCCAAATAACATTGTAAAAACTAGCTACCTACCAGCTGTACATTTTAGTTTCCTGAGGATATTGCTGTAGCTTTGCTCGGGAAAGGGTTGTCACTGAAACTGTCCGGCGAATGGATGGTTTTCCAATGTAGGTGATCCTTTTTTGGTTTATTATTTATATTAATTAATATCTTGGAATCGACCAAGAAAAAAAACGTCTGCCGAGTTGGGTGGGCAGTATAGCTTCCTCACTCATTGTAACATGGACGTATAGAATCAGTTGGCGAAAAAATTATGATTCAAAGAGTTATTGAATACCAAAATATTGTATTTGCATTTTCAACGTAGAATTTTATTTAGCGGTCCACCGTCTAGGACCTAACCCACACAATCCCTGAAAATTTCATCGAAATTGGTTGAATAGTTGAGGAGTTTTGGTTGTAACAATAAATTTAAAGTTCGCGCATGCGCAGCGGCTATTGCTTGACCAATTTGATTGAAACTTATAGGGTGTCTCTTAGAAGTTAGTCCCTAACTAACCTCCAAATTTGAGCAAAATCGGTTCATTAGAAACCGAGAAACCGAGGTTCCAGGAAATTCACGTTTGCGCATGCGCACTCGCTCCTATTGGTCCGAAGGTGCTGAAATTGATAGGGGGCCGTCTAGGACCTAATCCGCACAATCCCTGACAATTTCATCAAAATCGGACCACAGGTTAGTATAGTTTTGCCGAGGACAAGGATTGACCACAGACAGACAGACACGGAACCAAAATTGTTCGGGAAGCTCTAAAACGCAAAAAGCAAGTGGAAATTTTGATTTTGGAGGACATTTTTTTTTCACTTCTTTCACGAATACAAAGCTTCCCTACCTTCGGTAGTGAGGAAGCAAAATTTTTAACACCCTCTCAAAATTTGATGGTTTACGTTTCAAGGTACGTAGAATCCAAAAATCGAATAAAAATTTGGCCGTCCGTCCGCCGTACGCGGCACTTTTGCCACTTAGCATTGACCGATTTTGATGAAATTTGGTATGTAGGCTCCATTTGGGGTCTAGTTGTGCCCCGAAGATTTTGGTTGATGTAGGTCACTTCTAAGGGTTCCAAAATCAATTTTGAAATCGCCTCAAAAAAAAAACCTCAAAAAATTTCGATATTAAGGTATTGTTTTTCCTTCAATTTAAGATTCAATAGAATTTTTAGAATTTTTTGAGACCACGCGGAGCTCTGTAGGACGAACCGTTCGCTCACTACGAGAATTTAAAGGTTTTACGTACGATAAATCAGAAACACGAGTGTGAATCGCAAAAGAGGCCTAATCCCCGTTCAAATTTTAGCTGACCGAAATGCGATCGATGTTTTTCTTCATGTTGGATGGTTGGTGGCTCTGCAGACGAGTGATCTATATAAAAATAGTAAACCGTTGTGTAATAATTTGCAGCGTTTTCATTCAGAATACTGGTAGGTAATATAATTTCAGTAGAGGACATAAATATGGAAAACTGACCATTCTAAACTTGAAAAACTACTAATTTTTAGAAAATTTTAATGGTAAAACACGATGTTTTGTAATGCCTGCACTCCATTGGAAAACGATTAATTCCATTTCAACCACTAAATGATAAAACATACACATTCTTATCTACCTTTGTATTGCTCAAAATAGTTTCACCCAATATAATTTAGATAATTTGTTGGGAATGTACCATTATCATTTTCAGCATTAACCCCCTTAAATTTGAGCCCAAAATTTGATACTTTGAAATCGGATAAGTGGAACAAACATAAACGTATGATTTTTTCAGCTGATTTGGATTCTGAATGGTCTGAGCAGATTTGTATGTGGTTCTTTTTTGACATTTTCATGTCTTTGCTTTGGCATATAAACTGAAAAATCGTCACGAAAACTAAGCAAGTCTTGCTCACGCGACCAATAAACACTGTGTTGCGTAGAGAACAATCAACTGTTTTCTTATTTTGATGCTTGGGTACATGAACTAACAACCTTACTTCACTACCTTGTTGTGTAGTGGTTGACATGAAAATGTCCCAATGTGTTGCAGACTCGTATGCAAGCATTTCCGATTATAACCAACGAGTTCTTTGTTATGACTTAGACTGTAAACGTCAATTGTTATGCTGTTTTGGCAACCCACTGTATGGTTTGATAGAGGTTTTACTTTCTCAATGGAGCCTAAAACATCTCTGTGGACCTCATTGCAGTAGCTGGGATTCCTACTTCAAGGGATACTAAGGGATAAGAATCCATTTTCCCCCGAGTAATACAAACTTAGTTCAGGATTGATGATAAGGTTTACCCTCTGAAACTCCAAACCAAGGGAACCGGTATAAAACCACTCGTGGAGGAATGGGATAACCATCTTCTTCCATGAAACTTGAATTCCATAGGGAGATTCCATAGGACAGTTATAACAAAGGTCGATATTGGTACACTTCACGTGGCAATGGAAATCTTGTCTTGGGCATTGAAGTAATTTGCTCACTACACTCATTAATTTATTATCCAACTTATGATTTTGTAGGCACCAAATGATGTATGATTTTTCCTCCTATTGGTGTCCTCTTTCACTCCAATAATCACATAAGGACTCCAAAGTCTTACTGTGGTACAACTAAGAACGTTCATTTTTCTCTTTTTGTGAGTAACTCCATTGAAATCATCTCAAAATGCACAATAAAAATCACTGAACTATATTTGCCCTACTGGTCGTTTCGTCCGTTGTAGGGCGGATCACAGGGCAGCGATTTGAGCTCAGAATTCATCAAGCGAGATTATTCCATTCGACGACCCTGCGTGAACTTATTTGAATTCGCGTGCTGCACGATAAGGGTGGAATACCGATTAATGTGGCAGAGTTTCCTGGAGAAAAAACTGTCAGGTTGAAACTTGAAGGAGAGAGTAATCAACAATAAATTGTTCGACGCTGGAAAAACAAACTGAACTTGACCTTCAATCCGGGATCTCGTGTATCAGTCAGCTAAAACCAACTTCTCAGCAATTTTACTAGAAATATCATCTCTGCAATTCAGATTAATCCACCTGAAACAAGTAAGGTGGATGCAAAAGTTAGTGATTTTTTCTTTTCCCTGATCCTCCAAATTCAGGGCATCTTTGTTTAAATGAAAATTTAAAAACGGTGGATACAGCTTTCGTACAAGTACGCAACCACGAGAGACATTTTATGTCTTATGTTTAATAAATTGAGAGCTTTCCAATGAGTGGTGAACGATTTTTGTGGGGTGGAAAATGAGGAAGTTAGTTTTCCCTAGGAACGATTGGTTGTACGTGAGAATCATCAGAAATTTCCGCGTAACGCTCCCCTCATAACGCTCCCCGCGTGACGATTTTGCTTCCGAGTCTACGAAGGTAGCGGAAGCTTTGTTTTCACTTTTCAAGGACGAAAAAAAAAGTTCTCCAAAATCAAAATTTTCACTCGCGTTTTGCGTTTTAGACCTTTCTGAACAATTTTGGTTCCGTGTCTGTCTGTGTGTCTGTCTGTCTGTCCATCATCAATTCCTTGTAACGCGCATAACTATACGAAGTTATTGTCCGATTTCGACGAAATTTTCAGGGATTGTGCGGGTTGGTGTGTAGACGGTCCCCTATGAAAATCATCATCCTCGGACTGATACAAGCGACTGCGCATGCGCAAACGTGAATTCCTTGTAACGGCCATAACTTCTACATTTTCCATCCGATTTCAATGAAATTTTCAGGGATGTTACAGATTAGTATTTAGATGGTCCCCTATGAAAATCGCCACCTTCGGACTGATAGTAGCCACTGCGCTTGCGCAAACGTGAATTTCCATGTAACGGCCATAACTTCTACATTTTCCATCCGATTTCAATGAAATTTTCAGGGATGTTACAGAGTAGTGTTTAGATGGTCGCCTATGAAAATCATAGAGAATTGTTTTTCATAGAGGGATTCATTCATAGAGGAACGGTCTCCTGTGAGAGAGACGAGGATTCAATAGCGCAGAGGATTGAGTCTTGATTCGTGCTCTAAGGATCGCGGGTTCGAATCCCAGTCGAGGCTAAGAATATTTTTGATCCTATCACATACATCCACTCACTTAATTTTTCATCCGAATTTGATGAAATTTTCTAGGATTGTCCGGATTAGCGTGTAGATGGTCCCCTATGAGGGTAGTGAAAGGTACTTAGAGATTGGTGTTTGAGATTAACTACTATGCATCGGATCATCTATACAATCGGGTTATGGATACGAGGAAGCTATGTGCCACACCCACTTGGCAGACGTTTTCATTTATGTGCCATAGTAAAGACATAAAATGTCAAAAAACTCAGCATCGTCTTTAGGTACAAGTAACTAAAATTTTAAGGTACATAACGCATTTACTGTCGTTCACGATCTGTTCTATGTTGCGATATACGAGTTTCTATGTCCATTCTATGTTCTATGTTTCGATAGAAGTTGCCTAAAATACATTCTATAGTAAGGAAGCTAAGAGTTTCGCGCTTCCCTTCATCACTTGAATTCATCATAACTGATATAAGATCTTCTGCGCTCTTTTCAATCGACAAAATGTGTAGCTAAAGCCAAAAAAAATAAATAAATAAACGTCTACCAAGTTGGTGATGCACATAGTTTCCTAGTATCCACAGAGTTGGGCATTAGCTAACTAATTTATTAGCTAGTTAATTTTTCAAATAATAGCTAAATTAGCTTATAGCTTTTATTAATAGCTAAAAGATAAATTTAGCTATTAGCTGTTGAGGAACAGCTAAAATTTCCTGCTAAATTAGCCATTAGTCGAAAACTTATAGCTAACAGATTTAGCTGCGGTGATTTAGCTGTTCCTGAACAGCTAATAGCTAATAACTTTAGCTGTAACTGACAACTAATAGCTAATAGCTAACGCTGAAAAAAAATTATTTCTCCACACGAACAGCTAGTAGCTAATCTAACCATTTCAGTTTTAGCTGGCATCAGAATTAGCTTAGGAACATTTCATCAAATGAATTCCACTGATATTTCCACAAACCCAATTTGACCTTTTCTCTTCACTGGCCACTTAAAAACCAAATCTTGCAAAAAAGTCGGGTAAATTGTAATTGAAATATAACGTTTTTTTTGTTAGATATTTATTGCTTTTATGGGTGACCACTATTCTCGATTACCTTGCGAGAAGTTTTGTTAAAAATCAGCATGTTTTAAATGTCTAATTCATTGTTTTAATTTTGATTTATTTGATCTTAAAAAAATATTTTCTTGTGTGTGTGTGTCAAACATGTTTTGAACTACTTTAAACAGGTAACAGATCACAAAACTACTAAAAATCTTACTAAAAATATTTTTTTACGATCAAATAAATCAAAATTCAAACAATGAATTAAAATTTCAAAACAGTGATTTTTAACAAAACTTCTCGCATGGTGATCGAGAATGGGGTCACCCATAAAAGTAATACCTAACAAAAAAATAAGTTATATTTCAGATTTGGGTTTTAATGGCCAGAGAAGAGAAAATATCGAATTGGGTTTGTGGTAATATCAGTGGAATTCATTCGATAAAATGTTCCAAAGCTAATTCTGATGCCAGCTAAAACTGAAATGGTTAGATTAGCTACTAGCTGTTCGTGTGATGAAATTTTTTTTTCAGCGTTAGCTATTAGTTGTCAGCTACAGCTAAAGCTATTAGCTATTAGCTGTCGAGGAACAGCTAAATCACCGCAGCTAAATCTGTTAGCTATAAGTTTTTGACTAATAGCTAATTTAGCTAGAAATTTTAGCTGTTCCTTGACAGCTAATAGCTGAATATTTAGCTGCTAGCTTCAGCTAAATCGTAGCTAATTTAGCTGTAGCTTTTAGCTGTTAGCTATAGCTAATTTTTGTCCAACACTGAGTATCCATAAGCCGATTAAATAGATGATCCGATGCACAGAAGTTAGTATCAAAGCATCAATATCTAAATGCCTTGCACTACCCTCAAAGTAGTGCATTCGAATTCGGGAGGAAAATGTTGAAGTTAATGCTCTTATAAGGGTTTTACGTTTACGCATGCGCAGAGTCTACTATCAATCTGGGGGCCATGATTTTCATCTACACGAAAATCTGAACAATCCCTTAAAATTTCATCCAAATCGGACAATACCTGCCTTCTTTTACTTTGGCCCGTTGCAAGGATTTCATGACAGACAGACAGACACGGAACCAAAATTGCTCAGAAAGACCTAAAACGTAAAATGAGAGTGGAAATTTCGATTTTGGAGAACTTTTTTTTCAACATTGAAAAGTGAAAGCTATCCTTCCGCTACCCTGTAGACTCGGGTGCAAAAATCGATGGGATTTGATTGTGAAGTGTATGACTATTCCCTGCCTTCATGCGTTGTGCTGATGCAGTAGATGAAAGTACAGTGTGATGTTGCTTATTTGAGAAGTTGCTGATGTCGTTGCTGCTGATGTTTCAGATGGAGAAAGGGAGCAAAGCGAACGGGAAAACTTCGGTGACTCGAGGGCAGGTGAACAGATTCGGGTTCAAGAAACCGACTCCTCCTCAACCGCCGCTGCCGTCCGTCCCCGCTCCACCGGCTGACATCAACGTCCAGGAAACCATTGAACCTCTAGTCATCACACCTGTGCTCCCAAAAAATGGTAAGCACCTGTAATTAGTCAAACACAAGGCGACAGTACTCTTTGTTTCCTATCTTGAATGATGTAGGGGTAACTGCCTCAAAATGATCCCTAATATGGTCTCTTGGAATTCATCATAATAAAGCACATTGCAATAAAAAAAAATCTGCCAAGTGGGTGTGGCACATAGCTTCCTCGTATCCATAACCCGATTATATAGATGATCCGATGCATAGCAGTTAATCTCAAAACACCAATCTCTAAGTACCTTTCACTACCCTCATAGGGGACCATCTACACGCTAATCTGGACAATCCTAGAAAATTTCATCAAATTCGGATGAAAAATGTAAGTGAGTAGTGACTGGATCAAAAAATTTCTTGGCCGGGCTGGGAGTCGAACCCGGGACTCCTGGGTGGGAGTCCAATGCGCCACCTCTAAGCTATTGGGGCCTGGTGATGAGATGTATAGGATTTGAGATTGTCACGTCACACAATGTGTGACATGTCATGTGAAATTACGCGGGGAAAGAATTGGGAGGGCGACAAATGCACGGCTGTTACAAGGATTTTACGTTTGCGCATGCGCAGAGGCTACTGTAAATTTTAAGGCCTTGATTTTCATTGGGGACCATCTACAACCTAATCCACGTAATCCCTGAAAATGACATCGAAATCGGGTAGAAAATGTGGAAGTTATGGCTGTTACAAGGAATTCACGTTCGCGCATGCGCATCGGCTACTATCAGTCCGGGGGTGATGATGATTTTCATAGGGGACTATCTAAACACTAATCTGTAACATCCCTGAAAATTTCATTGAAATTGGATGGAAAATGTGGAAGTTATGGCCGTTACAAGGAATTCACGTTTGCGCATGCGCAGTGGCTACTATCAGTCCGAAGGTGGTGATTTTCATAGAGGACCATCTAAACACTAATCTGTAACATCCCTGAAAATTTCATAGAAATCGGACAATAACTTCGTATAGTTATGCCCGTTACAAGGATTTTATGACGGACACACAGACAGACACGGAACCAAAATTGTTCAGAAAGGTCTAAAACGCAAAACGCGAGTGAAACTTTTTTTTTTTCATCCTTGAAAAGTGAAAACAAAGCTTCCGCTACCTTGGTAGACTCGGAAGCAAAAGCAAAGCATGGCATGCTCTAGTACAAGAGGTGGCACAGTTAATCAGCTTTCTTACCACTGTGGAACCTATAATTGGCCGAATATTGTTATTTTTATAAATAAAGAAAGATGTTTTTCAACAACTACAACTTAGGTCTGTTCCAATTTTTTTCTGGAACCTTTACCAAGTTGAAGGCTGTATTACCTCCTCACATAGAATAATATGAACGTAGGTATGAAACTAGTAAGTGTAGGGTACAATGATGATTGTATAATTAATCAGTACGACTGATGGAACATGACCACGATCATGGTGATACTTTTTCGAGTTGACAAATATAAACACAATCGAGGTCTCGTTCTCAAAAGTATTGATTAGTTTGACTGGTCGGATTGTGATTAGGTAAATCTGTGAAGACTATTTTCGGATCTAGCCCCAAACTGTCTACCCCTAAAATGTGAGAAAGGTGAGTGTGGCTCAATAGGTAGTGAAAAAAATTGATGTTTCTAATAATTGAATTCGATCCTGCACTTCCGTATTAGTTCGATGGTTGTGACTATTAACGAGAGCCGTCTAGAGGCTGACCAGCACCAAGTCTGAGACTGTCATTAAAATCAGATTTGACATCTTCCTTTTATTTCAAGTATATCTTTTTGGTTTATTATTTTCAATAATAAGCCTTTGGAATCTAGCAAGAAAAAAAAATTTCAACCCCCCCTCAAAATTTGATGTTTTACGTTTCAAGGTACGTAGAATACGAAAATCGAATAAAAAAATTTCCGTCCGTCCGCCGTACGCGGCACTTTTCTTAGCAACACTGGACCGATTTGGTTCAAATTTGGTATATGGGCTCCATTTGGGGTCTAGTTGTGCCGCGAAGCTTTTGGTTGATGTAGGTCACTTCTAAGGGGTAAAAATTAAGGGTTGAAATTTTCAAGAGTGCCCTAGCTCGAAAACTCTCGAAATAAAGGTATCGTTTTTTCACCAATTTTAAATAGTATTGAATTTTAAAAAATTTTTGAGACCACCCGGAGCTCTGTAGGACAAACCGTTCGGTCCCTACGAGTACTTGAAGGTTTTCCTTCGATAAAACAGAATCATGAGTGTGAATCGCAAAAGAGGTCTAATCTCCATTCAAATTTTATCGGACTAAAATGCGATCACTGTTCATTTCTTCGATTTGTATACAGTTTTGCCTTCTGCGTAACAAGTAATCAAATTTCCATATGAAGCTTTCTATTTTTCCAATCGAGTGTGAAGCGTTTAGTTCTTTCTAATAAACTTGATTGTGAAGGTGTGAAGCAGTATGGTGTGGTAGGTAGTACCTACCAATAGTTGGTAGGTAAGAAAAAGTTGGTAGGTAGAAAAAATGTTTTTGGGTAAAAAACGCTGCAAATCATTGCTCAAAGGCTTCATCACTCTTCAGATCACTGTTCAGCTGAGTGAGCTCCGAAGCCATTTTCAATCCTATTGAACGCAGGAAGCTGAAATTTGAGAGGGAAGGTAAGGGAGAATACAGATGGTGGTAGGTGCTATTGATGGAGAACCAGTGATCTATACAGAAAATAATGAACCTTTGAGCAATGATTTGCAGCGTTTTTTCTATCTATCAGATTTCGGATTGTTACATCCTGCATAAGGAGTTGGCCAGAGATGGTACCAAAATTGTTGAAAAACCTAGTAAACACAAATTGCGAGTAGAAATTTCGATTTTAGAGGATCCAAATTCGTTTACTACACAAATAGATGGCTTCTACAGCTCAAGTAGTGAGGAAGCGAAACGGATAGCTTCAAAGAATGACTCTACAAAACGAATAGATGTTGTAAAAAAAGTATAGAAAACCCATAATTTTAAAGCTAATTCGGAATGGGTAAAATATGGGTTGCACGCTCGAGATGAAAGTGATGTCGCGATGTCATGCCATTATCGACCCTGTTCCGCCATCGACCTTGATCCACATTGTCTGGTATAATAATAGTAATACCCTGGTATTCCACTATTTGATCACAAAATTCACACGTACATTGAAACCACGCTATTCGATGCAGTTAGGTACATAATACAGGGTGTCCCATGTTAAGAACCGGAACACCTCGAGAGTGGATTCTGCAACTAATGTAAGTAAATGTATGCAAGAAAATGTCTCTAGCAATTTTGTTTTAACCCCTTGTTACCAAATTTTTTCAATTTAATATTTTTTCCTGTTTTTGACCTTCTTGCACTAAAATTACCATAACTACTTTAAACTACCGTGAAAATGTAAAATAATAATAATACCGTTGGAAGTGCTTCAAATTTCCCGTCTTTCTATTGCCTACAAGAAACTTTTTCTAGGTCTTGAAGAGTGGAGAAAACGCTGCAAATTATTACACAAGGGTTTATTAATTTTCTGTACAGATCACTCGCCTGAAAAGAACACAGCTTTGCCATTGTCACTACCTACCAACCACATTCTCGCTCTACATTCAAGTTTAATTGTAAGGAATGAACGCTTCACACTCAGTTCGAAGAAATAAAGAGTTGTGGGTGCTTCATTAGGAAATTTGATAACTGGTTGCCAAGGATGCAAAACTTAGTACAACTCGAAGAAATGAACAACCATCGCATTTTGGTCAGGTAAACTTTGAATGGAGATTAGGTTCTCGTAGGGAGCGAACGGAGGCGAACCTACAGAGCTCTGGGAGGTCTCATTCGATTCTAAAAATGCAATACTATTTCAAATTGAAGAAAAAACAATACCTTCATATCGGGAGTTTTTGAGCTAGGGCGTTTTGAAAATTTCAGCCCTTGTTTTTAGTTTATTATTTTCAATAATGAACCTTTGGAATCGACCAAGAAAGAAAAATTTTTAACACCCCCTCAAAATTTAAAGGTCTACTTTTCAAGGTACGTAGAATCCAAAAATCAAATAAAAATTTGGCCGTCTGTCCGCAGTACGCCGTACGCGGCACTTTTGCCACTTAGCATTGACCGATTTTGATGAAATTTGGTATGTAGGCTCCATTTGGGGTCTAGTTGTGCCCCGAAGCTTTTGGTTGATGTAAGTCACTCCTAAGGGTTCCAAAATCAATTTTGAAATTTTGAAAACGCCCTAACTCAAAAAATTTTGATATAAAGGTATTGTTTTTCCTTCAATTTAGAATTCTATAGAATTTTTAGAATTTTTTGAGACCACGCGGAGCTCTGTAGGACAAACCGTTCGCTCCCTACGAAAATTTAAGGGTTTAAATTGAAATATATATATATAAATCAAAACACGAGTGTGAATCGCAAAAGAGGCCTAATCTCCGTTCAAATTAGAGCTGACCGAAATGCGATCGATGGTTGGTGATTTCGATTTTTTTTTTTGATTTTTTAATATTTTTTTCAATTTTTTTTTGATTTTTTTTTGATTTTTTTTTTTTTTTTGATTTTTATATTGGATGGATGGTGATTTTGTAGACGAGTGATCTGTATAGAAAATAATCAACCATTGTTTAATAATTTGCAGCGTTTTATTCGATTTTCGGATTGTACGTATCTTGAAAAGTAAACCTTTAAATTATCAGGGGGGTTAAAAAAAATTTTTTGGTCTATTCCAAAGGTTCATTATTGAAAATAATAAACAAACAGACTCCTAAAGTAGTTTTTGTCAAATTGGCGAAATTTCCTAATTTTTCTTCTGTTTTTTGAGGTTTTTCTCAGCTTTCCATTGGCATAATGGTATAAAAAAATATTTTACAATCAAATATAGGGAGCAATAAGTTTATGCCTACTAATACACATGACAGGGTTCTAAATTAATGTTATTTCATGTAATGAGTATGTATTTTTAAAAGTTTAATTGCCTACCTATTCATTAATTAACAATGTTTAACCACTTTTAGAAAAGGTTCATTTCACTTGGAACTAATTGGGTACAGGTTTGAAAATATTGATTTCAATCCAGAACATATTTTTTTGGAATGGAAGTTTTCTAGTTGTTTCATCACATACAGAGTGTGAGTAAGGAAGATTAATATTAGGCTTCGAAAAAAAGACGCAGTACATACAAAACAGGAATGTGGATCAGAGGGTCGAGACACCGTACAGTAAAGCTGGCCGTCCACTAGGTCGACAGCGCGGCGCGGCGCGGCGCGACGCGGCGCGACGCGAAATTCCTAGGCTCCGTCCACTGGAGCGGATAAAATTTTTCGACCCGCCGTTTCGCCACGCCTGAGAAGGTGCCTTCTCAGGAAAATGTGGGGCATAGATATTATGTCTTCATCGGACGACGAAGAAGAAATGTTCATTTTAGTTGCAGCTTTGGAAGCAGAAGAAGAGGACCAAATCGGTGGGAAAAGGAGAAGAGTTTAGGTCCATCCAATAAAGAGGATGGATGTGGGGGAGCACAATCACCTGTTCCAAGATTTGCTAAGAGACGAGCAAAAGTTTATAAATTATTTTAGAATGTCGAGGGGGAAGTTTTTCGAGCTTCACACATGATTAAGCCTCGTATACGAAAGCCGAACACTGACGAAAATGACCGAGGTCGACAATTTTTCGCTTCGCCCTCCGTCCACTAGGTCGACAGCGCGGCGCGGCGCGGCGCGACGCGGCGCGACGCCGCGCTCCAGAAGTCTGGAGAGCGACAGATTGCGAAAAAGTTTCGACCCGCGCCGCGCCGCGCCGCGCTGTCGACCTAGTGGACGGGCTGCCATTCATTTTCCATTAAATTTCTAGAAATTTTTTTTCGCGTCGCGCCGCGTCGCGCCGCGCCGCGCCGCGCTGTCGACCTAGTGGACGGGCACCTTAAAGGTGCCCGTCCACTAGGTCGACAGCGCGGCGCGGCGCGGCGCGACGCGGCGCGACGCGAAAGAAAATTTCTAGAAATTTAATGGGAAATGAATGGCAGCCCGTCCACTAGGTCGACAGCGCGGCGCGGCGCGGCGCGGGTCGAAACTTTTTCGCAATCTGTCGCTCTCCAGACTTCTGGAGCGCGGCGTCGCGCCGCGTCGCGCCGCGCCGCGCCGCGCTGTCGACCTAGTGGACGGAGGGCGAAGCGAAAAATTGTCGACCTCGGTCATTTTCGTCAGTGTTCGGCTTTCGTATACGAGGCTTAATCATGTGTGAAGCTCGAAAAACTTCCCCCTCGACATTCTAAAATAATTTATAAACTTTTGCTCGTCTCCTAGCAAATCTTGGAACAGGTGATTGTGCTCCCCCAGGTCCATTCTCTTTATTGGATGGACCTAAACTCTTCTCCTTTTCCCACCGATTTGGTCCTCTTCTTCTGCTTCCAAAGCTGCAACTAAAATGAACATTTCTTCTTCGTCGTCCGATGAAGACATAATATCTATGCCCCACATTTTCCTGAGAAGGCACCTTCTCAGGCGTGGCGAAACGGCGGGTCGAAAAATTTTATCCGCTCCAGTGGACGGAGCCTAGGAATTTCGCGTCGCGCCGCGTCGCGCCGCGCCGCGCCGCGCTGTCGACCTAGTGGACGGCCAGCTTAAGGCGACGAAGTGGAGGTTCGATGGAAGAAAGATCGCATAAGAGGTGAATTACTTGGACAAAAGCAGAGATCCGTTAGCCCTTTACTTCTAGATTGCAAGACGGGATGTCTTTGAGTATCAGAAAAGAAAAAACAGACGATTTGCAATGCGAGTAGAAAGTTTGATTTGTAGGGAAGCACAAGCAATTCCTCATTGAGGAATTTCACCATGTCGGAATTTCCTATTTTTGACCCCAAAATCGGATTCAGCACCTCGAAAAACCCCCTAAGGCAAACTTTCTGCCCGAACTTCCTAATTTACGAATGAACAAAACAGTGTAGAAAATAAGAATGTTTAAAAAAACCGGGAAAATTACGTCATGTTGGAATAGTTCATTTATGGCCGCTTGAAGCGCTGAGATCGAGAAATCCATAGTCCCCAGATGCAAAATTTCATGAAACAGTAAAGTTCGAAATCGAAAAACTGAAGAAAAAAATAGAAAAAGCAAGATGGGGAAAATTAGGTTTCCTCTGTTTTTGTTTGATAACTTTTCTCTTAGAAAACAGAATTTCGTCGTCCCAATGGGCAACACTGGGAGAAGACAGCGATCTGAACAGCCCAATCAGCGAGCGTTCCCGCTTCACGTCCGTTTTCCCGGTTAGTTTTGAAATAAAAAATTTTGACTGTCTCCCAAAAATAACAGGAGACTTATTTTCCGAAATCAGCCCGATTTTCATCTATCCCACACCATTAACTATTCAGGAAAAATGCAAACAGAAATCGGTGAAATTCCTCATTTGATCCTTTAGCTTAGTTTTAAAGTGGTGTAGGTACACATTCATGCGAAGCTATGATTAGGACTACAATTTTTTTCTCTTTTTTTTGGAATTTTGACTCACACAGTATCAAAGTTGAGGAAACTTGTTATTCTTGCTGTTGGTCTAAACAATTTGGGTCGTTAAATAAAGTTGTTATTCAAGCAATTTGTCTTCTAGAGCTTAACGAACAACTTTGGCTTTGCTGTCAATTTTTTGGGATATTTGTTTGGAATAATTGCCCAAGCTTGAAGAAATTTTCAGGGTTTGCACCGGTTAGCCCGTAGATGGTCTCCTAAACATTGCATCGCCTTTCCATCGAGTGTGCGAGCACAAAAGTGATTTCCCTTGGACATCAATTTCTCACGATCTAATTTCCCCATTTTTCTCAAATTGGAAGGGTGGTTCAGGTTAATTGTTTATTGATTTAGAAAAAGCAAAAATTCAATCAAAACAGTGTGGAAACCACCAACGTGATCATGAAAAGTATGTTTCGAGAATTTTATGTTTTTTTATTATACTATAATAAATTATTTTTCTATCAACGAATTCATAAAGTCCGTGTTACTTTGTATGGAAGGTGAATTTTTTTAAGGAATAAAACTGACCAAACATTCAGAATTCTCGCATAACATGATGAGGAAAGCTGCTTTTTGGTTTATTATTTTCAATACTGAACCTTTGGAATCGACCCAGAAAAAAAAATTTTAACACCCCCTCAAAATTTGATGGTTTACGTTTCAAGGTACGTAGAATCCAAAAATCGAAAAAAATTTGGCCGTCCGTCCGCCGTACGCGGCACTTTTGCCACTTAGCATTGACCGATTTTGATGAAATTTGGTATGTAGGCTCCTTTTGGGGTCTAGTTGTGCCCCGAAGATTTTGGTTGATGTAGGTCACTTCTAAGGCTCCTTTTGGGGTCTAGTTGTGCCCCGAAGATTTTGGTTGATGTAGGTCACTTCTAAGGGTTCCAAAATCAATTTTGAAATGTTGAAAACGCCCTAACTCAAAAAATTTGGATATAAAGGTATTGTTTTTCCTTCAATTTAAGATTCTATAGAATTTTTAGAATTTTTTGAGACCACCCGGAGCTCTGTAGAACAAACCGTTCGCTCACTACGGGAATTTAAAGTTTGGACGTACGATAAATCAGAAACACAAGTATGAATCGTAAAAGAGGCCTAATCTCCGTTCAAATTAAAGCTGACCGAAATGCGATCGATATTTTTCTTCATGTTGGATGGTTGGTGGCTTTGCAGACGAGTGATCTATATAGAAAAATAAAAAATAATAAACCATTGTGTAATAATTTGCAGCGTTTTAGGGAAGGTAACCTGACTAACGCAAATTATTCTTTGATTTCTCACTAGGTACGTCTTTCAACATCTAGGATTCAGATACCTACGACTATTTTCTTATTTACCACCATGTTTTTAATAGTTATTTTGTAAAAAAAAAGCACAACTCCAAATTTGTGCAAAATTGTCATGATAGGTAGGTACTATCTACTTTTGGTGGGTAGTTAAGTACTCCAATGTGTAAAGCCTGAAAATCTGACCATTACATCACGTTTCTTTCGCCACTACTAATGCTACGACAATATTATAGGCCTTAATCTTGAATCCTGATCCTATCTAGCTATTTAGCTTCCAAATTTGAGCAGTTTCAGACCATCAGGAACTGAGAAACTACACTTCCACGTAATTTACGTTTGGACATGCGGAATCGCCAACTGTCGAAAATACCTTCAAATTAGGACGGTATAGTTTTGCGAAAAAGGGGATTTGCCTGAGGCAGACAGATTGATCAATTGTTCAGGAAGCCCTAAAACGCGAATTGGGAGTGGAAATTTAGATTTTAGAAGATTGAAATTTGTAAGCTTCGTTTTCCCCTTTGGGTGAGGAAGAAAAAACCTGACACCAAAATCAAAATTTCCCGTCGCTTTTCACGTTTCAGTACTGAATTTTTTTTCATGTTTGTCCATCAGTTTGTATGTCTTTTAATCCGTGTAACTTGGGCATTGTGTAATTAGGGATTATCCGGATTGGGTTCCTGTGATGGTTCCCTAGGAATTTCGACTTTCGGGAATCAATGATGAAATAGAGGCCATGTTTAATATGAAATATTTTATACCTCAATTTTCACCAAACTATAGTGCGGTTTTTACCTCTCCAAAGTCGATTTTTGCCTCCCTAATGAGACAGCATCTTGTGAAGTGGAGATGATATTCCAGGGATGGTCACTGCCAATGAAGTGGTACCAGTTGGTGGGTACCAGTTTGCAACTACTACCTACAGGAGAAGCTGCATCGTCCAGTTTACCTTCCCTTTTCCCCTCTGATTATTAAGTTCCTCCAATTAGTCCCTCGGGAGTATGTCTCTCTTTAAGCATTCCCTAGAAATTAAAGCTAAGGAAAAAATTATGTAACTTAATGACAAGAAAGTTGTACAAAAACCAATTAGGTATCGATAAGTCAATATTTACTTTCTATGCTCTGTTACTTTGGTGTCTCCCTTCGTTCTTCTTAAGTTATGTTTTCAAAAAATCTTTCAATATGAAAACAATTTAACCTCTTTTGATTTGAGTGAATTGTGTACTCGGTTACCCATATACTTATAAATTCCATGTAAAAGTCGGCAATTTATTTTAGGTTAGCTAAATGAAAACTACTTTTAGTTGATTATACGCCAATGTAGGTGTATGAAATGGTGTTTTGATGCATCTACTTAAATGACTTGAAATGCTTCTCGTCTTGAAATATCTCGATGGGAATCAGAGAAGGAACTAGCGATCAATTTAACCCTGGAATGGAATCGTCACCCGATGTGTGCTTGATGGAAACGTCAGGTGTAATTTTTACACCAGTCAGAAAACATCAATATTCAACCTATTTCCTCAGCTCTCTGCGTTAATTTACACTTTTTTCATTCAAATATAGATCTCTACTACATTTGTGGCCGTTCTCGAAACAATGATTGCCTCTATACTACTAAAATGAGGGGATTCTGAGCCAATTCTCTTTGCTTTTTCTATTTTCCCTTGATTTCTATTCGTTTTCCTGGGCTCAATATCGAAGTTCAATACTTCTGCTGATTTCAATAGCAAAAGGGGTACTGCCAGGTGCTACTACCAGTCCAATAAATAGTTTTTCAACAATGAACACATTTTTATTTTCAAGCTCGTATTACAAAATATAACTCCACAGTTTTCCTCTCAGTCTTTCAAGGTATTTGACGGACTAGAAAAAGTAACCTCCAACAATGAAAATCACTTCAAAGGAACAGGAAAGCAAATTGCTTCGTATTGGTAGTCTCGGAAACAATAGAAGATTTAGGAATATTACTGGTTTTTTTTATATGGCTGTTTTGTGAAACAAAAATGATGTTATTTTGACACCATGAATGGGGCAGGGAATGGAAACGTGGTGTGAAAATTACACCGTTCTACCTACTTTATGGGGGTGGGCGACTGTTTCAAGGCCACAGGTGTAAAATTTACGTGACGATTCCATTCCAGGGTTAAGGACCCCCTCTGAAACTCCTCTTGAAACTACAATTGAGGTATTCGTACTTCAAAGAGGTTTTCTTCACTCAGTAGAGGTCATAGATCAGCAGCTACTAAATCGATACCGTTAGAATCGTCTAGTGAAGTTCTATCTGACGGACAACAATGGGCTTTTGGGGAAAATCTCAAAAATGCAATGCGTTTGGGGAAGAACCTTAATGCGTTTGGGTGAAGGATTTTCCTGAAAATCCATAAATTTGGGGAAAGTTCAAAAAATTAAAAAAAAAAAGCTCCGTGATTTGTGCTGATTTTTGAACTTGAACGATTTGTCTCGAACACACGATCCATAGCGTCTTATAGGCATTGAGTATAGAGATTCTTCTATACTCACTGCTTATAGGCAATGATAGGCAACTGAGCAGATGACCCGTCCTCAACCTTCACTCCGTCTTTATCTGATCTTTCCCGAAACAAAACAAAAAACAATCCTTGTCTCCTATCACATTACTTCTGCAGGCAACCTCGCTTCCTCTTTGCCCCAAACTCATTGCACTCACAATCACGCCCAATTTGGCAGCGAAGAAGCTAAATTGTCCGAACATTCCTAAAGAAGTCCAATTTCACAATGAAGGAGACATTTTTAGGACTACTTCTGCACGCTACAATCTTCCCATAATTATTCTTATAATTACTCGTATGAAAACCTAAATGAAATTTAATAGAAAAACGAATTGGTTCACAGGAACACCGAGGTCGAGCCGAGCGAATAAGAAAGACGGCAAAGCGCCAAACCGTTTTGGATTCATCCCACCAGCCAATCAGTTGTCCAACAAAGTCGCAGATCTCCAAGGATCTCAGGAGAATCTCCGGCCACCATCTGCTATCAAAGTACGATATTTCATTGTTAGTAGGACCTAATAGGGTACTGAAGGTAAATTATTTACAGAGATGGAAGCAAGCGATAAGAAACAAAGAAACAAGGTTAGAGTGTGAGTCCGAAAATATCATCCCCCTCACCCCCCTATCAAGAATTTCCTGCAGAAAGCGCATCTCAAGATTATTTTAATTGGTGTGTACCCCTTTTAATTGTACCTCTTGAGAATTGTCTGTGGTATAGTCAAAATTAACTTAATATTTGTTGAACCATCGAAAATTATCAGAAAAATTTTGACAGAATTCAACATGCGTAAACCAGAACCAACATGGATGGATTCTCAACAAATACTTATTGTCTAAGCAAACTGTCCGAGTTCAGAAGAAGAAACTAAGAAGCAGATCATGGAAACTGTGCCATGTTGGTCGGTAAGATAAGGTACCTTGCTGAAGCACCGCAACCCGGCCTGTCATTTGCAGTATCCGAATTTGGGCAGATTGCTTCAAACCCAGGAAGGGCTTGCTGCCAAGAGAGTTTTACGCTACCCTCAGGGCATGCTTTCGAAATTGATAAACACGGAGAGATATGACGTATTCGAATTCGGATTGGGCAGGCTGCAAGGATGATAGACGATCAGGATTCATCGTGCTGTTTGGGAGTGTAGATTCTTGGTTTCCTGGGGAATTCTTGAAATTATAATACAACACACTTGGTGATAATTTTTTCCGGCAGGCAGGTTAGAAAATCTTCTAGATCCAAAGGGACCGCGTCTTCAAGATTATGTGGGATTCACTTAAAAAAACACCTTCTTTTCTTCCTTGTCTCCCACGTTGGAAGCTCAGCCTGGAACCGTTTAACACATTACTTCAGGCGGGGTCCTGGGGCACTTCATCAGTTCTCGATGACGGGACGGACCAGGTGCTCCCTTCTTTCTCCCGTTCTAACAATGAACTTCTTGGATTCCTGGGGAATTCTTGGAATGATAGTAGAACACACTTGGTGTAAATTACAATACTCTTTCAAACTATCACAGGAGGGCAACTTCTTTCTTAGGCTTCACCAGAATTAGAATCTATCAATAAACTCTCATTGTTTACAAAAACAAACTCAAGGTGTCGAGTGCGCAACTCTACATCATGCGACAACCGAAAAGTCAAACTGCCGCTCTTTTTCCAGCGATAATTATATTCTTTTACTCCTACAGGAGTATAATTATTTGTAAGTGGAATAACCAAACATTTGTGTCACTTTTTACAATGGAAGCCGAGTTTGTCTCTGGCAGCAACTGATGTAGATACATAGGATTTCCAAGTCTAATTCGGAATTTTCCAGACCAATTTCGGAAATTTCCAAACCATTTTCAGAATTTTCCAACCCATATTCAGAATTTTCCAATCCAGTATCAGAACTTTCCAATTCGATTTCAGAACTTTCCAAGCCAAATACAAAATTTTCCAAGTCAAATTCAGATTTTTCCAAAACAATTTCAGAATTTTTCATTTCAATTTCAGAATGTAATCAATCTTTCTGTGTGGTGATATATTGCTTTTCCAAGTCAAATTAATCATTTTCCAAACCATCCTCCCAATTCATAGGGGGCCATCTACTTTGTGAGATTAGGTACTTTACGGAAATATATTGTTATGTTGTGGGAAAGGATTAGGTAATTTGATTTGGAAAGGGATTAATTTGGTTTGGAAAAAGATTAATTTGGTTTGGAAAAAGATTAATTCGACTTGGAAATGCTGTATATCTCCACACAGAAAGATTGATCATATTCTGAAATTGAAATGAAAAATTCTGAAATTGAAATGGAAAATTCTGAAATTGAATTGGAAAGTTCTGAAACTGGATTGAAAAATTCTGAATATAGTTTGGAAAATTCTGAATTCGACTTGAAAATCCTATAGTTCGGATGAGGTACATTCTACAAGAAATGGGTATGTCATTGAAAGTCTCACTTTTCAAGTGACAACCAAGCAGGCTGCTGTCAATTTTGCCTAGTGTAATAAGTATAGTGAGCTCCCATTCCTGCCTTATCGACTTCCGTTACCATTTTGTACGGAACATGGTCAAAAAAGGTTTATTGGATGCCTCTTTCCAGAATCAAGAACAAACAAATGTTTTTGCCGAATTTTCAAATCCGAGTCATCAGTCATAAGAAAATTTGAAATCAAAATATGATCAATTCAAGCCGCTACGTGATGGAACTTGAATCACTTGGAAATTGGCTTTACTTTGGATATCTTTACATGGGTTCCTAAAAATTGTATTTAGAAATTCATTGGAAAATTATTCTAAAATATCTTGTGTAAGCTCAGAGATCCAAGCCCCCCAGTTCCACCATTGGTAAGTAGGTAGCATAGATTTCTTCACATAGAATAATTTGGTTGTAATTATAGGATTATTCAGTATAAAATGATGCCTGATAAGAAACATGACTTTCACCGTTATGTTGACAATCATCCGAATTTACAAACGTCAAGACGATCGAGAGTCCCAATTATTCTGGTTTTTTCTCTCATTTTCTCTTGTACCAGATCGCATTGACAGTATAAGTTTAGAGCATTATAAACTTGGCCTTTGCCCGGTATGGGTATACGGTCTGGGAGCCGCCATGGTGGAAGGGTCCGAGCCCGGTTTGGTACTCCCTGCCGGCCTTTGTGCGTTGGAGGCTTCTTTTTCTTTTCTTCTTCTCTTTTTAGCGAATTTTCAAAAAAAAAATGAAGCTATGTATTGCAATGGCCTCAAAATTTTTAAAATTGACTTTTTCGAAAAAAATTTTCATTGAAATCCGTTTTGGAACTTCTAAAACGATCCCTGAAGTTTTCCCAAAAATCATATGTATATATGATGGCAAAGTGGTCCAACATTTTTAAAAAAGTCCCAAAAAAATGAGGTTTTTTCCCGTTTTTGTGGTTAATACCTTCACAATCATGATATTATATGGTATATTCGGATTCAGCAAAAAATTTCTGATATAATGCGTTTTTCAAAAATGAAAATTGTCCAAAAATTAAGAAAAGTATGTATATATTTATATATATCATGAAAACGCGCGTATATTTGTTGTACCCTGAAATGCAGTAGCCGTGTGGGTACTCAATGAGTTTGTGGAGACGAGTAGAATATGAATATGGACTCCTAAGATCTTCAAAGCATACCCAGTGCATACAGTATGTTGGTATGGTAGGTACCTATACTGGAAATAGAAAAAAACCAACAATAGCCGTGTGGGTACTCTAAGAGTTCGTCGAGACGAGTAGAACATGAATATGGACTCCTTTCATCTTCAAAGCATGCTCAGTGCATACAGTATGTTGGCATGGTAGGTATACTGAAAATCGAAAAAAAAGATCGGTTCTTTCCCGCTAACTAACCTAAAATTCATTTTCATCTGCAATAATTGTCAAACTCTGATTCTGTATGCAGCAGCTCCTAATCCAGGTGAAAATGAGTTTTAGGCCCTGATTGGTCAATAACTGACTCAATCCGATGAAGAGCAGTTGTGGTGTTGACATGGAATGGAGTGGTCAATGCAGTGGTTAAGATCTTAACCATACCTTCAACTCAAAGATTTCTTTGAAAATTCGCTCATTAATTCATGCTGCATGAATGGACTTTTTTATTACCTGCGTTACCTGTCCTATTTATTGTTCCTTGAATTGGTTTCCCATCGTTTTTGAGTATTGTTATTGCACTCGGTGTACACGACAAATAAAACATTCATAATATGAATGTTTTATTTGTCGTGTACACCGAGTGCAATAACAATACTCAAAAACGATGGGAAACCAATTCAAGGAACAATAAATAGGACAGGTAACGCAGGTAATAAAAAAGTCCATTCATGCAGCATGAATTAATGAGCGAATTTTCAAAGAAATCTTTGAGTTGAAGGTATGGTTAAGATCTTAACCACTGCATTGACCACTCCATTCCATGTCAACACCACAACTGCTCTCGTTCACCACAACCATATTATGGTTACCAGCCAAGTTAGTTCAAAGTCCGGTTTCCCCTCCTTTTGATACATACAACATAATTAAACCACGAAGCAATCATCTTCAGGGCAGCCGCAAGCTATTCTCCGAATGAGGAATTTCACCATGTCGGAATTTCCTATTTTTGACCCCAAAATCGGATTCAGCACCTCGAAAAACCTCCTAAGGCAAACTTTCAGCCCAAACTTCCTAATTCACGAATAAACAAAACAGTGTAGAAAATACGAATGTTTGAAACAACCGGGAAAATGACGTCATCCTGGAATAGTTCATTTATGGCCGCTTGAAGCGCTGAGATCGAGAAATCTATAGTCTTCAGATGCAAAATTTCACGAAACAGTAAAGTTCGAAATCGAAAAACTGAAGAAAAAAATAGAAAAAGCAAGATGGGGAAAATTAGGTTTCCCCTGTTTTTGTTTGATAATTTTTCTCTTAGAAAACACCATTTCGTCGTCCCAATGGGCAACACTGGGAGGAGACGGCGATCCGAACAGCCAATCAGCGAGCGTTCCCGCTTCACGTCCGTTTTCCCGGTTAGTTTTGAAATCAAAAATTTTGATTGTCTTCCAAAAATAACAGGAGACGTATTTTACGAAATCCGCCCGATTTTCATCTATCCCACACCATTAACTATTCAGGAAAAATACAAACAGAATTCGGTGAAATTCCTCATTGCGGCAAATCTTTAGAAAATGTTACAGAAACTATTTAAAAAGCTCACTACTTTCATTAGTGAGAGTACTTCAATGGTTTGGCGAGGGAAAATTTTTCAGAACGTATTGGTCCCCAACTTATTTCACACCTAACTGGTCCGAACCAGAGACTGACTGTTCACCATCACAACCCATGACTGACCTTGCATTGAAAAGGTTGCCATTACGAGTGTAATTGCTGGACTATTTCTCTCTCCGACTCTCATCAGCGTCCTCCTGGTAATTACACGTATCATTCTCAAAGTTCAAATTACTCATAATTTCATAACATTCAACTGTTCTCAGGTTACAATAGGTAACATAATTCATTATTACCTAACCGTCTTGTTTGTCTATATTCTACTGTCCAACAAGCCTACTTCTTCACTCATTTTCAAATTATGAAAATAACTCACTTTTTCGCATATGGTTGAAGGTCAGAAGTTTGAAAGATTGCTTAAGTACTTTATCGGTAATATTTACGTAAGGCCAGCCGAACCGTTTGAGGTGGAACATTCCTCCATGATTCACTTTCCTCTGCTTTGTGACCAAAACTCTCGCGGACAGCTCCTTTGATGTTCGACCACCCGCTGAGGCATCACTGCGATTTCACCTGCAGTCGAGATAGTTATTTCACTGTAGTCTGGCCCTAGATCTTCGAACCAGAAATCGGACACTACAAAATAGTAGGTAGTACTCAAACTGTGGTTGTACATTACACAGCGCCAAGGAAAGGGAAACTTTGAAGTATTCGTACAGCTAATCTAAAATATTCGAGTTCTAGAAAATCAAAATGTTTTTTCTTTCCTATACTGCCGTGTGAAGGAAGAACGACTCAACTCATGCTTTTTAGGAAAAACATCTCAACTCCTCGATTAAAACACCCAAACTAGCTAGATTTGCTAATTATTTGTGGAAAAAAAAAGACCCAACTCGCTGAAAACGCCGTTGAGATGTTTTTCCTCCACATTGTTGGCTTCAAGATCGGGTTGAAGCGTCTCTTATGGTTGTCGATATTTGACTCAAATGACACGAATCGATTGAAGGTACTTGTGTAAAGAGGAATGTACCAGTCGATTGAGTTGAACAACATAATAATATTATTATGTTGTTCATTATGTTGTTCATATTATGAGGTCATATTATGTTGTTCATATTATGAGGTCATATTATGTTGTTCATATTATGAGGTCTGAAAAAAAACGCTGCAAATTATTACACAATGGTGTATTATTTTCTATATAGATCACTCGTCTACAAAATCACAATCCATCCAATATAAAAAAAAAAATCAAAAAAAAAAAAAAAAAATCAAAAAAAAATCGAAAAAAAATTTTAAAAAAATCCAAATCACCAACCATCGATCGCATTTCGGTCAGCTCTAATTTGAACGGAGATTAGGCCTCTTTTGCGATTCACACTCGTGTTTTGATTTATATATATATATATTTCAATTTAAACCCTTAAATTTTCGTAGGGAGCGAACGGTTTGTCCTACAGAGCTCCGGGTGGTCTCATAAAATTCTAAAAATTCTATAGAATCCTAAATTGAAGGAAAAACAATACCTTTATATCAAAATTTTTTGAGTTAGGGCGTTTTCAAAATTTCAAAATTGATTTTGGAACCCTTAGAAGTGACCTACATCAACCAAAAGCTTCAGGGCACAACTACACCCCAAATGGAGCCTACATACCAAATTTCATCAAAATCGGTCAATGCTAAGTGGCAAAAGTGCCGCGTACGGCGGACGGACGGCCAAATTTTTATTCGATTCTTGGATTCTACGTACTTTGAAACGTAAACCATCAAATTTTGAGGGGGTGTTAAACATTTTTTTTTCTTGGTCGATTCCAAAGGTTCATTATTGAAAATAATAAACCAAAATGGGGTCACGGGAGTGATCTGGAGTGAATTTATAACGAGTTTTCCAGAAAAACTTCGAAGCTGATTTCTGGGATTTCGAAAATTTTGAGTTGAGTCGTTCTTCCTTCACACGGCAGTATGTGGGACGGGGCAAGCCTTTAGTCGCTTAGATCAAATTTTATCTACCAAAAATCCCTATTCAATTTAGTAGCCGCTTTATGACTTCTTGTTTCACAAAGTGGAGGCGTTTTGTGAGCGTTTTCGCAATTTCGGTCAACAAGGGTCCCTCACCAAAATGTAGGAATCTAATAGATGCTAGCAGGGCACTCGCTGGATGCGATCGCTGTAGGTACGTGGTAGGTAGGTAGTATCTCTGATTGGTACTTTGGTAGGTTGATTGATTGATTACGCTTTTTATTTTACCACCAGGGATAGGATAGGGCCTTGAGGCCCTCTCTTACTCCTTCCCTGGCTACAAATAATTTACAAATTCCTCGCTAATCATTCTATAACATAATTCTTCACTTCATATAAATTCTATGTACATCACTTCACACATCTCCAATCAAGATGATAACAACAAAAACAAATCAAATCAATGTATATTTTCTTAGCAATTTTGTCTTAAATTCTTCTTTAAAATTTCTCACCGATTTACTACAGTCGAATAGTTCTATGCTTTCATTGTAAATGCGTGTACCTTGAACTATAAACGATTATTAAATAATGTAGTCTTATGTTTTGGTATTTGAAGCATTCTACTTGCATTACGTGTGTCTCTTGAATGTACCGAATCCATCTTTTTAAATTTTTCAAAGAGGTATGAAGGGGTTTCGAATTTTAAAATTTTAAATACCATCGTGGCCAGTGCTAATTCCTTGTTGTCTCCGAACTTCAGTACACCCAATTTTAAATAATATGGCGTTATATGTACATCGATTTTAAGCCTGAAAATAAACCTGATTGCAGCGTTTTGAGATTTTTCTATTGCACTCACTTGTTCAGCATTAAGGTCACAAAATGCCACTGTGGCATAATTTAGTATTGGAAATAACAGTGATTGCACGAGTTGCAGTCGCACTTGTAGGTGGTGACAATGACAAAACCGAGTTCTTTGCAGACGAGTGATCTATATTAAAAACGCTGCAAATTATTACACAATGGCTTATTATTTTTCTATAGATCACTCGTCTGCAAAGCCACCAACCATCCAACATGAAGAAAAACATCGATCGCATTTCGGTCAGCTTTAATTTGAACGGAGATTAGGCCTCTTTTGCGATTCACACCCGTGTTTCTGATTTATCGTACGTCCAAACCTTAAATTCTCGTAGTGAGCGAGCGGTTTGTCCTGCAGAGCTCCTGGTGGTATCTAAAAATTCTATAGAATCTTAAATTGAAGGAAAAACAACACCTTTATATACAACATTTTTGTTGGTTATTGTGGAGAAGGAATCAGAGGACGTCAATATATTTATTCACGTTTATTCGGCAAGCGCTTTCGGGGCAAACTATGGCCCCTTTCTCAAGCCTACAAGAAAAAACAATTAATTGAAGACTAAAAAATAACAGTAGCATGAACAATCACGGTTAGTATAACCAACCAGTCAAAAATATTAGTTAGTATAACCTATGTCAAAAAATTATTACTTAATAATTACTTATTATTAAAACCATTAAAAATGAGCCACCAAGATTAAACCTATTCTTCGTCATCAAAAAACCAATAAGAATATAAGCAACCAAGAACTGAACTATACACACACTAACACACAGACAAACATTAAAAATAGAAAGAAAACAAAACAACCTACCTATGTTCACTCGGCAATTATTCTCCCACAATCTTCCATCCCTCCTCAATCATCAAAATCTCACCTCTGCCAATCTTGGAAACTATTTTCACTGGAAACCAGTAACACATTTCAATATAATTTTGAAGAAATTACTACTAACTAAAACATACAAAAATAGAAAATCTCAAAAAATACCTTCGTCCATTTCCATAACAATTATTCTCTTCAATCACTGGCAGGATCTAAAAATTATTTAAAACTAATTAACAATAAAAAATAAAACAATGACTAGAGGGGATCACAGACAGGAGAACTTTTTCAATTTTAACAGGAACAACAATCTCAGGTTATATCTCTTATCACAGGCATTACAGATTTCATGTCACAATAGAGAAAATTGATCGGACAGGGCTACTTCTCCTTCACTGAGTGGAAGTACCTAGATAAGAAAAGAAAACATCACAGTATACCATCAACATCCATGTGAGGCTCCACCCCTAAAACTAAATGACTACAGCAGAAGTACAGAACAACAAATTTTTTGAGTTAGGGCGTTTTCAAAATTTCAAAATTCATTTTTCGCCCCTTAGAAGTGACCTACATCAACCAAAATCTTCGGGCACAACTAGACCCCAAATGGAGCCTACATACCAAATTTCATCAAAATCGGTCAATGCTAAGTGGAGAAAGTGCCGCGTACGGCGGACGGACGGCCGAATTTTGGTTTATTATTTTCAATAATGAACCTTTGGAATCGACCAAGAAAAAAAAAATTTTAACACCCCCTCAAAATTTGATGGTTTACGTTTCAAGGTACGTAGAATCCAAAAATCGAATAAAAATTTGGCCGTCCGTCCGCCGTACGCCGTACGCCGTACGCGGCACTTTTGCCACTTAGCATTGACCGATTTTGATGAAATTTGGTATGTAGGCTCCATTTGGGGTCTAGTTGTGCCCCGAAGCTTTTGGTTGATGTAGGTCACTCCTAAGGGTTCCAAAATCAATTTTGAAATTTTGAAAACGCCCTAACTCAAAAAATTTCGATATAAAGGTATTGTTTTTCCTTCAATTTAAGATTCTATAGAATTTTTAGAATTTTTTGAGACCACGCGGAGCTCTGTAGGACAAACCGTTCGCTCACTACGAAAATTTAAGTGTTTATATTGAAATATATATATATATAAATCAAAACACGAGTGTGAATCGCAAAAGAGGCCTAATCTCCGTTCAAATTAGAGCAGACCGAAATGCAATCGATGGTTGGTGATGTTGATTTTGCTTCCGAGTCTACCAAGGTAGCGGAAGCTTTGTTTTCACTTTTCAAGGACGAAAAAAAAAGTTCTCCAAAATAAAAAATTTCACTCGCATTTTGCGTTTTAGACCTTTCTGAACAATTTTGGTTCAGTGTCTGTGTGTCTGTGTGTCTGTGTGTCTGTCTGTCTGTCTGTCTGTCTGTCTGTCTGTCTGTCTGTCATGATTTCCTTGTAACGCGCATAACTATACGAAGTTATTGTCCGATTTCAATGAAATTTTCAGGGATTGTGCGGGTTGGTGTGTAGACGGTCCCCTATGAAAATCATCATCCCCGGACTGATAGAAGCGACTGCGCATGCGCAAACGTGAATTCCTTGTAACGGCCATAACTTCTACATTTTCCATCCGATTTCGATGAAATTTTCAGGGATGTTACAGATTAGTATTTAGATGGTCCCCTATGAAAATCATCACCTTCGAACTAATAGTAGCCACTGCGCATGCGCAAACGTGAATTCCTTGTAACGGCCATAACTTCTACATTTTCCATCCGATTTCGATGAAATTTTCAGGAATGTTACAGATTAGTATTTAGATGGTCCTCTATGAAAATCACCACCTTCGGACTGATAGTAGCCACTGCGCATGCGCAAACGTGAATTCCTTGTAACGACCATAACTTCTACATTTTCCATCCGATTTCAATGAAATTTTCAGGAATGTTACAAATTAGTATTTAAATGGTCCCCTATGAAAATCATCATCCCCGGACTGATAGAAGCGACTGCGCATGCGCAAACGTGAATTCCTTGTAACGGCCATAACTTCTACATTTTCCATCCGATTTCAATGAAATTTTCAGGAATGTTACAGATTAGTATTTAGATGGTCCCCTATGAAAATCACCACCTTCGGACTGATAGTAGCCACTGCGCATGCGCAAACGTGAATTCCTTGTAACGACCATAACTTCTACATTTTCCATCCGACTTCAATGAAATGTTCAGGGATGTTACAGATTAACTTGTTTTGATGTTTCGAGATTAACTGCTATGCATCGGATCATCTATACAATCGGGTTATGGATACGAGGAAGCTATGTGCCACACCCACTTGGCAGACGTTTTTTTATTTATTTTTTTTGATTTTTTTTTTGATTTTTTTTTTTTTTTTTTTCTTTTTCTTTTCATATTGGATGGTTGGTGATTTTGTAGACGAGTGATCTATATAGAAAATAATAAACCATTGTGTAATAATTTGCAGCGTTTTATTCGATTTTTGGATTCTACGTACCCTGAAACGTAAACCAACAAATTTTGAGGGGGTGTTAAAATTTTTTTTTCTTGGTAGATTCCAAAGGTTTATTATTGAAAATAATAAACCGAAATTACCATAACTACCGTTTATCGTTAACGTATAAAAATAAGGGCACCGTTGGAAAGGGAAACTTATAGTGCTAACAAAAAACTATTGCTGGGGTCCTGGTGGGTGAACAATCAAGTCGTAGAGGATTTTCAGTCAAATCAGCAAACTTTCCTAGTTTTTCTTTTGGTTGTTAGAGTTTTCCTTCCCCACGGTTTTTCACGTACCTCACCACCAAAACTGCGCGAAGCTCTTAGATTTCCAATGGTACAATCAAAAAATATTTTAACTAATTTTTTTGTATTTTTATTATTTCATATTTTCATTAATTTCGTGACCAAACGGGAGATAGTGGAGAACATAATATTTCCTCCATATATTATATGGTTTCTAGGACGTTTTATTCCGTCATTTTTATTTTCGATTCCAGTGAATTGGCGTGAGTTTTAACTAATTATATTGAGTAAACCAGTTTTGTGCAGGAAGGTAAATCACTGCTTACCAACTGGTTTAAATTGGCCTCATGCTTATCCAATGGGACTTCCCCTAGAAAGAATGCATTACTACAGTATGCTTTATTTCGATAATTTATTATTCCTCATATATCGATTTTTTTAAATGCTCATCTCATGTTCTAACGGAAATTGATGTAATAAGCTCATTCGATGTATGCAAGGATTTTAAATTTTGAGGGGGTGTTAAAAAAAAATTTCTTGGTCGATTCCAAAGGTTCATTATTGAAAATAATAAACCAAAATATTGGACCTCTGTGTATTAATTCGCAGCGTTTTTACTTAAGGAATAGTTGGCCATCGGGTTTTGAGTCGATTTCCAAGGTCTACAATATTCAAGTTCTTCTTCACTCTCCCACATTTTTGAAAGTTGAGAGGTTTCTGACCGCCGGTCGTTGTTTGCAGCTCGGAGGCGGGAGGAGCGTGTCGGAGACCCGCTACAACAAGTCGGTCGACGGGAAAGTGCTGACGTCCTCCGCCAAGATCCCGCAGCCGCAGTACCAGACGCCGCTGCTCCGCCCGAGCCCCGCCCACTACCGCAGCAACGACTCCGTCGTCTGCTCCCCCGCCGTCGGCAAACTCGCCAAAACCGCCGCCAACAACCACACGCTGCGCGCATCCAACGTAAGCATAGCTTATCCCGACCCCCGAATCCAAAATTTTCCAAATTGAGTTGAGCATTTTCAAATTGAATCGAGCTTCCTTCGAATGAAATGGGATGTGCGCATGGGTTGGAAAAACTGTTTATTGTTATTAAATAACTGTTTGGATTACCAGAGGTGGGGATTTTAATTTGAAGAAAATCCAATTACTTCTGGCACCAATGTTATATTAAAAAACAAGAAATTGAACACATTGATAGGTAGTTAGGAGCTCCTTCTAATTTAAATGTTATATGTAGAGGATTAACAGATAAAACAGTTCGCATGTACTAATATTGGTAGATCTGACCGTTTGAGATGTAGAGGATGACACGTAGACGGGAAGCACTCGTACCTATGCAGACCTCTGAGACTGAGAGAAATGTCCTGAGCGTATTGAAGCTTTGGCACGGTGCTGCCGTTGTCCATGTGGCCTGAAATCAGGAATCCGAATTTGAGCATGTGCTCCTAGATTTTCCATTAAGCATGGCATCAACGAATCACCGGACGTCACTTACAATTCAGATCTGTTGACTTCTGCAGCGGGATACTGAAGACCCAGACTCAATTATTCCTTTTGGGATGCTGACGACCGTGGCAAGGAAGAAGAGAGGCCGTGAAGAAGCGAGTGGTAACGAGTGGCACACATGAAGGGTGGAGCAAGACTGAATAGGACGGTGTCTTTGTTGAACCTAAGGTACACAGGGCACAGATCACTACACTGTCACCATCTACTTACCTACTGCTTAATAATAACATTTTAAACTATTTGGGCCTGAACAATAACAATAAACAGTTTTTCCAACCCATGCGCACACCTCATTTTATTCGTAGGAAGCTCGATTCAATTTGAAAATGCTCAACTCAATTTGGAAAATTTTGGATTAAAAATTTTTAATCTAAAATAGACCTCATTCTGAGAATTTTGAGACCAACCGAGACCTTCTAGCGTAAGAAGACCTTTTCCTATGATTTTTCGAATTTTAATGACGTCACAGAGGGCAGGGGGGTCCCGCCCAGGCGAGAGGGGAGCGTGAGGTAATAAACATTCTAAACTTTTAAAAATCATAGAAAAAGATCTACTCATCCAAAAAGAGAACGGCTGGCGTCAAAATTCTCGACTTGAAGTCTACATTTAAAAAAAAAATGATAAAAAAATCAGGCTCACCCAAGTTTTTACCAACTCTCATTTTCACCTCCAATCGAGTGAAAAACACGAGAAAGAAGTTCGAAATTATCGAAACTAGTCGGTTCACTCGAGAGATACAACACCTTCAAAATCTCATTTTCACCTCCAATCCAGTGAAAAACACGAGAAAGAAGTTCAAAATGTTCGAAACTCACTGGATTTTGAACTTCTTTCTCGTGTTTATCTCTGGATTGGAGGTGAAAATGAGATTTAGAAGATGTTGTATCTCTCGAGTGAACCGACGAGTTTCGAACATTTTAAACTTGTTTCTCGTGTTTTTCACTGGATTGGAGGTGAAAATGAGATTTTGAAGATGTTTGATTCTGACTGAGAATGATAATATTTAAATTATCAATTTCATTTGAGGAAGAGTCGATTTGATTATTGAGAATTATTTTTAATCATTAACTGATATTTTCTTCTAATTTAACTATGGGGGGTTCGCCTGATTTTTTATAAATTTTTGATGTAATGTAGACTTTATCCTGAAAATTTTGACACCAGCCGTTCTCTTTTTGGATGAGTAGATCTTTTTCTATGATTTTTGAAAGTTTCGAATGTTTATGACGTCACACGTCCCTCCCGCGTGGGCGTAACCCCCCAAACCACTGTGACGTCTTCAAAATTCGAAACTTCGAAAAATCATAGAAAAAGGTCTTCTCACGCTAGTAGGTCTCGGTTGGTCTCAAAATTCTCAGAATGAGGTCTATTTTAGATTAAAAATAACAATAAACAGTTTTTCCCCGACCCATGCGCAAACCCCGTTTTATTCGTAGGAAGCTCGATTCAATTTAAATATGCTCAACTCAATTCCAAACTTCAATTCCTTCACCTCCAATCCAGTGAAAAACAGGAGAAAGAAGTTCGAAATTATCGAAACTCGTCGGTTCACTCGAGAGACAAAACATCTTAAAAATCTTTTTTCCTTCATCAATAATTCGCCCTGTTCACCCCCCCCCCCCCTATCCTTCACAAAGAAAGGGGGGCATTTACCTGTTTCGCCCTGTTCCTGTTGTTATTAATACCCAAAATTTATGAGAAAAAATAATAGAAACGTAATTAACCAGAGTTGAACTATCTAAATGGCGCCAAGTAGGTGAACCTACAAAATGACGCTCGCAGATTCCAAATCCGAGTACTGTTGAGCTCTAGCTATTGTCGCTGGGCAGAGAAAAGGGCCTACACGCCATGTTCATCAAAATTGAGTTATGCACAAAGTTTTTTAGTTTTTCACAACTCTATAATATAGAGTTGTTCATTATATTATAATGAAGAAAGAATCGAGTTGAACCACATTATTATTTGAACCACATTAGTATTTGAGAAATTTTAATTGCAATTATTATCATACATCATACATAATATTAACCGTAAAATATCCTAATATATTATTTTAATGGTTATTTCTCATCAGGCCTACACTGCTGAAGGTGCTGCTGCCAGATTCAAAAGGAAAGATGAAGAAGTCCTGGAAATCCGGCAGCTGGAGCAGAGCCCTGGAGCCGCCAGACACCAACCAGCTCCACACGTGAGTCGTGCAGAAAGTTGCCTACCTTCGTTATTAGAATAGGAAAGACGCAAGATCGTTCGTACTAGATCACTCCCTACGAAGTTGTGCAAAAACCATTTCGATTAAAGAACACTGCAAATTATTACATAATGGTTTATTATTTGAATTTATTTGAACTGTAGATAACCGAGCTGAGTGCCTTCTTTACGAAATTTGGATCTTGGTTGCTAAGGAAGCCCAGAGTGACAAGAAAATCTATTGAAAGAAATAAACTGGTTCAAACCGGCTGCATTCAAATACTTTGATAAACTGAAATTTGAACGGAGATTTGGCCTCTTTTAGTCCTTTTAGAGGACTTTTTTTTTTAGATTTAGTTTTAGTCTTTTAGTGACCTTTGCGATTCACACTGGTGTTTCTCAATTATTTTATATTCAACCCTTAAGCCCTTGAAGGGAACGAACGGTGTGTTCTATAGAGGTCATTCATTTCTAGTAATTCAATTCTACTTTAAATTGGTGGAAAAACCATATTTTTATATTGATGGTTTTTGAGTTACCTAGGATATTTTGAAAATTTCAACTTCTGTTTTTCATTCCTTAGAAGTGACTGACACTAACAAAAACCTTCGCGGCACAGCTGGAATCAAAATGGAGCCAATATACCAAATTTCATGAATTAAAAAAAAAAATTATTTGACACCTGACCTGATTGTTAAGCCATTAAACGTCTGGAAGCCCAGTGTAATTTCACCTTTCTGGGGTCATTCATTGTGTTAGATGTTTGTGATATCCGTCAGTTGGGACCATCTTGGTAGATGGTCACCATCCATTTTGTTTTGACTTCTCGCCTATAATAGGCGGGAGACCAAAGTTAGTTCCCGCACTGCGCAGTTGGTCACGAATTCTGCCACTAGGCTACTGAGCCCACTTCAGGCTAAATTAGTTCTATTCATGCAATCATTAGGTAGTTGTATTCCATAATAATGAGCCAGCATTAGATCCATAGGAATCAGTTTATTAAGTAGAGCAATTATCGAATAATCAGAATGTTGTGTTCTGCGTGTATTCGAGTGAGGGCGATGGTCCTATCGATGCTCTGAATTGTAAACTAGCCTGAACCCAACTCAACGGAGAGATTGATCCCTAAGCCTAGGGCTTCGGCACTACATCCACGGCGCCTCCCAGCCGACTGTCCAGATAAGTGCTTGAAATAGCTATCCGCAAACCTTGGTGTCTGGACCCAGACCTACCGGCGGGAGGCGGAACATTTACCTAATGAAGTGTTCTGAAGAGGTCCCTTAGGCGAGATTGAGGTTTGGCGCCTTTTTGGGGCAAACCGTTCCCTCTGAGGAACTTGGGCTGTAGGTAAGACAAGAAATGATAAGTTGGATTGACCAGGTACAAATGCATGTAGGAAGACCCTTGAGTGCAGCTTTTATACTCTTGCTATTATGGTGAGGGGAGAGTGGAAAAGAGGTGACGTTAGATGACGTGTTCTTTCCCTTCTTCACCTCGTCCGTGTTGGTGATGACTCATGCCACTCTGGGTTTTCCTACACGTCACTTTATTGGAGAACTAACTAACATAGATGTATGACATTACACCGAGATTCAAATGTGCAGAGTCAATTGAACCGAGGTTCAAATGTGGTCATGGCCATTCCGAATCTTGGGGTAACCAGGAGGTTACTGTAGGTTTTACGGCAGTAAAACTGCTCATCGCCATCTTGTGCTACGAATTCAACATTGTTAAAACTGTCTATAATGTGATATCGTAGTTCATCCTTAATTCATCCTTAATTAATACAAAAGTTGTGAAACCGTTTACTCCGTGTTCATTCATAGTTCTTTTATCCCGAGGAATCAACATATTTCTTTAGTTGGCTGATGGGACATAAAGGAGAGTCGACCACTCCAATGAAGTGAAGGTGTTTTTGGAGGAAATCATGTCCCGTTGCAATTCGGAAGGAAGCCACAAATTCGGCTCGCAGCAAATTGGAGGAAATTGGTGCAATCAAAAGCTGTTGCAGTGCTGACCCTCCACCTGGGCTGCCCAAAACCTCCGAGCCTCATTTGCAAGCCGACTGAAGCAAATTCTTGCTGAGCTGTTTGACATTGCACATCACAGTGACACACAGTGTGATCATTGGAGATCACAGTGACTATGTATCCACTAGGGAACAATCTTCCATCTATGCTCGATCAGTTGGTCAATCCGACCACGAGCCTCCACTATTCCTGCGTGGTCTGATGACTGTCTCGAGCCGATGAAGAAGACCAATTGCGATAGGCGGTCACGGCTAATCATCTCCAGTGCAAAGCAACTGCCTTGACTTCGCCGTCAAAGCTTGTGGCCTGGCCACCAACTGGAGCAAACAGCTACAAATCTGCACAGGAGGCCCCAGCTCCTGCGTTTTTGTTCGCTTCCTGAGCTGATCGATAATGGATCAGCTCAGGAAGCGACAGTGAACTTGCAAAACCATGTAAGTCGTTTTCAAGAAATTTTACAGGAAACGAGAAAAACTTGCTTCAAAGTGGACTTAACACGTCATTGTTGGTTCATATTTGTTGCTTTTGACGCATAGAGAAGAGATAGTCGAGTTTTTGCCAGTTTGGCTCCGTTTGATGGATCAAGGGGGTCTCATTCTATCCAAATAGCTAATAACCTTATTTTCGAAAAAAATCGGACTTACAATGTAACCATGTCATGGTTTTGCAAGTTCACTGTCGCATTACTGTAGACGTGAATCAACTGACTGCTAGGGTACCAAAGATTTAGGTACGGTTTCCTGAACTATGCTTCGTAACATTAGAGTTCATTTCTTCTTTTTTCATGAAAATGATGAGTGATTCTTTAATTAAAAACGCTGCAAATTATTACACAATGGTTTATTATTTTTCTATATAAATCACTCGTCTAAAAAATCACCAACCATCCAATATAAAAAGAAGGAAAAAAAAAATCAAAATCACCAACCATCGATTGCATTTCTGTCAGCTCTATTTTGAACGGAGATTAGGCCTCTTTTGCGATTCACACTCGTGTTTTGATTTATATATATATATATATATTTCAATATAAACCCTTAAATTTTCGTAGGGAGCGAACGGTTAGTCCTACAGAGCTCCGCGTGGTCTCAAAAAATTCTAAGAATTCTATAGAATCTTAAATTGAAGGAAAAACAATACCTTTATATCGAAATTTTTTGAGTTAGGGCGTTTGCAAAATTTCAAAATTGACTTTGGAACCCTTAGAAGTGACCTACATCAGCCAAAAGCTTCGGGGCACAACTAGACCCCAAATGGAGCCTACAAACCAAATTTCATCAAAATCGGTCAATGCTAAGTGGCAAAAGTGCCGCGTACGGCGGACGGACGGCCAAATTTTTATTCGATTTTTGGATTCTACGTACCTTGAAACGTAAACCATCAAATTTTGAGGGGGTATTAAAATTTTTTTTTTCTTTGTCGATTCCAAAGGTTCATTATTGAAAATAATAAACCAAAATCGAGCACTCTATGGACAATATTGCATTTTTGCTTAATACATGTTTCATTATTATTATTACTTAGCAACTCATTATTTTCGTGAAAATAGACAACGTTCTAACAATCGATATAGGTACTTAACGGTCAAATGGCTTCTGATTGGTTATGATTTGTAGTCTCAAAAGGTAGATTTGCGGAATTGTACTACCGAGGGATTGTGATCTACCATTTGTTACGAATATTTGTATTCTATTCGATGCCTATATTTCAATTGTTACAAAATAAACCAACACCCGAGCTGATTTTCTCATCAGGTACATTCGGTCATCTTCCTAAACCCATTCTTGTCTCACTTGAAAAGAAAACATCTTACAACTCACTTATGAGTCACAGGTTGACTTTCAAGGTGCACAGGGAAGGGAGGAGTCTGGCAAACGGTCTAAATTTATCTGTCTTACTCCCCCACCTTTTCCTTGTGTACTTCTGCCTCGTAGTTTAGTTTCCTGTAAACTGTGATTAAGTCGAGTTTTCGTGGTCAAATCAGACTCGTACGCCGGCATTCACGATGATTCGAGTGAGTTTCCTACTGGGAAAGTGGCTGTAAAAATGAGTCAGAACTAATAATTAATTCCCCATTTTGAAACGGTTTTTTCTCGATCATGATGATGGTTTTTTCGAGTTGAATAGCAACAACACAATTGAGTGGTTCACCTTTTTTTTTATGTTGACGACTTTTCACATTATATTATTCGCATGTACCGTGATACCTCCTGATCGGATCGGATCAAAGTGGTTCAGAAAGCTAAGATACGAGTAGACATTTTGTTTTTAGCTATCCGTATCACGAGTTCAATTTGAAAATCAGTCTATTCTGTATAAGTAGTTTACCTTGTGAACCTTCAGAATTCAACTACAAAGGTTTCAAAGCAAATTTAGTTTAGTTAAACTAGTTAATTTAGTTTTAGTTGGTAGGAACATAAAAAATGCTGTAAACCTAATAAATTTTGGGAAAATAATTTGGTATTTATATTTATGGTTAGTTGAAATAAATTATAGGAGAGAAAAAGTCGGACAAGGACTTCTGGGAAGAAAACACGATTTGCGTTTGCCAAAGGTGTGCTCAAAATTTGGTGTGCCAAAGGTTAAAATTTAGTTGCCAAAACTTCGAATTGGTGTGCCAAAAGTTTAAATTGAGTTGCCAAAGTTCAAATTGAGTTGCCAAAAGTTTGAATTTATTCGCCAAAGTTCATATTGAGTTGCCACAAGTTCAAATCGGTGTGACAAAAGTGTAAATTGAGTTGCCAAAAATTTAAATTGAGTTGCCAAATATTTAAATTGGTAAGTATGCCAGAAATTCAAATTAATTTATTCAAATTGAGTTGCAAAAATTTAAATTGGTGTACCAAAAATTCGATTTTTCTGCCAAAAGTTGAAATTGAGTTATCATCAAAAGTTCAAATCGGTATGACAAAAGTTTAAATTGAGTTGTCAAATATTTAAGTTGGTAGGTATGCCGAAGAGTCAAATTAATTTGTTCAAATTGAGTTGCAAACATTTAAAGTGGTGTAACAAAAATTAAATTTTTCTGCCAAAAGTTCAAATTGAGTTATCAAAAGTTCAAATCGGTTTGACAAAAGTTTAAATTGAGTTGTCAAATGTTTAAATTGGTAGGTATGCCAAAAATTCAAATTGATTTGTTCAAATTGAGTTGCAAAAATTTAAATTGGTGTGCCAAAAATTCATTTTTTTTGCCAAAAGTTCAAATTGAGTCACCAAAAGTTCAAATTGGTATGACAAAAGTTTGAATTGAGTTGTCAAATATTTAAATTGGTAAGTATGACAAAAATTCAAATTGATTTGTTCAAATTGAGTTGCAAAAATCTAAATTCATGTACCAAAAATTCAATTTATTTGCCAAAGTTCAAATTGAGTTGCCAAAAGTTCAAATCGGTATGACAAAAGTTTAAATTGAGTTGACAAATATTTAAATTGGTAGGTATGCCAAAAATTCAAATTGATTTGTTCAAATTGAGTCGCCAAAAGTTCAAACTGAGTTGCCAAAAATTTAAATTGAGTTGCCAGAAGTATAAATAAGTAAACCGAAGTTTAAATTGAGTTGCCAAAAGATAAAAATTGGTATGCCAGAAATGCAAATTTATTGGTCAAAGTCCAAATTTTTTGGGAATGGGGGAGTGGGGGGCGTGGTACGTGATTACTATATTATATTTATGTGCACTATAAAATGTTATTCATGTTAAGTTCTTTTGATTCTGTATATTCAAATCGGTATGAAAACAGTTTAAATTGAGTTGTCAAATATTTAAATTGGTAGGTATGTCAAAAATTCAAATTGGTTTGTTCTAATTGAGTTCTATTTAAATTGGTAGGTATGCCAAAAATTCAAATTAATTTGTTCAAATTGCAAACATTTAAATTGGTGTACCAAAAATTCAATTTTTGCCAAAAGTTCAAATTGAGTTTGCAAAGATTCAAATTGAGTTGCCAGAAGTATAAATTAGTAAACTGAAGTTCAAATAGAGTTGCCAAAAGTTAAAAATTCGTATGTCAAAAATGCAAATTTATTTGTCAAAGTCCAAATTTTTGGGGATAGGGGAGTGGGGGGGGGTGATACATGATTACTATATTATATTTATGTGCACTATAAAATGTTATTCATGTTAAGTTCTTTTGATTCTGTATATTTAAAATTAATAGAGCACTGCTTGTGCCAACTTTTGTGAGCTAATAGACAGCATTATTAATTTTTTTAATTAAAAAACGCTGCAAATTATTACACAATGGTTTATTATTTTCTATATAGATCACTCGACTACAAAATCACCAACCATCCAATATGAAAAAAAAATCAAAAAAAAAAAAAAAAAAAAAAAAAAATCAAAAAAAATCAAAAAAAAATCAAAAAAAAAATCAACATCACCAACCATCGATTGCATTTCGGTCTGCTCTAATTTGAACGGAGATTAGGCCTCTTTTGCGATTCACACTCGTGTTTTGATTTATATATATATATATATTTCAATATAAACACTTAAATTTTCGTAGTGAGCGAACGGTTTGTCCTACAGAGCTCCGCGTGGTCTCAAAAAATTCTAAAAATTCTATAGAATCTTAAATTGAAGGAAAAACAATACCTTTATATCGAAATTTTTTGAGTTAGGGCGTTTTCAAAATTTCAAAATTGATTTTGGAACCCTTAGGAGTGACCTACATCAACCAAAAGCTTCGGGGCACAACTAGACCCCAAATGGAGCCTACATACCAAATTTCATCAAAATCGGTCAATGCTAAGTGGCAAAAGTGCCGCGTACGGCGTACGGCGTACGGCGTACGGCGGACGGACGGCCAAATTTTTATTCGATTTTTGGATTCTACGTACCTTGAAACGTAAACCATCAAATTTTGAGGGGGTGTTAAAATTTTTTTTTTCTTGGTCGATTCCAAAGGTTCATTATTGAAAATAATAAACCAAAAAATTAATTAATTTATGGTTTTTTTTTCAGAAATTTGCCAGACCGATGGAGATGGTGTTTTCCGGCCCGAAACGCTTCGAGTTGCGGGACGTACCGCAGAACGGAGGCGGCCGAGGGAGTCAGGAGGCGCTGCGGGCGGAAGAGCCGTCGGGAGGAGCTCCTCAGATCGAGAGAGGGACGTCTCCGGCGGCGCACTTGACGATGAACGAGCGGATCCGCCGAGAAGTGTGCGGCCTCCCTCCGCGCTACCCGACGTCGTCCTCGATGACGTCTTCCGTCGTCTCCTGTTCCAGCGTCCTCTCGCCGGACACGGGAGACGAAGAAAAACTCACCAGGTAGTCACCAGTTTCCAGAATCCAGGGCAGGTGGTGAAAGAAATCCACACACTGCACACTGGAGAAACCAAATTTAGGAAACTTGAGTTTTAAAAACCAATTTAGGAAATTGAATTTCAAATGCCAATTTGGGAACCTGAATTTCAGGAATCGACTTTTAGTAACAAGTTTGGAGAGACTAGTCTAGACTATTGAGTTTCTAAAGCCATTTTAGGAAATTGAGTTTCAGTAACTAATTTTGAAACAGTTTCAATAGCCAGTTTAAGAAATTGAGTTTGAGGAACTGAGTTTCAAGAGACAATGTAGGAAAATGAGTTTCAGAAATCGAATTTTAGTAACATATTTGGAGACAATTTCGAGAGATAATTTAGGAAACTAAGTTTCAGGAATTGAGTTGTTACAAATGGCAATTTAGGAAATTGAGTTTCAATAGCCAGTTTGGAAACAGTGTTAAAGACAGTTTACAAATTGAGTTTCCAGAATTCCATGGAAACACATAACACAGCATCCCTGCTTTTAACATGCACAGCCCGTTTTTGAACCGTTTTTGAACCAATTTTGACATTTTATGTCAATGTTTTACTATTGGTTAAATATTCGAACACTATCCAACCATGAATACGAATACTATTGGTATTTAATTTGGTATATTTTACGATGTTTATTTCCTGGTATTTTCGTGAATTGAGAAAAAGAATGAAGCATTTCAAAGTATACCAAAATGATAATGTTAAGCCAAATATAAGGATAATATTTCAATTCATAGCTTTTTCCAATGAAATTCACGTTGTTTGAACTGATATCATATTTTTATCAATCAATTTCATTATGTTTCCATCAAAATTGATCAATTTTTAACCGATTTCTCACCAACTTTGTGATAAATAATAATATTATTTATCATACTATGTATGATAAATATATACATAAAATATACACATAATATATTTATACATATATATACATAATATAAATATATACATAATATATACATATTATGTATATTACATGAAATTATTGTCTTGGATTAAAATATACCAAATTTTATCAAAAAAGATTAAATAGATTAGACAAATTTTAATAATTGGTTGAACGAGTAAGGGAAGATTTCAACCTTATGGTGTGTTTTTAAGAGCTTGGATTCCTTGGATGAAATTTGGTGGTCAAGTTTACCTTTCAAGAGTTTGAAGGGGGTATTTTAGAGAGAGAGAGAGAGAGAGAGAGAGAGAGATATGTGGATGCTGGATGCTGGATAGTTGATGCTGGATTCAATGCTTAAAATCAGTTGTTCATAGCGGACATGAATGTTTCTGTACGTATTTTTTCAGAACCTGAATCGAATGAGGCCAAACTCATATCGACAGCTCCCTTACTTTAATTTCCAGAAAATACTGATCATTTATTTGAGAAAAAAGTAGAAATCACAGGATGCTGACAGAATTATGAATATTTTTAAAGGTTTATGAAGACAAAGGTTGTCTTCTGCGAATTTTGTAACGATGGACCGAACCTCCGGTCGACAGTTCACAGTGTTGAAGTTTTGCGCCAATATTTACTCAGAACACCTTGTTAGAGATCGATTTAATAACGCATGTTAAGTCTTATTTAGAGCTGATTGGAATGAGACCAACCCCAGGTTGATTGGATCATAAGTTTCAAATTTCTGATGTCATTTATTTTATCAAATATGGAAATTGCAAATGGGTGTCAATGAAGATAATTAATCCACTTTACTTAAGGGAAAACTGACATGAATTTCCCTTTCCTCTGCTACTAATCAGATACGAGTAGTCGATAATGTGGAATAGAGCTAAATCATCTAGATAAAAATGTATGGTACTTTTTTAGTTGAACAGCTGTAGAATTGGTTTTGAAGAATTGAAGGGCTTAGAAAACTCAACAGTAGAATGATTTACTCATTCTACCACGTATCTTGTTTCGAATAAGATAATAATAATATTGCAATGGCAACGATTCAATAATCTTAAACGGTGTACTTGAAAACATTAAATTCAAGTAAAGATGGGGGTTTATGACAGAAGAAAATAACGTCCATATTGTTATCAGCTATTCTCAGGGATTTCAACTTCAACTTGTGTTGCATGCTTCCAAAAATAAAATTGTATGATTATTAATTATGATTCTTTCGTTTGACTGAAAACTACTCATCGTTTTATTTTTGCATAAGACTCGAGTCGCCTTCAGCCGAGAATATGAAGATAGTCTCAGCCGTTCAAAACTCAAATCAGGAGGGGTAGGTACAATCAGGGTTTACTTCTACAATTTGATTAACTTTTTCCCACTAGAGGGTTTCAGAGGGAGAACGAAATTTCATTAGTCCACACTACGTACTTTGGTCTCTTTATCCGAATTAAGTTGTAGGTACCAGTGGGGACATCCCTCGGGACGTACCTAATCTAATTCCAAATTTTATTGTAGTTTTTTTTCGGGCCGGTTTATCAATTGCACTTAACTAATTCAAGAGGGGGTCCAATGAGGCCATGGTCGCTGCGGCGCGCGTTCTTCGGTGGTGTGATTCGGACCGACTTTGCGGGGTCGTGGGTTCGAGTCCCACCGCCGAAGGGGCTCGTCATCATTGCCGTTCTTTGGTGAGCCAATGGGGAGCCATGAGCGAAATCATCAGAACAAATTCCGATCTTCCCAGTCCCAGTCGGACGAAAATTCAACCTGAAATGGTTGTTTACTTCACTTTACTTTTTTTTTAATTCAAGAGCCTGTAAGTGCAAAACTCCAATGTTGCAATATTATCGGTACCTAGTTAGCGCCCAAGGCTCTGAGAATCGAACATTATTTAAAGTAGGTTCCGTTTACTTTGGTCCCCTAACCTCAATTCTGAGTCTTTGTGTCGCTATTGTTCAATCTCCAATTTATGTGCTATTTATTATCTACGTACCGTATTGGAGAATCCGTCGTAACCAGCAAGTCGAGTACAGGAGGCGAGCGCTTTCGATGTAAGGACATGATCTTCAGGCCGTCGAGAGAGTACTAAAGTTTGTCAGTCCGTCGTTCTATTTATATAGTCTGGGTGAAAGGGAGGTGAAAGGATCAGAAAGGAAGGGGGCCACCTAGTAACGAGACCACGTGGTGATAGGCTGTTTGTCTGTCATGTCAAGTGAAAGGGAGAGATATAACTAATCCTATTAGCTAATTGTACATTCAACACATGGTGACCACGTGGTAACGACGTGGTGACCACGTGGTCTTCTATTCTAAACTATGAATATATTATAAACTCGCTTACGTAACTAACTTATTGCTTTGTAAGGAGATATAGTAGTGTGTTCTGTTCGTTGTCTTTTGTTGTTCAGGTTGTCAGTAAATCCGTCTGTGGGTGTTTTTCGTTTTTGAATGAGTTTGTCCAGTGGTTTGAATATAGTGTCTGAGGTAGTGTCAAGCAGGTTTTTGTTTATTGTACGTCCGTCAAATTTACGTAGTTTGTATATTTCCATGTTTTCAAGTATGTTCAGTCATCGTCCTTTCTGTTGTGGGTGGAGGAGTGTCATGCTACCTACCACACTACCTCAGACACTATATTCAAACCACTGGACAAACTCATTCAAAAACTAAAAACACCCACAGACGGATTTACTGACAACCTGAACAACAAAAGACAACGAACAGAACACACTACTATATCTCCTTACAAACGTAAACAGCACCCCTACGACTCCACTAACTTCCAGACAACCAAACGACCTAGGATACCATAATTTCAAACAATAAATAAAAATAATCAATTAACTAAAGACAAAAATTTAAAATTAAAAAAAAATATTTAAGTTAGAAATAGATATAGATATAAGTTAATAATTTTAGCAATACGTTAGTTATGTAAGCTAGTTTATAATATATTCATAGTTTAGAATAGAAGACCACGTGGTCACCATGTCGTTACCACGTGGTCACCATGTGTTGAATGTACAATTAGCTTATAGGATTAGTTATATCTCTCCCTTTCACTTGACATGACAGACAAACAACCTTTCACCACGTGGTCTCGTTACCAGGTGGCTCCCTTTCCTTTCTGATCCTTTCACCTCCCTTTCACCCAGACTATATAAATAGAACGACTGACTGACAAACTTTAGTACTCTCTCGACGGCCTGAAGATCATGTCCTTACATCGAAAGCGCTCGCCTCCTGTACTGTGATATTTGTTCAATTGTGTAGAAATGTCTCTTGAATCACTCGTATGGATAACTTAAAATTTTTTTTTAAGTACCTACGTCTCTTTACGACCTGAAATGGGTCTGTAGAGTTGCAGATTTCATGTGTGGAGTAATTGAAACTATTGTTACCAACCACACCTGTATTCCAATTTTGGTCTCAAATGACACAGGAATCGTGCTTAAACCTAGTAAATGATGTTATTAGTTTTTGGTGAGATTGAATTCATCATGAAATGCCGAGAATGTTGAAAACCCACATCTTTACTTCAGCGGGAGCTACTCATTTGAATTTTATTTCGAAATAAGAATAAATTTCGATTCTAGCAAATTCGAGTTCTGCGAGAAATTCACGAATAGTACAATCTAAGTTTTGCCTTATTTGGAACAAGTTTTGCATATTCGAAGCGTACTTTTTTGCAGGTCTCAAAAATTCGAGTAAAAATTAATAGTAATTCCCTCTTAAATGTCAACTTTGTAGATATTTTTATGAGATGTTTTGGTCGGATTCGATAAAGTTATCTCAAATTGAACAGTAACGTCTCCAAACAAGTCAGTGTGAAATTTCAATATAATCAATTGCATAAATGATTAGGCATTCAGCGCAAATTTTCTAGTGCCTACTGATAATTATTTTGCGCGAAAAATCAAATTGTAAAGTAATTGTTATCAAATTGGACTACGTATGAAAATTGTGTTTTTTTGGCCCTTTGGACTTGGGCAGGTCCGAGAATTTGGAATTCAACATAATTTTCAAAGCTGATTTGAATTCTCCTATCACTGATAATACATTAGAGCCTAAGATAGTGTTTAGATAGCATCGAACTTTTTTTTAATTTAGTTATTTTGAACCTATTCATGCTCAAATTGAATTTTCGATTCTTGTGGCTTCCTTCTTATGTAAGAGGGAATGGGTGAGGAAGAGGACTGGAAGATTTTTTTGTAGACACTAGAAAGATTGGACAATTAACGTCTTTTCCAACTGAGTCATCAGATTTGAATTTTCATGTAAATTAAGGGAGCTAAGTCCATTTTAACGGCTTAAGGTAATTTGGCTGATATAACACGAAAAAATCTTGAAAGTGAAATAACTCTGATTTTGGTGGAGTAAAAAAATGTTATACACACTTTCATACTGAAATTAGTTTTAAAAACGACTTCAAAGTTATGCAGTCGTTAACGTGGGACTATAGCCCAAAATAAATTTATACGAGTACTCAAGCCAAAGGCTTTTTGGTCTCCCCCCTGACTGCAGGCTGTCTGGGAAAGCACCTCGAAGAGTGGACTGTTCACACAATCATTAGGTACTTCAGGCTTGGAAGAATAATAGAATCACTTCACTAATGTTGACATTATTCATTCATGTTTACTCCAGGGACACCAAAGCAAACGAGAAAACGCTTACCGTCGCCGACGACGAGAGTCCGAACGAAGAGGATCTCTGGGGTGGACCAGGAGAGGCCATGGCGCTGGACACCGACCTTCCCAACACGAATTTGGCTGACATCGATCAGTCACCAGGTCAGTTAGGTCAGCCTAAACCCAGAAGAAACTTGTGCAAAACTATGGGGAGTTTACGCTCCACCATGAGCTTATCACAAATTAAAACGATTTGATGTATCTTTGTCACTCTTTTATACGGAATATTGATTCATTTGAATCTCAAGTCTCCAGGACAAATGGTTACTATGTTATGAGGAAAAAAAGAATATTTGTATGAAAAAAAGTGAGTTTCTGAGCTTCAACCCCGATGCGGCACGGGTTAATGTTATCTGATCGACCTAAAACTATGGGAATCTCATTTTCCAGTCAAATGGCACCTTTTAGGGGGTTGGCACAAGTGATTTTCAAAAAAAAATAAAAATAAAAAAAAATTCTTAACGTCTGCCAAGTGGGTGTGGCACATAGCTTCCTCGTATCCATAACCCGATTATATAGATGATCCGATGCATAGTAGTTAATCTCAAAGCATCAATCTCTAAGTACGTTTCACTACCCTCATAGGGGACCATCTACACGCTAATCTGGACAATCCTAGAAAATTTCATCAAATTCGGATGATAAATGTAAATGTTATGGCTGATACAAGGATTTTACGTATACGCATGCGCAGTGGCTACTATCAGTCGGAAGGTGGTGATTTTCATAGGGGACCATCTAAATACCAATCTGTAACATCCCTGAAATTTTCATTGCAATCGGATGGAAAATGTAGAAGTTATGGCCGTTACAAGGAATTCACGTTTGCGCATGCGCAGTCGCTTCCATCAGTCCGAGGATGATGATTTTCATAGGGGACCGTCTACACACCAACCCGCACAATCCCTGAAAATTTCATCGAAATCGGACAATAACTTCGTATAGTTATGCGCGTTACAAGGAATTCATGACAGACAGACAGACAGACAGACAGACAGACGGACAGACAGACAGACAGACAGACAGACAGACACACAGACACGGAACCAAAATTGTTCAGAAAGCTCTTAAACGCAAAACGCGAGTGAAAATTTTGATTTTGGAGAACTTTTTTTTTTCGTCCTTGAAAAGTGAAAACAAAGCTTCCGCTACCTTGGTAGACTCGGAAGCAAAATAATTATAACGGTAAATCCCGCTCTGGAACTTAGAAGGTTTGGCTTAAAAGACAAACTTTGCTCCGAAGTTTAAGCTTTCGGCGATTTGCAAACAAAGGAACTGGTTGGAGTTTCCCGGTCTCAATAGTCTGAACGCCTTTATTAATTTGTGTGTCTGCTTAAAGAAACATCTTGCCTCAAGCCATATTGCCTTGAAAGCCATTGGTGACTGGATTCTGTGCTTTTCTCCCTCATGTTTTTGTTACTCGGTGCTAACAGTTTCCAATCAAGCCTAAATTCTTAACCGACCCTGACTTGTCAGTGGCATCTTTCTAGCTTTGCCTGTTGCTTGTAGTGACTGTCTTATCTTGAGCTTTTTTGTGTTTGTCGACCCTCAGAGGCGATGAATCCACCGCTTCGGTCCGTCCTCCTCACCATCGAAGACCCGACTTTTGCGACGCTCGCCGCACTCTCCAACGCCGGTCTCCTCGAGGATGAAGCAGCCCCCGACTCTCCAGACATCAGCTGCAGCTCCCCCAGCTCTGTCGAGCCCCTACCCCCTCCACCACCTATCATATCCAGTAAACCAGGTGATCATCCAGTACTGTAAAATTGTACATTTTCAATATGCTACGTGGTCCTATCCTGCCCCTTCTGAAAACTCCATGAAAATCTCCATTAATCGTACATTTCACCAGTGGAAGACCGGGCTATGACTGCTAATAGTAATAGTAGCTTTTGTCTTCTCGTAGATTCACCCAACAGCCCGGTGTCGCCGACTCACGCCAGCAACTCCTCGAGTTCCGACACAAAAGACAGAGACTTCCTCATCGACGATGAAATCGCGGATCAGCCAGGCCTCGTTTTCGGGTCGGCGCGAAGGAGAGACGACGAGCCCTCACTGCTAGACAGATCAAAAACAAGTACGTTCTCGTCATTTCATTTCTGATTCATATGAAGGCTTAAAGTCTGCCACATGGCAGTGGTACATAGATTTTTCGATCCGAACACATGAATCTGACTGGAATGAGATTGATAGAAAACTCGCCTCACTGTTTAGAACCTTTTGCTAAAATTCAAGAAACAATGTTTCTGTTTCACTGTTTAGAACCTTTTGCTAAAATTCAAGAAACAATGTTTCTTGAATTTTAGCAAAAGGTTCTAAACAGTGAGGCGAGTTTTCTATCAATCTCATGTCATGGAACATGCTTCAGCCGCGCTTTTCGGCGGAGTTGGGATGGGGTGAAACGCCGCGTGATACTCGCCGTCGTTTCGAAAAATAAGCCTCAATAGGCAGGATTATATCGGATACTTTTGTATGACAACTAATTATTATTTCAACTATTATTATTATTTCTGTATTCCAGCAAAGTAAATGATTAGGAAGATGTCTGATTCAAACACAAATGGATACACACAAATCGGTTCAGAACCGACACACATTTGTCAAACTAAACCGTTTTCTTGCATTGCCCCTCTTCAAAGTGCAAATTTAAATCTTCAGACGTCATGAAATTTGGTATTTGAATTGATCGTCGAATTTTCCACTAAATTGTTGACCTGTATTCAAGAAATTGTGAAAAACATTTTAGTTTTTGTAGAGAAGAAAGAGAGACAATACTTAGTCCTCTTGTTGCTTTAGATCTCTTGTTGCCTCTTAGGCTCATAGATTTTCCAACTAAAATCCTGGATAGTATAAATACCCCAACTCGAGGGCCCACCTCAAGCATTTTAGTCCAACATTTGACTTGACAATGAGGAATTTCACCATGTCGGAATTTCCTATTTTTGACCCCAAAATCGGATTCAGCACCTCTAAAAAACCCCTAAGGCAAACTTTCAGCCCGAACTTCCTAATTTACGAATAAAAAAAACAGTGTAGAAAATACGAATGTTTAAAAAAAACGTGAAAATGACGTCATCCTGGAATAGTTCATTTATGGCCGCTTGAAGCACTGAGATCGAGAAATCCATAGTCCCCAGATGCAAAATTTCATGAAACAGTAAAGTTCGAAATCGAAAAACTGAAGAAAAAAATAGAAAAAGCGAGATGGGGAAAATTAGGTTTCCTCTGTTTTTGTTTGATAACTTTTCTCTTAGAAAACACGATTTCGTCGTCCCAATGGGCAACACTGGGAGGAGACGGCGATCCGAACAGCCCAATCAGCGAGCGTTCCCGCTGCACGTCTGTTTTCCCGGTTAGTTTTGAAATCAAAAATTTTGACTGTCTCCCAAAAATAACAGGAGACTCATTTTCCGAAATCAGCCCGATTTTCATCTATCCCACACCATTAACTATTCAGGAAAAATGCAAACAGAAATCGGTGAAATTCCTCATTTGTAGTCAAGTTTTTTTCCTGCCAATTTCTCTCACCCTCCCCCTCCCCCATCTCTCTCTCTCTCTCTCTCTCTCTCTCTCTCTCTCTCTCTCTCTCTCTCTCTCTCTCTCTCTTTCCTTTCTTCGTCAACTTTACTTACGTTTTATGAATGCTATCAATTTTGTTCCGGGATTTTTATACCCTATCCACCACACCCACATCTATTGATAGTTCTGCGTGCTTGATTAGATTTTCCTTTTCCCTCACCTTTGTACCCTTAATGGTTCTGCGCGCCGGTCAATTCTCGGTCCTTTCTTAAATACTCCTTCTCATCTCATTTCACCTGAGTAAGGTCTAAATAGGGTGTGCGCCTGGGTAGGAAAAACTGTTAATTATTATTTTCAATCTAAGGTAGACCTCATTCTGAGAATTTTGGTGCCAACCGCGACCTTCTAGCGTGTGTCAATCTTTTCCTATGAATTTTTAAAGTTTCGACCGTTTATGACGTCACAGTGGGCTGGGGGGTCGTCCCGCCCAGGCGAGAGGGGCGCGTGACGTCATAAACGGTCGAAACTTTGAAAAATCATAGAAACAGATTTACCCACGCTAGAAGGTCGCGGTTGGTGCCAAAATTCTCAAAATGTAGTCTATTTTCGACTAAAACTCTTTAAAAAATCAAGGCGCACCCCCTTGAATCAAATTTCACCAGTCGTAAATTCATTCAACTTATTCAATGTTTCACAATTCCGAACAGTCCGAAATACCGAGTCTAAACACCTCTAAAACTAAACTGGAATAATAACAACAATGAACTTCGAATCCGGATTTCTCTTTAAAATTTCCAACCCAAATGCAAGTTCGGGTGGTTAGGCCCACATCACCTTCGAGTCTTGAAGGAGGGGTACTTCGTGCGCCATCCAAATCCGCAGTAGCCTTCAAAGTGTTATGATATTTCAAACTTGAATGATGATTGAAGGGGACAGTGATAGCTTCGATAATCAAAATCTCCCTTTTTGCGTTTTTTGAACAATTGTGGTCTTCCGTTTTGTATTTTTTGTCCCGAGTAAAACTACACCAAGTTGTCTGATTTCAATGACTGGATACTGCTCCAACTTGAAGATTAGTAACGGGCTGTGACGTAAATGAGCAAATGAAACAGGGTTGATTGATTAAGAAGAAGAAAAGTAGTTTTATTCAAGAAAATAAATAGGTACAACTTCGATAATACGTAAAAAAAAACCGATAGGATTTGGCGAATCGCGCCATGAATCCGGTTCTGCCGGTATAGAATAGAATATTTTTTTAGAAAACACCACAATAGAATATTTTGTACTGAATATATGTCTGTACTGAATACACCACAATAGAATATTTTGTTGAAAAAATTAAAATAAAATGAAATGAAATAAAAAATTAAATAATAATAATAATTTACAACAATTTTGTATGAAGATAAATTGTTTTGCTTACTTCAATTTACTTAAATTTAATAACTTGATTTTTTCATTAAATCTTCTTTAACCTTTTCATTAAGTAGGATGACCTACTTCAATATACTTCAGGTATTTTAAACAATTTGACTATTTTTCACTATCTAAACTAGGTAATCCGAAATTATAATAAAACTGATCATGAATCAACGGTCAACACTACAAAGTAGGAAGGTACTCGCTTCACAAACCAACAATAATATTGCAGAAAATAAATAAAAAAATTAAAATAAAAAACAGCAACTACTAGTTGGAATGTGCCACCAAAAAGTTTCTATAAGCTTTAGCATCTCTTACAAATTTATAAAATGTCGTAATTTGTGTTGATCTGTTTACTTTATTGATTAGTTCTGGACCATCGAAAAAACTATTTCCATAATATTTCGATCTAAATTCAGACAATATTGGGCACTTACAAAGAAAGAGATAAAATTTATCTTCAATAGGGATATTTATTATTTATTTATTTATTATTTTTAATATAGATATTTAATATCTTCGTTTTGACCAGTGTTGCACACTGAAAATTTTGCCTCTTGAGTGTTCATATTCAAAATCTTACAATTCAAGTTCAGTTGCTCACAGCGAGTCTTCAGTAGGTACCAATTAACCGAAAACTGCCTCAATTCGTTTAGTTGGGAGACAAAAAATGGCGTTTCTAAACATTTATACAACAGAATCTGTTGTATAAATGATAATACGCTAGTTGTTGATAATACGCTAATAACTATCTGATAGTTATTAGAGTTCAATGCAAGATCCTTCCACTCCATATTTTCCATATCAATCTCTTTCTTTAGCAAAATGTTTGCCACCTCTCTAATAGTTGTAGGACATAGATCAAAAGGGTTCATTTCAACATCATGACTCTGCGCCATGCGCATCCAACTCGAGAACCAAAAAACCTCAAGTCAAACACACTCCTTTGAAACCTGGAGAGGGAGACGAGTAGAGTTCATACCACTCACACGTTCTAAGTACCCGAAGTGTAGTTTTAAAAAATTAGTATACAGGGTATTTACACCCAACTCTCGGTGAATCATGTAAGTTGGAGTACTATCTGGAAGGTTCCACACTCTTTTCAAAAAATATCGAATGAGCCGTTCCACTTCCTCGTACTTACGAAAACCCCATACCTGAAAACAATACCCTATCACACAGCATGCTGTGGCATTAAAAACTTTGAAAAAAAAAGATTGATTAGTAACACGCACATCGAAACGATATCAACAAGAGTACCGCTGACATAACGGAACCAAATAACTTTTGTACGACAGGCCAGCCTCGTACTCCAGACGATTCCCTGTGGATTTCACATCAAACTAATGATTGGCACCACTTTTTATGAACAGTCGTGTTTTAGTTCTTATATGCTTTTCAAGTTTATTCCGTTCATTTCCAGTCGCACAATTGGCTGGAGACGTTTCTCAAGCTTTGCACAACAGTCTGCACAGAGACAGCCACGGAGGAAGCGCAGAAACCCTCTCCCCTTGCGAATCCCTGACCAGTGATGACCTCATATGCGACTTCGATATTTCCGGCTTAGACGAGTACGTATCTTCCCTTGACATTCTATGTAACACATTTACCGAACATCAGTATCTACCTTCAAATCAAATCGTCAATTTTATCGATCTGGTAAGCCATCAGTTCTAGAATAATTTATTCCTGACTCAAAGCTCGCCAAATACCTCATGACTGGACTGTCTTATTTAATTTCAGGTCGTTGTTCACAAATCCGTAAGTAATAAATAATACGCGTGTGAAGCTTTGTTGTTCGTGCACAAATTGGCTCACTCTTGCAGTAGAGAATCTAACAGAGTGTTTGTATCAAAAATGCAAAATATCTACATCCATGATTGATGTTTCATCAGTGTAGGTGGTTTCGTCAAGACTCAAAGCGATGTGGCTGATACGCGAGTGTAGGCCATCATTGACCTGTCTCTTACCCAGAGATGGGCGTAATCTTAATCTTAATTACGATTACGATTAAAATCATACGAAAATCGTATGATTACGCTGTAATCGTACGAAAGTTGTACAAAAATCGTATTATTACGCTATAATCGTACTACGAGGGACGTCCGGAAAAAAAGGGGACAAAATTTGTCCATTTAATGCTGTTAAAATGAGAAAAATGCATATATTTTAATGAAATTTTCAGGATATGTTCAAAATTTAATCCTTGATTTTTCAACATAGTCCCCGGCAAGTTCCACACACTTCTGCATCCTAGGCACGAGCTTTTTTATGCCTTCGTCATAGACGCTCCGCTCCACCTCCAACAGCCACTTCTCCACAGTCTCCTTGACCTCCTCGTCGCTGGAAAACCGTTTTCCACCCAGGAACTCCTTCAGTTTTGTGAACAGATGAAAATCCCTCGTAAATACAGAACTCAAGATCCGTGGAAGAAACCCCTGAAGACCGTTAACATCTAACCAGTTTTTCCATCGACTTCCGCAGCCTGCCAGGGGGTAGGAAGGCGGCACATCGCATTTTTCCGACATAATGGCGTATCTCAAAAACTTGCTTGAAGAATAACTAGGAAATCGTAGCAGTTGAATCTGTATTTCGGTATTTCCTAGTTATTCTTCAAGCAAGTTTTTGAGATACGCCATTATGTCGGAGAAATGCGATGTACCGCCTTCCTATAGGGGGGTATCCCCCTGGCAGGCTGCGGAAGTCGATGGAAAAACTGGTTAGATGTTAACGATCTTCAGGGGTTTCTTCCACGGACCTTGAGTTCTGTATTTACGAGGGATTTTCATCTGTTCACAAAACTGAAGGAGTTCCTGGGTGGAAAACGGTTTTCCAGCGACGAGGAGGTCAAGGAGACTGTGGAGAAGTGGCTGTTGGAGGTGGAGCGGAGCGTCTATGACAAAGGCATAAAAAAGCTCGTGCCAAGGATGCAGAAGTGTGTGGAACTTGCCGGGGACTATGTTGAAAAATAAAGGATTAAATTTTGAACATATCCTGAAAATTTCATTAAAATATATGCATTTTTCTCATTTTAACAGCATTTGTCCCCTTTTTTTCCGGACGTCCCTCGTAAAATCTACGCTGTAATCGTACAAAAATCCGTTTTTTTTAAATATTGCACCAAGTTACAACTTATAAGCAACATTCTTCTGTTACATAGTTGGTGTACGTTAATAAAACTAAGATACTTCACTTAGTTCTTATTGTCCTGAAATTTGCACTTCATGATGGTCACACTAAGTGGATTAGATCGTGTGGCTTGGTTCTCTTAAGTCTTCCAAGCAGATCATCTGTGTTGAGAAGCTGTTCGACATCCTCATTTACATGATCTTGGAGCCTCATAAGGTGATTCATGGCTTGGCTGCGAATGACCTCATTGACAGATTCTATCTTCAGCTCGTAGTGAAGTCTGTCATTTCTAAAGTATCTGTATGCATCAACGCAGCATCGCAGTACATTATTCTGGAAGCGCTGAATTATGTCTCGATTGCTCTGGGCTGTGCACCCCCACAGTTGGGCACCGTAAGTCCAGACGGGCTTTAGGACTTGCTTGTACAGTATAAGCTTATTGTGGACAGACAATTTTGACCGTCGGCCCATCAGCCAGTATATTTTTCTGAATTTAATCAAAAGCTCAGCTTTTTTCTTCTTAACGTGGGACTTCCACCTTAGTTTGGCATCCAGCGTCATTCCAAGATATTTCGCTTCATTAGCATACGGTATCACCTTGTTATCGAGAAAGGCTGGCACAGAGATGATCCTCTTATTCGTGAAATCAACATGCACTGATTTAGTCTCATTCATTCTAACTCTCCATCTCACTGTCCAATCCGAAAATCGTATGATTACCCTGCAATTGTACAAAAATCTCATGTTTACGCTGTAATCGTACAAAAAGTGTATGATTACGCTGTAATCGTACGAAAATCGAATTGCAAGTTGATTTCAAATCAGAAAAGCCTGATCTCATTTCAGAAAACTTTGAAATAAGGCTAACTAGGCAAAGATGAGAGAAATGGTCAATAATGGCAGACATTCGACGATGTCCGGCAAATTCCATTATTTGAATCATAATCCGTGACGTCACACGAAAACCACCTATAACATTTTTGAGACTTTGAACTAGAAAAACATCGCACCCCACCTCTCTAGCCATTCAATAATATAAAGTGCTTACTTTTAAGATCCTCCATGGATTTCCAAATGCAAAGAGTCTCCTACCGTTTTTGATTTGTAAGGCTGCGGTAATTGAAACATGTCACGAAGCTCACCAACTGAGATTTCATAATTTCGGACACGCTATACTGCACTTGAATTATTCTTGATCAATCACTCAGCCATAATTGGACCGTGTTATGCAACAACTAGGTATCTAAGTCGAATTTTGGTCAAATTGAGATAACTTCAGATTTATCTTCTCTGGAGGTATCTTTATAATTTGTTATTACTGAACAATTTCAGCTCATGGCCCAAGAATTATCGACAATTTGTTATTTCATAACAGATTCATCACTCACATCCCTGTTTCGCAATAACCATCTAACTAGGGATGGCATATCGAATGAAATATATCGATATATCGATCAAATGATATATCGTCAATGAGATATCGATACCTTTGATATATCGGAGAAAATATATCGATATTTCGATATATCGGAGAAAATATATCGATATTTCGATGTATTGGAAGATCTACTTTAAAAAACATGTGAAGTAGGTAGGTGAATTTAATAGTTTTAAAACAATATAAAAATCATTTAGGATGACATTTATGGACATATCGGAGTATCTACTTGGAAAAACTTGAAGAAGTAAGTAGGTAGGTGAATTTAAAAGTTACTAACATCATTTTGGAGGAAATATTATCGATATACTCGACATATCGGAAGATGTATTTGGAAAAACCGTGTGAAATAAGTATTAACCTACTTTCAATAGTTACTGGGTATGAATGATCGAAATTCATTGTTTAAAAACTGGAAAAAAGTGCAAAAATGTCATTGTAATGTTAAATTAATTCATAAATTGACAGGGGTAGGTATACTGTAGACGATCATGATCCATCAAAATTGAAAATAATTGTTGTGAAAACCTGCTTCACTTCGTATAGTAGGCAGTTTTGAGCTGGACGAGCCTCCATTAATTTTGTCTTAAGTCAAGTAATTGAGCCTTGATAGCCACTGTAGATACTATGTACACAATCATGTCTGAGCTGAAGTCAACAGTCTGAAATCAACCCATCACTAGGTACCTACAAAATTTGGAATAAAATTACTTGATGTTTTTACAAGTACAGGCGTCCTTTCTCGTCCATTCATTTCAATATTTAATTTTTACTAAAAAAATAAAAATTTTTTTACTTGAAAACAGGTCGCGATATATCGGTAAATATATCGATATTGACCGATAATATCGGTTCTCTATATCGATATAAATATATCGGTATATCAAACGTAATATATCGATATATTTCATATATCGATATATCGATATATCGTTGCCATCCCTACATCTAACTCTGGGTGGGACTTACAAGCTAAGATTCCAGCTATGCAGCAACCGTCTAAGTCGACTTGGATGGTAGTTTCTCCGAGTTAGATTTTTGCTAAAAGCGTCGGAGTCGTGATAGGTGACTGTTTCGTTGTCACAGTAAAAATTCGCTGTAGGCGTTTATCATCTATTGGCTGTTTATTTCATTTGTTTGATCTGGTGTACCATGTGTTGCAATAAACGCAAATCTCCCAGGGAGTGGGATGGGATTCACTTAACTTCATGCGTCGACGATCTAATTTTATTAGATCATGTGGGGAGCAAAATCGCAGCATTAGGACGGTCTTAATTTTGCTTTACATTCTTCACTCGAAGGAGTTTAGTTTAAATATCATTACATTAAAATATTTACTCTCAGGTCATAGTTTCCTGCCGAATGACTCCGAATTCGGAGATGTAGAGTGCTTATTAAAATACCAAGTCACACTATACACTCTTGACGATTATGTTAATGTAATGAAGGCTTGCAGAAAGAAAAACAAATTTGTAGTAAACAAGATCGAGAAGAAAGACTTCTTGTATGTCGTCATCGATGGATAAGTACGGTTTAGAAGACATGGAAGAGCCGGAGGAGCAAAATGTTTCCTATCTGAGTTCCGGAAAGTTGTACGATTATGTTTCTTTCTTAAATTAAAATTTAATGATTTTCAATACAAAAAACATTAAAGAAATTATGATGTCATTAATTCGGCAATCATAATCTTCAGGCAGGAGGGGAAAGAAGAGCCTCTTTCATCGCTTAAATGGTTATTGCATAAATGGACCACTCTATAAAATCAGTTATGCAATAACCAATTTATCAATGTTAAGGACTCAAAATTTCATTGGAGAGGATTTAATTTTGATTTTTCAAAGAAAACAGACCGTATTGGTTCTATACAAATAAAAAAGTGCAGTAAAATAGCACTATGTAAAGTGGAGGCAGCATTTTAGGAAAATATGCGTTTCCCAAAATCAGCTTTTGGTTTATTATTTTCAATAATGAACCTTTGGAATCGACCAAGAAATATTTTGTAACACCCCCTCAAAATTTGTTGGTTTACGTTTCAAGGTACGTAGAATCCAAAAATCGAATAAAAATTTGGCCGTCCGTCCGCCGTACGCGGCACTTTTGCCACTTAGCATTGACCGATTTTGATGAAATTTGGTATGTAGGCTCCATTTGGGGTCTAGTTGTGCCCCGAAGATTTTGGTTGATGTAGGTCAGTTCTAAGGGTTCCAAAATCAATTTTGAAATTTTGAAAACGCCCTAACTCAAAAAATTTCGATATAAAGGTATTGTTTTCCCTTCAATTTAAGATTCTATGGAATATTTAGAATTTTTTGAGACCACGCGGAGCTCTGTAGGACAAACCGTTCGCTCCCTACGAGAGTTTAAAGGTTTTACGTACGATAAATCAGAAACACGACTGTGAATCGCAAAAGAGGCCTAATCTCCGTTCAAATTTTAGCTGACCGAAATGCGATCGATGTTTTTCTTCATGTTGTATGGTTGGTGGCTCTGCAGACGAGTGATCTATATAAAAGTAATAAACCGTTGTGTAATAATTTGCAGCGTTTTTTGAACTTGGATGGTTATTGCTTAACACGGTCTTATTATTCTTTACCTCTTTAGTCATTACCGCCTCCAACAGGGATGTGAAGACTGTATTCGCGCTCACCAGATAAATTAAGGTCATATTGCCGCATTTCCCGAAAGAAACTTTTCAACAGAATTTAGATGTTTGCTCGTAATCTCTCATTTTTCCTCCAATCAATTTTAGCTTTAACTACCAAATTGAGTTTTCTCTACTCGAATTAGTTCAGTTTGCAGTCGAATTATCAGTAACGTCTATCGCCACTCTTTACTCAAAACGAATTAAACTCTGAAATAATAATTTAGATCTTTTTAATGAGATAGAAACAAACTCTTTTGTTTTTAATGTACCCTTGAAGTCGCTGAAAAGTAAAAATATTGTTACACATTTTCCAAAGAATATTTTATGATAAGTTGTATTTATTGACGGTTTTTCCATTATGTCGAAGAATGTTTATATTCTTCCTATGTTGAAGAAAGCAATGTGTGAGGGAAATTCTGTACGAGTAATACACAATTCAATTTGAATTTTCCTTTACAAAATCGGTTGGACAAACCTAATATTGAATGAAATATCAGAAAACGTAATTTTTGCAGGTTAAACGACATTGAAGATGGACCTCTTCGGTCGGAAATCATGAACCAGAGTGATCAGGTCATCAAGGAATGGTCTTCTCTACTGAGCTCACATCCTGGGTGAGTCTGTCCCACAACCTTCACGTACTTTCCTTACCTAAGTGTAGTTTCCCTTAACACCATTGTACATATACATTTACTACCTCATTAAACTTTATGCATTACTTTCCTTTTATTATTTTGGTTTCTCCGTTCACCATCACTTCCTTCGAGTTGAATCAACTAAACCATGCATAACAAACACCAAAAAACTTAACCAAGTTGGCTGAGCAGGATAGTTTTCTCACATTTTTCCTTTATTGATATTAATTTCCCTTTTCTCACCATCACTAGTTATTCAATCCACCAAAATACCGCAGGTACTGATTGGATCTCCAACAATTCATGAGCAATCTCTGTAGAACAAAACCCAAAAAACATCCAAATTGGAGCAGAATCGGGCTATTAAATAGTGAGAGGTCGCTGAGGAACAAGAAAATCGTTTCCTGTTAAAGTACCTACTATATTTGTTTGGTACCATCGTCGGAACAGCGATGAAATTCTTAGTGGACTACCCCAAGTAATACTGAAACTATTTTTATCCCCCAAGCAGCTCTTTCTGTTCTAAAAGTGAAGATATTTGTAAGCGGTGGTCTTGGAACCTGCACCCAAAATCCGGCGCATTTTGGTGATTTCAATCTTTTAGGAACTGAGAAACCGAAGATTCAATAAATCATCGTTTGTGCGAACCTACTCCCTACCAGATATGAGCGAATTCTTATTCATAAATACGACTATGAATACAAATCATATCTGCGATTTTATGATTATGAATACAAATACGAATACAATTGTATTCACACTTTGAATACGATTTCCCCCGTATTCGTATTTTGAATACGATTTTATGATTTTTTTCTATGATTTCCCTAAAAATCGAATTTTTTCTACGATTTTCCCTGAAAATCATACTTTTTTAATGATTTTCTCCCGAACTCTCGTCATATTTATGACCTAACATTGTCTAAATAATCAATCAAAATTCGAAACGCTCACAAATTCTTATCGGATTTTTCACGCAGAATCGAATGAGACCAACCCCAGGTCGCTACGACCAACCGAACAGAAAGTACGACGAAATTTCCGATAAAAATCATAATTGTTTTATGATTTTCAGTGCAAATTGTTAAGAAAAAATACATTTTCGCTGAAAATCCTATTTTTTTTAACAATTTGCACTAAAAATCATAAAAAATTACTAATTTTAGCGGAAATTTCGCCGTACTTTCTATTCGGTTGGTCGTAGCGACCTGGGGTTGGTCTCATTCGATTCTGCGTGAAAAGATAAGAATATAACGATATAACGATAAGAATTTGTGAGCGTTTCGGAAATATGACGAGAGTTCGGGAGAAAATCATTTTAAAAAGTATGATTTTCAAGAAAAATCGTTTAAAAAATTCGATTTTTAGGGAAATCATAAAAGAAATCATAAAATCGTATTCAAAATACGAATACGGGGGAAAATCGTATTCAAAGTGTGAATACGATTGTATTCGTATTCATATTCATACCTGTATTCGTATTCATAATTATAAAATCGCAGATATGATTTGTATTCATTCATTTATGAATAAGAATTCGCCCATCTCTGCTCCCTACCATCGGTTTGTTGAGTAATGCAACTCCTAAGAGCTGCCTGGGAGCTAATCCGCACGTTCCATGAAAATTTCATCAAAATCGTACCATAATTTTGCTCGAAAAGTTTTTATTTAATATTTGGAAAGTCCTACGCTAGACCGAAATTGTTCAAAAAGTTCGGAAAAAAAGAATTTGATGCAAATTATTAACCCGCTGAATTTTAGTTTAAAAAAATACTTTACCGCAACAATCGATGGTTTTGCACATAAATAAATATACATCAAAGGATATATACCAGCACTTTGAGTACTCGGCAGCCATAACCTCCTGGGAGCTTGGTTTCAGGGACCCGACTCCGGATATTAGAGTAGGGGACTAGATTGAATTGGCCCGCTCTCGAGTTGATGGAAGGAGGATTGTACCCTTCTGGCATTGCCATCAGCCAAGGCTTCTCCTTCCCGTGGGGTTTGAGTTGAGCTCCAAGTCTTAAAGACATGGCTTGTCTTTGAGTCGTCGTAGCCTTGAATCTTGAATACAGACGAGATAAATGATCTTCCAGTCAGGACTAGGGAAGCCATCCACTCCAGGATGGACAATGCCATATCCCTTGCCAGGCATTGCCCTGGCTCACCACCATTTGACTTTGCTGTGTGTTGGCAAGCGCTGCAACTGCCTCTAATAACACATGAAATTCTGAATTCTGACCGGAAATCGAAATTGTTCGAAAAGCTCTGAAAAAAGAACTTGAATGCAAACCATTGACAAGCTGCACGAATTCAAAGCTTTCCTATCTTTGATAGTGAGGAAGCATTTAAATACCAAATATCTCATGCAGGTTGAACCCCTACTATTGCAATTTCGAAACGACTCAAGTAATACAACAAAAACTAGATGCTGATGTTTAAAAAAACACCGCTTACGCTCGCATCCATTAATCTCTTTTTTGTGGCAAATGTTTTATATTTTTCATTTGAAGACAAATTTGTAGATTGTTGGTTGTATGGTTTATTTGATTGAACGCTTCCTTTGGATTTGCCTTTCATTTATATTGGAAATTTGGGGAATCTTCTGCATGAGCACCTCGTAGACCTAGTCAAGTCCCTACGACTATTTTGTCAAATTACTCGTACCTACCACTCGTATCGTAGATTAGTTGCGATTTGTTCGAGTAGGTCGGTTCTTTTCATTGAGTGTTTGTGTCGATAAATGTCGTTGATCACGTTTTGGTTTGTACGACTAATAAATATTGGTGCAGAAGAATTGAGAACAAATAGAAAAAACTATTGCAGCCCACACTATATCTTCTTACACCGTCAAATAATATCAGATTCTCAAAGTGAAAAATTGTCAAACTCGTACCAAAACTAAATTGTTATATTCTTGAAAGATTCTTTCAAGTTTGCTCATTAGTAAGAGGAGAGTAGGCCACTCTTATTAACACTCGACTCATTTTCTCATGAGTACAAATGAGTGAAAGGAAGTACGCTTCGAGCAGCTTTAGAAAAGTTATCAGAAGTGAATAGTTAGAAGTAAGTAATAAATCGTTCATGTACCTGGAAAACCGTAAGTCGAGTTTATCTAATTTTACAGGGGATGGGTTATAGATGGACTAGAGATGGATTGAGGATGGGATAGGGATGAGTTAGGTAGGGGTTGGGTTAGGGGTTATAGATAGGTCAGGGCTGGGTAGGGTAGGGATGGACTAGGGATAAGTTAGGTGTGCGTTATGGATTGGTTGGGTGTGGGTTAGGGGTTAGGAATAGGTCAGAGCTGAGTTGGGGATGAGCTGTGGATGGGTTGGATATGGGTTAGGGATGGGTAAGGGGTTAGGAATAGGACAGAGCTGGGTTGGGGATGAGCTGTGGATGGGTTGGATATGGGTTAGGGATGGGTAAGGGGTTAGGAATAGGACAGAGCTGGGTTGGAGATGAGCTGTGGATGGGTTGGATATGGGTTAGGGATGGGTAAGGGGTTAGGAATAGGACAGAGCTGGGTTGGAGATGAGCTGTGGATGGGTTGGATATGGGTTAGGGATGGGTAAGGGGTTAGGGATAGGTCAGAGCTGGATTTCCTTAATTATTATCTCTTGTATCATTAATTTTACAGGGTTTCCTGTAAAACATTAGCAGACCAATAGCACACTACTAATCTCTTTTTGTTCTTTCTAACATCAGCATTACAGCTACGTCAAACAGCCAACAAATCAATTAATTCATCTGAAATTATCCTCCTAAATAATCTAAAAATAATTTAGAAACAATGCGGAAAAACACGTAGGTCGTGATCTTAAGGTTGGCCACAGTATGGAAAATCGCGTGTCTGCAGAACACAAGGAGTGGAATTTATTGCTGAAATTGAGACTTATAAAAAGGTTTCTATTTATCATCACTTTCTCCGAACTCCATTTATGAGTTTTGTAAACTTTTACATGAAAAAAAACTGACTATCTTTTATGGAAACTTGCCACCAGTGTGAGCTGCTCACTTTTTTGAAGGCATACACAGGACTTACATGGTTTTCCGGCGAAAAAAGAGGTAACCGACTTCCACGTTTTTTCACGCCTTCTGGATAAAAAAAACTATTCTTCAGATTGGAAAACGGCTTCAATAAATGGATCAGGCTACCCTAATTCACCTAGAGAGTTCAAAAACTTATTTTCGCAAAAATACCGACTTACATGGTTTTCCAGGTATATGAACGAAATGTAGCTCTTGATAAATTAAGAGCATGATTCCTAGCCGCACAGTCGACCACAATTGGTATCTTGCGCTCTCTTTGGGTTTTATTGAATTCTAAGTTCTTGTACTTTAGGAAAGATGGGAAGTTGTTGATTTTATAAAGTTCCACCTTCTGTTTTTTCCTCTTTATCACGAAGCGAGAACCTAGGAATCTGGAAAGCCATTCGCACCCCTCGAGGAATACTGTAACATCTCTGAAAATAAATCCCTAAGTTGTGGGAAATAGCGACGGAAAATGTTGGTCATTTTATTTACTTTCTACTTCACTACTATTAGTCCTTTCAACCCAATTCTCGGAATATTGTCTTCCCCCGCTACTACACCGAAATTTGGTCAATTTTCGAAAACTCCTAAATTCAAACATTGAAATTTTCTATTTACATGTGAGGCGGAAAGCGAAAAGGGACCTCTTGTCGGCAAAGCTGATTTCGAGGAGAAGGCTAAAAACCTGAAGAAGGTCGAAAGTATCGATTTTTCACTTTCTATCGATTATTGACCTTGGACCCTCTAGAACCCAAGTGTATAGGCCTGAAAGATCGAATCGAATCGAAAGTAACCTAAATAAGAGAATATCGATCTAAGAATTTAAGGAAGCATTTTGAGGTTTATGGTCGTTTTTCTCAAAATCCATTTTTTCTGTTATAAAACACTGAAATACTGCAGCTTCGTCATTTTTTGAGCTACAAGGATGCTTTTGGTCTTAAATTCTTCATAAAACTATACAGATTGAGAAAATAGCAATAACTCCATTTCGACGAACGCCGACAAGAGGTCCTTTTTCGCTTTCTGCCTCACATATGATGAATTTTTCATTCAATTAAAATCCACAAAGAAAAGTGGCAAGGAAAGAATATAGTCAATTTTGACCGGAAAAACGTAACTCGTATGGGCAGATTTTCGGAAATTGATAACCTGTGTCTGAAAAACGCTGCTAATTATTACACAACGGTTTAACATTTTTCTTTAAAGATCTCCTGTTTGCGAAAGATGGCATTTGATCAGCTGAAATTTGCCTCAATTTCATCAGTGAACGTTCATATGCGATTCACACTCGTGTTACTGATTCATATTTCGTCCAACCTACGGAGCAAAGGAGACAAGAACCTCCATGAAGCCCTTTCTAAGAGCGGGATGGTGGGGACTCTCGGGCTTTCTGAGGGATTTAACACATGGATCTGATAAATTTTCACAATAATTAGTCACAATAAATAAATAAATTTTCATAATAATTAGTCATTCAACGTTAGTTATTAGGCTGAGTGGGTTCATTCGTTTTTAAAAATTAACGACTTTTAAATTGATAAAAAAAGTCACGGAACATTCATAATTTAGGTACTTTATCGTAGCCATTAAGCAAGTTGGTCCCACAGAACTCTCAGTAGAGTCAAAAAACTCTTTAAAATTTTGAAGTAATGAAAAAACAATACCTGTATATCACAAGTTTTGAGACCGTTTTTCCCCACTTTTTACCCCTTAGAGGTGACTTGCAAAAATCAAAACCTTCGGGGCACAACTAGACCTCAAATTGTGATGAAGTTAAAGGCTATAATTTACTAGTCTTTAAATTCAAACTAATGCAGACTCTGCTACCACCCCAAACTATGGGGGAAATAATTAAATTCAAAATTAAATTATAATCTAAAATAAAATGCAGCTCACTTCTCTTCTAGCTTTGCTCTAGCTCAGTTGAATTGCTCTCTTCTCTTGGTCTTGCCAATCGATTTTCATTTTCATTTTTTCAGTTTTATTTTCTCTTCAGTTTTCAGTTCTCATTTTCATTTGTTTATTCTCCAGGGATATCAGGTTCGTTTTGTATTTCTTTTTCTTTTTTCTTTTACCAGATCTAGTGGTTCTTTCTTTTGTTCTGTTCCATTGTATTTGTCCAGAAGGATTTTTCATTTGTTTCTATTTTTCAATTTTCTTTTTTGTCCTAAGCAGAGGAGTTTATTTGATTTTTCTTTTTCCTTTGATTCAGTATATTTCGTTTTTCCTTATTTGCACTTCCTTTTTCTTTGTCCTTTTTCCAGTCAGTGAGCTTTATTTTATTTTAGATTATAATTTCATTTTGAATTTAATTATTTCCCCCATAGTTTGGGGTGGTAGCAGAGTCTGCATTAGTTTGAATTTAAAGACTAGTAAATTATAGCCTTCAACTTCATCACAAAATAGAGCCGATATTTATACGAAATTTTATTAAAATCGGTCCACGGGAACGGGGCTAAACGGAATGATGGCGGAAATGTATTCGATTTTTGGATTTCACATGCTTACCTTGACACGTAAACCATCAAAAAATTTTATGGGGGTTTTAAATTTTTGCTCAATTCCTATGGTTTATTATTGAAAATAATAAACAATCATCCCTAAAAAAATCAAAAATCATCCCTGAAACAGCGTAACTAGCGTGGGGTCACAGCCCCAACATAACTGCTCTCTGGTGGCCAATCTAGGCAATACCAAACATATAGCAAACTGAATTAAACCTTTAACAAACTGAATTAAACCTTTAGCAAACTGAATCAATCCTTTCACAAAATGAATTAATCTTTTCGCAAACTGAATTAAACCTTTCGCAATTAGAATTAACCCTTTCACAAATAGAATTAAACCTTTCGTATACTGAATTAAAATTTTCGCAATAAACAAACAATGTAATACATTTTTAATAAACAAAAATAATAATTAATAAATACGTTGAACTATCAATTTCTAAAGTAAACTATCACATGAATAGTCCGATTTTTCAAGAAAGGGGAAGGTCAGTGGAGGGTTGGCCTGTAGTTGCAGCAGGAAGTACGAGATCCATGTCCATTTTCAACGGGATTGTCAAGGAATTCGACCGTCCCTCCTTCGAGCGTTCAGCAATAATCACAATATTCAGCAATACTCACTGAACTAACATTTGAATCACTGTCGCTCATCACCACAACAATGTTCCTAACAGAACCAAAAAAACGTCTGCCAAGTAGGTGTGGCACATAGCTTCCTCGTATCAATAACCCGATTATATAGATGATCAGATGCATAGTTGTTAATCTCAAAACACCAATCTCTAAGTACCTTCCACTACCCTCATAGGGGACCATCTACACGCTAATCTGGACAATCCTAGAAAATTTCATCAAATTCGGATGAAAAATTAAGTGAGTAGATGTATGTGATTGGATCAAAAAAATACTTAGCCTCGGCTGGGATTCGAACCCGCGACCCCTGGGGGACAGTTGAAGTTACGGCTGTTACAAGGAATTCACGTTTGCGCATGCGCAGTCGCTTCTATCAGTCCGGGGATGATGATTTTCATAGGGGACTATCTACAACCTAATCCACATAATCCCTGAAAATTTCATCGAAATCGGGTGGAAAATGTGGAAGTTATGGCCGTTACAAGGAAATTCACGTTTGCGCATGCGCAGTGGCTACTATCAGTCCGAAGGTGATGATTTTCATAGGGGACCATCTAAATACTAGTCTGTAACATCCCTGAAAATTTCATTGAAATCGGATGGAAAATGTAGAAGTTATGGCCGTTACAAGGAATTCACGTTTGCGCATGCGCAGTCGCTTCTATCACTCCGGGGATGATGATTTTCATAGGGGACCGTCTACACACCAACCCGCACAATCCCTGAAAATTTCATAGAAATCGGACAATAACTTCGGATAGTTATGCGCGTTACAAGGAATTCATGACAGACGGACAGACACACAGACAGACAGACAGACAGACACACAGACACGGAACCAAAATTGTTCAGAAAGGTCTAAAACGCAAAACGCGAGTGGAAATTTTGATTTTGGAGAACTTTTTTTTTTCGTCCTTGAAAAGTGAAAACAAAGCTTCCGCTACCTTGGTAGACTCGGAAGCAAAATAGGAAACACCTACGAACACTTTGACGGAAGGGAAGGGTGACTCTACGCAGTGAAGGTCGATGAAAGTTTGCCAGTCCACAGGGGAGTAATTGACCATCCGCAGGGAAGGTATTGACCGTCCACAGATAAGGTATTGTTTTGGGGACTTCACTCACTCTTGTCCTCTGATCTTGTTTGGCGCAGAGGATTAATTTTATGAAAGGTTCACTTGTAATTGGGAAAGGTTCAATTCAGTTTGCGAAAGGTTTAATTCCAATTGTGAACGTGTTAATTCCGTTTGAGAAAAGTTGAATTCTAATGGTGAAAGGTTTAATTCAGTTTGCTGATGCTACAGATGTCACAGTATACCTACCACGAGATTATTTGAGCGCCATTTGACGTTGTTTCTCGCCATCCGCGACTTTCAAAATCAAGTTTTTGAACGGTATTTTTTGCCTCAAAATCTAAAAACTGTTTTTAAAAAAATAAATTAATATTCGGATTTATGATATAAACATATGATATTGGCAATCAGCAGTTCATTTCCTGGTAGATAGGCCTACCAAAACCTGAGTGAGCGCCTGGACCTCTGTGCGGGATGGCAACATACAACATTATTTTACCTAGGAATAGCGCATTGTTTAGAGTCGAACTTCGTAGACTGCGCACAGCGTTCTTCCTGCCACCCATTTAACTTCCAAAATTGTTGAAGAATCAGCTGTGTAGTCAGAGTACTTATTAGAGTAGGCCTACTATCTTCTCTTAATCGCACAAAATTGCTTAATCTTCCTCCGAGCGATGTACCTATCGGGAAAAACTACCTAACCATCACATATAGATTGAGAAGCTTCTTGAAAGTATCACGTTTGTTCACCTTGAACAGCAATGGGAAGGACCTCCGAGGCAATCGCGTCACGTTCATTTGCAGGGAAAAGCAAAGAGAGTTGTGCGCCGAGCGAGCCAACATCTCTTGACGCCATTCAGTGTAAGTATCTTTACCATCATAATAACGCAATAACAACATGAAACTAACAAGAATAAATGAACAAGTTTTATTGACACGCCTTACTAAGAGCATGTTGTCAATGTTGTGCTGAGGGTATTATGTGAGGTCACGAAAATAACACCAGGAGGAATCAGGGTAAATTCCTTGAAATATACGTACTTATTTCGTTTTATAAACCTTCGACCAACGACAAACCATTGACAAAGTCTAAAAAAAAACTGAAATTCTATTTTGATCCGTATCCACCGTGACCTACATAGAACGAAATATAAGATGAAGGTATAGAATTGGTTGGTGTAAGAAATATCGAACCTGCTTAATTTTAAAATTGTACTCTGAATTCCCCTGTTTGAACACGTCAATGTTGCAACATTGAATTGACAACATCATCAAGATGGAGGAGTTGTTCCCGGTTATGTCGACTAGGTATCTTTCGTCTTATCAAATGTACAGTGGCTTGTACTGATCGGATCGTGACTCATAAAATGGATAAGCAATCATCTAAGAGACAGCCCCAAACTACCTTCTAAATTTGAGCGACTGAGAGAAACTGATCTTTCACTAATAAAGCTCTTCTATTTTCGATAGTAAAGAACCAAAAATGTGAAATCAAAATTTCCTCTCGAGCTCAGAATTTCAGAGCTTATTGTATAAATTTGGTTCTACCTCTGTACTTTGTCCCAAAACAATTCGTTTCATTTCGCCGAAACTATTATATGAAATTATGGCACTTGTTTTTCTCTCTTGAGTTTCCTATGAGGTTTCTCAGGACCCCATTCTTTCGAACCTCTGAAAACTTCTAAACCACCACTGAAAAAACTGATTAAACCTCTGAAAAACCCCAGAAGAAATCTCTAAAAACCAAAGAACTTCTGAAGAACCTCAGAAAACTGAAAACCTAATGAGAATACCGTGAGAAAACGCTGTAAAACCTCCGAAAAACTCTGAAAAATATCTTCTGCAAATAAAGCTTTCCTATTTTTTGATAGTAAAGAATCGAAAATGTGAAATCGAAATTTCCTCTCGAATTAAGAATTTCAGAGCTTCTTGTACGATTTTGGTTCTATCTGTATACTATGCCTCCCGTCTTTATTTCTCTTTATGTCTCCGTTTATTTTGCCAATACTAAAATAATATTTTAGTATTATATCATTTTATGAAATTAAGATGCTTGTTTTGTCTCTCTAGAGAGTTTCCTATGAATTTCTTTCTTGTCATAACAAACAAAGGTTTTCAGCTTCCCATTATTTCGAAATCTCTGAAAATATAAAAACCTCTGAACCACCTCAGAAATAACTCATGAAACCTCTGATAACTTCTGAACCATAATTTTTTTAAACTGATTAAATCTCTGAAAACCCCCTGAAATAACCTCTAAAAACAGAAAAAAAAACTTCCAATGAACCTCTGAAAACCCTATGAAAAAAACTCGGAGAAACTTCTACAAAACCTCCGGAAACGCTAAAAAAAATATTGTTTACTAATAAAGCTTTCCTATTTGTGTTAGTAAAGAATCAAACAAAATTTTCTCATGTAATCTGAATTTCAGAGCTTCTTGTATATAATTTAGGTTCTACCTCTGTATGTCTTCGGTCAATTTGTTTATTTCCCAAAACTATAAAACGAAATTAAGATGCTTGTTCGTCTCTCCAGAGAGTTTCCTATGAATTTCTTTCTTTTCATACGAAACAGAGGTTTTTCAGGTCCCAATTCTTTTGAAACCTTTGAAAATATGACGGTACTTGGTTTACATTCTCTTTCAATTTCTCACTATGAAATGTGTTGCTTTCCGATTTAGCTCAAATTTGGAGCTTCTGAGTTTTCTTCTTTCTTTTGAGGGCTGGATCCAAATTGATTGTTAATGAATGTCATTGCAATCCAACAGCTGTTCGTATTCTGCAAATTTTATTTAAATATTGAGAACGAGTCTCAATCAATTTAATCGTGAAGATACAAGATGGATGATCTAAATCCATCTTGAATCTCATATCATCACGATCTTGATGTAGTTTATCTAAGCCTAATGAGAGGGTACGGAGGTGGGTTTTGTATTTATAATTTTTATTTGGTACTTCTCTGAAATAAATACATTATAATATTTTAGAACCATCAAATTTCTCTGAGTAAGATTTTTTTTCCTTAAGATTTCTCTTAAGATTATTTGGGGAAGAAGAAGAATTATTAGGTACAATCCTTTAGCACACAAATATGAGTGTTACGCTGAAATCCCTAAATTTTACAAACAATGATGTTCAAGTTCTTGTTGAAAGTGTTCTTATTTCAAACACAACTACTTATTAAGGGGGTCTCGTCGGTCGCCGTTCGTTCCTCGTTCCGGGTTAGTATTTCCCTAAATTACAGACTAAAGAAAGATTTCAAACTTAAAAATTTTACCTAAATTTTAAATTTTCAAGGATTTTTGAAATTCATTAGTGCATCAGCCTAGGAAATTAAAACGCTAAAAAATTGCCGCTGGAATCATCAAAATCGAACAATAATTGCCAATGAAAATTGGGAAAACCTAACTGAATAATAAGTTTTCCCCATTTTTCGCCGGCAATTATTGTTCCTCTTTGATGATTCCAGAGGAAATCTTTTAGTTTTTCAATACCCTAAGCTGCTGCACTAATGCATTTTGAAAATCCTTGAAAATTTCAAATTTAGATACAACTTTTAAAATTTGTGCGCCCTTAATTAATTAGCAAATACATTAAGGCAAATACTGAGGACACAGGTAGGTACACAAAGACTGGGTTCGAACGATCGTTCTGAAGAATTTTCAGTAATAATGGATTTCCTGCATTTGAAACTGACGCGATTGCGGATAGTTTGGTTTTTTTTTCAGGCTTCAGCTCTGCATGACTTGCATGGTGTGTCACTTTAGTTTTCTTTGGGTGTTTACTGATGTGGTGGTATTGCACGTTTTTATGGCTCTTGATTTACAGGTAAGTCTGGCATTCTAACCTCATGCTGTATTATTTATATTTTGTTCACCGTTCCTTTGTGAGAGTGGAGGAGGCAGGTACCTAACTTATCATCACCTACAGACTGAAGAGAAATGTGGAAATTTCAATATCGAAAAAGATCCTGAAACGAACGATAATATGTTCTGGAACATACCTAGAACAGAACTGATAAATACCTGGACCTATAGCCTGTTAAATATTATAGGGAAAGGTTAAGTTTTTAATTAAGAGAGGCGCGTACGCTGAGGGAGATAACAAAGAACTGAGTGTATTAATAATTACGTAAACAATACATCGGTATTGCAAGAACAAACTGATAAAGTTATGATAGTGGAATGAAATGTGCAGATACAATGGAAAAATGTTTCCGTTTTCTACGTATCATGTTGACAACCGACACCGGAGAAGCCAGCTGCCTGTGACCTACCAATTCCCTTCTCCTCCTAACATAATCATCATCAACCTGCCCCAGGAGATTCATCACCAATTTTTTGATAATACCGTCGTTTGACATAACCGATTTATCAATTATGAAGAATAATATATCGCATTTTCGATAACAAATTCAGTTTTAGTACCCTTGATAAACGTTCAGTTTAGATTGACTGTAAAACGCTGCAAATTATTACACAATGGTTTATTATTTTTTATTTTTCTATATAGATCACTCGTCTGCAAAGCCACCAACCATCCAACACGAAGAAAAACATCGATCGCATTTCGGTCAGCTTTAATTTGAACGGAGATTAAGCCTCTTTTGCGATTCACACTCGTGTTTCTGATTTATCGTGCGTCCAAACTTTAAATTCTCGTAGTGAGCGAACGGTTTGTCCTACAGAGCTCCGCGTGGTCTCAAAAAATTCTAAAAATTCTATAGAATCTTAAATTGAAGGAAAACGCTGCAAATTATTACTCAACGGTTTATTATTTTTATATAGATCACTCGTCTGCAGTCACCAACCATCCAACATGAAGAAAAACATCGATCGCATTTCGGTCAGCTAAAATTTAAACGGAGATTAGGCCTCTTTTGCGATTCACACTCGTGTTTCTGATTTACCGTACATAAAACCTTTAAATTCTCGTAGGGAGCGAACGGTTTGTCCTACAGAGCTCCGCGTGGTCTCAAAAAATTCTAAAAATTCTATAGAATCTTAAATTGAAGGAAAAACAATACCTTTATATCAAAATTTTTTGAGTTAGGGCGTTTTCAAAATTTCAAAATTTATTTTGGAACCCTTAGAACTGACCTACATCAACCAAAATCTTCGGGGCACAACTAGACCCCAAATGGAGCCTACATACCAAATTTCATCAAAATCGGTCAATGCTAAGTGGCAAAAGTGCCGCGTACGGCGGACGGACGGCCAAATTTTTATTCGATTTTTGGATTCTACGTACCTTGAAACGTAAACCATCAAATTTTGAGGGGGTGTTAAAAATTTTTTTTTCTTGGTCGATTCCAAAGGTTCATTATTGAAAATTATAAACCAAAAGGGTTAGAAGATTTTGTGACGTTGTAACTGTAGGAGGAGGGTGCTGCGTACACGAATACTGAAAGACTCGTTTTCTCTACTTTTCAGCCATCGGGTGCCCCTCGTGAGGCATCTTTTTGGAAAACTCTAAACGTTTTCCGCTGATTTTTACGTCATTTGAAGGGAGCTATAGCTTACTAAATAATTCACAATGATTCAAGTACTTAGATAAAACGCTGCAAATCATTTCACAAAGGTTTATTATTTTTCTGTGTAGATCACTAGTCTGCAAAGAATACGGCTTTGCCATTGTCCCTATTGCTTCCGAGTCTACCAAGGTAGCAGAAGCTTTGTTTTCACTTTTCAAGGTTGAAAAAAAAGTTCTCCAAAATCAAATTTTCCACTCACGTTTTGCGTTTTAGACCTTCCTGAACAATTTTGGTTCCGTATCTGTGTGTCTGTCTGTCATGAAATCCTTGCCACAGCCATAACTTGTACATTTCTCATTCGATTTCGATGATATTTTCAGGGATTATACGGATGGCGTGTAGATGGTCCCCTATGAGGGTAGTGCAAGGTACTTAGAGTTATGGATACGAGGAAGCTATGTGCCACACCCACTTGGCAGACGTTTTTATTACCTACCAACCGTAGTTACCATTTACCTACTACACTTCACAATGAAGTTTATTTGGAAGAAATGAACTCTTCGCGCTCAATTCGAAAAATTGGGAGTTGTGGGTGCCTGCATAAGGAAATTTGAATACTGGTTGCTAAGGACCCAAAACTGAGTACAACTCGAAGAAACGAACAACGATCGAATTTTGGTTAGCTAAAATTTCAACGGAGATTAGGCCTCTGGTCATTCACACTCGCGATTCTGATTTTATCGTAAGTCCAACCCTTAAGTTCTCGTAGGGAGCGAACGGTTGGTCCTACAGAGCTCCGTGTAGTCTCAATCGTTTCTAAAAATTCAATACTATTTCAAATTGATGAAAAAACAGTATCTTTATTTCGAGGGTTTTCGAGCTAGGGCACTCTTGGAAATTTCAACGCTTATTTTTCACCCCTTAGAAGTGACTGGCATCAACCAAAAGCTTCGCGCCACAACTAGACAGTTCTTAGATTTTTTAATATCTTCTTACACAATCTCTTCATAACTCGATTTTATTAATTACCCCAAGGAGACCTCAAGGAAAGTGCGACGAGGACCTTATGGGGGCTCCTCTAATCATAATTGTGTAACTTGGGTAGGTCGAACTTGACTGCCCTACGGGAAAGGATACCATCTGTCAACCCAACCGGTTTGCCGATCTCGTCACTTCGCGTTTTTCTCGTTAAGGAAGCTTACTTGAAATAAGGTGCGGTAGGCATTGCTATGCGCCTATCAGACAGAACTTAGCCGGAAGAGGAAATGTGTTTCATTTTCACATGCACTTATCGCTGCTGCCAGGCCCTATTCATTTATGTCCGCCCTGTAGGAACATACTTGTACCGTAAGTTTGGATCCAAGAACCTAGTGAATCTGAGCTCATATCTTGGATGGAACTAGAGAGTTCAGCTATCATGCAGGGCTCTTCTACCCCACCGGTGAAGGAAGGAATATAATTTTCCATAATGTTTACAGATAATAATTATAATTATAATTACTTATAATTATTATAAGTTTCCCTGCAAGATATGTTGAGTTTTGAATTAAAACCTGATGAAACAACAATATCCAACATTGTTGTTTGTCCTTCAGCATTCCTATCAAGAACATTAGAGTTACAGAAACCTACTTACCTGAGCTCAAATTAAAGCTAATTAAATTCTCTACAACTTTTATTCAAATGGATTTTATTATTTTTATGACGCGTTGTCTTGCCATCAATTACACTTTTGGGAACCTATTAGTACTCTTTGACGATCTGTACCTCGGCTACGATTTGATCAACAATATTGAACTTGGTCTCATTTTATTGCAAATTTATTCTGCTCAAAAAAGGAATGTATAACTTTTTTTCAAAGCCGCTTATTTCAATAGTGCATTGTCAAAAAACCAAAAAACGTGCGAAAAAATTGATGTTTTTTGGCCGTCAAAGTTAAGCTTGCCTTCTTGAGGGTTACAAATCTTGAAAAATCGATACCTAGGCCTAAAGCAGAAAGGCGTTATTTTCATCCATCTCCCACTTTTTTTATTTTTTATTTTTTTGAATTCAGAAAAATTTAAATTCAACAAAACTATTATTGACCTTCTTGACGATTATAGCTTGAAATTTTCTTGAAGAAATTAAAGAGTAGGTACTAGTGAAAACTTCTTTAGCGTTTTTCTCAAAACTCCGGTTTTGGACATAATGCCTATGTGCTTCCAGGTATTGATATACTCCAAGTGTAGGTCCAAAACACATGAGCAAAAGTCCGCAAATACGCGTTTTAATGGGTAAGTTCCGTGTAAAGTTTGACTGGGCTAGTACCTTGAAACGTAAACTGTCGTGTATAAGAGGTGCAATGGAATTAAAGACCAGTGTCATCAAACGCCGTTTTAAGACTATTCCAGGCTTCACGAGCTGATTTGGCTTGTAGGATGTGAGAATACACGACTTTATCGACTTGTAGAATGATTTTGGATAGAGCTTTAGTGTCTTTTAAAACGTCAACATCCTTACCTTCTTCGAGTTCAATGGTCTCCCAAAGTTCTTCGAGACCAAAATCGCTTTCCTATCGAACTTCCAGCTGTTATAGTTTTCCCTACCTACTAGTTTTTCCACCTGAGGTATACTAGAATGCGTTACCTTACTCATTTTGGCAGACGGATAAACTTGATTCGTAGTCTGGGCCGGTTTTACCGATCACTCGCTAACGAAAACACGAACTTATTACACCCGATCGCGAATATTCACTTACGCGGTCCGTTTCACTGGGCCCATAACCTGTTGTGTGTAAGAGGTGCAATGGAATGGGGTGAAATTAATTAAATGTTTAAGAACATTAAAGAGCTCGGGTTTATTAGAACACTTTGGGAGTACATCGCGAACATAGTATGGATAAGAAAATAACATGCGTGGATACTTTACGGTTGATTGGTTTTAGGTAAGTACACTGTGGAATGTCCATTTACTTGTGGGCAATAGCGTAAACCAACAAATTTTGAAGGGGGAGTGACATTTTTTTCTTAGTCGATTCCAGAGGTTCATTATTGAAAATAATAAACACAAAAGAAACATGCAAATTGGTCGAGAATTGAGGAATAGGTAGCGCAATTAAGGTAGGTATCGTCAGAATGTAACTTATATAAAGAAAATTACCTCCTACCACTCCCCCTCAAACTTCAATTTCGACATTCTGGGGACGTAGAGCACAAGTAGATAGAGATAGATAGATTATATAGATAGATAAAGATAGATTCTAAGTAATTATAAAAATAAAAAAACAATTAAAAAAACACGCAAATTGGTGAGAAATAGAGGCTTGGACAGAAAACTATGTTTTTAAGCCTTAATTCCCCCTTTTTCCCTTTCAAAGGTAAAATTCCAGCGACATAGAGCGCTACTAGATAGAACCACGCATATCGGTTAGAAAACTAAGGCCTGGGAAGAGTAGGTACACAAGATTTTGTCACACACACAGGCATACCAATGGTTTTTCCATAGATTTGGATTCTTAATGGTATAAAACGGACATCCTTGTAACAGCTATAACTTCTACATTTCTCATCTGATGTCCATGAAATTTTCAGGGATTAGGCGGATTGGGGTGTAGATAGTCCCCTATGAGTGTAGTGCAAGGTACTTGCATTGATATTGATGTTTTGAGAGCAACTGCTATGCATCGGATCATCTGTACAATCGGGTCATCGTAGATACGAGGAAGCTATGTGCCACACGCACTTGTTTTCTTCTCCGTTGAGTGTTGTTCACCCCAGATTAATCGCATTATGCCACCCAAGTGCTTCCGTGGGACGTCCTAAACAAACGTGGAAACCCCCCATTTCGCCCCACTTTCATCGGTTTCCCTGCTGAGTCCCGACGAAAGACTACCAGGCGTGAGTCATCCTTCGAGTCGCGAAGCCTGTAGTGTCGAGTGCGCCTTGAAAGACCCCCAGGCAGCTCTCACTCGCGGGAATCCGCTTGTCCTTGGTCTGTTGAACTCGGCCAGCTCGTCTGTGACGCCAGTCGTGTGCTAGAGTGCGTCGAATGCAGAACTTGGATGGAAATACTCGAAGATGCCTCCGACCAACTCCGCCAATTCAGTCACTGAGTATGTTGTCCTTGTTCTTTCATTATGCGAGCTAATGAGTGTCCGTTGGTCTGCGACACAATCTCTCTCAAACAGCTGCACAGATCTCGAAGGTTTTTTTTTGCCAAATTGCCATTGTTATAACGTCACAAGCTGTTGTAGTTGTCGTAAACCCCCATCCTGTCTAATTACTACCTGAGTGACCTGGCGTCCTTCTTCAGGAAGGACGGTATCAACTTGTCCTATAAAATCGCTGTAGCAACTTTGCAAAGAAATATCTGCTTATCACATCATTGAACTACGAGTACAAGTGTAGTTATGGTTCCTTAACCTTCAAGTCTGATTCTGGGAGTAAAATTACGTACCCCACATAAATGCGAAAACCAAAATCATAACGTGATACCTAATTCACCATTCGAGAAGGGTGTTTTATACTTTTCCTAGAAACACATTGTAGGAAATATTCTAAAAAATCTGCTCATCACTTCACAGTATGCAGGTATGATTCTATAATCTTCAGATTTTAGGAGTAAAATGACGAATTTCCATATTAATGCGAAGCTCATAGTACAACAGTGAAATGAATATTTTTTAGGAAAAGTCATCCTTGTTTTGACTTTGTTGACATTTAACACCAGTAGGTACTTTTCTTTTAACCTTCTTTCCGAAACGTTCTATTGCTTCGACCAAATTAATTTTACTCGCATTTATAACTTAAGTATCACGATGACACCTAAATCGTAATATTGTTCACCTCTAATAACTTCCTGAAATCCTGGATATTTTCATGATTGATACACAGATTTTGTTATGAGTGAGGTAACCATTTTGTGGGTTTTCAAAAGTACTGGAAACTTCCATTTACTTGCTGGGCTCTTTGTCCTCCCCAAGTATTGATGGAAGTAGCTGCCTCGAAGGAAATTGCGAGACATTTCGCTCAGCAAGTTTTCCTTGTTGCCCCTGGTGCCTGGCAGTACCTTCCACAGGTAGAGTTAAAATGGCTCCACCTTCCGCCACGCTTCCATCCAGTTCCAAATTGATTTTGTTTGTGTTTTCCAATTCGAAATTCAACTGATTTGACGCTTTTCCTTATCAAATAAATGATTTTGACATGTTCATGTCTTTGCTTTGGCACATAAACTGAAAAATCGTCACGAAAACTAAGCAAGTCTTGCTCACGCGACCAATATACAAACAAAAAACGCTGCAAATTATTACACAATGGTTTATTATTTTTCTATATAGATCACTCGTCTACAAAATCACCAACCATCCAATATAAAGGAAAAAATAAAAAATAAAAAAAAAATTTTAAAAAAATTTAAAAAAATCAAAATTACCAACCATTGATTGCATTCCGGGCAGCTCTAATTTGAACGGAGATTAGGCCTCTTTTGCGATTCACCCTCGTGTTTTGATTTATATATATATATATATTTCAATGTAAACCCTTAAATTTTCGTAGGGAGCGAACGGTTTGTCCTACAGAGCTCCGCGTGGTCTCAAAAAATTCTAAAAATTCTATAGAATCTTAAATTGAAGGAAAAACAATACCTTTATATCGAAATTTTTTGAGTTAGGGCGTTTTCAAAATTTCAAAATTGATTTTGGAACCCTTAGAATTGACCTACATCAACCAAAAGCTTCGGGGCACAACTAGACCCCAAATGGAGCCTACACACCAAATTTCATCAAAATCGGTCAATGCTAAGTGGCAAAAGTGCCGCGTACGGCGGACGGCGTACGGCGGACGGCGGACGGACGGCCAAATTTTTATTCGATTTTTGGATTCTACGTACCTTGAAACGTAAACCATCAAATTTTGAGGGGGTGTTAAAATTTTTTTTTTCTTGGTCGATTCCAAAGGTTCATTATTGAAAATAATAAACCAATAGACTCACTGTGCTGCGTAGAGAACAGTCAACTGTTTTCTTATTTTGATGCTTGGGTACATGAACTAACAACCTTACTTCACTACCTACCTTGTTGTGTAGTGGTTGACATGAAAATGTCCCAATGTGATGCAGACTCGTATGCAAGCATTTTAAGCGAATTTTTAATAAAATTAATAATTTAATAACGAACCTTTGGAATCGAGCAAGACAAAATTGTAATCCCCTCAAAATTTGATGGTTTGCGTTTCGGCTAGGTATGTAAAATCCAAAAACGCTACTTTTATGAAGATTTCACAAATGATTGTCCAAACAAAAAAAGGTTGTTAAATCATATTGAACTAGGTACTTATTGCTCTATTTAACCGAGAATGATAATATTTAAATCATGAATTTCATTTGAGGAAGAGTCGATTTGATTATAGAGAATTACGAACCACTTGTATTATAAACCATTAACTGATATTTTCTCTTAAGATAACAATGGGAGGTGCGTCTAATTTTTTTTTTTTAATTTTTTTTCGAAAGTAGACCTTATCATGAGAATTTTGACAAAAGCCGTTCTCTTTTTGGATGAGTAGACCTTTTTCTATGACTTTTCAAAGTTTCGAATGTTTATGACGTCACGCGCCCCTCCCGCCTGGACGGGACACCCCACCCCACTGTGACGTCATAAACATTCGAAACTTTGAAAAATCATAGAAAAAGGTATTCTCACGCTAGAAGGTCGCGGCTGGTGTCAAAATTCTCGGAATGAGTTCTAGTTTAGATTAAAAATAACAATAAACAGTTTTTCTGACCCATGCAGACACCCCATTTATGAAATTTGTAAGAGCTTTCTGTTGAATGGAATCTTTATTTCATTTCAACAGTTTTCAGTTGCGTCCAATCATTGAAGGCAATACCAACAAAAGTAGAAGTTATTACCGTAAGATGATGATGCGATTATGGTATTGTCATCCTAGATAAATGTCTTTGTGATTGACATGAGCCTGAACTCTTATTACCACTGAGTTGCTTCTAAGCTCTGAAGGAGGCAATGAATCTCACCCATGACGTCATGCGTCTTTATAAGCTTTTTTCTATCTTCTTTTCACCTAGAACCGTTCGTTTCGCTTCATCATAATTATAGCACTTTTCTTCACAGACTTTCATGAAAACTCTCCGTTAAACCTACTCTCCATCGAAAGAAAATGCCGAAACACAATTTGAAATTTCTGATATTCATGAGTGTGTTCTCGTCAGAATTGCAAGTTTTTGGTTTGCTATTTTCAATAATGAAACATTTTTGTTTTTGGTTTATTATATTCAATGAACTTATGGAACCTACCATGAAAAAAAGTTGACCCTAAAGTTAAGGTTAAGTTTAAAAAGTAAGAATGGGGGGGGGGGCCTCAAGATTTGTTGGTTTACGTTTCAAGGTATGTACGTAGAATCCAAAAATCGAATGAAAATTTGGCACTTTCCTAGTTACCATGGCCCGAATTTGATGAAATTTGGTAGGTATAGGCTCCATTTGGGGTCTAGTTGTGTCCCTTCTTGTGGGGTCTAGTTGGGCTGATATTTTCAAAACGCCCTAGTTCAAAAACTTGCTATATAGGTACTTAAAGGTTTGGTTTTTTCATCAATTTCAAATAGAATTGAAGAGTTCTGTGTGACCAACAGTTCGCTCCCTATGGAACTTGAGGTTCGGATTTACGATAAATATGAAACACGAGTGTGAGACCAAAAGAGGCCTAATCTCCGTTCAAATGTTAGTGGACCAACTGCGATCGGGGTTCGTTTCTTCGAGTATACCCTTGTATTTAGGCCTTGTATACTCCGTTTGGTGTCCTTGGTAACCAGTAATCAAATTTCCTAATGAAGGCACCCATAACGTCTATGAATTGAGAGTGAACCGTTTATTTCTTCAAAATAAACTGGATTGTGAACCGAAAATACGGTAGGTAGTGACGATGGCAAAGCTGTTTTCTTTGCAGGCGAGTAATCTATACGGAAGAATAATAATTTTTGTGTAATAATTTGCAGCGTTTTTAGCTGCAACTATAAGCGGAACGGTCTTGAGTTTTACCCTCACGATGAACGTCCTTGAATTTTTTTTTTTTTTTTTGCAACGAGGTACCGACCTACCAATTCCGTGTTTATCGATGATGAATCAGCTGACAGCTCATCTCTTTCAAGTGGATCCACAACCTTATCCTCTGCACGCAACAGGTGTTCACAATGATGGAGTCACTTTATTATTAGGTGGAGTACTATCACCCCTCAGATAGCTGCATAAAACGTTTGACGAATACTACTGAAGATGAAATTCATAGGGGACCTTCTCGAGGCTAACCCTCATCGACCCTCAGACTTCGCGAAAAACAGCACTCTTAACTAGTAAAAACCCTGCAAATTATTACACAACGGTTTTTATTTCTATGTATAGATCACTCGTCTGCAAAGAACATGGCTTTGCCATTTTCACCACTAAAGTTAATTTGGAAGAAATGAACGTTTCACACCCAATTCGAAAAACGCTGCAAATTATTACACAATGGTTTATTATTTTTCTATAGATCACTCGTCTGAAAAGCCACCAACCATCCAACTTGTTGAAAAACATCGATCGTATTTCGGTCAGCTAAAATTTGAACGGAGATTAGGCCTCTTTTGCGATTCACACTCGTGTTTCTGATTTATCGTACGTAAAACACTTAAATTCTCGTAGCGAGCGAACAGTTTGTCCTACAGAGCTCAGCGTGGTCTCTAATTCTAAAAACTCTATAGAATCCTAAATTGAAGGAAAAACAATACCTTTGTATCGAAATTTTTTGAGTTAGGGCGTTTGCAAAATTTCAAAATTGATTTTGGAACCCTTAGAAGTGACCTACATCAACCAAAATCTTCGGGGCACAACTAGACCCCAAATGAAGCCTACATACCAAATTTCATCAAAATCGGTCAATGCTAAGTGGCAAAAGTGCCGCGTACGGCGGATGGACGGCCAAATTTTTATTAGATTTTTGGATTCTACGTACCTTGAAACGTAAACCATAAAATTTTGAGGGGGTGTTAAAAAAATTTTTTTCTTGGTCCATTCCAAAGGTTCATTATTGAAAATAATAAACCAAAAAATTGGCAGTTTCTTCATTTAAAAATTTGAATACTAGTTGCTAAGGACACAAAACTGAGTACAACTCGAAGAAACGAACAGTCGAATTTTGGTCAGTTCAAGTTTTCGAGCTAGGGCACTCTTGAAAATTTCAACCCCTATTTTTCAACCCTTAGAAGTGACTGACATCAACCTAAAGCTTCGGGACACAACTAGACCCCAAATGGAGCCCTATGCCAAATTTCATCAAAATCGGTCCAGTGTTGCTAAGAAAAGTGCCGCGTACGGCGGACGGACGGAAATTTTTTTATTCGATTTTCGTATTCTACGTACCTTGAAACGTAGGTAAGCATACAAATTTTGGCGGGGGGGGGGGGGGTAATTTTGTTTTCTTGGTCGATTCCATATGTTTGCTATTGAAAATAATATACCATAACCAGATTTATGCACTAAAAATATACTTCCGAAAACGAAGGACATTGGAAATACGGAATTGTTTTTATTAGCAAGATATAATTATCTTTATTTTCATCGAAATTTATTGTACTCGCCTACTTACTGTCCTGCAGACATTTGTTTTTTTTTTACGTGGAGACCAAATTGATCACTGACGCTCATCAGACACAACTCTGCGGAGCTTTTCGTCTGTTGTCTGCCTAATAATTTAGGCAGAAGGTACTACCTACTACCCTTAATACCTTCCTTTCGACGTCTATGCGTATTGAGGAGAGTAATTGACTCTGAATTGATAGCTTGCGCACTCCAAAACTCGAATGATGAGTCATTTTCCTATAAAATTTTATGCGGATTCCGAGTTTACAGTGAATCAATCATTTTTCACGAGAAAAAAACTGTAAATTTTTAAAGTATGGTTTATTCAACTTTATAAGTAGATCTCTCAACTGCTAAGATCATAAATAGCAGCTGCTGGTCTCAATCGATTCTAAAATTTGAGATTATTTCACGTATTCAAAATAAACGAATACCTAACCCAAACTTTTCTATTGAATGTTATCAAGCTAGGGCGTGTATGAAATTGCATCTTCTCAGCAGTAGGTAGATGTATGACAGTATAACAATAAATTTTGGGAAACAAAGACACTCTACTCCTAAAATCTTCAATTTCGATCCTTGTTATCGAAAATTATAGAACAAAAAAGCACGATACACGTAAAAACGTAAATAGAGGTGACTGGTCTGGATCACGTCGCCCAGTTGTTAACCCAGTTCGAGTTGCTCCATTCAGAAAACGGTTTCATAATGTCTTATGTCCCGAACTCCAGCCATTGTCTCACGCCATTGTGAAGGAATCTACCCGGCGACGTAAAAAAGGAGAAAACTCCCCCGAGAAAATGAAAGCTTCGGAAAAGTCAACTATGATGGGGTACCTACCCGAAAAGATATCCTCGAGAATGAACTGAATGAAAATCGGTCATCATTTTCGTGTGGAATAGCTTGAGGATAAAACACACTGTGGCAGTTTTACAAAAATTAACTCTTTTTCGTTCAATTTACACTTTTTCCTTTGAATTCAAACTTGCTCCTCTTCGATTTAAACTTATTAGTCTTGTTTTTGATCCCCGTCTAACCTTTTAATCAATTTAGGTGATACCTTTATGATCTTTCCTTGTATTACTTTCTCATGCTGATAGGATGTAGGTGACATTGCAGTCTGGAGGCTTCTGTAATTTCTTTCAGTGGTTTGAATAAAAAATAAAAAAGTTTCAACTGAAAGGGGGAAATGTCCTAATTTAACAGAAAGAAATCTAGTAAACCCAATGAATTGAAATTAACCCTGATTGGACCATGGTGTCACTAGTGTCACCGAAACCATCTTGGGAATTCCACAGCTGTCCCAAAGAGTCACCAGATTAATTAGATTTAAATTGCAATTCAAAAACTAATGGACAGAGTTGAATTTTTTTAAACCATTTTTTGTAAGTTATTAGAAAACGTTAAGACGATGGTTTTGAAAATGTTTTCATCGGAAATTTTTGTCATAATTATTTTGAGACTTCTAATAGCTTTTGGAAAATTTTACTGTCCGACAAATTTAAAATTGCAATTTATTTTTGGTTACTCCGATGATATTTTGAGTTATCTGTGGAGTTCCTGAGATGTTTTCGGTGTCACTAATGATACCATGGTCCAATTAGGGTTAAGAAACGTAGGTATCAAAACAGTGTTGTAAATACCTTCCGTATGTATTTACCTACTTTGCAAAACTTCACTTTTGTTCCAACTTAATCTTTTTCTTTTAAATTTGAACTTTTAAAAATGCATTTCTAACCCAATGAGACATATTATGAAACGTAGGTATCAAAACAGTTTTACCTTCGGTTAGTATATGCCTTGCAAAAACTTCTAAATGTAGGTACTTCCTAAACCGTTATGATCTTTCGTTGTAGGTATTACTTTCTCATACTGCACGATTTTTTCAGTCAGTGATATTGGAGCCTGATGGCTTTCGCACTTTCTTTCAGTGTTGAGTCTACTTCAACTTTATGTATGAATATTGTATTCCACCGGTTGTATCCCTACTTTATGTAATGACGTAAAAGAGTGATAAGAGTTATGAAACAAGAGAGTATCAAGGTGAGAAAATAAAGCTAGTGGTCCGTGAGTTCATTTATGTTTTTCAGAATTCAAGTGATTCAAGTTACAATGAATAAGAGTTCTGGTAATAGCCAGGACTCTGAGCCGACCATGGAGGTTTAAATCAAAAAGTAAAAAGTATAAATTATCTATATACATAAAACGCCAACCTTACGTACGTACGTATGTCGCCCGAACGTGGGGGTCCCGGGTTCGATTCCAGGCCGTGACATAATTTTATTTTATTTTAATAAATTACGTGTTTATCTACGATTTGTTTTGCCTGCTTTCAGCAGGCTTTTCAGCTAGTCTGAAATAAGTAATTAGGTGGCAAAATGCTATTATATAGGATGTGTTTTTTGAAATGTTTGTAGTTTTATAGCGCCTAAAGGCTTGCTGTCGAATTCGTACAAAACATTTTGGAAGTCTTTACGCTTCAAATGGCAAAACACTTCCAGTGTTCCCCAAGATGATGTGTCCCAAATTTCAGTGCTCTAAGATGAACAAGAACAGGAGATAAGTTGGATTTTTCTTACACAGTTGATCCAACTTCCTCTCTGTCTCATCCAGTGATCCCATAGATATTGAACAAGATACCGAATTTTAACCCTTAATATCTTGAGGTAACTTTTCGGAAGTTCGATTTTCATCAGCAACAATTTGTCCACTTTTAAGCCAAAGCCGACAGCCGTTGGTTATCTTGATACTCTAAATATCGATTGTGTAAGAAAACGTAATAGTAAAAACAAAATAATTGGAAGAAAAAAAACGTCTGCCAAGTTGGGTGGGCAGTATAGCTTCTTCACGCATTGTAACATGGACGTATAGAATCAGTTGGCGAAAAAATTATGATTCTTTATTTAGCGGTCCACCGTCTAGGACCTAACCCACACAATCCCTGAAAATTTCATCGAAATTGGTTGAATAGTTGCGGAGTTTTGGTTGTAACAATAAATTTAAAGTTCGCGCATGCGCAGTGGCTATTGCTTGACCAATTTGATTGGAACTTATAGGGTGTCTCTTAGAAGTTAGTCCCTAACTAACCTCCAAATTTGAGCAAAATCGGTTCATTAGAAACCGAGGTTCCAGGAAATTCACGTTTGCGCATGCGCACTCGCTCCTATTGGTCCGAAGGTGCTGAAATTGATAGGGGACCGTCTAGGACCTAACCCGCACAATCCCTGAAAATTTCATCAAAATCGGACCACAGGTTAGTATAGTTTTGCCCGGGACAAGGATTGACTACAGACAGACAGACAGACCGACACGGAACCAAAATTGTTCGGGAAGCTCTAAAACGCAAAAAGCAATTGGAAATTTTGATTTTGGAGGACATTTTTTTTTTCACTTCTTTCACGAATACAAAGCTTCCCTACCTTCGGTAGTGAGGAAGCAAAATTCTCGCGTCGACAGACTGTAATAAGGCCTTCGAGGTACCTTCTACCCTTGTAGGCTGCAAGTTGGGTATCCTCGTCAGACATGGCACCACTTGCTAAAGTACCTAGCACAGATCCCAACATCCCACCAAGGATTTTTCCAAGTTTCTTTCTTCTACTCCAGCAATATTGAGTTCATAGACAGGTACTGCTGACAGCGCTAGTGTGGCCCTTGGGGAGATCATTCTTGAGTTTTCAGACAGTATAGGGCTTTTGAGGAACCTTCTACTCAAATATTCTACAGATTTGTCAAAATACATCTAACTTTAATTTTTAAAAATGCGAAAAAAAAACAAATTATTTGAACTAGTGGGAAATTAAGGGTTAATTACTTATGCACATGATGAACAGTGGAGTATTTTATTCAATCCCCCACAGATCTGAAGTGACTTGTCACTTCTCTGAAAGGTAAAAGTGAAATGATTGGCGAAGCAATCAGAATAATGAGTTGTACTCATGACCTTATCCTCGTTATCTCGTACTGTGATTCACGTGTTGATGGAAACGCCTGATGCTTTCCTCACGTATATCGCAATACCCGACTTCCAGGTTATTGTTTCACGCCCTGATTACAGCTAAGAAGCATAATCTATCTTTGGGAACCGTGCCATCTACATGCGAATGACGCAAAGCAATATTCGGCGTCGATCCAAAAGATTGCAAGATACGATTACCACGATATTTATAAAGTATTCGAACATTACCTGAATGATTAGATATCCCTTAATCACAACGTGATAGCTTAATATCCACCAGTTCAAACGAAGTTCCTACTTCACAATAATAGATTTCCTAATCTTTATCCATTTCCTATCAATTTTATAGATTTCGTAATCTACAGCATAATAATAAATGCGCCCGATCAGTTTCTCGTCTTCTAATGTTTGGGATCTTCCTATCAATTCTGTTAACATACACCTACCTCAATGGGGAATTTGCCTCAATTTTAGATTCTGGAATTTCAAGGCAAATCCTATTATAGGGCCCTAGAATAACGTTTAACACTAGGAATAACCAACGGAAAAAAATTACCGTAGGAGAAAATGACTAAACAAGTGAACCTCTGTTACAAAACACCGCGAAAATCGAGGAATATTGTTGACGTCATACGAAAAAAAAAAAAAAAAAAAACGACGCGAAAGCAACGACAACAGACAGAGTTCTAGCACGCCACACAAAACGATCCAGTGAAATGGCTACTCGAATAATGTGATTCAAATCTTGAAACTAAATAAGAGAAGATGAAGAATAATAATGCTTGATAAACTAGTAGATAGATTCGTATTGTAAAAAAGTGAGTAATACTGTTTCTTTTGGTCAATTTTGTGTCAGGGTTCTTCCTGCCAGATCGTGGCGCACTCTTGTGCGCACTACTCGGAAGGTAAAAGTTCGCGTATGTTCCGCTTCTGAGGTAAGCGCCACAGAACCTCCTTTGAAGTCAGATTGGTAGAATATCCGTCACGTTTCAAACATGGCTGCCTCTTACACATTGCCACCACATTTAAAATTTCCATCTTCCTTAAATTCTCTAAATTTTTTGGATGCGTTTTCGAGCAGCTCACTATGGTTTTATTCCATAAAAATAAACCCTCATTCGAAAAAAAAAAATAAAAAAATGTGAGGCAAATTCCCCATTATATTGGCAATATTAGGACCTAACGGTCTACTCCACAATACATGTTGTGTCAGTATTCACGATTTCAATCGTTTCATTTCTATTTCTGTTATACCTATCTCCCTGGAATATTAGGGCTGAGACGCAAACACCATCACTATAAAATTCTGATCTTCCCTTAGCAAGACAGCTGATGACGTCCGCGACGCCAGGAATGGCAGTCGGACGAAAATCCAACCTGAAATGGTTGTTTACTTTACTTTACTTACCATCACTATCGACAATAAGCTATTTGTTCATCTTAGGACTTGATCAATAACATTTCCCAGTTAGCCCATTTCCCAGTGTTAACTTAAATGTCTGTATCCCTACTTCAAATATACTTCCGTGCTAAGCCAGAAAGTCGTATCTTGACTTCACCCAACTGTCGGGATAACGACCTAAGAGGTTTCGTGGCGAAATAATTCTTTCGCAGGATTATTTTTCCTCCTTTACCACTAGTACAGGTTTTTCTTCAAAGAAATCAGTAGCCTAATCGATTTCTGGAGTCAAAATTAAACATTTTTGAGTGTAAATTGTCAAAAAACGATGATACGATATTACGCTCTCGTAAACCCGAAGTTACGACTATTCTGTTCATTTTAATTCTTGAAACATTAATTCATTTGAATTAACATTTTAATTCAAGAAACCATTGCACATTGATTATTTGGTCAACCTATTTGGCTCAAAGTCAATCGTATTTCATATCTCTGAGTGTAAGAAAAAACGGCTGAATCGATAAAAATAAACGTTTATTCACTTAGAGTATAAACGTAAAGTCACCTCTAAATGTTGAGTTTTCAGAGGCAAAAAGTCGTATCATGCCGATTTAATGCAAGAAGTCGTATCGTCGAAATAGGAAGATTCCCGTATCAGTGTCAAGATACGAGTTTTCTTCTTCTGAATCGCTCTGATACGACTAGTTTCTTAGCAAAATCAAGTTAACACGCCTTAACGCGAAAGTCGGGAGGCTTGTTTGAGGCATTTTTAATAGAGATATGACTCTAAAACTCCGAAAATCGATAGAAATCGACCCCCAAAACCCTCGGGTACCAATAACTCAATTTGGTCAAATTTTCACGTTACGACTTTCTGGATTAGCACGGCAGTATAGAGGTTTCTTACATTCTAGCCTTTCCTATTTTATGTCAGCCAATATGACACATAATAACTTCCTAATAATTCACATGCATAATTATGTACTAATTAATGTACATATAATGTTTTTTATAGGGAGTGTGAATCGGTTGGGGACTTTTCTGGCTCTTTTGGATCGTCGGGGGGCCTGTGTCTTCTTTTTGGTGTCTTCTTTCAGTATGACTCTTGTAGTCTAATTGTGCTGAGCTGTTAGAATCTGACTCTTCAGAGTCACTGGAGATGGAGATTCCTCAGGAGGAGGCGGCCGTTCCATATTTTCAGCTATGACAGGATTGATTTCTGCTGGGCCCTTCTTTTTACTTCGGTTCAGAAGACGGATCTGATCGATGTGCCGTTTCCAGACTGAATTTTCACCAGTTTTACTCCGAAGGTCTGTGTACCAGTTCCTTGAATGATTGCGCCTTTTCCCTCTTTCTTTGTACCTCTGTAGTCACCTACTAGAACTCGATCTCCCCGGATAAACTGGGGTGGATTTCTGTTGCCACTCCAGTTCTAAATCTGTTTCTTTTGATCAGCAATCACCAGGGGCGTAGGGTGACCTCTAAAACTGGTGGGGCACCAAACGACAAAATACACAAACTTGACCCTAGGATCACACATACATACTTTTGTGTCAAACAGAAGACCCACTGGGGAACAATCACACCTCAACTTCATTCCAGTTAATAAAATACCTATTCGGGGATCAATTTTAATCAAAAATGTAAATGGAGATATGCGCTAAAAACGAGTTGTGGGGCTGATTTCCACCTCAGTGTGACTTCTTACGGTGATAGTTGAGCATTAACGACAATTTTTTCATCGAACAAGAAGTCCTCTGATAAGAAATGGGTGGGGCATAATCTTTAAAAAAACACGTAACCATGGGAACTTCAGGGTCCAAACGGTTTTTTCCCTAGTGTTTCCTTGGCAACGTTTTTTTTTTTTTTCCACAAAAATTGGAAATTGAAGAGTTCCAAGAGTAGACAATTGATTGTTGGATTCTTATTGATTCCCTACTACTTCTTCTTCTCTCTAGGTCCTAGATCTAGGTGCTGGTCGTGGGGACAGCTTCTGGTCACCAACTTCCGCTTTCTATTTTCACCATGGATCCTTGACATTATAATTACATGTAACACTTGTAAAAGATCCATGCTTCCATGGATCATCAGTGAGTTTTGAGGAAAAAAAACTTTCTACTAGGGATGTTTTTCTACTTTGGAGAGAACACTTATCGAAGTGAGTTTTTCAACTTTCGAGGTAAAAATCTAACTTTTTTGGGAAACTTTGCCGGGGCAGGACCCTGAGTGGCCTTATGGACGCCACGCCCCTGGCAATCACCATGTATTCACCACACGGCGTCATCTGACTGGAAATCTCTCGACCAGCATCAATTTGGCGGGAGTTGGTGGAGTGAACCGACGATCTGTACCAAACTGAGTAAAAATTTGCTCACGTTCAAGTTCAAGTTTCCCTCCCCAATTCTGCGATGTATCTTTATGGCTGATTTTTAATTTTGACTGCTGATTCAGTGCAATCTGTTAATCTAGGGGTGAAAAGGAGCCCCCCTGAGATGATTAATACCGTAATCCAAAAAATTTGTCATTTCTGAACTTGTGAAAAAATTTGCTCCATCCGAGGTAATGGTTTTTGGCAAGCCATATCGGGAGATACAATAATAATTATTATTAATACAATAATTGTATTAATTAATAATTGAATACAATAATAATAATTAATACAATTAATTAATTACAATAATAATAATTATTAATACAATTATTGTATTAATTAATAATTGAATTATTCAAGAGTTTCTCTACAACTACCTCAGTGGTGGTTCGATTCGTTTCATAGTACTCAATCCATTTTGAGTTTACATCTCCCTGGAATAATGAATGAGACGCTAACACCATCACTATTGACAATAAACTATTTATTGTCAGATCAATAACATCTGTATAACACTTGCCAACTACCAACTATGATACTTGATGTGCAGCGCAATTCTATTAAGCATCTTTACTGTCGAGGATAACGAAGTTTTGTATTCATGCAGCAGCGTCCAAGCATTTTGTGTTCCTGAATGTACAGGTGTAGTCCAAAATCATTGAAATTTGGAAAACTATTCACGGTTCAGGTTCTAAAACTATTGTCTACGAATTTCACAGCAGGTGACTCTGCGTAAAAAGCATAAAAATGTCAAATTCTTTGTCCCGCCAATACAACACCAAATAATGATCTGACTGGGATGTATTTCTCAGGAATCAGTCCACAGATGATCCGCTATAAATGTCATCCCATTTCCACCAAAGGTACAAGAATTTAGCAAGGTTTTGGAGCTCTCAAACGTTAGAGTAACAGGCATTGGCGTCAGGTGAGAATATTCGTCAGGCAAACACCTTGACCAGTCTTAGAGGAATAACCAATAATAAAAAATTCAGCAAATTATTAAACAATGGTTTATTATTTTTCTGTATAGATCAAGCGCCAGCAAAGAACAGCTTGCCAATGTCAGTACCTTCCAATCATGTTTCCGCTTCATAATCGAGTTTATTTAGATGAAATAAACGCTTCACACTTCATTCAAAGAAATAAAGAATTCCTTCATTAAACTTGATTACCTACTGGTTGCTAAGGAAGCGTAAACCATGGCTTAGTATCCATGGCTCATCTTCCAATTTTCTCTGCTTTCAAGGCCACGAAACTGTTCCTCGATTGTTTGCCTTGGCTGATGCTGTTATAGTGGGGAGTATAGCAATTATTGCTATACTATTAGGTCTAATATTATATTAGACCCCGCACTGACCCCCTGCCTACCCGCCGATCGTCTTTTCTCATCCAAAACGGTCTAGCAAAATTCATTTTTTTGAACTGCTTGCCTTGCATCGCCGTTCCCCGCGCTAGTTCACATAGCATCCGCAATCGATCGCAGTTACCCATCTCTACAACTCTCTGGTGTGTTGCGGGCTAGTATTCTAGGAAAAATACGTACTCATTCCATTCTCCTATTTCATCTAACTTCCTAGATGAAATAGTCCCTAAATTTTATAAAAATTTTCCAAAATCGGCTAAATATCACTTCTAAAAAATGGAAATAAGTATAGGAGAATCTCAATAAAACTAAACTTGTTGATTTTGCATATTTTTAGTAGGGCAAACAGTGTTTGCTATGTTTGCCTGGAGGAGACGCCACTGGTTTCAAGCGACTTTCTTATGAAGGTTTGTTTTCTCATCAGAATAACCTAAGTTAGTGGTGCTTACTTATACAAGGTTTGAATTTATCAAAACATTGTTGGGCCGTTTGTCGTGAATTTATTGTGAGCAAAAAATTCGATTTTTTCCTCACAATAAATTCGGAATTCTAAGCTCTTTGAGTACTATGTTGAAAAGTAGTGTTAAAGTTAGTCATTTAGAATACTGGAGAACGGTGTTTCAATGAAGTATGTTCGAGTTAACTTATGAAAAACGGCGTACATAGAGCAGGTGTACCTGACAATAGCAGGCGGGAATGTGGGTTAAGCCAATGCCTTGCGTTCATCTATGACCCACTTGCAATATCTGATGATTACGATGCTCGGAAAACGGAAGGCTCTCTGGAGGTGGGAGTTCAGAAGGAAGGAGAAGATCATTGTGGTACCTTCCACCTAACGGGTTCACCTCACCGATGGACTTTTTTTTGACCGCCGAGGTGTAACCCCAGGTCATACCTACTCGTACAATGGTTCGTGACCCCCCGAAATCCTCGAACAATATTTGTCAGTCTTGAAAAATTCAGAATTTTCGAGTAATTCAAAAACATTTCTTTTGATTTCTTTAATCAGTTGACATCCGACAATGAACCTGCCGGTCACCGATGAATTGCTAAATAGAAGACTTAACAGGAGAAAATTATAAGAATAAGGTTATAGTAGTCGCCCTATTAGTGTGATTCATAAAAAATAAATGGCGTTGGTGTTTGGACCGAAGATTATAGGGATTTTCCCCCGAATGTAATAAACTTTTTGTCATCCTGAAAACATAAATGTGCTCAAAATTGATCAATGAACTTAGCTGTAATTGCAGTTTTTTGAGATTTCTCTTCAAATATGATGAAGTTATTGTTACCTATTTGTCATTGATAAGTGTTATGAGGTCCAGCAAATAATTCTATATCATTACTATAAACATTCGTAACAGTTGAGATAATTGTATCATAACTGTTGCCATATTCCCTCGCATCCGTACACTCGTCGTCCACATTAGCCAACAACTAGTAAAAGATTCCGTTACACACACCAGATAGGTTGAAACCTTCTTATGTTCGATCATTTAGAAAAAAACGCTGCAAATTATTACACAATGGTTTATTATTTTTCTATATAGATCACTCGTCTGCAAAGCCACCAACCATCCAACATGAAGAAAAACATCGATCGCATTTCGGTCAGCTTTAATTTGAACGGAGATTAGGCCTCTTCTGCGATTCACACTCGTGTTTCTGATTTATCGTGCGTCCAAACCTTAAATTCTCGTAGGGAGCGAACGGTTTGTCCTACAGGGCTCCGCGTGGTCTCAATAAATTCTAAAAATTCTATGGAATCTTAAACTGAAGGAAAAACAATACCTTTATATCAAAATTTTTTGAATTAGGGCGTTTTCAAAATTTCAATTTTGAACCCTTAGAAGTGACCTACATCAACCAAAATCTTCAGGGCACAACTAGACCCCAAATGGATCATACATACCAAATGTCATCAAAATCGGTCAATGCTAAGTGGCAAAAGTGCCGCGTACGGCGGACGGACGGCCAAATTTGTATTCGATTTTTGGATTTTACATACCTTGAAACGTAAACCATCAAATTTTGAGGGGGTGTTGAATTTTTTTTTTCTTGGTCGATTCCAAAGGTTCATTATTGAAAATAATAAACCACAAGTGGTCCCACTGATAAATTCCCCATTGTGAATGTGGATTTTCACGATTATGTTGATAGTTATCGGTTTTAACAAGTAGCAACACGATTGAGAAGTCGTTCGCAATTATGTTAATGATTTTTCACGTTTGGGCCCGACACAAAACTACGAGTGCTTCCTCATTTGAGCAATATCGGGCTAACAGATTGTAAAATATTGATACTTGAGTGGTCTTCAGTTAGTCCGATGTTGATGAAATTCAAAGGGGGATGTCGAGTCTAACCTGCTTCAACCCTGAAAATGTCTTCTTCTTCTGGCATGTCCTTGCTTCACTAAATAACCTCAACTCACAAAAACTTAGTAGAATGTAAAATTGTATAGTTCGGATCTGTCTTCATCGATCTGCAGCCGGAAAAAATACTCACCTGCTACTTAGAATAATGGGTGAGACTTTCTCATGTTCTCTACTTTCTAAAATACGGTAGTTTTTAATGCCGGCTTGGGTAGTAAAATAAGAGAAACAATGACTTACATTCAATTGCAAGAAAATGTTGACTGTTTTTTCCATAGAAAATTACGAGGTTTTCGCGTGGTGATTGTTTACTAATAACGTTTTGGTTCTATTCCACTCTCCTTATATTAAATCTGTACGTGGCAAGTATATCTTTTTGTGGATGCCTATGTACCTACTTTTGGAACGACTCGAATATCAGTGATCTATCTAGGTCTTGGTACTTGTTATATATTCATTATTTACTTATTTATCCTCATTTCTTCACCTGTCAAGGCATTTTCTTCTGCGGTAATTTTTTTCCTTTGGGTACTCCTGGTGTTAAACGTTATTCTAAGGCCCTATTATAGGATTTGACTTGAAATTCCAGAATCTAAAATTGAGGTAAATTCCCCATCATGAGATCATGGGGGCTTAATCAATTTATTGTTCTATTTTGGAGATCAATGGAAAATCCTGATTTCCATTTTTAGAAATTTAATAAAATTAATTTTAATACACGTGTATCATGAAATATGTTATGTTTGCGTGTCGGCGAGTGAAGGAGCTGACCTTCTCGCTGCGGCGTTTGATTCTTCTTTAACCCCTACTCAACGAAGAGAGAAAGTTCCCTATCCTAACATGCAGTGCTGTCGCATCGGCGGTTCATAACCACACCGAGGTGCTAAGCACTGAGGAAGGCGGCTAGCCCGTCAGCCCCGGCGTTTCAGAGAAACCTACCGAGAAGATGACGGGATATTTACCTAATGAGCCTAGTACTTCGAGGAGATCCTTATACGAGGAGAAGGTTTGAGAGCGAAATGACGAAGGCGATAGACTTGACTAGATTGGCATAAGGGAGCATCCCTGAGTGAGCTTATATACTCATTTCGTTAGATCGGGAGAGAGAGAGGTGGAAACGTGACGTCATGTTGGCGTATCCCC